>OX419182.1:19089624-19727124 GCA_948465475.1 Thalpophila matura
TATGTAATGTCATTAAAAATTTGGTTTGGATGCGATGACGACCATAGTCTTGTATGTAATGAGAGTTTCTATTGAAACAAGTAAAAGAAGTTCGTTGTGTTCAGAGTGTCTCCGTGGTGCACAGTGGGGCGTTTGTGGCGTGATCAGTGGCTAAAGAAATTTGGTAAAAGCTCGCTAATAGCGTAACTTTGCGGCTGTAATCGCATTTTTATTTTTTTACGTTTGTAACAAACAAAAAATCTTGGTCACTAATTCCACATTATTAAACAATACAGCTACAATGTTGTGGGTTTTAAAAATGTTTTAGTCCATTATATCAATTAAGCGTAAACAAGTGTACAAATCAAGAAAAAATCGAATAGGTAGGTACGAAAAAACAGCGGCTTATTTTTTTAATGGCCTTACACGATGCTACTTTTAGGATTCAAGAACCCAAGTTGCTTTAAATCTTAATTGTCAACTTTACTTAGGTACTTACTCATTTTATTTCATTTAGTTCTTCTTATTTTTATTATTGATAAACAAATACATAATTAAATCATTAATTTTTATTACCTACCTATATCCCAAACAAAACACCTAACACATTCCCAAAAAAAAACATGACCTGCATTATAAACACCCACTGTTACAAATGCCAAAAAGTATGGACAAAAAACTTTTTGTTTACTGTCATCGCTACTGCTTTAAAACAAAATGATTTGCAGAATTTTTATTCGTTAGATGTTGACAAATGGTGAAATCTCTGGAGGTTTCAACAACTTGTGATAATCTCTAAGGAGAGACAGCTAATGTTTACTTCATTAGCTTGCATTTTACGAAATATGGCTTCTGGGGTTTAGTTTTACTCAGTTTGCAAAAAGAACGTGTTTTTCTGGCAAAAAAATAAAAATCTTTTATTTGTTTTCTTTAAAAAAAAATCTCGGGCAATAATTATTCTTGCAGCGTTTATTATTTCCCTGAACAACATTATATTATGTCATGTATCATCGTTGTACTATAAGTATTTTAGGGACCCCACGATACAGGCATGCCTAGTGTGGAGACCACAGTGAATTCGCGTAGGTTTTAAGTTCCTATTGATCTCTAAAATATGAAATAAAACTTGTTTCATTTTCATTTTTCAAACCAAAAGGAGCTTTCAGGCAATAAGATTTAACAACAACACAAAACACAAAAAACCATGCAGCTTACAATAATATCATCATCAAAATTCCTTTCTATTAAAATTAGTATTTACGAATCGTAACGGATATCAAAACTAATATAATGCGACAACAATAAAAATCTATTTAAAGTCCAAAGATTTATTCAAGTTAAATCATTAGAGTCAACAGGAGACGGTCGGCTTGCACAAAACCGACGGATCACTTACCGACACTTTAATGCCTTTGTCATAAACACGCATCCACTGAATACGTCAACGGTGACCAATCACTAAAGGATACAAGTCGAGAAAAAGTCATAATCAAAAATAATCTTCCGCCAACACTAATAAGATCGATTTCGTATCTTAAAATTCTAAAAAGTCGGTCTCCTTTTTGCTAAAGGGATAAATGAGATGTCGGTACCACACTGAGCAAAGCGGCCGACGCAAAAAATATCACAAAGGCACAAAGTTTTGGACACAAAGCGACATAGGGAAATAAATTATTTCATCTGCTCAGACCTTTCACGATAATATTGGCAAATGTTTCCATTCGGGACGGGCCACGCCCTTGCTTGAATCCAACAGGAAAAAAATATTTGACGCCCCGGTTTTGTCAACCTAAACTAAACCCTAAGACATTACACTAAACATGAAATTAGTATCCAACTATACTGGACAGTGGTCCGCGGTGCGTCACAAAGTAGACAAAGTCAACATCTCTTTTACAATTTTTTTTCAATAACGCCAACATATATTTTGACTGTGATGTTTTTATTATTTTTGTCCGTGATGCCGTTCAGCGTGCATGGCTAACTATCGGCAGATTTTTTCTTAAAGGCGGCGTTTGCGCATGCCTAATGTATGGCCATCGCGTCGCTGCGGCCGGTGCATGTAATATTAGTTCCTAGAACTGCCGACAAAGTCACAAGTAATTATAAAATGGTTGCAATGTTGACTTTTTGGAGTATTTTAGCTTCCGTTCATGGGGTTTCCCATTAATCAATGATAAAACGGGACATTGAATGTGTAGACAATGCATTTGTATGCTGTAAAGTCGCCATGTGCATTAATTGTCGTTAAGATAAGGGTTCTAAAACAACAGAAGCTTTTAAGAACAACATTTAAACGAGATTTATTACGGTGGCAGTCACTTTATAATTGCAATGCAGTGACAGTAACTTTTCTTTCCCCCTGGCTTGCGGCGCTCAGGATGCAATAGCTTCAGGCTGAACACGTTTTATCATGTAGGAAGCTACTGTATGCTTGCAAATATGCACAGAACTAGTTCTTGTTTGCAAATCGATCAATCTAGTAATGTTATAGGAAAACGTAAGGATAAAGAAGCATTCAGCAAACAACAATCACCTAGTTTCGCGTAAAACTTTTGACAACAAACAGTTACCTCTTCTGGCAGAAGCTCACACCTTCCATCCATCAATCAGCTATCAAAGCCTATTACAAACAATACTTGTTCCACGAACGTCTGAATGCCTCCGGAAACTAAGCAATGCACCCGAACGCAGTGCTCCAACAGTTTGCACAATGTTCAGACCTCGTTATGCGAGCAAGCAGGGGGCAACGTAAATCACGGAGGCATTTAGATACGTTCGACCTTTTTTCTGATTTTGTTTTCGCATCTGCATACTCGAATTGGAAATTATAATGTGTGTATAAATAGGCCGGTAGTTCGCTGCGGGCGTGGTTAGGACTGGTACGCAATGAGTTATGTGGCTAGTGGCTGGTGGCTAGTCGCGTGCTTGACGTATGAGAGGCTGTATGCAAATGGACGCTAATTAGTAATGAGGAGCGAGGAACTCGTTTGATATGAAAGTTTCTACATGTTTCTAGATTTTGCAAAACACAAAGTCATTAACAGAAGAAAATACCTACTTATATTTTTTTAAACGTATGCTTTCACATGCTTAATTTAATCTCCACTAAGTTGGTGATAAACTGATAAGTAACTTACTATTACTACTAAACTAAGTTGGTATAGTAATTTATTTTGGCCTAAACCCTTGCAATACTTAATTCTTGCTTATAATTACCGCCTTTGCTACCTACTTAATTTTTGCTTACCTATAATTGCCGTACGCTTATGCTTATTTGGCACACTAAATTCAATTGATAAGTTACTAAATACAAATAAGTAAATAAAGAAAATGCGTTAAATTCAAACCTATGCACCGTAGGCTTTTTTTATACTGGAGCTTGAAATTTTTTAATCACACTTTTTGTAGCAAAAAGTTTCATAGACAAAAGAGACTCAAAGCTCCGATTTCTCCTGATACAATACCCACCCATTGCTACCATCAGCTACCATACACCTTACAAAAGCTACTGATGATGGCACACAGTGCACTAACGTGCTCCACGCCAATTATGCATTCAATGTGTCAAAGAAAAGTCGTAAACGTCGCACAATGGGGCGGAACGCGCGCGCTCTGGACAAAAATTTACAAAAACTGTAATGCTGATTAGTCGCATGAAATTCATTAAGTTAGACACCCAAGTAGCAGTGGCATGACTAATTGAGAATGTGTTGCTGATTTTAGAATGAATTATGTATAGTTTTACGGAGATCATGTTATGTTAGTAAATTACAGAAAACTTGCCGAAAAAAAAAGTGCCGAAATTACGAGTTTTTGTTGTCAACGTGTTAAGCTCTACGATTAGTGCTAAACCAGTAAAAGTAACCATAATAAGGATATTATAGGTACTTAATTATTTTGCGGGTGAAAATAGGTTAGAAATTATCGGTAAGTATGCAACATCCACACACTGAAAACTTGACTTAGTTATCTTCTTTTAACAAGAAAAATAACAACAATCAGCGCCATCTTTCGTTTAAACAAAGGCCCAGTGCTACAAAAGAGCTGCCAAAAAAATCGTCAGCAGTAAATCAATGGCATTCGTTGTGGCTCATTGAGCGCGGCGGTTGCTCCTGTGTGCTGCATGGCGAATCGATGGCATTCTGTGCGGAGACGCGGGCGGTCTGCTCTCTGCTGTATCTATTGGAGACAGATGACATTGCTTCTAAGACGTGTTCATGTGCAGTGTGCCTTACAATTATGTCTACATATTTATTCAATATCAGAATTAAGAACAAAACGTCAATAATTACATGAATAAGTCCATAAATTGACTAATGTAAAAAGATCCATCCCATGGTTTTTTCATATGACACTTTCTTTTATTACCTACCTACTGGGATTTTAATATGGTTTGAAAATGTGTTTTTCTTTGAGAAAATCTTTATTTTCGGCAGTTTAAATCCTGATACCAGGTATTAATGAAAATGAAAATGAAAAAAGTTTTATTTCAATATAAGCAATTAACATAAACATTACACATTCTTAGAGATCAATTTATAGCAATTAACATGTGAACATTAATGTAATATTAATTTCAATGATATTCATTTAATTAATTACTTTCATGCAATTGTCTTGGCAACGCCCGAAGGGTGGACTTACCTATACGACGAAAACCTTGAATTTTATGATTATCTTACGGATACCGTAAATACAGTATATAAAATGACAAGAATAGTTGTATATTTAATTAGTGGTTAAATTAAGAGGCGTTTATAAGTAAGAGACGTAAGGGGTATCTGTTTAAAAAAAAAGTGACAATGGGAATTTTGTGTCTCAAGTACCTACAGTCGTACCTAAAAATATTTTTTACTATAAATGATCTCTTTTATTTTTTTAATATTTACCACTTTTTGGTATAGTATTTTTCTTTTATTATCATAAAAAAACGAAGAAGTATTTTTAATGCTCAATATGACAAACAATATTCTGATTTACCGACATAGTTTTCTCAGTGTCTAGCCGTAGTCAGTAGACTCAGTAGCAAAGCTATTGCAGTTTGCAGTTCACACAACCATATAAAACACCACACTCACTATCTTTCATTCAATAATAAACTGATTATGAATAATTATTTGATGAACTTTTTTAATTAAAGAAGGTATCGTTTGTAACACCTTACAAACAATACCGAAGTCGCAAAATAATTTATTTACTGACCACAACTCTCAACATCAATGAAATCACTTGTAAAAACTTAATTAAAACCATACTCACAATTAATCCAAATAAGAAACAACACCTCCCTTACAATTAAGGACACTCTTCATCATTGTCTGAAAACAAAAAAGGTCCTAAACAGTTATTACCTAAAACATCGGGTTCGATTACAGTATGATTACCAACGAGACGAGATATTCGCAATCTGCCCCAGCCGTAAATCTCGCACGTAATGAACGTCGCCGCGTGTGATCGCTAACTTATTTTGTCGCACGATTTGTTGCTGCCAGGCACGACATCGAACGAGTGTGAAATTACCTTTATTCTGTATTACTGTTAGCGGAAAATGCCATACGATTTTTTACCTTATAACTATGAAGTTAGAGATGGATGTTAAGATGTCGGTTGCCAATTGAATAATTGCCTTCAGATATTCTATTGGGTGTGAATTGATTACGTTTAATGTTTTATTAAAATGCATGTGATGTGTATATTTTTGTTGTTTCCAATTAATAACGAGTTTAATTGGAAAATTATGCGCTGTATGTAAAAATGTTGCTCCCGTATGTTTAACAAACTGTTAAGTTGAGATAAAAATATTTTATACACGTATCTAAGTATAGACTCATAAATAATCTGTGCCTTTATTATACTTCGATTAGTACAAAAATACCAGTATTTAATTATGAATTGTTTCGTCAAGTACCCTTTTAACACCAAATTAGTCAGTTAAAATAAATTAAAACACATTATTATTTAAATGACATACAAATACAAAAGTCATAAAACACACAATAACTTGGTAACACATCGCAATGAATCACGTAACTTTGTAATACGTAATGTGTCAAGAACATTATGTGCGACTAAACGCGTCTCCGAGTTCACTTGACCACATATTTGGTTTTAGACAACACCTAACCGTATTAACTCAGTATTGACATTCAAATCAGTAGCTCAGCTCATTTATTTTGAATTCCTAACGTGTTAGGGACAAAAGTGAAACAATATGGGTTGGAGCAACAGTAAGTGTGCCCACAGTGGCGCCGTGGAAGCGCGCGCCATCTGTCAAAGTTACCCGCCATATTTATTAGGCAGAGACAATGAGTGACGCGAGTCGCGACACTTTGAATATGGAATTGGTTTTTCTTTTTTTCCTTGTGAAAGTTTTGTTCGTGTAGTAGCATTCAGCCAGGTATGATGCAATAGTTAAATAATGCGTACAGGCAGACACATTGCGAGGATTTAAAAATAACTTCCAAACTTTAATTCTTAAGACTAAACACTGGAAAGTATATTTTAAAAAATAATATGGAGGAGTTTGACCTACTTTGTAAAAGTTGCTCATGGTTGCCCTTTCGGACACATATAAATGAGTAAATTATATAGAGTTCCAGGTGATGGAATTGCATTTACAATAAGTAGGAAAAACAATAACATTATGATCGCGTTTAAATACAACCTAGCTAATAAAAGCGAGACTATGATCATAATTTTCATTCATATCTGTTTTTAACTCACTTTTATAAATAACGAGACATAATACACCAATAACAGAGTAGAAACAATATTTCTTTCTTTCAACACAAGACTGGCGTGAAAATCGACCTACTTGTGACGAAGTTAAAACTGCACGCAAACAATGGCGGATACAGCCACAAATAACATGAATTATTTAACAAAATACATGAACATTAGCCAGTTGTAATTAGGTAGTTTATTTTTCACAAAACCCTTGTTCGTGGTCATACAGTCAAGTCACAAATATGTAAACTCTAGGGTACGCTCAGGCGCGTGCATTGCATATAGGCAAGTAGGCAGTGACTACCTCTTAAGGTTCAATAAAACCATTTTAACTATTACTAAGTACATCAATATACATCATTATATAGCAATAATTAGTCATGATTGATATATTTTATTTATGTAGTAACAGTCAAATAGTTTTATTGAATTATATGAGGTAGGCACTGCCTACTTGCCTATATGCACTGCATGCCACTGGGTACGCTTCGGACAATTTTCTCACAGTTCAGTGTTCCGATGTTCACAACGAAAGTGATATTTTAAGTCATAGAGAATAGAGTCTGTCTTTTGTTATGTTTTAGAACAATTGGCGCGTAATTTGTAATATGCAAAATACTTTGAAGTTACAATAATAAAATGTTATAGCCCAAATAAGCATGTTGTGGTTAGAATATTATTGTATCTTTGAAAATTCTACAATAAACATTACGTAAACGCAACACTTCCTTTGCTATCTACGAAGAAAACTTGCTCTATAGGAATCTACGTTTTAGAACGGTAGGTACCTCGCTTCAACCGACGGACAAACAGACTGACAACTATTGCTTGACAATTCAAAAGTGCTACGCTGTAAATGGTCTAAATAAATGATTTGATTTTTACTTTGAAATGTTCCTTCTGCTAGTCTATTCTGTAACGACACCCCGCCCGCGTGAATTCACGGTGAGAACTGCTGTCATGTCATCGCCCTTGTAGCCTAGGTATTGACAAAGGTACAATCCTGATCGATAATATACCTATGTCATGCGTGAGAATACTCTGTGAGGGGCTCGTGGCTAAATGACGGCCGCGCTGATCGATCGATCTGCGAGGTTAAGCTGCGCTTGCCGCGGTCAGTCCTTGGATGGGTGACCGTTCTTTACACATCGAGACCCCTCCGTGCCTCGGAGAGCACTGGTACTTTTTTGGCACATGGTATTTTTTTAGACATTTTCCATCATAATATGATGGAAAATGTCTAAAAAAATACCATTCCCCCCCCCTCCCCCCTTAAAACTAAAGGGCCACAAATCAAAATTAAGAATTTTTCAGGATAACACGTTAAAATATTTCATTTCATTTTTAGGGTTCCGAACCAAAATGGTAAAAAGGAACCCTTATGGTGCGACTTCGTCTGTCTGTCTGTCTGTCTGTCTGTCTGTCTGTCTGTCTGTCACACCTGCTTATTTCAGCAAGTACTTATGCTATCGACTTGAAATTTGGAACAGTTATAAAGAATGCTTGTTCAACTTTATTGCAAATGAAAAAAGTCCAAAAATATTTTTATTTTCATTGCAAAAGGGGCCGGCGTGGGGGTCCGAAATTTTAATATGGGGTTACTAGGTCAAGTGACATATCATATGAAAGGGCTTGATCTGCACATTTCAAAACATATTTTTATTTTATTTTATGTCTCACAGTTTTCGACATATGATGAAAAATGTCCAAAAAAATACCATTCCCCCCCCCCTTATATCCGAAGTTTGCGGGGCGAAAAATCTGAAATAATTAGAGCTGATAGGAATTGACCCAAATATGGCACCAAAAATAAAACGATGTTCCTAACTAGTACAGTTTTTTCAAAATCATCAAAATTCCTTCACAAACAAACTTAGTTATGCGGTCCGGATTTTTTCACTTTATACGTCCAAAAATGATACGGAACCCTCGGTGCGTGAGTACGACTCGCACTTGGCCGGTTTTTTTTGTTTATTTTTTGGCATTCCTTCTTTTAATGTTTATGTGTCATAATTCATAACACAATCACTTTAAAAGAAGGAGTGCCGAAAAATAAACAAGAAATGAAATGAAATAAATTTTAACGTGTTATCCTGAAAAATTCTTAATTTTGATTTGTGGCCCTTTCGTTTATATGCAGCGATATGTCAAAAACTGTGAGATATAAAATAAAATGATAATATATTTTGAAATGTGCAGATCATTTACCATTTTGGTACGAAACCCTAAAAACGTAATTTTAGATGTACCTAACCGGCTAAGACAACCAACTGCCCCATCCGTGCAGCTACCATGAATATCTCTCCATCGACACTAATACATAACCCATGCCATGGGTTCCCCATGGTCCCCATGGTCCATCACTCTAGCGACATCTATCCGTCATCCCGATAACCATCGCCCGTCGATTCATCATAAAATTACGGTTTTAGGGAACCGAGTTATCATTTGCAGTTCATTAAGCTATTGTTATAGGAATTAGAACTTTATGAGATGGTAATAAGGTTTTGGTTTTTGAGGTGATGTTGATAGTTTTGTAGGTAAAAAATGACAAGCGTACGAAATAGAAATAATCAGCTATCTTTTACTGTTAAAATGCATTAATTGGGAAAACCTTAAGTTTCGTAGATACGACCTAATGTCGACCTAATGCATCTAATGTCGAGACACCTATTAATTTTTGTTTTCCTGACGATTCGAACACTTTGCAGCGTTCGTGGTCGCAGGTTGACTGCGACCACGAAAGACTGACTGACTCATGATCATGACTTATCATGAATCATGATCATAGAAAAATTGTTAAATATCTACATGGCTACAACTAGGTAAAAGATATAATAATTATTTCCCCAAATACCTACATTAAACCGTGTTTAGTTTGGGCACTATAATAATATGTACTATTTTATGTGTAGTGTAGGTACAGGATAAAAGTTGATATAACCACTGTGTTGTAATTATAATTTCTATTCATCAATTTTAGCGAATGTAGAATGAATTCTAGATAGTGTATATTTTTGCCAATTTTAAACATGTTAAAGCCATGTTATGCTTATACAGGGTAAAATTAAAACCAGTGCGGATATTTTAGGAGGTGAAAGTACTCATGAATATGATCAACTTTTGTTATGGGACCGACACTGAAATATGAAAAAAAAAATCAGCTGTTCCCTACAAAAATGCACTACAACACGATCAAAATGTATGGAACAGCTGTTTTTTTTTCATATTTCAGTTTCGGTCCCATAATAAAAGTTGATCATACTCATGAGTACTTTCACCTCCTAAAATATCCGCACTGGTTTTAATTTTACCCTGTAGGTATATTTACATATTTCTGTAAAAAAACTACCTACTTAGGTTAAAGTTTTTTTTTCTAACGTTCAACTTTTTAACGGCAATCGACTTAGGTACACAAAAGTATAGACAATTGACAAACCAAGGATAATTAATAGTTCTGTAAACGACTATGTCAAAGTATTTTGGAACGAAGCTCCTTAACGCGGCTTGCGGTAGGAGTTGACTGGGAGAAATCGTCACGTAAGGAAATAGCGTTATGCCCCCTCCACGCAACTTTCTCTCTCTCTATCTCTGTCTCTTATATACGAGGTAGCAGGAATTTCGTTCCTGACGGAATTTTTCCCCTAACTGCACAGGTGCACACTTTGTTTTCCAAATTTTCAAACTTTAAAAAGTAATCTATGTAAACACAAGCATCTGATAGACAATTACTATCAAACCAAAAAAAATATGACAGCGTGTGAGCGAGACAAAAACATCCCCTGAAGCTGAAGTGACTAATGTTTCATAAACTAGGTCAATAGGGCGCCCTGAAACAGTAGGCAGTATAGAGCCTCCCTTCATCCGACCGTGTGGCCTAATGGATAAGGCGTCGGACTTCGGATCCGAAGATTGCAGGTTCGAGTCCTGTCACGGTCGTCAAATGTTCTTTTTGTGATGTTTTGGTTAAAATTTTGTTGCTAAGCGCGTTTTCGCGTCGTGAATGTATGCTGTCATGTTTCCTGTTCCGATAATATTATGGAGATATTTTGAATAAAAATTACATTTATATCAAGTGTGTATGTTTTGTGTAAGATTAAAAATAGATAAGTAAATAAAGTACCTACTTAAAATTCAAAATAAATTATTTAAGTTTTTTTTTGTTTAAGGATCTTTATTATCATTTATATATACAGTTTTATGTACAAACAAAATAAAATATAAAACTTATACCTACCTAATATATATTTAAATTCTAAAACAAACTAAATAGCATCAAAAAATTCCTCCGCATCGCTGTCAACTGGTAGCGTGCCCAAAAGACTGGCGGCATTGCCACGTTGTATGGCAAAGTAATAGCCAGCTTTTTGGTCACGGGAAGTGTCAACCAATCTTTTAGCGATATCTTTAAAATGTTAAACTTCCATAAATAAAAATCTAAATGTATATTGAAGTCGGCGGGGCCTCTTATTCAGGTTTTTACCTCTCAGCTTTTTAACAGGAAGAACGTGCGCAGTGTGTGCACGTGCAGCTTGCTTTGCGCCTCGACAAATTAACATTTCCTTTCATTCCTCCTTAATGTACAATGTTGCTTATTTTTATGCTAGGCTCCGCCGACTTCAATATACATTTAGATTTTTATTTATGGAAGTTTAACATTTTTATTTCATAATTTTTAGTGTAGTTTTTGGAAGTCGGTTTTTTTTAAACCTGTTTTTATTTTTATCTTTTTAGTGTAGTGTAACCATTTTTTGTTGTTGTTAATTATTACAATAAAGTACCATAAAATCATGGACAGAGCGACTTTAATCATTTATGTACTGCCTTTGCCACACATTTTGTATGTACTTTTACCGAGATCGATTACTTCCACGAATTTAAATAGGTACTTTTATTCATAGATGTAGGTGGATAAGAGCGTTTCAGTAAACAAAAACAGTGTTTTTTTAGTTTGTAATAGTAATAGGCTCGCACCCTAACCTTCTATCAAATGTGACTTAAGCATAAAAAAATTGTGTGTACTATACACCTCTGTCTAACCTTGCGAGAAATATCGGCGTGATGTTATGTATGTATAATATCGAGATCGATTGCGTTCAGGAATTCAAGTACTTACACAATATCACTTTTTCATCATCGTCATGATGTCATCGAGATACACCAAAAATACCGTTTATTACACCTGGTTAAAAATCTACTCAACCAAAGTTAATAAAATTTATATGGGACCACCGCGCGTGGTTCTTCTACCATATGAAAAATGAATCACGTAAATCGGCTCAGAAATCACGGAGTAATAGGTGAACATACAAAAAAAAAAAAAAAAAAAAAAAAAAAAAAAAACCAACCGAATGCAGTTGGAAGTCGAGAAGGAGAGCATGTGGATGTGGAATCCAGTGTCCATCCAACTTCTATGATTACTACTACTAGGATTACTACTACTAGGATAACTACTACTAGGATAACTACTACTAGGATTACTACTACTAGGATTACTACTACTAGGATTACTTCTACTAGGATTACTACTACTAGGATTTCTACTACTAGGATTACTACTACTAGGATTGCTACTACTAGGATTACTACTGCTACGATTACTACTAGGATTACTACAGCTAGGATTACTACTGCTAGGATTACTACTGCTAGGATTACTACTGCTAGGATTACTACTGCTAGGATTACTACTGCTAGGATGACTACTAGGATTACTACTGCTACGATTACTCCTGCTAGGATTACTATTGCCAGGATTACTACTGCTAGGATTACTACTACTAGGAATTCTACTACTAGGGTTACTGCTTCTAGGATTACTACTACTAGGATTAGGATTACTACTACTAGGATTAGGATTACTACTTTTAGGATTATTATTACCATTAGGATTATGATTAAGACTTGGATTAAGATAAGGATTATCAGGATTAGGATTACGGTAACGATTAAAATTATGATTACGATAACATATATGATTACTATTACAATTACTACTGTTGGGATTATACTGGGGATTACTACTGATAAGATTACTACTGTTAGGATTGCTACTACTAGGATTACTACTACGGGGATTACTATTAGGATTACTACTACTAGGATTACTACTACTAGGATTACTACTACTAGGATTACTACTACTAGGGTTACTACTACTAGGATTACTAATACTAGGATTACTACTACTAGGATTACTACTACTAGGATTACTACTACTAGGATTACTACTACTAGGATTACTACTACTAGGATTACTACTACTAGGATTACTACTACTAGGATTTCTACTACTAGGATTACTACTACTAGGATTACTACTACTAGGATTACTACTGCTACGATTACTACTAGGATTACTACAGCTAGGATTACTACTGCTACGATTACTACTGCTAGGATTACTACTGCTAGGATGACTACTAGGATTACTACTGCTACGATTACTACTGCTAGGATTACTATTGCAAGGATTACTACTGCTAGGATTACTACACTAGGAATTCTACTACTAGGGTTACTGCTTCTAGGATTACTACTACTAGGATTAGGATTACTACTTTTAGGATTATTATTACCATTAGGATTATGATTGAGACTCGGATTAAGATAAGGATTATCAGGATTAGGATTACGGTAACGATTAAAATTAGGATTACGATAACATATATGATTACTATTACAATTACTACTGTTGGGATTATATTGGGGATTACTACTGATAAGATTACTACTGTTAGGATTGCTACTACTAGGATTACTACTACGGGGATTACTATTAGGATTACTACTACTAGGATTACTACTACACTAGGAATTCTACTACTAGGGTTACTGTTTCTAGGATTACTACTACTAGGATTAGGATTACTACTACTAGGATTAGGATTACTACTTTTAGGATTATTATTACCATTAGGATTATGATTAAGACTCGGATTAAGATAAGGATTATCAGGATTAGGATTACGGTAACGATTAAAATTAGGATTACGATAACATATATGATTACTATTACAATTACTACTGTTGGGATTATACTGGGGATTACTACTGATAAGATTACTACTGTTAGGATTGCTACTACTAGGATTACTACTACGGGGATTACTATTAGGATTACTACTACTAGGATTACTACTACTAGGAATTCTACTACTAGGGTTTCTGCTACTGTGATTACTACTACTAGGATTAGAATTACTACTTTTAGGATTACTATTACCATTAAGATTATGATTAAGACTCGGATAAGGATAAGGATTAATTAGGATTAGGATTACGGTTGCGATAACATATATGATTACTATTACAATCTCCTGGGATTACTATTAGGATTACTACTACTAGGATTACTACTACTAGGATTACTACTTTTGGGATTACTATTACCATTAGGATTATGATTAAGATTCGGATTAAGATAAGGATTAATCAGGATTACGATTACTATCACTTCTACTAGGATTAGGATTACTACTTTTACGATTACTATTACCATTAGGATTATGATTAAGACTCGGATTAAGATAAGGATTAATCAGAATTAGGATAACGGTTACGACTAAAATTAGGATTACGGTAACATATATGATTACTATTACGATTACTATTGTTGGAATTTCTACTGATAGGATTACTACTGTTAGGATTACCACTGTTAGGATTACTACTACTAGGATTACTACTACTATTATTACTTCTACTAGGAATAGGATTACTACTTTTAGGATTACTATTATTATTAGGATTATGATTAAGACTTGGATTAAGATAAGGTTTAATCAGGATTAGGATTACGGTTACGATTAAAATTAGGATTACGATAACATATATGATTACTTTTACGATTACTACTGTTGGGATTACGTATTTCATCATTCATACATCATTTCATTTTTAAATATTTCATCGTAAAAAAATAACAAAATAAAACATTTAAAAATGTAAAAAATTGTAATATAGAATTTTAGGATAACTATTACCATAAGGGTTACGATTTAGACTCGGTTTAACATTAGGATCTTAATCCTAATCCTAATTTGTTGGAATAATATGGCAATGTAAATACTTTCAGTAGTTTAGTTTTCTTTGTTGTCACTGGTGTGTAGATGTTATAACATACATTTTACTTTAAAACTGCGTTAGTTATTTATTTATCACAACAGGTTATGGGCCCAGGCGTAATCCTGAAAAGTGATAAAAGTGAATCCTAATGGTAATAGTAATCCTAAAAGTAGTAGTACGAATTGTAGTAATCCTAGTAGTAGTAATCCTAATCGTAGTAATCCTAATCGTAATCGTAATCCTAATCGTGTTAGGAATCCTAATCAATCCTAATAGTAATTCTAATCGTAATCCTTATACTAATCCTAATTGTAATCGTAATCCTAATCATAATTACTATTTTTTTTGGTTAATTTTTTTACGATGAAATATTTAAAAATGAGATTAATATGTGAATAAAATTTATAAAGACAAATAATAATTCAATCGTAGTAGTAATCCTTATCCTAATCAATCCTAATAGTAGTAATCCTAATCCTAATTGTAGTAATGCTAGTAGTGGTAATCCTAGTAGTGGTAATCCTAATAGTGGTAATCCTAGTAGTAATCCTAGTAGTAGTAATCGTAATCACAATTAATCCTTATCTTAGTATCGTTATCCTAATGGTAGTAGTAATCCTGAAGGTAGTAATCCTAATCGCCCAGTAGTGGTAATCCTAGCAGTGGTAATCCTAGAACTGGTAATCCTAGTAGTGGTAATTCTAGTAGTAATCCTAGTAGTAGTAATCCTAATCACAATTAATCCTTATCTTAGTATCGTTATCCTAATGGTTGTAGTAATCCTGAAGGTAGTAATCCTAATCGCCTAGTAGTGGTAATCCTAGAAGTGGTAATCCTAGAACTGGTAATCCTAGTAGTGGTAATTCTAATAGTGGTAATTCTAATAGTGGTAATTCTAATAGTGGTAATCCTAGTAGTGGTAATCCTAGTAGTGGTAATCCTAGTAGTGGTAATCCTAGTAGTGGTAATCCTAGTAGTGGTAATCCTAGTAGTGGTAATCCTAGTAGTGGTAATCATAGTAGTAGTAATCCTAGTAGTAGTAATCCTAATCACAATTAATCCTTTTCTTAGTATCGTTATCCTAATGGTAGTAGTAATCCTGAAGGTAGTAATCCTAATCGCCTAGTAGTGGTAATCTTAGTAGTGGTAATCCTAGTAGTGGTAATCCTAGTAGTGGTAATCCTAGTAGTGGTAATCCTAGTAGTGGTAATCCTAGTAGTGGTAACCCTAGTAGTGGTAATCCTAGTAGTGGTAATCCTAGTAGTGGTAATCCTAGTAGTGGTAATCCTAGTAGTAGTAATCCTAATCGTAATCGTAATCCTGTAGTAGTTCACTGCTGGATATTATTTATAGGCCAATCTCATCCAGCTGCCGCTGTGTGTGCCGCAAATGATAGTATCGTTTCATAAAAAAAATGTATAGGTATATCGTTATTTTTTAGATTTATTAACAGTTCCTACCAATAATTTAACACAAAAATGTTAAACTTCCATAAATAAAAATCTTAATGTATATTGAAGTCGGCGGGGCCTCTTCTTCAGGTTTTTACCTCTCAGCCTTTGAACAGGAAGAACGTGCGCAGTGTGTGCAGCGAACGTGCAGCTTGCTTTACGCCTCGACAAATTAACATTACATTTCATTCCTATATTTATGCTAGGCCCCGCCGACTTCAATATACATTTAGATTTTTATTTATGGAAGTTTAACATTTTTATTTCATAGTTTTTAGTGTATTTTTTGGAAGTCGGTTTTTTTTAAACCTGTTTTTATTTTTATCTTTTTAGTGTAGTGTTTTTGTTGTTGTTAATTTATTACAATAAAGTACCATAAAATCATGGACAGAGCGACTTTGATCATTTATGTACTTTTACCGAGATCGATTACTTCCACGAATTTAAATAGGTACTTTACGTTTCATAATATTATTATGAAATATTATTATTTTTACGGTTGTCAAACTCAAAATGGAAAAAAGTGAATATTTAAAAAAAATATTGACGTATCTTGTTCAAACTAATTTCAATCGAAAGTATTTATTAAGTGCTATAAGCTTGATTTTTTTCAGATTTTTCGATAGCGCGGTTGGAAAATTACAGGGGGGGGACACATTATTAACGACTTTGGGAGCTCCTAGTTCACTCAATATGCACTTAAATAAAAAAAGTATTTGGAAACCTTCATGTTATTTTCAAAAGATCTATCCAACAATACCCCACATGGTGGGGTGCGCGAAAATATTTTTTTTCATCCCTCAGTTTCATGTATGGGAGCCCCCCCTAATAATTTTATTTTTCGTAATTTCACTATAGGCATTAATGGCGGCTTATAAAAGACATCTACCTATGAAGTTTCATACAAATTGGTTATGAACTGTAGATTTGACGAGGGTGTGACAGACGGACAGACGGACAGACAGACGGACAGACGGACAGACAGACGGACAGACAGACGGACAGACAGACGGACATGAAGAAACTATAAGGGTTCCTAGTTTTACTACGGAACCCTAAAAACAGTGTTTTTAACCGACTTCCAAAAAGGAGGAGGTTCTGCATTCGGTTGGTTTTTTTTTTTTTTTTTTTTTTTTTTTTTTTTTTTTTTTTTTTTTCATGTATGTACACCGATTACTCCGTGGTTTATGAGCCGATTTACGTGATTCTTTTTTCATATGGTAGAAGAAGCTCGCGAGGTGGTCCCATATAAATTTTATTAACTTTGGTTGAGTAGATTTTTAACGAGGTGTAATAAACGGTATTTTTGGTGTATCTCGATGACATCATGACGATGATGAAAAAGTGATATTGTGTAGGTACATGAATTCCTGAACGCAATCGATCTCGATATTATGCATACATAACATCACGCCGATATTTCCCGCAAGGTTAGACAGAGGTGTATAGTACACACAATTTTTTTATGCTTAAGTCGCATTTGATAGAAGGCTAGGGAGCGAGCCTATTGCTATTACTACTATCTACAGTTCATAACCAATTTATATGAAACTTCGTAGGTAGATGTCTTTTACAAGCCGCCATTAAGGCCTATAGTGAAATTACGAAAATTAAAATTATTAGGGGGGGCTCCCATACATGAAACTGAGGGATGAAAAATAATATTTTCGCGCACCCCACCATGTGGGATATCGTTGGATAGGTCTTTGAAAATAACATGAAGGTTTCTAAATACCTTTTTTATTTAAGTGCATATTGAGTGAACTAGGAGCTCCCAAAGTCGTCAACAATGTGTGTCCCCCCTGTAATTTTCCAACCGCGCTATCAAAAAATCTGGAAAAAATCACGCTTATAGCATTTAATAAATACTTTCGATTGAAATTGGTTTGAACAAGATACGTCACAAAATTTTTGAAATATTCACTATTTTCCATTTTGAGTTTGACAACCGTAAAAATAATAATATTTCATAATAATATTATGAAATACAAACTTGTATTTGCGGTCGGAACACTCAAAATACTTCTTGCTATGGAATCCTACACTGCGTGGTCCGACACGCTCTTGCCCGGTTTTTGTTTACTGAAATGCTCTCATCCACCAACATCTATAAATATAAGTACATACCTATTTAAATTCGTGGAAGTAATCGATCTCGGTAAAAGTACATAAATGATCAAAGTCGCTCTGTCCATGATTTAATGGTACTTTATTGTAATAAATTAACAACAACAAAAATGGTTACACTACACTAAAAAGATAAAAATAAAAACAGGTTTAAAAAAAACCGACTTCCAAAAACTACACTAAAAACTATGAAATAAAAATGTTAAACTTCCATAAATAAAAATCTAAATGTATATTGAAGTCGGCGGGGCCTAGCATAAATATAAGCAACATTATAGATTAAGGAGGAATGAAAGAAAATTTTAATTTGTCGAGGCGCAAAGCAAGCTGCACGTTCGCTGCACACACTGCGCACGTTCTTCCTGTTCAAAGGCTGAGAGGTAGAAACCTGAAGAAGAGGCCCCGCCGACTTCAATATACATTTAGATTTTTATTTATGGAAGTTTAACATTTTTATTTCATAGTTTTTAGTGTAGTTTTTGGAAGTCGGTTTTTTTTATTTTCAGTTTGTAATAGCAATAGGCTCGCTCCCTAGCCCTCTATCAAATGCGACTTAAGCATGAAAAAATTGTGTGTACCATACACCTCTGTCTAACCTTGCGGGAAATATTGGCGTGACGTTATGTATGTATAATATCGAGATCGATTGCGTTCAGGAATTCATGTACCTACACAATATCACTTTTTCATCATCGTCATGATGTCATCGAGATACACCAAAAATACCATTTATTACACCTGGTTAAAAATCTACTCAACCAAAGTTAATAAAATTTATATGGGACCACCGCGCGAGGTTCTTCTACCATATGAAAAAAGAATCACGTAAATCGGCTTATACACCGCGGAGTAATCGGTGTACATACATGAAAAAAAAAAAAAACCAACCCAATGCAGAACCTTCTCCTTTTTGGAAGTCGGTTAAAAAATGAGATGAGCACTCACATTTGAGATTAGGTACCCAATAAAAAATACAAAATTACAAATTAGCCTCGGCCTAGTAAGCAAACATAAAATAAACCACTTTAACGACGCATCTAGATGCTATTATACTATTGCTAGCTGCGTGTCGCGGTTTCACCCGTCGTTTAATTTAAAAGAAATCGAATTATTTAAATACCCGCCCGTGCTATCAGGTAATCCGTTTTCCCTTAGCGTTCTTTCTGACTTTTTTCTTTTTGCTCGGCTCATAAGGATTATAGCGTGATGTTAAATAGCTTATAACCTTTCTCAAAAATTAGACTATCAATATTGCAAAAATATTTTTTAAAATCCGATTTGCAGTTCCAGAAATTAGCGTGTTCAAAGAAACAAACTGTTTGTTTCTGCTATGTTATAATAGAGTAGCTGTTCCACGCGGTTTCACTCCCCTTCCTCGGCTCCTAAGGGTTGTAGAGTATACTATTAAACTAGCCTATACTATACCTCATGAATCTGGCTGTCATATACAAAAATAATTTTTCGAATCTGACTGTTAGTTACACAGATTAGCGCATTCAAACAAACAAACGCTTCAGCTGTATTATATTTAGTATAGATACCTACCTCGTTATTAGTAAGAATTGTCGCATAATACAAAATAAACTTCAAGAGAAGGAAATTATTAAAATAATTTAGTACTAGGTAAGTATATTTTTCTCACAACACAATATTATACAATAAAAAAAAAAAAATATAACCTAATAATATTGATAAACAGCGAGATTAGCCTCACTCGGGAAGCGAATCGACGACCGATCCATCAAGCCGCCACGAAAATATTTATATTCTGAAATAACGGACGCGGCTTCCGTCCGTTTATCACGACACATCTACTAAATACTTACTATGTTAATAACATGCTATTGTTAAATTAAAGAATTTAGGCCAAATTCCAGAATTTAGAAATGTATGAAAGATTGATGCAAATGTTCCAATTATTTGACAATAATGCGGTTAAACATTGGACTTAGTTCTGAAGCTGTTTTGGTTTTACTAACACCATCTTGACTAGGTTGAACTGTTCTTGAGTTAACTCAAGGAAATCTGGCTGTCGCTGAGTTGCAGAAAAGGTCATTAAGTTTTAAAGGAGACTTTAACGATAGAAATTGTATGATTAATGCCTCCATTAAAATTGAATTAGCTTTCCGCAACCGACCGTATGTTATTTAGCTAAACATAGCAAGTTCCTTGGCAATGTTTAGTTGGTCGTCATAGTTATCTCATGAAACCTTGATTTTGCGTGGTGTAGTGGTGTTAGGAGTTTTTGAAGACCAAGAGCATTGTAAATATCCCAAATTATTCTAAACCAGCCTTTTGCCACGACATCGTACGCGTAACCTACAGGAACTGTGCATTTTTCGGGATAAAAAGTAGCCTGTAGCATTCAGGAATAATGTAGCTTCCTGTTCGTGAAAGAATTTTCAGAATCGGATTAGTAGTTCCGGGGATTGCCTCCTAAGTAGGAGGCAATCCCCGGAACTATATATGTAAGTACATATACATACATACGAAGAGGATGCATGGAGGCCGAAGAAACACGGCTCACGTAATACTACAATGTAAGAGCGTGGCCGATCAAAGAGGGAAACTACTGGACAACCCTAACACCATGCGAGACGCGCTCGTAAACCTACGGGACCTCCTGGACTTCTGGCAGGAGCTGAGCTGGTACGCGTGACCACGATCTCGTTCCTGCGGTCACACACGCACAATGGCCCAATCAAGAGGCTAAGTGCGGAAGACACGTGGTATAACTAACTAACTATACATACATACGAACTTACAAACTTTACCTTTTTTAACGCTTCAATGTTGGTCGAAATTATATTGCAAGGTTTTTTACATTTCAAATCAAGATTAGACATTTAGACACACATTTGCGGGTATTTTGGTGGTAGGTGGTAGTTAATTTACCTGGACCTTGGTACTAACAAAATTATGACAATTCCCCAACAGTTGCTAACACCATCATCTGAAGTCTTGCCATATGCTATACATTGAGATCGATCAGTCCTGCTTACCCTTGTCAGGTTTTTTGGTAGCGACAAACGCACGACATGCGCTGACGCAACCGTGCGGAAAACTGACGGACTGACGGTCTGATTTGATCGTTTCTTTTTTTTGTTAGTAAATATATTACAGAAATATTTCGATGGAAGATTGCGTGAATTATTTTGTTTAAGTTTTTCTGAAGTTTGAATACTGACCGCAATGCTTTTACCTCAACAAAAGGATAGAGAAATCGAAACAGATACTTAAATAAATAATGTATAGGTAACCAGAATCTCATGTGACATAAAAAAATAAAATAAAATAATGATTTTGACATGGTAATGGTATATTAGTTACTTTTCAAATGAAGTATGAGTTGTGTAAAATTCTGAAAGTTGCTAATGCAAGCTAAAACTATTTAATTTTTATCCATTCATTCATTCATTCATTCATTCATTCATTCCCCAGTGCTAATCTCTCGTTTTGCCATTAGATTTTGGTTGACCTAGGTATATATGTATCTAACTATTGGACAGTCAATTCCCTCTGCTTATTTCTAAAAGAAACCAACTGAAATATTGTGTTGTGTTGCGCTCAGTATCTTGGATGTATTAATGATATTATCGTATTTTAACTCAGTGTCGTTACTAGGGCGGTGTCAGCATCAGGGATGTTTAAGATCCCGATTTTTTCACATCCGCGGATGCGGATGTTGAGGCGGATGTTTGAAGGCTCACATCCACGGATGCGGATGCGGATCTTAAGATATTTTTTAAGAAACTATGTATATTTGTGAAGAAATAAAATAATAAGAGAGTAATTTTTAATAAATATTTAGTAATGAAAGTTAAAAATTTGAGTATTACATGTAATAAACAGTAATTGCCGCCTTTTCGGCGTCAAGCCTGTTACGCTGAGGTTCGTAAATTAAACCCGCGCTACTGGTTTAATTCGCTATTTGCTAGGAACACTGGCTGGTGGTGTCAATAAAAACCTGTGTGCTATTGGTGACAACTTTGCTCCTATTGGTTAATGAGCCATGCACGGCACGCGCCAGTCGCCGGGCCCCGCCTATTTCTTTCTTGACACGACCTGTACTACATCTGCATCCGCATGAGCATCCGCAATGATTATTGTGGATGCGGATGCGGATGCAGATGTCCAAATCAATGCGGAAGCTCTGCAATTGCGGATGCGGATGTGAATATTCGCAACAACCCTGGTCAGCAGTGCCCAGGCACAGGAGCAGACCCTGGAGGGACGCAGAAATTACCAAACTAGGACCAAGAAGGTCGCAGATATAGAAGCTCGCACCAAGGTTAGTCACGGCACTGTTTTAACTTCTTTAAGTACTACTACTTCTAGGCCTAGCGTTCATACTTAAACCATCCCTATTTTTAAGCTCTCCAAGCCAGTAGGTCCATAAAACTATAGTTAAATTCTTATAGTAATACGTGATACGTGATCAAACGGTTCCGTCAAAGGGCGGTTATGTAAACTGGTAAACACTGGTGGATGCCCAGAGCACTTCCTGTAACGATTTAATTACACCTGTTACACGTAAACAACGGTTTCCGGCGAGTTATACAAGTTTTATGATTTTTATATCAAAACGTGAAAAGCTGGAGTGATTTTGTTTCTGCATTGCCATGCCGTGTGGTCGAAATGTAAGATAGGTAATCATAACTAGCTGTAGGTACCCCCTGGTTCTACGCCGTTTCTTAGCGTGCCTATTCCTCATAAATCTAGCTATCATATATGTACAAACATTTTGTTTTCGAATCCGACTAGTAGTTTTCCAAAGATTTGTGCGTTTAAGGGTGCATTACGGCAAATCGTGTTATGGGATTTCAATAAGTTTATACAGAAAACGTAAAGTAGTAGCCACGAAAAAAAACGTCTGCTAAGCTGAAGAGTTTGACTGTTCTTTAAAAAAATCGGTTTAAAGATTAACCTTGTAGATGAATGTTAAAAAAAGTTTGAAAATCACTAAAAAGTGCAAAAAAGCACTGCCATACTTTCATAACTTTGAAATGAAATTTTATGAATTTGACACACTAAAGAACACAGAATCCGCATTTTTTTTCTGTTTTACATAACAATGTTTCCGTTTAGTGTAAAAAAATCGCAATTTTTTAAACTTGTTTTACTGAAATATCCATAAAAATTCAGAAAAATTCAGCAAGTTTGCAATTTTTTTACACAGAACAGAAATATTGATATGGAAAAAAAAAACTATCAGCTACTACTCTGTTCTTTGTAGCCTATATTTAAGTTAATTTCATTAAGTGTTTGTTCTTATTTACGCTAAAGTTATGGTTCTACGGCAGTGCTTTTTCCACTTTTTCAATATTTTTTTTACATTAATCTATAAGGTTTATTCTCAACACGATTTCATTAGCCACTAGTGAAACTCTTTAGCTAGTGAGACCTTTTTTTCGTAGCTACTACTTTACCTGTTCTATATAAAGTTATGGTTTTCCCGTAAGCCTTTTGCATGGTGCTGACCCATAAACAAAAAAACTCTAAGTATAGATTTACCTACGTCAAACGCGACCAAAACGGTACACCTGTATTATCAGGGAAACCTACCAATTAGAATAATAACGCCATTACACGAACTAAGATACTATAAAAAATATTTTACTTTAAAAATAAATTAACCCTGTGCACAAAAAGAAAACTTTGGAAAACTAAACTGCGTATCAGGACAGCCGCCAATGTTAAAATAATTTCATTCATGGTGCCTCTGTCATATAAAAATAAATATTAACATAATACTGCATAAGTTTTCCGATAGATGTCGCCAAACGCTCCTAAGAAGCGTATTACAAAGGGGTCTCAAATTTCAGATGAGTCGGGCGAGACCCGGTAGCTCAGTTGGTTCCGAGCACTAGCCACGGTACGGCAGAGGTCCCGGGTTCAAATCCCGCTCGGGTCATATGATTTTTGAGAATCACTTATATATTTAATAACATAATAGAAGCATAACATGGCTTTGACATGTTTCAAATTCACAAAAAATATACATTTATAAAATATTAACAGATCAAAAATACGTCTAATTATACAATCGCATGAAAACAGGAGGATTGCTAAACTTTACGGCATCAGATAGGATGTAACATCATGTTCGGCACATAGACCGCAGACCACAAATCATAGGTTTGTGATAACAACTGTAGGTTATGCTATGCCACCCAATTGCGTCACTGTTATATTTTAAAGTAGCTGTTCCCCGTGACTTCGTCCGCGTGAAAATGGATGAAAAGTAGCTATTTGCGTACTATTTGCTTCTCCAGGCTACCTCTTCGTCAAATTTCATACAAATCCAGCCAGCCGTTTCAGCGTGAACTTTCGCACTTATATAGCAGAAAGTAGGATGACGTTTAATTTGATTTTTTGCTTGTTTTGTACCACTACTTGGCAAATATCTTTCGCAGTTTTCGTTTTGTTGCTGAGCATGGCTAGTTTTTGTTTTTACAAAATCATCATCACTCACATGGTTGCATATTGAGTACCTTTTAATTATTTAGCAATTTTTTCTTCCATCTTTTGTATTTCAAAAAAAATCACCTAACATAACCTAACTCTACTTCACTCGGTCATCATTTGATTGGGTATCTGCGCCCGCGCATCCGGCCTCAAACGTCCCTTTGATCGCTGGAAACATTCATCATTACACGCAGAAATCCTCCTGTGTATTGACAGATTTACGACTCCAAAGCGTATGCATTTAAAAAAATATTCATTCACACACATTATTATGATTTTTTGGTTTCCATAAACAATTTTTGTTTATGATTAATGTGATATCAAAAGTTCTCTTTGATGGTCTGATATTGGATTTGGTGGTTTCTGTTTTATATTGATGTAAATAGTGGTTTTAAGTGATGATGATATAATACTTGTTGGTACTCGTATTTCTACAGATATAGATTAATTTGTCAATACTATTGGTATCGATCCATCTAAGATTGGTACTAAACTTGAAAACATGAAAAGTAAAGAACGTGTTGAAGTAGGTGAACTTCTTACAATTAATCAAACAGTAAACTAACATTCTGATACAACTGATAGTCTTGTGTCTAATACCGAAACGCAATTTTATAAGAAAGACAAGACGATAAGACGGGAAAATTAAGGATCCTTAACCAAGGCTGAAAACTGTTTGGCAACAGAAAAAAACATTTTCATAAACTAAACTTGTATTAGCCACACCATTGAAAGTGTCAGACACGTCACCGTCACCAAATGACCAGTAAGCTTATGATAATGAATCCTGCAAGGTTTCCGATGCCGCACCAGCGCTGCGTATGAACAATATTGAATTAATTCCTATCAAACCTTACAAAGGAATAACTAACAGGATTAGAACGCGTACGATATTATAATTGTGATCATACTTGTGAGTCATTGTCGAATGTATGGATTCAATCGTAAGACTATTGTAGGTCTTAAGACAGCCTTCAAGTCATCTATGTCCCGGTGGTAGAGTCCACCGGGTGGTAGAGTCCACCACATTCAAATGCAGCTTACGTATTTTACTAGACATAAAGCAATAATTGAGAAAAATAAAACATAATGACTAGATCCGTAGCAATAGATCGATTGACAGAAGACCACCAATCTCTCTAATTAATAAGTGTGTTGATAGTGCTGTTACAACTTAGGACTTGTAGTTGTGGGAGTTTGAAACACATCAACTGAAAATTCATAAAACGATCTATGATAATGAAAACTTAAAAAAAATACCTGTAACATCGCTCCACAACAAGCCAGTGAAAACAACACAATTCCAAATGTTCTAAGCACTCAAACACCAATAAAACGGTAGTCCTAAATCAAAAAATAAGAAGTTGCAATGTGCAGTCGGTCGATACGTAATAATAAATGTGAGCCAACAGTTCACAGTTCATCGCGGCGATGGGCTCGGCGCTGGTGATGTGCTGGCCGCAAATATGAAAATATACAAACAGTTCGTAAATAACGCGAGGGCACTTCAAAGTAAAGTGCGCGGTGCCGACGTGCTCCAAGGTACAGACGATAGAGAGATATGTAATTCTAACTTCTAGCTTAGCATGCCCAATCCTATCTTTATTCTACCAAAGAATAGACAAAGTTCTTTATATCCAATCGTTATCTCTTCTGCCCGAGCACGCGGCGACCCGTGCTTGGTTTATCAGAATTTTGTCTACTGAAGAATAGAAACATTTCTTCTCTTCATTTTATGCATAAAACGATAGAAATCTTTCGACAAACTGTAACTTTGACTATTCTTATGTAGACAAAACCCGTTTCTATCGTCATCATGCTAAGCGTGCTGGTGATGTGCAAAATGATCCCAAAACTATGATCCCAGATCAGTTTTGATCAGACCTGAAATAGTAGCTGTAGATTATACGATTGTAGGGACTCATGGCTAAATGGCAGCCGCGCTGATCGATCGATCAACGCGGCTGAAGATATAGCTAGCCTTGCCGCGGTCAGTCCGTGGCTGGGTGACCGTTCTTTAAACAAGACCCCTCCGAGTGCCTCGGAGAGCACGTTAAACAGTCGATCCCGGTTGTCATACGAATATTTTTGACAGGCGTTACGTTACGGGTAGCCAGGCCCGAAAGTCTGACAACTGGTCTAACATTCAAATACCGGTATTACTCAATAACTGGGTTTGGGTCAGATGGCAGTCATTCCACGTAAAATATTGATATTCAATCGCAACTAGTGAGACTGAAAGCCGACCTCAATCTAGTTTGGGAAAAAGCTAGGCGGATGATGAGATTATACGAATAAAGAAAAAGCAGTCGGTCTAACTAATCAAGAGACAGTTTATCAAAAGTGTATCAACATGACCCATCAGTAGGAAAAGTAGAGTTAAAGATATAGTTCGCTGTCGTGTTCAACTCAGGCCAACCTCAACATGGAAGCAGAACGGTGTTGTTTACACACAATATCGCTCATTGGGCCAAACCCAACGAATGCTGTAATAAACACCATGCTCGCATCACCAACATCCAACGCCAATTGTTCGAAGCCAACATTTGCATGCAGAGCTGACCGATTTTCTAATGTTAGTTTGTGTTCCACAAAACGAATACATAAGTATAGTTCTGTCTTCGGTTCTGTTTGATAACCTAACTTCAAAACCATAACTTCTGTTTACTCGAGAGTTTAGAGAACTTAATCCCACCACCACTCATTTGATATTCTATATTAATCAAGATGGATGGTTTGAGAGGTGTATTTGCGACGAAGCTGATATAGTTCCACTTTACAACATTGTTACAAAACTGGTAACAAATAACTGTTACAAAAGACGTTTTTACTTATAACATTGAGCACTTTATAAATTGGTAATATTATAATAGATCAGCGGTTCAGCGGTCCACAACTGAAGACTTTGGAAACCAGACAAAGAATGGCAAAACAATAAAATAAATGCATAAAAATATGAGATGTTTTAATTTTGAAATTTAAAGTTCAAATCTGGAAGGTTGGAATAGACGAAGTGGCCAGCAATGGAAGATTGCTAGTACTAAATAATGAAAGAAGGATGACTCCGTCACAAACTAACAAACACACACACATAAACTTTCTCATTATAATATTAGTTTGATTAATGTGTTTCTGACTTCATCAGTATGCTGGTTATTGCTACTCACAAAAATGACCTTTTAGTAGCTGAAGACTCGAACTATTCCTTGTGTTGTATTTTCCCATGAATTGATAAATTTTCCAAATCATTAGCCATAGCCATACTTCTGATTTTCAAGATCAATCTTCCCATTTCTCTCCAGGAGAACATTGGCCCATCGTCTCGGCCAGTGTTGGGTGTTGGTGGACACGAGTGGGTTTGTTTAATAGCAAACACAGGCCCGCCGCCCGCGTAAACATCGGCCACATCAAAGCGATCGGGGGCATGCGCGCCCGCAACTACTTGATCGTTTTACACATGTTTCAGATGCGGGAAATTCTTTTTAGATTTTTATGTGAAGTTTTTTAAACGCTAGGTATCTAATGTAAGTGAGAGTAAGCATTGCTCATCAATAATTCTCAATATTTCATTCAGCAATCGGAAAATATTTCTAGAATGTTATAACCTAAATATTTAACCTATCGCAGTTCATTCCAAGATATCCTTGTTTAATTCAGCGCTGTAAATGTCCTCCATTTTGCGCATCCAGTTCAATACGTTTGGCGTTCTCTACTCAAGGGTTTGTTTGTGAATATCTTCAACAAAAAAGTGTGTCTTGGTCTAATTGATGTTATTTGACATTATCTCAAAACTAAATGAGTGTATAAACCACAAAGTCCATCAGCTACACGACATCGTTCATATCCGTTGACTCGTAATTATAATATGATATGACGTAATCGACTCGATCAAAAGCGAAACGATCAAGACCATCCACGCGCACTCCCGCGCACATCGGCGGATTGATCAAAACCGCTTTGATCTCACAGATCACGCGCCCTTTACTTATATTACTTACATTTTTACTAACTTCGTAACGTATGATAACTAGTCCTACTGTTCTATCATCTACCTTATCGTCACCATCACAAGATTGAAAATCAGTCTTATTTACATAAAACCTAACACTTTTTAGAATAAACTAATTTACAAAGAAGCCATTTCCAAAACATCTCACAACCCAAATTGTACCTATTGGATTATCAACCTTACCTTAAATATTGACAGTCCAATTTCGTCTGTGCTGGTCGTATAACTTACACTATGTAGTTAATGCTGATGGTCCGTGTGATGTGTCAAAATGGTGATGAGTAGCAGGCGCGCGGTGTAAACACGTACACGTGGTGGTCTCCTCTCGATTACCTAGAACCACTCGGATTGACCTGGAAAATCATTATTTGACATAGATATCAAGATCACAGTACGTCTGGACACAGAAATAGTGCTCGTGCAGATTGATCAAGCAGTACTTAACATCAAGGTTCGCCAATAGAGAAGAGAATAAGTATAAGGTATGAAAGAGAGTAGAAAATGAACTAGAATGTGAGCACTATTTGATAAGAAATAATTTCGCTATAGATCACGGAACGCGTGCTACATCGTCTGAACCGAGAATATCTACGCCAATATTGTTTTCGGAGACTCACGCAATCTGAAAGAAATAAGGCATGTTAAAAATCCGAATACTAAAAATGTTTTGAGCACAACTGAAAACTTAGATATGATCACACGAATCGCGACAACACTATATCATATATGTAATACGTTATGAACGTATGAGATCAGCTAAAGCAGATCTAAAAAGACATTTTTTTAGCTGTCTCAAATCGACCGAGCGTGTAGCCAATCAACGTGGTCAATTTGCCCGCCGTTGAGTAGTTCTAACTAACGGGCATCACAGCCTTGATAGTCTTTGGTATATGGCGCTATTGTTATTGGCAGCTTAGTGAATACCAAACTTTAATTTCACCGCTGCGACAGCGCTGCACACAAGGCTGTATCCCAAAAGAATCGCCCTGATACCAGTCAATCCACCAATTTCAGCTAGATATAAACATAGATCGCCTTCCCTATTTGAATTTCTCCTAGATCCTTGTATGTAAACAATAAATGCACCACCCACAAAGTTCAGAAACCCCAATTCCCCGTAATTAACGATGTCCTACCCGAGAACCGAACCGGCGCGTGCGGTCCGGTGTAGTCTTGCTTGTTACCAGCGAGCCACTTGACGTAATTAGTACAATTACACTAATTTCCTTGTTAAGTCTTAGAGGAAATGTTTATAAACTGTGTAGGTGAAATTAGATTGGAAGAAAGTGTTTCTGTATACATGGGTTACTTGTAAAAACAAACAACCTCGCAGGACTATATTACTAACATCATAAACAACAACTTTTGTTTTATGACTTTTTACAAAACTATAGGTACTTAATAATGTCTTAAGTTTTCGCGATTATTACACATTATAATAAAACAAGTTTAAACGGATTAAATCGCAGACGGCTGTGACCTGTGACTGTGTCCTGCGACCACGAACGCTGCAAAGTGTTCGAAACGTCAGGAAAACTCTGTAAAAATCTGTAATATACGCGATTAAATCCGTTTAAACTTGTTTTATTACAATAGGTACTTATTACGAAAATAGACTTGTCAAGTTTTTGTCGTACTACCTATCTGATACTTTTCATATCTGTATTTTGTAGTAAATAACTACGTAGCGGTTTTCGTGCGCTGTTATCTATAGGTACTAATGTTGTAAAGCTGAAGAGTTTGTTTGTTTGTTTGAACGCGCTTATCTCTGAAACTACTGATCCGATACTGAAAATTCTTTCACTAATAGGAAGCTATTATTCTTGAGTGATATAAGCTACTTTTAATCCCGAAAAATAAAAAGCCTCTTTAGGTCACGCGGACGAAGTCGCCGGCAAAGGGCTAGTTGTTAATAAAATATTTCATTATCCAAATCTAACGAACTTGGGAAAAAGTAAAACCAGAATGAATACACCTCAGATCATAGAAACAAGGAGATGTGCCAAGGCGCTATCGAGCTTGATGCCTCATCTTGAGCAAATTGCTCATATTAAAAACGTACGCGCTGGCGACGAACCGAACACGATCGATGGTATAAGTACAGTGTTTTAGTTTAGTGCTAGTGTTGAGTGACGATTAACAGTGTTAGATTGAGGGTGTGCGGAACGTTCAATGCGTGGGAGATCTTTTTATTCACAAGGAGCGCTTAATTAAGCGCGTAATTGTGTCGAAAAATGTACTAAAAGTGGCATCAGTTGTTCCCGTATTAATTTGCTATGATGGCATATCTCCTTGTTTCTATGATCTGAGGAATACACCAACATAGACACAAAATCATAACCACTTAACAAAATAAGTCCAAATTAAGTAAATTGTACACAAACACCCCGCATAATAACATCAAATGGCCCCCAGTTATAATTGTTTGGAAATGTTACTAAATCGGGAATCGACCCGCCACCATTTGTAACTATTCTGACGATTTCACTGAATACATTTTTGTGTCAATAGATTTACTGCGTTAGGGGTGGGACACACAGATTTCTTGCAAGGGATTTCTAATTTTTTTTTAACCGACTTCAAAAAAGGAGGTTCTGTATTCATCCCGTATGTATGTATGTATGTATGTATGTATGTATGTATGTTTGTATGTGCGCGATTTTCTCAAAAACTACTAATTCGATTTGGATGGGGTTTTCACTAACGCAATCTACATATTTTCAGGAAGGTTTTAGTATATAATACATTATGTAATCATTCCTATGTACAAAGTTATATGCATAAATGTACACACTCCGTAGAAGATTTACTGTTGAACGAATTCGTGAAAGTAATCTAACACGGGATAAAGAACTAAAAAGGGAAAAATAAAAAAACTTTTTAACAAAAAATAACCGACTTCAAAAATCCACTAAAAAGAAAATAATAATTTTGGTTTCGGAAGTCGGTGGCAGAAAAATGCAAACAAATACCAAAGCCACCGACTTCCGAAACCAAAATTATTATTTTCTTTGTAGTGGATTTTTGAAGTCGGTTATTTTTTGTTAAAAAGCTTTTTTGTAGAGTCCGACAGATTAGATATATGTACTTAGAATTAACAACATTAAGGATTCCACAAACCTTAGAAGACTTCAATTCTTTTATATTTATTTATAAAAATAACAAGCACAAACAATTAATCACTGTATTAAAAATTAACAGTATTTATTTTCTATTTCTGAAACAAAATCTTAAAATTATTTCGCAAAGATATATGTCACAATTTTTATTGCAATTAACCGTGTGCCCAATGAGATTTTCCATCGGTGTTGAATTTTCAAAAATCCTTTCTTAGTGTATAAAAAAATCCTGTATAAAATTTCATCCTTATAAACCCCCGGTCTAAGCAGTGCGTCGTCTTTCAGTCAGTGTTCTAACTGTATTATGTACTTAGAAGATGCTAAAATCTTAAACCTTGTCGCTGAGTGCCTCCCTCCCTCTATCCTCTCAAGCCTCGGCTAGCTATGAGAGGGAGCCTCCACAGACACAAATCTTGATACATATTTAAATAAAACACTGCAGGATGGTTGGAAAGGTATATTGCGAGACGTAGGTTGTATTTTTGCACTTTATAACGTTACACAGAGGTATAAAAATAACTGTTACAAAAAGAGACTATTAGCTTATAGCTTTGCACACTTGATAAATAGGTAGTAGGTAATAAATAATAACAGTACAGCGGTTCAGCGGTCACAAGTGATGTCGTTGGAGACCAGACCAAGAATGACAAAATAAATGCATAAAAATATGAGATGTTCTAATTTTAAAATTTGAAGTTCAAATCTGGAAGAATGGAGTGGATGAAGTGGCCAGTAATGAAAGATTGCCAGCACTAAATGACGAATGAAGGATGACTCCGTCACATCCTGACTCATTCCAAACACTCATGTGTCCCTCCCTTATCAATAACCCAACAGTAACAATCAACAGTTCTTCCACATTCTTGTAAAGTGTGCCATGCGGGAGGGCAGAGGTCGGAGGGACATAAATACTAATTATTGTATTGTGTGAATCAACGTCCGATCTAATAGATACAAATAGACACAATATTGGTACACTCTAGTGATATTTTTGAGGAATCATAATATTTCTTTATGATAAGGATAACAAAGACATTTAACATCATATCCTGCTTGTCCTGGCACCTATACGTTAAAGGAAGTTATGGACGCTACTGGAAATGAAATACAGTACCTAGCTATGTTTAAGGCTGAAACAAATTAGGTAATTTATTTGCATGCAAATGGACAGAAATAAATAAGGAAATAAGAAGAAAATACAAAATAAAAACAAAATCATAAAAAAATGCGTCGCATTCGCATGCGGAAAAGTCGACACCCAGCAAAATTTTGTGGTATGGCAACATTGAAATTATTTTCCCAACATGCGATCGACACGCAATCCATATAAGCCTTATGGTAGGTAGGTATTATATTGGGCAGATTTTCCTACCACTACCATTTCCTACCGACCGTCGTAGAACCTAGTAGATGGTACAATAGCCATAGGACAACATACTAGACCAGCGGTAGCTCTGCCGTTATCAATTCACAAATCTATCCATCATATTCTCAACAAACAGCGTCCAAGACACAACAAACATTCAACAAGATCTCATGCCGGCCATACGGGCGCATTGCCGCCCAATTGCCGGCCAGCGACAATGCGTCCATTGGCATCATTCGTTCACAATACCGGCCTTTGTCAAGTAATTTTATTTAAGACGATTAAGCTATTGTATGACAACTGTGCTTCGAATAAACTTGGTACCTACATATTTGTATGTGGACTTGGTTATAACTTCCCGTTTAAATGTTGTTGTGATGCTAATAGTGACGGGCGCAGGAATATTCCTTGAAAGAAAAATATTTATTTGAACACAGCACATAAAAGACACAGACATTATGATAAGGTACCTACAGCACAACAGAACACAAAACAATAAAAATAAATACAAAAACGTGAGGTACACTAATTTGCGTTCCCGCAAAGGTTTGTGTCTCACGGCTGGCCCAAACAGATCAGCTTAATGCCAAGTCACAAGTACTTGGCGCTGGTTTTCATCTGGAACCTTTTTACCTCACGGATGTCAGTCAGTGCAGTGTGTTATACAAATAAATATAATATGTTATATAAATAATTAAAAAATAACGATAGATACTAATTAAAATCCATTGCCTCTTTATGAGTAAAAGCAAAAAAAACAACTTAAATGTAAAATAATAAATAAACTAGTGTAATTCATCCTTGAACATAGACATGGCAGGTTATCCTACTGTTAGGTATACAACACAACAATGTTATACAACAGCCAATTTGTTTGCGAACTTGTGAGAGAATGTTACGGTGAGATTCTCCCTTGAACGTTCGCAAACAAATTGGCAGTTCTCGCGGTGATACCACGCGGCGAGTCGGTAGGTACATAATAGACGGGTGGTCTCGAATGTTTGACACACTGATAGGCCTTAAATTGGGTTATTCCCAACGGACCACGAGCTCAGTTGGCGAGTTGCACCGACCACGTGGTCCGTTGAGAATAACCCCTTTAATTGACACATAGGGTAGGTTTTATAAGGTTTGGTGAAGTTGGTCCCATAAACGAATGAAACTGCAAGTAGGAGAAATAATTAAACTGTATAAGTTATTTTGGCCAGTAACTGCCTCATTGTAAGACAAGGCGATCGTATCGTACAGAGGCACTGGCACCTAGGTTTTTGCTGACTATCTTTCCGCATAGGCTGTGCCGCGATGCTGGTCTTGTGATATCAAGAAAACATCAGGAATTCGTCGAATTAAGAATCTCTTCTTTTTTTAAGTCGGTTAAAAAGTATTAGTGATTGCATTGACATACTTGACTCGTATATCTATTGGTATCTATTGGTCACCTTTACTGCAACTGTGTACCTCCGCACCACTCGTCCCGCAACATTCGCCCCTAATTGCCTAAGTGTACCCACTCGCCCCCTTGAAAATTAGATACTCAAACTCACCCCCACTACCATAGGAAAAGTGCAAGTGTAGGCTTTGTAACTCTACCAAAACAATGCCCATCCTATACTCTCTCTGTAGAGTAACCGGGTATCACAAAATCAATACTATTATACAATATTAAAAAAGCCGTGTCTGTACATTGAAGATATTCCAGAAAAAATAGTCGGGATAGGGTACTGCATGGGACGTAATAACCATACCCAAAAATATTTATTTTTTATTTTTTGTCTGTTTGTCTGTTTATGCGCGCATCATGCAAAAAGTACTGAACGGATTTTGATGTGGATTTCACAGTTCGATAGCTTAGGTTCCAATTTAAAATCTAAGCCACGTTTCATCTAATGCCGGTGGGAAAGAATCAGAGATACGGCTTATTGTAGTCCACGCGGACGGGGTCGCGGGCAAAAGTCTAGTAACTTATAAATGTTGTAATCTAATGTTGATTTATGTGATAAACATTAGTGTGATTGTTATTAATTGACAGACAGACACACAGTACCGTGACCCGCGGTATAAACCATTTAGCTGAAATACCGTGACTGTTGACCCGGGACCGCTGAAGGGGTAACATTGTTGTGCGGTGCAAGTCACATGACCCTCGCCCACCTTTGTGGGGAAAATATAGTTATAAATACTAGTTGAAAAACTTAAGTGATTTTTTTTATTCCACATCAAAATAAGTAACAAATCTAAATCCTGAAATGTTTACTAACTTTACTTAATACTAAAATTGTAGACATATAAGGCCTTACCACAAAAAAGATAAACATCTGTTAAACGCGAATGCTACCAAAAATAATACGCACTTGTTTAGCACTAACTTGTCTAAAACAAGTGTGTATTATTTTTGGCAGCATTCGCGTTTAACGCGTGTCTATCTTTTTTGTGGTAAGGGTGATAATATTTACTTATTGTTGCACTTATTCATAGTAATGACAGATGCATAGGTTTTCGTCGCAAAACAGTTATCTAAATGTAATTTTTATAAGACGTGACGTGAACGAGATCCACGCGAGTTATACTAAGTAGATTTGGTTTAATGCGACGTAACGTCAAAGCAGAAATATTAGTACGAATATGTCCCCTCTTTCTCGAAAACTTTCTCTGGGTTTAGCACTTAACTGTCCTAATTTGCAAATCTCTCTATCGCACTCAGGTTTGCTGTGGAAAACTCATTTCTGCGTTAAGCTCGCCTTTGTACATTAAGCTTTCTCTGTAATATTGTTTTTGTATTTTATGTGTGTACGTGTATATTATAGAACAAGAATATAAAAGATAAGTCCAAGCTTCATATTGGTTCAGGCCAAAGTAGAGTGAACAAGGAAAATTCACTTGATTTCATTCCAATCTCAGCAAGCCGCTTCAGCCCGCCTACAGCTCCTCACTTGTACCACATCCTAATTTAGTGGTCTGTTAAGGCAACTAGCGATTTAAAGCAATCCGTTCCGCTGATGACCGCTCCAACTGACGTAGGGTTAGATAATAGTCGTAAATAATACACAAGTACGTGTGATAACTGCACTAATTTAATTTTAAAGCTTAATTTTGGAGCGACCGTTATTTGTGTACCTACAACTGAGGGTTAGAACACTTGAGGATGCTATGAAAGAAAAATAAAAAGATCATTATAGAAGCAATGGACCGAAATTACGCTGTAGGGTAGTTTTACGGTTTATTATTTATTAATAGACTAGAACAGTCTATTCACCCAGGGATGAAGAGACTGTTCTAGTCTATTGTTACTTCTCTTCCAGAAACTTATTTGGTAAGCAATTGTGGTCTCGTCTAGTTAAAAAAAAATGACGTGCAAAACAGTTACCTGTAACCTATTTACAAAATAAATATCACTTAATTTCATTTCGTTTACCAATCCTTCCGTCAACTACGCTTGTAAGCACACTAATTTATGGATTATATCTCTGGGCGAATTCGAACAAGATCAACAGAATATAGGTAGGATTTGTAAAAGTGACCTTCAGAAAAAAAAATGTTCTAATAAAATAGTTTTAAATCAAATTCTTACAAATGATCTTGCTAACCACTTTATTTCCCTCCTACTCCGTGGGGTGACCATCAGCAGGGATGACGGGGCGCCGTGTGGACAGTTATGGTGGTAATGGCCGCCAAACGGATGGCGTGGCGAGTTATTATAATTGCCGAGTGACTGAGCAACATGCGGGCGACTGTCGGTCAGCGGAGGGGTAGACAACATTTGGAATAATCCTACTATCTTACTAATATTATAAATGCGAAAGAAACTTGAGCAGGTATCCATGCTCAAGTTGCCTAAAATTGTATTTAAGTAGTACTTAGGTACTCTGGTTGTTGCTATCCTTCCAAGCTATTTCACAAGCGAAAGACAATTTTATTAAATAACAGTGTTCAATAGATCGTCTGTAGAGTCTGCCTGTCTAATTGTCTATTCTGCACCGAACTACCGCGAGAACTGCCAATTTATTTGCAAGCGTTCGAGGGAGAATCTCACCGTCACACTTGAACGTTTGCAAATAATTTGGGAGTTATATCACGCGCCGTGTTGGTACTGAATAGACAGATTCTGAAATCAAGTCCTAGAAACGAAACCAAAAACCATTCAAAAAACTCTACCTACATACCCCATGGTTGTGCATCCCTGCCGTCGCCAACTTTCCACGGAGGGCGACAACTAATCGCTATGAGTGCTTTTTGAAATCATTCAATTATGAATATTGACCAACAAAGAAATTCTCGTTTACACTCGCTTAGCTCGTGGGGAGATGCGAGCCAGTTGAGCGGTGCATCAGTTTTTTGGAGGAAAGTAAAGTGATGTAGCCAATGATATGTAAACCGATACGTTACCCGCGATCTAAAATGGCGACAAAAAAGTAAGGTAATTGCCCACCATTCATTTAGTCATGCACCTACCAGTTTCTTGGTTGAACGTCATTTCTCGCAACATTTTGCGAAAAAAAACAAGAGGTAGGTATGCTAAGTAAGGCATTCGTTTTCTTTCCCTTTTCTTGCACATGTGCACTGATATGTAGCTATTTAGCTATAAAGTATTTGCGCCAATTTTTAGTACAACAGTGATGTTGGTGTATGACGTGTCTATGACGTAGCTATATTTGTTGCTTGTTTATTAATGTGCTCTTGCCACTATTTTACAAAATATACAGGTATTCAGTCAGTTGCAGAAAAGGTCATTAAATTTTAAAGGAGTCTTTAACTTTAACATTTCTGTTAAGTTGTTCCAGAAAAGAAAGTTAGCTACCTCTTTAACTGGTTATTAATATTTAACTATTCAAACGTCAAAAAGTTACATTAGACACAATTTAGGTTGCCCAAAACGTAGTTAAGGCCAAACAGAATTTAAATATAACTTAACGAATGTCAAAATTTAATAGGTCACCAAGCATCTATTAAACATACAGTTATCTTTGTTTTTGCAATAAATTGTGCTATTATTCTTATAATTATTATAAATGCGAAAGTTTGTGTGTTAGGTTTGTTACTTCTTCACGCTGAAACGGCTGAACGGACTTGGATGAAACTTTTTTATTTATATTTTATTTGAAAATAGGCTTGAGTTTGACGACTATCTCGCCTGATGTTAAGCGATGATGCGGTCTATGATGGAGCACGCTTGCCTAGAAGAAACCGATTCACTCGCGACTTGAACACACCCAGATTGTAACTGTCGAGGAACACCCACTCGGGCAGCGCATTCCACTGTTTGGCGGTTTTCACAATGAAAGAGGAGTCAAAGCGCCTAGATATTAAATATGCCAGAAAGGGGTGAATTAAGAACAGTAGCACAAGATTTTTATGAAATTGCTGGTTATTTTTTTCAAAATACGCCACTAATTAGAGGAGCGCCACTTTTAGATCTCGCACCACCTAAAAATTTTGATAGGACCGGCACTGTGGATGAGGTAGAATCTCCGAATGATATCGACTTGAAAGATGAGGAAGTTCTTCCACTTCTGCATGATGGATCACAACATGATTCTTTCGTAAGAACTGCAATTGTAAATGCAGTATTTTCTTAGTTGCTTCTAAGAAAATACTGCATTAACAATTGCAGTTAACTGCAATTTATCATTATTAATAATAAAATAAATAAAACAGCAGAATGTGTGAATTGACTTATTATTACTTATTAAATATTATATTTTAATAGGGTACATTCATGTGATTCAAATATACATCAAGTATTTTTATTTGTAATCTTTATTACTATAGAATTACTAACACCTATATATTTATTTTTCTAATTAAAAGCGTTATAATATTAAAATTCAATCAATATCAATCAAAACAATCCCAACAATCATTATCAATCAAAACGCAACGCTATTGGTTGTTTGGGCAAGGGTTCAGTCTGCTCCTTTATAATGCTCAAAATTTTGGCATCATCATTTGTTGTTTGTAGCTGGTAGGATCCTCCTCCTGTTTTATGGACTTGAATCTGAAATAATTATAGGCAACTAAATTGTACCACTTTAATCAAAACACTCACTTCTGTCCAGCCGGCCTAGCATGACCACGATAGAAACGGGTTTTTTCGGTCTTCATAGAAATAGACAAAGTGACAGATTGTAGAAACATTTCTACGTTTTATGAATGAAACGGTAGAAATGTTTCTAAAATCTGTCACTTTGTCTATTTCTATGTAGACAAAACCCGTTTCTATCGTGGTCATGCTAGGCCGGCTGGACAGAAGTGGCACTAGAAAAGAAAGCTTGCCCAAAGTCACACAGATGATAAAAAAAAATATCTTATACTTTTACATTATAGGTAGAGCTATTATTTTTATTTTATTCAGGAGATGTATCATTAGTGTTGTATTGTATACGTATACATATATAATAAAAGAGTTTGTGAAGGAATACAGGGTTAGACTAAAAGGGTTTGTGGGAGAAAACATCTGCTCTGGCAATCTATATTCAATACCAGTTGTTGTCTCTTGTTCACTCATTTATTATAATTTTTATGCAACGACCCCTAAGTCCAGTGTTGCACTGCAAAAGGGCGTCCTGGCGGCGTTACAATGAGCCTATGCTAGGCACATACCATCTCAGGCATCATACAAAGTAACAAGGTAGGTACGTGGAAAATACTCACTCGGACACAAGGTCAGCTAATAGCGCCTTTTCTTACGACGTGTAATTAGCACCACGTGCTCGTCGCTTTTTTTATTTGATTCCTCCATTATACGGAATTACACTTATTTAATAAATTTTTCTTGTGATATTTTAATAAAATTAAAATGTCAGTTTGATTTGACAATTTTGTAGTGCTGCCAGGTCTATTTTTCAATTTACCCTAAGCTCCGTTAACTTTTACCCTAGATTTGCAATGACATTGGAAAAAATACACAAATATTAATGTTTTAAAATGAAATAAAGACATTTGCATTGCACGGTTTGATGCTCACCATTCGGCAAACGGCATGCTCATATTGTTACTCAAATAATAAAGAAATCTATCAGTTATTGTACCTACTCAGTATTCTACCTCTTCAAAAACGGCTGAACCTATTCTTAAAGTTCGTGCCACCAATAAAGTCCTACGGACAAAAACTGGTAGGTACTAAGCTTGTAAGTTCCGCTTTTGCCTTTTGTTTGTTGGTTTTCAGCGATATCAGCGCCGTGATAGACTTCTGTGGTGGCGCGGACTCTAATGCGTTTTTATTTATTTTATAGCATGAAATTTTCTTACGTAGTGTTATGACAAAATACCCTAAATAATATAAAAAAATACCCTAAATAATTTCATGCCCTAAAAATTTCCCTACGAGTATTCACCTTAGGTATTTTTCCCTAAATCTAGGGAAAAATACCCTAAGGTGGCATCACTGCAGTTGACAGTTTGACGTTTGAGGTTTGACGATTTGTTTTTTTTTTAATTGCGTAGGTACGCGTTTAGTTCGCCTGCGTTTTGTCATAATAAATGTAAAAGCACAGAAAACAAAACGCAATCATTCATTCTTTGTTCATTCGATGTTTATTTTATGATGACAACATTTTTAATTTCAATTTTAGTTAACGAACCAATATTAAAAGCTAAAATGCTTTTCTGCAACCTCAATTAAAATAATCATATAATTAGCTCTAATAACGCTTTAAGCAAACGGGAGATAACTGAAAGCTTTCTGCAACCGAGCGTTAGACAGTTAGACAGTTTTATGCGTTTCACATAAGAATTCACTTGAGGGGCTCGTGGCTAAATAACTGCCGCGCTGATCGATCGATCTGCGAGGTTAAGCTGCGCTTGCCGCGGTCAGTCCTTGGATGGGTGACCGTTCTTTACATATCGAGACCCCACCGTGCCTCGGAGAGCACGTTAAGCAGTCGGTCCCGGTTCTCATAGGAATATCTTTGACAATCGTTACGGGTAGTCAGAAGCCCTAAAAGTGTGACAGCTGGTCTAACATTCGAATACCGGTATTACCCATTAATTGGGTTGTGGAGGTCAGATGGCAGTCGCTCCACGTAAAATATTGATATTCAGCCAAAACTAGTTAGACTGGATGCCGACCCCAATATAATTTGGGAAAAGGCTAGGCAGATGACATAAGAATTCACTTCGAGGCATTGTGGCTCACCTGTCTACCACCGCAAGAACTGCCAATTTATTTGAGGGAGAATATCACTGTGAGATTCTCCTTCTAACGTTCGCGAAATTGGCAGTTCTGGCAGATATCGTGCGGCGTGTCGGTACAGAATAGATAGGGTGAAAGTCAATATTATATTACAACGTTTTCAACGGTGTTGGAAGTTTTCTTTCAGTACCAATTTCCGTTCACCACATTTTAGTGTCCTATGCATTCATTTAACACTTAAATCTGAAAAAACCGGACCACGCACAGTTTAGGGTTCCGTAGCAAGAAGTATTTCACTGTTTTAACCGCAAATATAAGAATATTATGAAAAACAACGTTATTTTTGCGGTTATCAAACTCAAAACTGAAAATAGTGAATATTTCAAAAAGTTATTGACGTATCTTATTCAAACCAATTTTAATCGAAAGTATTTATTTGATGCTATAAGCTTGATTTTTTTCAAATTTTTCGATAGCCCGGTTGGAAAATTACAGGGGGACACACATTGTTAACGAATTTCGGAGCTCCTAGTTCACTCAATATGCCCTTAAATAAAAAAGTTATTTACAAACTTTTATGTTATTTTCAAAGACCTATCCAACGATACCCCACATGATGGGATGCGCGAAAATATTATTTTTCATCCCTCAGTTTCATGTATGGGAGCCCCCCCTAATAATTTTATTTTTCGTAATTTTACTACAGGCCTTTATGGCGGCTTATAAAAGACACCTACTTACGAAGTTTCATACAAATTGGTTATGAACTGTAGATTTGACGAGGCTGGAAAGGGTTCCTAGTTTTACTTGTTTTTGAGAATAGTTAAACTCATAAGTTCCAACATCCTTAAAAATGCACATTAGACTTAAAATGAAACAACTCACACGCAATGAATCTGACTAGATAGCCAGACGAAGTGGATAGTAAATTGAACTCCCATCAGGACTCAGGAGCAATAACAATCAGACGGCTAGAGGTCCAATTACAAGAGTTAACCTCCGCGCAGGGGTCACAATATAATTTAATAACCTCGCTTTGTTGGAGTGTGCGTCTGTGTGGGTGGACGGAATGTAACTGAGTCTAGATACTTATTGTGATTTAGACTTCATCGTCCACCAACCCGCACTGGGCCCGCGTGGTGGACTACGGCCCACTCCCTCTCACAGAGGAGGCCTGTGTCCCAGCAGTGGGAACATTATAAGCCGATTATGCTATGCTATGCTATGTGATATGAAGAGGATGAGTAGCAATCTAGCAATTGGCTCCAACAGGTCCAAAACATTGGGTCCAACCTCAGATCATAGAAACAAGGAGATATGCCATCATAGCAAATTAGTACGGGAACAACTGATGCCACTTTTAGTACATTTTTCGACACAATTACGCGCATAATTAAGCGCTCCTTGTGAATATAAAGATCTCCCACGCATTGAACATTCCGCACACCCTCAATCTAACACGGTTAATCGTCACTCAACACTAGCACTAAACTAAAACACTGTGTTTATATCATCGGTCGTGTTCGGTTCGTCGCCAGTGCGTACGTTTTTAATATGAGCAATTTGCTCAAGATCAGGCATCAAGCTCGATACCGCCTTGGCACATCTCCTTGTTTCTATGATCTGAGGGTCCAACACTGACACGCTGCGAGATATCACCGCGGGATCTGCCAATTAGTGTTTCCCAAATGCAAGACCGAGACGAGTCTAACCCCGTCTTTGGTCTCGGTTCGGCGTCAATACCCATAGTCGTGGTCTTAGTTTTAGTATTGTACATTAATTCTTGGTCTTGGTCTTAGTCTTGCTGTTATTAGGTGGTCTTGATCTTCTAAAATGATTGTTGCAAGACCGATTTTGGGCAACACTACTGCCAATTTGTTTGCGAACGTTTGAGGGAGAATCTCACCGTGACAACTGCCAATTTGTTTGCGAACGTTCGAGGGAGAATGTCACGGTGTCAAATTGGCAGTTCTCGCGGTGACACATCGCGGCGTGTCGGTACAGAAGATACAGGTGGCCATATAACAAATATTTGCCTAACCTCGTACATTCAACCTATTGATATAATGAGTATTTTTTTTATTTTATTTACTAATTAATAGGCTTGCGTTTGACCGCCATCTCGCCTGATGTTAAGCGTTGATGCGGTCTACGATGGAGCACGCTTGCCTAGAAGAAACCGATTCACTTGCGTCTTGAAAACATCCAGGTTGTAACTATCGGCAAACACCCACTCGGGCAGTTCCTTATGAACATCGAAACCGCGACCCATAGAGCAAAAACCAATGATTTAGACAAATAACTTTTCTTTTAGTGTTCACACAAAGCGCGAAGTAAAAAATGTATTATTGAGGTGACTTTTCCGCAGGTACCTACCTAATGTCATTGCCATACATTTTGTACCTAACGTTTAGCATAAACACTAACAGAAAAGTTATTTGTCTGCCTATTTGTCACAGTATATCGATGTCCCTATAGACTTGGTAACAGGTTCACAGACACACATAGAACTTGATGTATAACAAATGAGTGGAGTTAACCTCGGTGCAGGGGTCACAATATAATTTAATAAGCTCCGATTGTTACCAGTGAAGATGTAGTATGGGTGTGTGCGTGTGTATATTCTTGTGTGGGCAGAATTCCAAGCAATTGTGGAAAAATGAGAGGCATTTCTCCTGTAATAATTAGGGTTCCGTACCAAGATGGTAAAAAAGGAACCCTTATGGAATGACTTCGTTTGTCTGTCTGTCACAGCTGCTTATTTCAGCAACTACCAATGCTTACCGACTTGAAACTTGAAACATTTATAATGAATAGTTGCACACTTTTATTGCAAATGAAAAAAAGTAAAAATATATTTTATTTTCATTGCAAATGGCGCCAAAGTGGGGCCTGGGGGTTGGAAATTTTGAAGTGGGGTTACCAGGTCAAGTGGCATATCACGAAAGCGCTTTATTTGCACATTTCAAAATACATTTTGGTTTTCTTTTATGCTCTATGGTTTTTGACATACGATGAAAAACGTCTAAAAAAATACCACCCTTATCTCCGAAGTATGCAAAGCGAAAAATCTGAAATAATTAGAGTCGATAGAAATTTACCAAAATTTTACACGAAAAATAAAACGATGTTCATAACTAGCGCAGTTCTTTAGAGTTTTTTAGAAATCATCTAAATTCCTTCACAATTATAATTAAATTATAATAATTATAATTATTATAAGGGTTTTTTTTTATTGTAAATAGAACTGAACCTATATACCTATATTATGTCAATAAACAAACAAATTCTTCACAATTAATTATGGAGTCCGGTTTTTTTTACTTTCATGCGTCCAAGATCGGTACGGATACGCACCCTTATATTATCGAAGCGAAAGCCATACTTTCACTCGTTGTGAATTTTGAATTCTCATTTTTTTCTTAATTTTTGCTTCCCCAAACATAACATACAAACTTTGCAAACTAAAACTAAATAACCTGTAGTTACCCGCCCTTACGTAATTACACAAAATAGATGCACAAAATATCGTGTTACCCTCCTTTGTATTGCAGTACAAATATTTGAGTAATACAAGTAATTCGATATCGCGAGCGATACGATAATTACTGCAAACAATGTCACTATCAGATGGTCTGTTCAAGCGGCAGAGTTTGGTCGTTAACGGTCTAGCAGTTTCGGAGGTAAAAGCAATTGACGCTGGCTCCGAATTCCGGATTACTACTTAAAAAAATATTGAAATTTTGATAAAAGTGATTTGAAGATAGTTTTAAAGATTTCCTCTCTCTAACCATTATACATAGAATGATTGAAAATTCGCCCTATTCCTTGGAATAGGTTATACTGGGACTATTTGCAACACAGACAGAAATATTTTCTGGTTTCATGCTTTTCAGTTCGATTTTTCTCGTAGTCGGGTTTTAGTTTTTTACTGTTATATAGGCTGACAAAAGTTTGGTTATGTAACTACAATATTTAAATATTGTAGTTACATTTTATTTATACAATATTTAAATACTACACTATCGCATTAGGTACTAACCTGTAAAGATAGATGTAAGGGAGATTTAAATAAATAAATAAATTTTTCGATACGCGATATAACGTTAGTCTCCCCAACATCGTCAACATAAAACCATGAGCCTAGCCAGGTACAGGCAGGGGCGCAGCTACCTACTAGCAACTGCTGAACCGAAAAGTAAATAATTTAAGAAAGAAAAAAAGTATTTTAAATCTATAATGAATTGGTTATTTCGCGTCCAGTTGAATATCATTTAAACTACGACCATTCTCCAGGGGATCAACTTCAACTTGTACACCTTTCCTCTATATAAGTTTTCCTTGCCTGCCCCTCTGTACAAAATCCTGGCTACGCCCTTGCATAAAACCCTACCAGCTAATCCCTCAATACCTCTGCTCACCCTACTATAGGTACCTAAAGCTCAATAGTATCTAGGCATACCGCCTGCCCACCTGACCTCTTGTTAGCAAACTGTGCAGTTTATTTTCAGTGTGAGCAGCGTACACTTCTAAGAACTATTAAAACTCCGCGTTGTCTGAATGACGTCTTAATTTCATGCGCGCGCGCAGGTGCCTCGCACCTTAGGCTTAGCGTACATGATTGTGCCTACATGAAGAAAAAAACCGGCCAAGTGCGAGTCGTACTCGCGCACCGAGGGTTCCGTATCAGTTTTGGACGTATAAAGTGAAAAAATCCGGACCGCATAACTAAGTTTGTTTGTGAAGGAATTTTGATGATTTTGAAAAAACTGTACTAGTTAGGAACATCGTTTTATTTTTGGTGCCATATTTGGATTAATTCCTATCAACCCTAATTATTTCAGATTTTTCGCTCCGCAAACTTCGGAGATAAGGGGGGGGGGGGGAATGGTATTTTTTTTGGACATTTTTCATCATATGTCGAAAACTGTGAGACATAAAATAAAATGAAAATATATTTTGAAATGTGCAGATCAAGCCCTTTCATATGATATGTCACTTGACCTAGTAACCCCACTTTAAAATTTTGGACACCCACTCCGGCCCCTTTTGCAATGAAAATAAAAATATTTTTGGATTTTTTTCATTTGCAATAAAGTTAAACAATTATTCTTTATAACTGTTCCAAATTTCAAGTCGATAGCATAAGTAGTTGCTGAAATAAGCAGGTGTGACAGAAAGACAGACAGACAGACAGACAGACAGACGAAGTCGCACCATAAGGGTTCCTTTTTTACCATTTTGGTACGGAACCCTAAAAACGTGGTAAATTACTTTTATAAATTAAAAGAAAAACCTTCACAGCTAGATTATTTAGGATTTTGGAAAAACTGAAATATTCGGTAAAATAGTTTTTTTCTCAATTGAAATCAATATTTAGCATAGTCGATTTTACAGAGTATCAGTTCTACTGAATATTTCACGTTTTTCCAAGAAAACTCGCAGGTTCAACAATACTCGTAATTCGACTATTTAAGTATAATCTGAAAGGTCTGAAAAACACTTTTTGGGTGTAAAAAATACAGTAGAAAGCCCTCGAAACTCCTACATACCCTGAATTAAATAATACATCCAATATCATCGTCCAATACGTACCTACATCACCACAGATTTTAGACAAAACTGACTCTACAAAGTACATACACCATAATGGCTCACTCTACCAAATAATTCTAGTCCCGTACTTCAAATAAAAGCGAAGACATCCTCTTTTTAACTTTTAACAATACAAAACTAATCGCCTCACCTTTCAACCAAAGAGTTGTCGTATCTACAAATTGATCAGCTAACTAATCTATGACAATACAAATAGCGATCTTCTTTCGCTACCCACCTTTACCGCGGCGTTCTCTTTGATCTCGGCAATTGTTACCGTTTGATGTTGCCGCCGTTACTGGTTCGTGTTAACTGTTACAAATATTACTGTAGACGTCCGATGTTGGTACATTAGTTGGAAACTTGTTGGAAAATTTCTGGAAATACACACTTTTGGGAAAAACAAAAAAATGCTTGTTCTTTAAAATTGTTTTCGTTAGGATCTCAGAATTGGTTTTGCAGTCTCGAAAATCTGATTAACTCCTCTTTTGCTTCCGTCTGCATTCCGAGGGGATGGTACGGGTAAGTTGTGCTACCCCTTACGTGTACCTACACATCTTAACTAACGTAGAGACATCAAAAAAACAATTGTACTCGTAATACTACGAGTATTACGAGTACAATAGTTTTTTTGATGTCTCTACGAACGCCGGCGATCGGACTTAGCTCAATAAATTAAATGAAACGTCGAATTTGACTAAAAGCATAATCTATTATTCCTCCATCCGTCGCATTTAAAAAATCCGCCTCATTCAGTTCGCCTCAAGCAGTGATAGCCTAGTGGTTTAACCATGTGTCTTCCACGGCGAATGGTTCGAGTTCGATCCCGAGGCACGCACCGCTGACTTTTCGAAGTCATGTGCGTATTAGAAATTAATTATCACTTGCTTTAACGGTGAAGGAAAACATCGTGAGGAAACCGGCATGTCCTAGAACCTACATTCATGATCACTATCCATCTGAAAATCAGCGCTGCAATCGTCTTTTGTTACTATAATTATCTTGTATTGTTGTTGCATACGCTAAGTTTGTCGCATTTTACTTTTTGGCATAATGTTCTGTTTCATTCTCGTGCGCAATTTGCATCTTTTATAACCTTTCAAAGTAAGTTATGTCTTAAATACAATTATCTTTCTTCCAAAACAGTGATCTAATTCATAAAACATTCAGGAAATCTACAAACAAATACTCGGGACTAAAGCTCGAGAAGTTCTAAGAACAACAAAAAAAACTAATTTGTTATGAAACACGGGGAAGAGTTCATAACCGTTATGTTTGATAAACAGCGTGTGATTGTGTACGCATTACACGTGCACTGGACTGCTTGATCTAACGGCAAATGAAAGGCAAACGATTAGACTTCAAAAAGTTGTGTAGTCTACTTCTGAGATGAAAATATAAACAATTCCCACTCCTGCATGCTTTGAGCTTAGTGGATTACTGTGATCGCTAATTGCTTTAGTAGTTACGATTAACGTCAAAGCAGTTATTAAAAGCGCGTTCTGTGCTATACTTCTTTAAAAGAAAATAACGTTTTTGCTGAATTTCTTACTTACAGAATGAGTGCATGGATCCTGTGTACAATTTCTAGAACTAACTAGCCTACTACAATTTCATATTAAAACCTCTCTACAGTAGATACCATACCTACCTACTAACCTTATTAATTAATCAAATTTTATATTTTTACTTTTGATACCAGTCTTATCAAAATATCCCAGTGCATTATGTAGTTCACAAAGACCGATTTTACGAGAAATAAATGGCCCATCATAATCTTCAGAATTGAGACGATATAAAATAGACTCAATAAATATTAGAGCAGCTTATTACATTCATCTATTCACGAATCCTGACCATAGAGAAGAGATTATTACGACCGTTTGAAAAGAGCAAAGCGATTATCCAAGAATGGATTCATACATCCCAAAATATTCGGACATATCATGAATGAAGAACGACAATCACAATAATTATAAGTTTTTGTCGAAATATTCATAAAATCATACACAAACCTTATTTTGGGGACACAATTTGGAAAGAATAACATCCGTTTGAAAGGGTACTGGGGATTTTAAATATAGCAATGTGTGCAAAACACGTAGTTTGAATAAATATAATGTGTATAAACAATTTTTACAAAAGAATCGCAAATATGAAAATATCCGGATTGTTCCGGCGATTGTCCGAATAAACCCTTTTTATTACAAGATTAGCCGGTGACAATGCAGTGAAAGGATTGAACGATACAATTTTAGAATTCATGACTGTTCTGTCATGACAATTTTTGTCATGCGCTGTCATCTTGAGTTTAAACACCGTGTGACGTGCTATAGTTGAGATTATGGAAAAGGTTCATCCACAATGAATTTAATGTAGGTACAGGTGAAAATATTACAGGAATTATCACAAAAAATCGAAGAAATAACCAGTCCTCTTCAACACAATCATTATTTTCATTTCGATTACAGCTATAAACTTCATTAACTGAAGGTATTTTTTGGTATTAAACATTCTTGTATCAATATTTAACCTTTATTACAACATAATTTACGCCCTAATTACAGCAAGCTTAATAAAACTCTGCAAAATCAGCGCGTCAGTATGGAAATCATCACTTTTATACACTGAAACCGTCATCTTTTTGGAGTTTACAAAAACAATCCGTATTTAGAGCTCATTTCCCGAAACCGTACCAACGGAGACGTTACCATATTTAACTAGAGATTAACACTACCATTTTGGCGGGAAGTCGTCAGTTACCAAACACAGTCGAACCGAACGCGCCGCATAAAACAGCATAAAACGGGTTAATCTCCGCCCAGTAATCCTCTAACATATGTATCTGTCGTTGCGTTTTGACGTAGATTTACAATTATTTACAAGAAATACTCGCTGCACGCCGGTTGTGTGCGCTCACGATAATCCGCGGATTAACTCGCGTCTTGTTTATGGTGCGCTGTCACCCGCCTAATTGTCTGTGGTCGGGAAAAAGCGCGGGAACGATGGGACAAAATGGCGACCGTGATTTATTTGGGGTTGATGGTTTTCACAATATTTCTAGAGCAAGATGTTTTGTGTCGAATGAGAGATGGTCCGTGCGGTCGGATTATATTGGTTTCGAGTTACTTGTTTTTGTTGGCAGCGTTTAGCGTGCCTTCAACTGTTAGCAGCGGTATCATTTTGATTTGCAGCTCGTAGACGGCAGAATGGCCGCACGTCGGCTGTCGACACAATATATTAGTCATTGTCTTGTCGCGTTGATCGTACGTTATGTTAAGATTTGTCAGCGTCTAAGAGAATTTGCACAAAATAAAAATGTCAACATCGTATTACCTTGTGAAGCAAAAGTAAATTATTGGTTGTTACCTCTGTTTACTTCAGAAGGGATAAATTGGGTAGATTAAATTAAGCGTTTAGTCATTGTGGTCACTCCAAGCACTGGCTACGCCAGCTGCTGTAAATCAGAATGAAATATTATCACAGGTTTCATAGCATTCCGAAGATCTCTACTGCTGAATATAGATCTAGCGTCCCTATAGATCGCTGCGCCTGTAATCTTACAAATGAAAAAAAAAAACAGAAAACTAACAATTTAACAATATAATTATGAGTAACAACGTATGAGTGTACAATTATATTGTACACTCATACGATTTAAATACACACATCTGCATAAAAAATCACAAAAATTACACTTCTATTCAAATATAATTACTCCAAAAACTTTATAATAAATAACTATCAAATACCGGATATTATTTAATCAACATTATCATAATTCCAACCAGTATAATAAAGTTATTTTGCCGTTATAATTTTGATGACTTCAAAGCAAATGACAACTGTTTCAACATGGCGGAATCGGTAACTATTGAACTGTGACAGAAGGAACTGGAAATGACGTCATTAAACTATCTTTACTGTGACGGGACGGAACTTGGAGTGATTATGACTGGCGCGATTTGGCGGAATATAAAATGTTAGGCGGATAACTCGCTTTTACCTGTGACTTTGCTTGTGAAATGTTGAGAAAGAGCGAATAGAATCCAAATTTTCTATTAAACATCTTTATGAATTAAAAGGGTTACATTTATAAACTTCACAATGTAACCTTTTAAAAAGTTTTTGAATCGATTTTCTTTTTAATTCCTTCAAATAATCTAAATAGTTTTTTTTTCTAAACTAAAGACGATCGCTTACCGCCCAAAGTGAACGCCTATTTAGTATGTTTCTGCTTAGTTTTTCATTTTACAATCATTAAGAGGGGACGGGGCCTGCGAGGAATTTGAAAAATAGGTATTTGAAGAAACTATTGCCGTCGCGCTGCGCCCGAACAACCCCCGTAGTGTGTGATAGGGACAGCAGCAGCTCAGACCGATTATATCACAAAAAAATTGACGAGATTGACGTTTCGTATTCCCCCTTTTTCTCCTCGAAAACTGAGCCGATGCAATTTTTTTTTTTAATTAAAAAAAGAGTATGCTTAGGTTCCTATCATTATATTTTATGTTAAAAACTTTTCTAAATTGTCTGGTAGTCCTCTAATCACGGCGGTAAAAATAGGTCATTTTTTGTAATTTTTGGAGGGTTATATTTTCTTTACTAATTAGTTGCTGAAAAAAGAAAATGACAGGGACATGTATACAGCAGACCTTGATTTTATGAAACAAAAATAAAAAACTTTTTTAACAAAAAATAACCGACTTCAAAAAAATCCACTACAAAGAAAATAATAATTTTGGTTTCGGAAGCTTTGGATTTTGTTTGCTTTTTTTTGCCACCGACTTCCGAAACCAAAATTATTATTTTCTTTGTAGTGGATTTTTGAAGTCGGTTATTTTTTGTTAAAAAAGTTTTTTATTTTTCCCTTTTTAGTTCTTTATCCCGTGTTAGATTACTTTCACGAATTCGTTCAACAGTAAATCTTCTACGGAGGTGTACATTTATGCCTATAACTTTGTACATAGGAATGATTACATAATGTATTATATACTAAAACCTTCCTGAAAGTATGTAGATTACGTTAGTGAAAACCCCATCCAAATCGAATCAGTAGTTTTAGAGAAAATCGCGCACATACAAACATACATACTTACATACATACTTACATACATACATACTTACTTACATACATACATACATACGGGACGAATACAGAACCTCCTTTTTTGAAGTCGGTTAAAAAAAGGGGAATATGTTTGTATGGAGAATCTCACGCCCTGTTCCCTCTTAAAGCTGAACACTTTGCTGTATTATCTTCATAACAATTCTATATACTGTCTAATTATTGCGCATAGATATGCAGAAGAAACATACTGACAAATAATTGTATTTCTTATGTTTTTCTTAAACAAAAATGTTTGGACGCAACACAATTACACAAACTATCATTATCGCCCATTATCAACGATTAATATAAGCCGCAGTCGCCAATTCGCATACTTATAAATAAAACTTACGAAAAACAAACCGCAGAAGTATTTAATTGTCAAATATTTTCGCGATTTTGGCCATTAGACAAATACTTTTAATTTTAAAATAAATAGAAGGAACATTCAGTTTTCTTTTTTAGAGTCCCGTAGTCAAATTAAAAACTCACATTGGTGTGGTGAGTGTTCACTGTCGCTTATATGGACATAATATACAATAACATATTATGCGTTGTCCACCGTAGACAACATTGAATAGAATATAATAAATTTATTTGCATAGAATATAGGTATACAGGTAAGTTGTTACAAAGAAATTTGGTACCAAGTACATTCTACCATTTGTCATGCAAAAACTTTGTACTTATAACTAAAACAATGTTGGTGACTCTAAATATATTTTTTGGTAAGTATGTTATAATTAATTTATTGGTAAGCACCTATGTGTTTCATTCATTAATTCTTAGTAATACTAAAAGTTAAAAAACTAAATAACAAGTCTAAATATTATAAAATAGCGTTGCAAAAATAATTATTTATCTATTATCTGATACAAACAATAACACTTTTGTAGGAAAAGGGACGTAAGATGTGTGAATGTGTGTACATCTAACCTAACCAAAGATACCCTTCAAACCGAAACACAGAAATGTTGCTTAGTAACTGAAATAGAGGAGCCTGCTCTTTCACAAAAAAGCTCTACTTTCCTAAACTAATTTATTGAATATTTAATAGTCATCTACGGAACCCCATTTTATGCGTGGTCAATAGCACTTGGCAAGATTTTATATTAGTCTGACTCATCATTATCGTCGTCCATCAGCTTTAATGGTTCAGTACTATTCAGTAGCAATCGTTGACTAGAAAAAATAATCAAAACAAAAAGGTATATTTATTTAAAATTAACCTCGTGCTTTCATTTCTGAAAGAGCGATCGAAAAATTCCCTATGAAGATATTATCTTCATGCGTAGCTAGCATTTTTTTCAGGGGGGGGGGGGGCAAGAATAACCTACATAGAGGGAAGGATTATGGGATGATCATAGAGAGAATGCTCGTAGTTTAAACGATATCCAACTTGACGCGACTTAAATTGCTTTTTTTCTTTCTAAACTTATTTACTGTTTGGTTCAGGAGTTGCTAGGGGGGGGGGGGGCAGCTGCCTGTGCCTGTAGGGCTAACATGCGCGCCGCGACAAATTCTGTCGACTGTTTTATCTCGCTCTTACTCGTGCGAATATGAGACAAATGCACGATAAAAGCGTCGACAAAATTTTGTCACGGTGCGCATGTTAGGCGCTCTGACTACGTTCATTGTGCTGCAAGTCATGTGTTGTTTCATTTAAAGTGGAGGCACGTGAACACCTCCATAAAAAGTGACAGAATTATACCAGCAGTGATTTGTTTGAATCGTTTTTCACCATCAACTTATTTTTTTTTCTCATAACAGTCATAACTATAACAGAGTATTTATTTTGTTTATATGTAATGTATGTTTATTTATTCCTAATTCCTAGGTAGGTATATCTTATATCCAGTTAATTCTATTTAGTTTCACCTACCACAGCGTCGTGCTAACCACTGAGTTAACATGTTAATGTATGCTGTTAGTATTTCCATCAAATAAATAACACTGCCAAACTGAATTTCGACAGCTGCACTGGCACAAACCATCACTAAACCACTGACGTTATTTAAAACTGTCATATTTTTACAGTATCGATGCTCTCTACTATACAATTAGTCGTTTTCGATAACGAATGCAATTCAGTGGCTTAACAGTCTTTTAAAGCTCAATCTTAAGGCTATATGCACGCACTGGCGTCAATATTACCTTGCTATCAACGCTCTTCCAGTAAATAATATTCTTACAGACTACGCCGACCGACGTCGCGCCAATACTGATAATATTTAAATCCAACAAAAACGCCGATAACGGTTTGCGCACTGAAGTGTTAATGACATTTAAGCTTTTACTTTTTAGAGTTCCGTGTTGACTTTGACAAAACGAAATAGTACTTACAGGAAGAAGTAAAGTCCTACTATCCTATTAATTAAACGCGAAAGTTTGTGAGGATGTAGAGATGTATGGATGTTTGTTACTCTTTCACGCAAAAACTACTGAACGGATGTTCATAAAACTTTACAGTGATAAAGTTTATACATCAAAATAACACAAAGGCTATAATTTATAAGATATTGTTAGGATTCCTGCATGAAAATCGATCAACCTTTAAACATAACGCAAAATTTTAATTCACGCGGGCAAGGCCGCGAGCGGAATCTACTCGTAGCATGAAATAATTGATTTTAATCTTGGGGTTCACTTTCTGTATTGAAAATAGGAAAAGAAAAAAAAACATCATAGAATTTGGAAACAAACATCATCAAATGGATATTATAGTATATTTATGATATGATAAAACTAAAATTACATTTACTAAAAATCAAAAATGTACTCGTAGATTAAACGAAAATTATCTAGATTGTGCTCAGCTACACACGTTAAATATTTTTGATAAAAATCTAGATTGTGCTCAGCTAGACACGTTAAATATTTTTGATAAAAATCTAGATTGTGCTCAGCTACACACGTTAAATATTTTTGATAAAAATCTAGATTGTGCTCAGCTACACACGTTAAATATTTTTGATAATAATCTGAGATACTGTCTGTATGGAACTAATAATTACACAAGCACGACATGCACTTGACCAGTTTATGACTGTATAAATAAAGAAAACAAACATTTTTACAAGAGGTTATAAGTATGTAGATATGCAAAGAGATTCGAGTAATCAAGAAATGTCTTGAGGCGATATTCATAATTCAGATATTATATTTTGTTGATAATAATCTAGTTTTCAAATGACACCAGCTAATAATACTTCAAGACAGACACACTTGTGAGTCACTTTGTTGCTTAAAATAACACGTTTTAGTACAGCTTTTTGTAAAAGAACGGTACTACCACCATAGGTACCTATTTCTGCTTTAAATATTTTGAGAAAAAAATGAAGAATCCCCGACTTAACTGTACGGCAATTCATTTTTATATACCTGCTTAGAAATAAGATAAAAAGTTAATTAGCAGCCACATGTATTGTGACAAAATTCTGCCTGGCCAAATAAGAGCGTGCGGACTAATAAAGTTTGTAACCTGTCTACGACATTAGATGAATGTTTAACCGAGTGGTGAATTTACCTACTGGTGTTCAAATAATGGTCCCCGTACCTAATGAGGTATATCTATAAATAGCAGAGCTTTCAGTGCAAAAATGGTGCGACCAGGCTGCATTTATGTACCATTTTGTAAGGTAAGAATGCCGATCACATTAATACACATAGTGTGTCGCTGGGTCGAGTCCACAATGCTCAAACTTACTATACGGACATGATAGTTAACGTGACAAGTGTCGCTATCTGTCGACCATATCAGTTTATTCTTACAACTGATATGTCATGTGGTATCTATACTTATAATAAATCTGTAGAGAGGTCAATTCTGTACATGAAATATATTTTCAAAATAACTATCAGGGGGTGATTAATGATCGATACTGATGCCAAAAATGCAATCAGTAAAATTTTTGTCGGGAGGAGTTACTCCATTTTTTAAGCTTCCGTCGCGTGTGCAACCTTAATAGTTAAAGCTACATAGAAATCATGTATGACGGAAATGTTCTACATAAAATCATCTAAAAAATATCCTACCACAGCATATGTCTATCTTTTATGGTTGACTCACAATAACACGTGTAACTTCCGATAGCTTAGCAGTTCGGAGTTTTCTGATTGTATTACACACAAGGAGTTACACGCTGATGGAGTCGCGGGCACAGCTATTAATAATAATAATCTGCGGTTCCTTATTGCGATATTTTTCAACAGTATTGTGGATTGACTATTATATTTCCCTACTAAAATACGAAAGTTAATCTGTCTGTTTTGCATCAAAACCATTAAACCGTGAGGAAGGACATACGCTACTTTTTTACGAAAAACGACGGAAACGCGGACGAAGTCGCGGGCAAAAGCTAGTACCCTAATAAGAACGTACTTACACGTATCATAACGTACGTAATGTACGGTTCCTGTGGGATAGATTTGTAATTTATACGCGAACGAAGTCGCAGGCAACAGCTAGTATTGCATATAAATATGTAACCATGGTCATTTAATGTCAGTTTTCGTGTTATAAGTTGACAAAAGTTTGGTATTGGTATGGTATTATATGGTAAGTACATTAAATAACAATTTTAAGTAATACATAAGTATTACTTAAAATTGTTATTTAATGTACTTACCATATAATATTGTTAATTTTGTATTTCAGTTTTTCCATTAGGATATTTTAAGTAGAGGAATCTGCATTTGTATACAGTTAATAGCTATAGATTCGCTCCCACAATAGCGTCCCATGTATAATACATATAATAATATATGACTTCAACAACAATAATAACATAGGACTTCAACATACTGGCATAATGTGAGTAATCAGGGTAGAATTTTGTAATGCCACCTGAAGGGAAAGTAGGTACTCTTAATACTGTAGGTAGATAGAAAATTTTACTCAAAGAAAACATTCCTTTATTTTTGAATAGAAAGAAAACTGCATTCAAATATTTTCAAAAAATCGCTTGCCACACCCGGGAATCGAACCGACTAAAATCTGTAAAAATTACAATCTGTATATTTTCACTGCATCGATTAGGATCAATTTATTATAAGGATGAAATCTCTCTAAGAAACTTGATACATTAAATGAAAGGAATACCATGAAATTATATTTTAGTCGGTTCGATTCCCGGGTGTGGCAAGCGAATTTTCGAAAATCTTTGAATGCAGTTTTCTTCTATTCAAAAATAAAGGAATATTTTCTTTGAGTAAAATTTTCTATCTACAGTATTAAGAGTAGGTACTTTCCTTTCAGCCGGCCTAACATGACCACGATAGAAACGGGTTTTGTCTATATAGAAATAGACAAAGTGACAGATTTCATTCATAAAACGTAGAAATGTTTCTACAATCTGTCACTTTGTCTATTTCTATGTAGACAAAACCCGTTTCTATCGTGGTCATGCTAGGCCGGCAGGTGGTATTACAAAATTCCACCCTGTGTACAATACAACTCTGCCTAACTTTTCGGGAAATAGAAGCGTGATGTTATATTTGTTACCTGTGTGTTTGGGAGTTCTAGTTCTTCTACCATGTATTCTGTAAGTTGGTGGTGTCCTGTTCCGTGCGGTTTCACCCCCGTTGCTCGGCTCCTAAGGGTCGTAGCGTGATATTAAATAGCCTATAGTTATACTATTCCTCATGAATCTGACTACCATATATAAACCATATACAAACGATTTTTTGAATCCGACTGGTAGTTCCAAAGATTAGCGCGTTCGAAAAACCAAACAAACTCTTCAGCTTTATTCAAAAACAACTGACACAGGCGGGACTTGAACCCGCAACTCCTGCCGTCCCGTGTTAGTTGTTTTTAAATCTCTTACATATTTTGATGACAATATAAATTGTTGTTCATGGCAGTAAAGCTTATGATACCTTGAGTTGGATGTAAGTAAACCTTTCATTAAAACTGTACCTACTTCATCATTTAAACCGAATAAGGTAAGGCAAGGACGGCACGGGGCGCGACATGGCTGCTCAAAACGTCCTTTAGAGTTTTTGTTCCTTGAAATTGTGATTGGTACCTACACAGAACATTGTTTCTTTATTCCGTGGGTACCTACTACATTGTACCTATGTATTACATAATGAAATATATTAAAGAGCATTTCACATAGAAGTCCCGTCGACGCTATGTTGGCTGCCCTGAATGTCAATGGTGCTGATTCTGTTGAACGTCGCACTAAACTGATTTTAATCACACTACATCTCTTTCTTACAAATAACATTGAAAAAGGATAAAAAATATTTAGAACTGTCAAATTAGTCTACGCCCTTGTCATTTACGGGAAAATAGTCGTGACCTTTTGCGATTACAACTAAATTGACAACAAAACTATTCAAGTAGACTAATTTGACAGGATTAAATATCTTCTATCCTTTTCTCATATTTTTTTTATTAGAAAGAGACGTAATGAGACTAAATTAGTTGGTAAACAACAGAATCGGCACCAAGTTACAAGTTTTTAATGGTGTTGGAAGTTTTTCTTTCATTACAAATTCTCGCTCACCACTTTTTAGTATCCTAGGTATTACTATCATCACATAAATCTATAAAAAACATAATACAATAAGACATTCTTATGTGAAACGCTATAACGTGGCCAATTCTTTTTTTTTAATAAATACTTTCGACAGAACAAGGAAAGTGACATGTGATTTATCACCGGCCTGTCTCATAAAATAATTACATACATTAATAACTAAGAAGACGTAGTTATTAATCACTGCAATAGCGATATCAAAATGTCACGGTAATGATTCTTATTAATTAATCAGTTAAGAGCCGCATATTTTGAAATCATGTTTCTTTTAAGTAAGAAACTTAATTATTTGCAAAGCTTTATCGTATCCCTGTAACTTTTAGACTTTTATTGTTAATGCAATCCGCCTACTTTACAATTACTAAAATAAATTTGCCAGAAATAATTTACAAATATATTAAAAAGACTTTTCTAATTTTGCAAGAGAATCCGCTACGCAGTGTAGGCCTAACCTTACATACAATTAAAAACATTATCACCCAATAAATGAAAAAACCCCACACAATAATAGTCTTAAATCGTTTCGGAAACATCGTTTATTGCTTCATAACTTAAATTAAGCCTCTTATTAAGTTAAAATTTAAATATAAATCTTACATTAATAATAAATATCGTCACCATTACTGTACACTGTCCACATATCACAGTCACTTTACCTTTATCAAGATATATACGAATATCTTCTAAAAGGCCCATCTCTTGTCTCACTAATCAACTGTGTTTCACTAAATGATCTGGGTCTTGGCTTGGAGGGCTCATGGGGGGCGCGATCCCATGTATCCTCCTATACAACTGATGGTAGGAAGTCGGCGGGGGAGGTGGGAGCCTCAGAAGCGGGCTCGGGAGCGCATACCTTCCGTAAACTGACAGTAGAGGGGGGTACAATCCGACCAGCGACGCGTACGGGTTCCCGAACATGGGGTGCAGAAGCGCCCCTCGCTTGAACGCCGCCAGCCGCGACCTGGACGCCGCCGTGGACCTCCGCCGCAACTTGCCCGTGGTCCCTCCAATAAACACATCATCCGAAGAAGGGTCCAACATCCAGTAGTTCCCCTTCCCCGGGTCGTCGTAGTGCCTCGGAACCTTCACGAAGCACTTGTTCAAGCTCAGGTTGTGTCGTATCGAGTTCTGCCAGCCCTGCTTGTTCTCCTTGTAGTACGGGAAGTTCTTCATTATGTACTCATATATGCCGTTTAGTGTCAGTCTTTTCTCAGGGCTGCTGCGGATCGCCATCATGATGAGCGCATTGTAGCTGTACGCCGGTTTTTCGTTTTTCTTTTCTTCGGGGACTGTTGAGGAGCCGGGTGGTGGTGTTTCTGTGCCAGTGACGTCGAGCTCAGTGTCGGAGGGTGAGGGGGAGCGTGATGATGCTTCGGGGAGCAGGTTTCGGATGTTGAAACTGTGTGGCGCTGTCATAGTGGTGCGACATCTCGGGCGGCCGACGCTCGACTGGCGCGCAGCTAGCGCCGGCTGGGAGCCCCGCCTATCGCCACCTCCTACCGAGACCCTCCTACCTTTTGTATGGTTAACACTTATTATACTGCAGATAACAACAACTTTATTCCTGAAATGGTAAGGATCATTTTGCTTTGGGTGATGTTCAGTTAGCTTGTCCGTGTCTAGCAAGGGAATGCCTATAGGGTTGTCGGGGTTAAAACATTATAGAAATTAAAATGATCCGTCATGGTTTTGTAAACAGTTTTTTTATTTAATATTTCACGCGTTGTTTAGCGGTTTATTTAGTGCGTTGTTATTTGTTGTTAACTGTTAATAGTCCAGCAGATGTTCGGGTTGAATTAATAGTTATTATTTGACAAATTGTTTGTTGCGTCATCATATAATGTGTGACAATGCGTTTATTAGATTAATTTATTGGAGTAAAAAGTTCGGGCTATTAATTGTCACCTCTTTGTTGTACTTTGAACAATGGTTTAATGTTTAACTGGCTGAAAGTAGGTAGCCTACTGCAATGACTTAGGGCGGGTTGCTTCAAACCATCTGTATTCGTAAGTCAGTACGTAATCGTTAAATCAGTATGAAATTGTCGTACAAGCCGCCATATTTGACGGTTACAGATACGTAACTGTAAGTTGAAACAACATGGCCTTAAAATGCGTCGTAGGTCGTAGCAAAGGTCTACGGTCGTAGGCCGTGGCGTAGCGGGGTCAGTACCTACGCGCTGCAGATATTATAATTATTTTCATTATATTTAGGTGTGTAGGTATTATTGACGTGTAAAAGTGTTATTTTTAACCTTTTCATAAAATAAATTATCATTTATCATTTATGGTTTCAAGCCAAGATTATTATAAAAATGTGATTTTAACCGATTTCCATTTCTTCGCATATCACACTCAAACTTTCCCGAATAGTAGGTACATGTGACACAGTGTCACAGTCGCTGAGCGATTGGCTGCTGTGCGATATGTCACATGTTCGATTCTCGCACGAAACAAATATTTTTTTCAGGCCTAGGTGTTTGTATATGTGAGATTTGTGTGTTATAATAAATAATAATAATAATAATTTATTGTCTCAAAAAGTTACACAGGTACCTACATAGTCTTATTCCCTAGACCCCACACTAGGATTCCCAAGATATAAATATAAATGCACCCAAGATAGAGGACTTATTCCTCGTAGAGTTTAAAAAAAATAGGTTCATAAAGTTTCCAAGACTCCTTAGCTGTCACCAGATATTGAATTGTTGTTCAAAAACGCGACAGGCACGCCTCCCGTCACACGAGATCTATCACATATGGTGACGGGGCACAATAATCTTAAAGGGCAAAGTGAAGCAAAGGGGTGCTTTACTTTGCCCTTTTAGATTGCGAGGTACCGGAACGGATTGGTATTGTTAACAGAATCAACATACCTATAGAAAGAAAGAAAGAAAGAAAAATTGTTTACTGGGACTCGCATAGGAAATTACAAACAACAAGTTTAAACGGATTAAATCGCGTATATTACAGATTTTTACAGAGTTTTCCTGACGTTTCGAACACTTTGCAGCGTTCGTGGTCGCAGGACGACTCAGCGTCCTGCAAAAAATCTGTAAAAAACTCTGTAAAAATCTGCAATATACGCGATTTAATCCGTTTAAACTTGTTTTATTATAATGTGTAATAATCGAGAAAACCTAAGACATTATTAAATTACAAACAACTAAAAAGAAAAAACAAAAGTGTGCAAATAAAAATAAAAAAAATATGTAATACCTATACGAGGCCAAAAGGCTCCCATCTCAGCACCTATACGCTGGACAGACAGAACGTTCCCAAATTGTGGAATATTCACGTTAAAAAGCAAAAAATCACGTTTGTTGTATGGGATTAGATGTTTATTTTATTCTGTTTTTAGTAGATATTTGTTGTTATAGTAACATATATAAATACATCATCTGTGAAAATTTCAGTTGTCTAGCTATCACGGTTCATGAGATACAGCCTGGTGACAGACAGACGGATTGCGGAGTCTTAATAGGGTTCCGTTTTTACCCTTTGGGTGCGGTACCCTAAAAACAATCTACAATCATTTATAAGTAACGCCACAATTAAAAAAACCGGCCAAGTGCGAGTCGTACTCGCGCACCGAGGGCTCCGTATCAGTTTTGGACGTATAAAGTGAAAAAATCCGGACCGCATAACTAAGTTTGTTTGTGAAGGAATGTTGATGATTTTGAAAAAATATTTGGATCAATTCCTATCAACCCTAATTATTTCAGATTTTTCGCCCCGCAAACTTCGGAGATAAGGGGGGGAATGGTATTTTTTTGGACATTTTTTATCATATGTCGAAAACTGTGAGACATAAAATAAAATGAAAATATATTTTGAAATGTGCAGATCAAGCCCTTTCATATGATATGTAACTTGACCTAGTAACCCCACTTTAAAATTTTGGACCCCCACTCCGGCCCCTTTTGCAATGAAAATAAAAATATTTTTGGACTTTTTTCATTTGCAATAAAGTTGAACAAGCATTCTTTATAACTGTTCCAAATTTCAAGTCGATAGCATAAGTAGTTGCTGAAATAAGCAGGTGTGACAGACGGACAGACAGACAGACAGACGAAGTCGCACCATAAGGGTTCCTTTTTTACCATTTTGGTACGGAACCCTAAAAAGAAAGGTTTAAAAATAGCATAATACATGTAATGTTACTCTCGCGAACTCGCTCAGTGAACATGAGAATAATTTATACTGTCGGCAACCAAATTGAGTGTAATAAGTATAATAGCAGGGCAATAGTGTGTTGTCTTCAAGTTATCGCTGGCAATCTAAGTACCTACTATACCTTCTTTAATTCACCGGCTTCGCTGAAGGGCATTCTCATTTCTTGTGTGCAAATAGACTCGCACTCTTAATCAAATACTGACTGGGGGGGGCTCGTGGCTAAATGACAGCCGCGCTGATCGATCGATCTGCGAGGTTAAGCTGCGCTTGCCGCGGTCAGTCCTTGGATGGGTGACCGTTCTTTACACATCGAGACCCCTCCGTGCCTCGGAGAGCACGTTAAGCAGTCGGTCCCGGTTGTCATAGGAATATCTTTGACAATCGTTACGGGTAATCAGAAGCCCTAAAAGTCTGACAGCTGGTCTAACATTCGAATACCGGTATTACCCATTAATTGGGTTGTGGAGGTCAGATGGCAGTCGCTCCACGTAAAATATTGATATTCAGCCGAAACTAGTTAGACTGGAAGCCGACCCCAATATAATTTGGGAAAAGGCTAGGCAGATGACTCTTAATCAAATACTGACCTAATTCAAAATCGCTAACTTTTGGCAATTGACGTTTGAAGTTTTTTGTAGTAGGTGCGCATGGAATGTCAAATACCTATAGACTGATCTTTTTTTTTACTTTTTTTTGCAAGTAGAGGTGTTTTTTTTAGACTAGATTGTAGAGCATGCTCTTTTAGGTCGGTATTTCAGTGTAACTCATTTTGGACAAATTTTGAGTTCAGTCAGTGTTTTACAAGTGATTATACTTTATTAATCTCTACTAAGTACTTAGGTACACTTGAATATTAAAAAACAGGTTTAAAAAAAACCGACTTCCAAAAACTACACTAAAAACTATGAAATAAAAATGTTAAACTTCCATAAATAAAAATCTAAATGTATATTGAAGTCGGCGGGGCCTAGCATAAAAATAAGCAACATTGTAGATTATGGAGGAATGAAAGGAAATGTTAATTTGTCGAGGCGCAAAGCAAGCTTGCACACACTGCGCACGTTCTTCCTGTTCAAAGGCTGAGAGTTAAAAACCTGAAGAGGCCCCGCCGACTTCAATATACATTTAGATTTTTATTTATGGAAGTTTAACATTTTTATTTCATAGTTTTTAGTGTAGTTTTTGGAAGTCGGTTTTTTTTAAACCTGTTTTTATTTTTATCTTTTTAGTGTAGTGTAACCATTTTTGTTGTTGTTAATTTATTACAATAAAGTACCATTAAATCATGGACAGAGCGACTTTGATCATTTATGTACTTTTACCGAGATCGATTACTTCCACGAATTTAAATAGGTAGGTATGTACTTATATTCATAGATGTTGGTGGATGAGAGCATTTCAGTAAACAAAAACCGGGCAAGAGCGTGTCGGACTACGCAGTGTAGGATTCCATAGCAAGAAGTATTTTGAGTGTTCCGACCGCAAATACAAGTTTGTATTTCATAATATTATTATGAAATATTATTATTTTGACGGTTGTCAAACTCAAAATGGAAAATAGTGAATATTTCAAAAATTTTGTGACGTATCTTGTTCAAACCAATTTCAATCGAAAGTATTTATTAAATGCTATAAGCTTGATTTTTTCCAGATTTTTGATAGCGCGGTTGGAAAATTACAGGGGGGGGACACACATTGTTAACGACTTTGGGAGCTCCTAGTTCACTCAATATGCACTTAAATAAAAAAGGTATTTAGAAACCTTCATGTTATTTTCAAAGACCTATCCAACGATATCCCACATGGTGGGGTGCGCGAAAATATTATTTTTCATCCCTCAGTTTCATGTATGGGAGCCCCCCCCTAATAATTTTATTTTTCGTAATTTCACTATAGGCCTTAATAGCGGCTTGTAAAAGACATCTACCTACGAAGTTTCATATAAATTGGTTATGAACTGTAGATAGTAGTAATAACAATAGGCTCGCTCCCTAGCCTTCTATCAAATGCGACTTAAGCATAAAAAAATTGTGTGTACTATACACCTCTGTCTAACCTTGCGGGAAATATCGGCGTGATGTTATGTATGCATAATATCGAGATCGATTGCGTTCAGGAATTCATGTACCTACACAATATCACTTTTTCATCATCGTCATGATGTCATCGAGATACACCAAAAATACCGTTTATTACACCTCGTTAAAAATCTACTCAACCAAAGTTAATACAATTTATATGGGACCACCTCGCGAGCTTCTTCTACCATATGAAATAAGAATCACGTAAATCGGCTCATAAACCACGGAGTAATCGGGGTACATACATGAAAAAAAAAAAAAAAAAAAAAAAAAAAAAAAAAAACCAACCGAATGCAGAACCTCCTCCTTTTTGGAAGTCGGTTAAAAACGATGTCTATCTCCAAAATGTAAAATGTTATTAATTTCGTTCGTAAAAATGTGCCAGAGATATATCTCCAGTTTCGCATAGGTATGTTTGTATGAAAGTTGTCTCTATAACACATATAAAACAAAATAGTCTAGTGTCTGTTCAATTTCGCAGATTTCTCCGGAACCGAACTCGCCCGTAGACCGGCCCCGCCCCCGCGACGCGCCACGCCCACCTCTGTGCATGTCTGTGTGTTTTTGTTGTTCATCTCCACACGATAGGAAGGTATGCCTAGTATAGATATTCGGTGTACCTACTTCTGAACAGAAGATGTACTTAATATACCTACCTAGATTTCGGATACCGAACTAAGGCTTGTTTATATATAGATGTAGGTCTAGGTAAATGGTGTTTACGATAGAAACGTGAGACTAGAATGTCAATGAAAATATTATAAGGACTTATTTAATATTTTGCAGTAGGTAGATAAGAAGCGTTAAGTGGACAAAGGTGTTAATTAGCAAATAAATGTATATTTTTTGTGAATTTGAAACATGTCAAAGCCATGTTATGCTTCTATTAAGTTATTAAATATATAAGTGATTCTCAAAAATCATATGAAACGCTCCTAAGAAGCGTATTACAAAGAGGTCTCAAATTTCAGATGAGTCGGGCGAGACCCGGTAGCTCAGTTGGTTCAGAGCACTAGCCACGGTAAGGCAGAGGTCGCGGGTTCAAATCCCGCTCGGGTCATATGATTTTTGAGAATCACTTATATATTTAATAACTAGCAAATAGTCCAAAGTTCAAATGTAGTATGTATGTAGTAAGTAATGGGCAGCAAATCAATTTAAATAGCAGATAACTCCTTTGACACAGTTTGTAAATATCAGTGTATCGAGCTCATAGAACGATTTGCCAGCAGTTAGAAACTTTGCTAACGTAAAAATCTCATATTTTTCAATTTTATCAATTGTAACATACCTACTCGTAACCTAAGCACTGACAACGGAAGGTATGAGTCAAACATTGGAAAAAAAAACGTTCTGATCTGGATAGGTAGGTACCTGCAGTTAGAATTTAAATCGGAATGTATCGAAAAATCCAAAACCTTTTCATGTTATCACATTTATCACAGAGTGTACAGTTTCGTACCACCGAATGAAATCTTTGATCAACCAAAATGTTATTTTTCGAATACATGCAACACCAAGATTGTCACAATAAAGTCTAATGTGCTCGTATGGAAAAAATGTTGTCACATTTTTTTTTTAAGGCTTTTCTCGTCGCTGTCTTGTTTTCTGACTTCCACGCGGATGGAGTCACAGATAGGTACCTACATATAGCTAGTTAATTATAATTACCTAAGGTGATATTAGATTTATATATTTGAAGTCTTATAACGATTCAAATATGAGTTTCACTCATACTTTAAACATTATTTTTACCAAAACTCCTTTATCCAACACATCGCTGTAGCAAGTAGAAAATATTTTTTATTTGTGAGCTAACAGGCGTCTATGTGCTCTCTGCGTAAGGAGGGTAGGCAGAGTGATAGCCGGCGCGGCGGACGGGCGCGACCGCGGCGCGTGTTTATGTCACGATTGAGCCAATTGATACGGAACGAGTAGGGGGACTGCGTTGAAGTGAAGTTGTAGGATAGTCTGTGTGCATGTCGATGGAAATTGTTATCCATAGAAAAAGTCGTACGTTCAATCGATAGTTTAAAGAATAACAATTTTGGAGTTTGCAAAATGTGACTGATCTTCTAAAAATAGAACAATTTGTACTTTGGCGTCGACAGTAGGTACCGATTTCTATAATAAAACAACGATTGCAAGCATATTTTCGAAGTCAGTGACTTGCTAACTGGATCGGATATATGTAAAAAAATATAGATGTCTAATTGGTACGTCTACTTATCCTTTCGACTGTCACTAATGAGACACAATTATTTTTTCTATTATTCCACACCTGAATCAGGTGTTTCGAAAGATGAACTATTATGTACCTACTTAGTTTACGACTCCAAATAAAAATCAATGATAGATATTCTTTACGATTTTTACCCCACAAATAATTCATATAATTTTTTCTCAACCCAACACCTTAGCTAAAGTCCAAAGGAACTCCAGTCTTCAATTCTAAACACAAGTACATAGAATGTCTCCCTCCCACCGAGGCGTATGGCCACAAGGCTGGAGAGCACGCAGTCGCCCACAGGCGTGTTTAGTGGCGGACGACAAATATTTAACAACCGATATCTACTAGTAACGCACGTATACCATTGGATACGTACTGTTTATTATTATAAACGTTATCAATCATCATCCGCCTAGCCTTTTCCCAAACATGATGGGGGTCGGCTTCCAGTCTAACTGGTTGCGGCTGAATATCGATATTTTACATGGAGCGACTGCCATCTGACCTCCGTAACCCAATTATTGGGGAATACCGGTATTCGAATGTTAGACCAGTTGTCAGGCTTTTGGGCTCCTGACTACCCGTAACGACTGACAAAGACCAGATGCTCCGAAGTTGGCGGAGCGAAAAACCGACTGCTTAACGTGCTCTCCGAGGCACGGAGGGGTCTCGATGTGTTAAAAACGGTCACCCATCCAAGGACTGACCGCGGCAAGCGCAGCTTAACCTCGCAGATCGATCGATCAGCGCGGCTGTCATTTAGCCACGAGCCCCTCCCCCCCATAAACATTATCAATATTTTTATAAAAACAGTTCCGCAGCTGATTGAGAAACCACTGAAGATAGGCAAACGTCATTTTCTTCTTTTCGTGTCGATGGTATAGTATAGAGCATTTCACAAGTTCCCTTTGACGCCATGATGGTTCCCCTGTCTGTCACTTTATCTAAGTCTTAAACGTTCTGGGCCGTACCTACTACAAAAAAAAACCGGCCAAGTGCGAGTCGTACTCGCGCACCGAGGGTTCCGTATCACTTTTGGACGTAGGTATAAAGTGAAAAAAACCGGACCGCATAACCAAGTTCGTTTGTGAAGGAATTTTGATGATATTGAAAAAACTGTACTAGTTAGGAACATTGCTTTATTTTTGGTGCAATATTTGGGTCAATTTCTATCAACTCTAATTATTTCAGATTTTTCGCTCCGCCAACTTCGGAGATAAGGGGGGGGAAATGGTATTTTTTCAGACATTTTTCATCATATATCGAAAACTGTGAAACATAAAATTAAATAAAAATATATTTTGAAATGTGCAGATCAAGCCCTTTCATATGATATGTCATTTGACCTGGTAACCCCACTTTGAAATTTCGGACTCCCACTCCAGCCCCTTTTGCAATGAAAATAAAAATATTTTTGGACTCTTTTCATTTGCAATGAAGTTGAACAAGCATTCTTTATAACTGTTCCAAATTTCAAGTCGATAACATTAGTAGTTGCTGAAATAAGCAGCTGTGACAGACAGACAGACAGACGAAGTCGCACCATAAGGGTTCCTTTTTTACCATTTTGGTACGGAACCCTAAAAAGATAAACTTGTGTTGAGACGAATGCTACTAAAAATAATACACACTTGTTTTAGACAAGCTAGTGCTAAAACAAGTGCGTATTATTTTTGGTAGCATTCGTGTTGAACACGTGTATCTTTTTTGTGGTAAGGCCGTCTATGTCTAAGTCTATGTAATGCCTGAGACACTAAAAAGTGGTCAACGAGAATTGGTGCTAAAAGAAAACTTCCAACATCGTTAAGAACGTAACATATTGACATTCAGGGGAGCAAACATACCTAGAATGTAGAAGGGATTCCTTTTTAACCGACTTCCAAAAAGGAGGAGGTTCTGCATTCGGTTGGTTTTTTTTTTTTTTTTTTTTTTTTTTTTTTTTTTTTTTTTTTTTAATGTATGTACACCGATTACTCCGTGATTTGTGAGCCGATTTACGTGATTCTTTTTTCATATGGTAGATAAACCTCGCGCGGTGGTCCCATATAAATTTTATTAACTTTGGTTGAGTAGATTTTTAACCAGGTTTAATAAACGGTATTTTTGGTGTATCTCGATGACATCATGACGATGATGAAAAAGTGATATTGTGTAGGTAGGGTCACTTGTTCTACAGTGGTTATACCAGAAACAGTGGCTCAGTTTAAGAATCTAAGAAACTACCAGAGATATATATCTGTCTCTTTCACCCAATGTAGCCGTCGGTACATGAACTCGTCGAAACCAGTCGGGAAGCGCGTACGACGCGTGGTGTTTGTGTGCAAAGAAAATTTTGTTTAAGTGACAAAAAAAATAAAAAATAAGGTAAGTTTTCTTTTGTTCCAACACGTGTCTAGTATGGTATTTGAATATTTTTACATTTCCATTGTAGTTTGTACTTATTTAAGAATGTTTTCCTGTTCTATACCTCTCGAAATATAGGTTAGCTTTTTTTTTGTGGTAGTTTGTATTCAAAATGTCGGCAACGTCCACATCGGCTCAGATCACGTAAGTGCACAGTGGATCATGAGCCACTCTGTACTAAACTGTTTTTTTTTTTTTTGTAATATTTTGATTAAAATACAGATTATCAAATCAGTACTAAAAGTATGTATGTTGCAATGTTTTGGTAATGAATTAAATTCAAAAACATATTCTTATTTCAGAATGCCTCGTCCAGAAAAGCCTCGCACCATCGGGAATCATTCGGAAGAAAGTATGAAGCAAGCTCTTCATAGCATTCAGGGCGGAATGAGTGTTAGGAAAGCTTCTAAGATCTTCAATATACCTTTTACAACTTTAAGGCGTTATTTTAATAAATTTAAAAGTTTTGGGTCTGTGGAAACAATGCGCTTAATCCCTAATTATGAAGTAAGAAAAGTTTTTGATAATAAACAAGAAGAAAGCCTTAAAGAATATTATAAATATTGTTCCTCAATATTTTACGGGTTATCGGAAAAAGAATGCAGGAGAGTAGCCTACCAAATGGCGGAAAAAAATAATATAAAGATGCCTGATAACTGGGTGAACAATAAAATAGCTGGAAAAGAATGGTTCAGGAAATTCAGGCAAAGGCACAAAGACCTCAGTTTGCGGAAGCCCGAGCCATGCAGTCTTGCAAGAGCCACGGCCTTCAACCGAACTAATGTGGAGATTTTTTATAAAAATCTAGAATGTTTATTGCAGAGGTTTCCCGCTTTTAACGATGGAACTCGTATCTTTAACCTGGATGAAACATCGACCACTACAGTTCAAAAACCGCAGCGTGTCATTGCACCAAAAGGCCGCCGAAACGTTGGTAAAGTAACTAGCGGAGAACGTGGCACATTAGTCACTACGTGTTGCATAATAAGTGCAGGAGGAATAGCACTTCCTCCCGTTATGGTATTTCCGCGAAAAAATTTTAAATCTTACATGACGAAGAATACTCCTCCAGGAACATTGGGGCTGGCTGCGCCTAGTGGATGGATGAACACCGATATATTTCCAGATGTCATAAAACATTTCATCAAGAATACCAATTCTACAGTAGAAAACCCTACTTTACTTATATTAGACAATCATGAGTCCCATTTATCATTGAATGCTTTGGACTTAGCGAAGACTTCGGGTGTTCATATTTTGACCTTACACCCACACACTTCCGCAAAGTTACAACCACTTGATGTCGGTATATATGGACCATTTAAATCATACTACAATGCAGCCATTGACTCGTGGATGCTGCGAAACCCGGGCAAACCTATTACTATATATGAAATAGGTGAAATCGTGGGTGTTGCTTTCCTTAAAGTAATGACGCCTGTAAACATAATCAACTCATTCAAGAAGTGTGGAATTTATCCGTTTGACCGCAATATATTTAGTGACGATGATTTTATGCCAAGTTCCGTAACTGATCGCCCGTATCTTGACGATGAAGAACAAAGGCCAAGTCAGATCGTGATGACAAGTGTCGTTGCTGAAACAGACCAAACTGATATTAGAGATGAAGCTTATGCTAATGCCGTGCAGCGAATTCAAAGAGTGCAATCGGATGACACTGTGTGTTCAAAAAGTGACGAAGATCTTGTGCCTGTCGATGCAACAACTATCCATATTCCAGCGAACGAAGACGGTGACACTTCCGGTCAGTCAACTACATTGCAGATAAATGCGGAAAGGGAAGGTTCACCTTCAATACTTGACTCTGTGAGCCAAGATGACTTTGCAAGAACAGTTTTACAAATTGAACCAGAAGTAACACCCGGGACATCTTATATGTCTGCATTACTGGAACATCCAAGTTCTCCAGCCATTACGCCTAAAACTCCTGAAAAAAGTCACGTTCCGCTTAGTTTGATCAGCACAAATAATGTTAGTTTCATGTCGCCGTTCGTATTCCGAGATCCAATTAAAGCCGGGCCAAGAAAATCAATTCGAAAACCTAGAAAATTAGGTCGAAGTATGATAGCTACCGATACTCCCGAAAAAACCATGATCGAGTTAGCTAAAGCCAAGACCACTAGACAGAGGGATATCAAACGAAAGAAAATTGTTAAAAAAGTGCTGCAAGATGATTCCGATGAAGAAAATGATGAGGCTGTAGTTCAATATCAGGAATCAGACGAAGATAGCGAGTGGCTTGAAGAAGACGTAGACATGGAAATTGCTGCCATGACTGAACGTGATTTAAAAAGGCCTTTACTTCGACCTCCGATGGAAGGCGAATATGTTCTGGTAGAATTTTCAACAAAAAAACAGAAACTGTTTTACATTGGAAAAGTGTTGGAAAGCAGAAATGAACATATGGAATATTACATCAGTTTTTTAAGGAAGAAAACTCCAGGCAAATTTTATATGCCTACGGTGCCGGATCTGTCACTTGTTAAAGAAGCTGACATCAAATCTATATTGCCGAAACCCTCTGTCGGTGGCAGCACGACACGTCAACAGTCTTATTACTATTTTTCAATTGATTTATCTCAATTGAATGTGCATTAGAATTGTATGCCAAAGCATTGCCCATAAGTGATTTCTTTAATTTTATTACCTATATCTAAAGATAGTGATTATCATGATTCAATTCTTATTCAAATTCTCGACTGAGTAAGAATTTAATTGTGGTAGGTAGCCAAAGCATAAATTCGTTTCTTTCGGTTTTTACTAAGTTTAAGGTTAAGTTTTTGATTGATCTCGGGATCTTGATCTCATTTTGAATTAATATTAGTTTTGTTTTAGACCAATGAGGTATTTTCGTTCCTATTTTATTATAAGCTAGCTTTTGCCCGCGACTTCGTACGCGCATATCCCGTTTTTTCCCGTTCCCGTAGGAATTTCCCGTTCCCATATAGCCTATAGCCTTCCTCGGTAAATGGGCTATCTATCACTGAAAGAATTTTTCAAATCGGACCAGTAGTTCCTGAGATTAGCGCGTTCAAGCAAATAAACAAACAAACTCTTCAGTTTTATATAATAGTATAAGATGAATATTATCATGTTATTTTATAAGGTTTGTGCTCGATGTTAAGTTTTCGAAGATTTTTACATTAAAATTTATTAGAAAAAGTTTAAAATTATTTCTATATTAATACATGTTGACATATTGCCTAATAAATAATTAATAACTATCGTATTATTTGTTTTATTACTTGTGATTAGTACAAACTATCCACTGTGTACCACTACGGTCCACTGTGTACTCTGGGGTGAGCCAGTGTGCCAAACCTATGGTACACAGTGGCTCATTTATGTTTTTTTAAAAAAGGTACAATATTTACATTCTGTCTTACATTTATTTAAAAATGACTGTACATTTTAAAAGCCCATTAGTTCCACTATATTCATTCCTAATTTCGATAACCTAACTTAAATAGGTGTTAAAAAATACGCCTCGGAAAAAAAGTGAGCCACTGTAGAACAAGTGACCCTACATGAATTCCTGAACGCAATCGATCTCGATATTATGCATACATAACATCACGCCGATATTTCCCGCAAGGTTAGACAGAGGTGTATAGTACACACCATTTTTTTATGCTTAAGTCGCATTTGATAGAAGGCTAGGGAGCGAGCCTATTGGTATTACAAACTGAAAAAACACTATTTTTAGGGTTCCGTAGTAAAACTAGGAACCCTTATAGTTTCGTCATGTCCGTCTGTCTGTCCGTCTGTCACACCCTCGTCAAATCTACAGTTCATAACCAATTTGTATCAAATTTCGTAGGTAGATGTCTTTTATAAGCCGCCATTAAGGCCTATAGTGAAATTACGAAAAATAAAATTATTAGGGGGGGCTCCCATACATGAAACTGAGGGATGAAAAAAAATATTTTCGCGCACCCCACCGTGTGGGGTATCGTTGGATAGGTCTTTGAAAATAACATGAAGGTTTCTAAATATTTTTTTTATTTAAGTGCATATTGAGTGAACTAGGAGCTCCCAAAGTCGTTAACAATGTCCCCCCCCCCCTGTAATTTTTCAACCGCGCTATCGAAAAATCTGAAAAAAATCAAGCTTATAGCACTTAATAAATACTTTCGATTGAAATTGGTTTGAACAAGATACGTCAATAAATTTTTGAAATATTTGAATTTGACAACCGTAAAAATAATAATATTATGAAATACAAACTTGTATTTGCGGTCGGAACACTGAAATACTTCTTGCTACGGAACCCTACACTGTGCGTGGTCCGACACGCTCTTGCCCGGTTTTTGTTTACTGAAATGCTCTCATCCACCAACATCTATGAATATAAGTACCTATTTAAATTCGTGGAAGTAATCGATCTCGGTAAAAGTACATAAATGATCAAAGTCGCTCTGTCCATGATTTTATGGTACTTTATTGTAATAAATTAACAACAACAAAAATGGTTACACTACACTAAAAAGATAAAAATAAAAACAGGTTTAAAAAAAACCGACTTCCAAAAACTACACTAAAAACTATGAAATAAAAATGTTAAACTTCCATAAATAAAAATCTAAATGTATATTGAAGTCGCGTTTGACCGCCATCTCGCCTGATGTTAAGTGATGATGCGGTCTACGATGGAGCACGCTTGCCTAGAATAACTAATAGATAGACTAACCTCAAATGTTATTTTTATCTACCAATCACAGCAACATGAGATATGACAAGACTTTTTTTAATTACATCAAATTTTCAGTTCTTTTGTTTTAATGATCATCTTACAGTAAAAGTACTCCCCAAACTTCATTATAACAAAGTCACGAAATCATAATTAAAACAAAAAACAGCCCACTGCGCCAAACCGACACAAAGCTGCCAAAAAAGTGTTCGTAAATGTTTGAAACTCCAGCGACGGCACTCGTTACTGTTTCCCAGTAAATACTAAGTAAATAAATAAATACGACGAGTCGCGCGTGTTTTTGTCCAGATTGGAGCAATTACCCGTCCCACTGTGCGACTGGCAGGAACGTGCGAAACAATGTTTCAAATTGTTGGTTGGATTGTCAAAATCGCTTCTGAATGTTTTTCTGAACACTTTTTGGATTTAAGTTTTGTACCTTACTCTTAAATTTTCTTTGTAGCTACCTTTAAAGTTGGCATGCTCTTATTCGGTGGTGAAAATAAATATAAAAGAAATGAAGACCTACCTTATAGCCAGCTCTAAATAACCATCATCATGACAGAGGCGTTCAATTTTAAAAGCAACATAATTCATAATGAAACATAAGCTTCTGCTTCCTGAACTTAAAAGACTCAAGACTAATGACGTTTCAGACCACGTCATGGATTAAGTCAAAACTATACTTATCTAATTCTAATTTCTGTCTTTAACCACCACTGGTTAGAACCTTACCAATCACAATTTCGGACAGTAGTACAGTATTTAGCTTAGTGACTCTCACAATTAAAAGAGCGTGCATAATCAGAATTCAACACCAAAAGGGGTGGAAATCCTCCATTTTTAGGGTTCCGTACCTAAAGGGTAAAACGCGACCCTATTACTAAGGCTCCGCTGGCCGTCTGTCTGTCACCAAGCTGTATTTCATGAACCCTGATAGCTAGACAGTTGAAATCTTCACAGATTATGTATTTCTGTTGCCGCTATAACAACAAATACTAAAAACAGAATAAAATAAATATTTAAGGGGGGCTCCCATACAACAAACGTGATTTTTTTGCTGTTTTTTTCTCTGTCTTAATAAAGGTTATAATAATTATAGTGTCCAATGTTGTATAGATAATGGTACGGAACCCTTCGTGCTTGTACTGGCACTTGGCCGGTTTTTTTTATTTTTAGAACTGTGTTGGTTGTTTGCAGAGTGTACAGCTTCCATTGATTGCGGACACCGTAGGGCTTCCGTCGTGTCCCACAATGTTGATACTGGGGCTATGTGTGGCTTCTTACTGGCCTTGTAGTTGAAAATAGATGGTTTAAGTAAATACATGCTGAGATGACCTAAAGTTTTGATGAGATCTTGGAAATATAGCAATGACGGCTCTGCGTATTTTTAGACTCGTATTAAATTATCCTTATGTTACATCATGAAAGATCACCTTTTTTGCGTGTCAATTGCTTTCCTGAACAATTTTATCCATCATTAAAATTAGTTTCGATAAGGTACAGATAGGTACTAAGATACAGGCTCGGCCTAGTTTAGACGTTAGTGTTCATTTTGATTTGTAAACTTATAGAAATTGTACTTAGTATTAAGAAATGTAAAAAATGATATTTTTTTTTTCAATAAAGTTTATTTATTTATTTACTGGTGTGATAAAAAAAAAAACGTTTCCTTAAGGTGAGTATAGACTAGAGCATTTACTTTACTTGTAACAGAACAACGAGCCGCTCTATAATATGTTCTAATGTACCTATCACCCTTCACGAACCAGACGTCGCGCATGCTCGCCGTTTTGTTACACAGAAATGCTCTGAGCGCCTAACATGCGCGCCGCGACAAAATTTTGTCGACGCTTTTATCGTGCATTTGTCACATATTCGCACGAGTAAGAGCGAGACAAAACAGTTGACAAAATTTGTCGCGGTGCGCATGTTAGCCCGGCTGGTCTACTCACCAATTAAATAGAAGATCACATTTTAATAAACGCTCGAAAAATATGACATTTTGCAATTATTTGAAAAGCTTCTAGTAACACTAGAAAATTAGCAACATTTATCCTATCCAAAACTCGCGATACCACCGCAGCGTACAAGCATGTTTTGAAATGGAGTACCCGAGTAGAACCCAAGAGTAGAGATGGAGTTGGCTGCTTTTAACTTGGATTTCACTATAAAAACACAAAACTACTTACTAAAAATATTAATGTACTTAACAGTCTACGTCAAAGACCAACAAAGGACCACACCTAGGCCCTTACTTCTGTCTACCCTCATTAGCCACTATTTAACCAAAAAGCATACATAAGCACAGAAGCTCCACTCAAGTTAACAGATCTTATTTTTAGTTTGACAGTTTGAGCATACCCAAACCCTTTCTGATGGTAATGTTCGTCGGGTCGTTGAGCTCCCTAAGTCAGGGTTGAGCTACCACGATACTCGGCACGTGCGTGCAGTCAGGACAGGTCCACTCAAATCTGTGTGGCTCTTTCTCCTAAAGGCCATTCCAGACTAAGGGCGGGTTGCTTCAAACCATCTGTATTCGTAAGTCAGTACGTAATCGTTAAGTCAGTATGAAATTGTCGTACAAGCCGCCATATTTGACGGTTACAGATACGTAACTGTAAGTTGAAACAACATGGCCTAAGTAATCGTCGCGTGCTCGGGCAGAAGAGATGACGATTTGGATAGAAAGTACTTCGTCTATTCTTTGGTAGAATTGATATAGAATTGGTCATGCTAAGCGGGCTGGGCTGGTTTTTGCTTCATTATAGTAAAAACTGTTACGAGTGAAACTTCGATCTCATATCTTTTATTTTGTGATATGATCCTGGTCTCATGCACCCTGGCCCAGCCTAGTGCGGGTCTACCGCCCCTGGCGCCCTCTGGTGCGCGAGTGGCGAAGCGCCGCGGGTGCTCCAGCACATTCGTGCTCAATTTGTTAAATCCTGTTTTGTTTAAAATTCTATTGTTGTGTGTTGTTTTTTTATTCGAATTTAAGTTGCTGGAAGGAAAGGGTTGTGAAGTTATTAGGTTTTTGAGGGTAGTTGGGCAAATAATGAGCATAAAAGAGTTAGTTAAAATGTAACTGCTACTGTCATACGAAATTGGTAAGAAATAGGTGACTAATAAACCATTCACTCTCCGTCGCTAAATCACCAAAAGAAAGAGATATGATTTTTTTTCTTAAAAAAAATACCTTAAAACTCATTTTCCAACAGTACCTACCATTTTGGCGGTTTAGCGATTTCGCCTTTCCACTGTCGATATATTCGGAAAATATGTGCATCGATTTCATAAACGCAATTTTTTGGATGGGGTTGATTACCAAGCTGCTTAGGTACCTAGGTCTAGGACTAATTTTCATAAAGCCACCGACTATTAAATATCTCACAATCAGTGCTATAATAAAAGATAGCTGGCCTGCAGGCTCCACATAGTTTCCAATTTTAATAAAAAGAAGGAATCAGACTAAAACAAAGATAAACAAAATTCAAAACACAAAATTACAGATCGACATAACACCAGCTAAACACGAAATGAAACTCAGCAAAGTAGGTGTCTCATCTTAAGGAGGCACGCTCTCCCGCCAGTCTAATGTTGTTGAAATATTGATTAATATTGTCGCCATGTTGGATTGCCTCTCCAGCGCGGAAGGCAAGAGTGCGGAAGCCGCTCTCTCGGATAACGTTCCGGTTTCCAATAGATACTTCCCACCTTTGTTAGACTCGAGCACACTTCAAAAATATTCCCCTTTATTTTAAAAATATAGCATTATATTTATAAAGAAATGTTGATAAAAGACGCTCAATTGAGCAACTAATAAAACAATGGCGAAACGTTTTATTTAATTGTGGTATTGTTCGATTTATGGACGAATGTTTTACACTATACCATCTACCGAATAATTAAGAGGACGCGTTCTTTTTTGAAAAATATGAGCGTATACTTCACATGTAAATAATTTTCTACCTTAACATAACTACAATACAGGGCATATTTTTCATCGTTATGATTGTGTTTCTGCATGTTTTGAACTCAAGTGGCTTTTTAAATAACTGAAGTAGGCAGCACCTGGACTAGTAAGTGCACAAAGCGACTGTTTTCAATGTACACTTAAAATAAACAAGCCATAAATTATATTTTCAATTATGGAATATAAATTAAAAGGGCTGGTAGTCCTTTGAGTACATAACAGATAACTTTGTAAGTAGGTACCTACCTACGTAATGAATAGGATTCAAAATAGTATATTATGCAATTAGTGAATAAAGGACGGATTTAAAGCGAGGGCCATAGATGAATCACGAGCTAGTGAAGGATTCTAACGATTGAATCACGACCGTAGGGAGTGATTCATGATGATTGAATCACGAGCGTAGCGAGTGATTCAAGTGTTAGAATCCTGAGCGACGCGAGCGATTCATAGCCCTCGATATAAATCCGTTTTATTCAAGAGTTGCATACTATACTTTATACCATGACTACGAGAAAAAGAAAGATTTAAGTGAAAATATACATTTAATGAAGAAAAAGTAAAGTTAAATTGGCTTTGATGTAAACCAGCCGTGATTTTTTGGGTAGCAAGCTTTCCACCTTTCCACTATATCGGCCGCCCTCTCTTTCACAAACTCAGGTGTTAACACATCTTCATCACTAGAATGCATGAATGAAATTTTTAATCGATTAGAACAACACTAAACAAACACAACATTAAAGATTAAAGTAACACTAAACTTTGTGTTCGTACAACTTACAGTATTCAAAATAGCGCCAATTTACTAAGGACAGCAAAGAACACAAAACAGTTTTTATTCTAATGCTAAACTCCTTGTCGAAAATGTCGACCAATCAAATTGAATTTAGAACACATCAATATAGGTCGAATACACAGATTACACTTACACTAGATACGGCAAGCCACGACCAAGCGTGCCCTGCATGTTCGACTGTTCGTACTAAAAAAAGTCTGTTAGCTCAGTGACGCTTAGTGATTGAAACAATTCTGTTTACTCTGAGCACATCACTAAATGGCTGGGGTGAAGTTATCGTAGGTATAAAAAAGATGACACGTTCGGTTTTCATACAATCTAATAACGTGCCGCATCTAGCATAGGTTCTTTAAATCTGTGGTCGAATACATTGGTGTGTTCCATTTTCAAACATCAAAACAGTGAGTAAAAGTGCTTTTTATTTACTGTTTTCAGTGAATAAAATAAGCTTTTTAGAGGGGGAATGGTATAAATACATAATTATGTACTTTATATACGTTTTTCATATGCATTTAGTAAAAAGCTTGTTATTACATTTACATATTACATATATACGTACCTACTAGGTATATATATATCATATTACATATAAATTACAAACAAATACTTCAATTTTATTTATTTAGTAGTTGAGATTGTTACCTACTTAACTGTCTGCTCATAAACAAAGTTTTATTACCACGATTTTTTTTTTAAGTTAACCTTTAATGTCGGCCATTTTTTTTATCCGTGGCACGTGCACAGGTGTTCAAATGTCTTGATCACTAAGGCGCCATTGGAAAACTGTTAAAGGGAGATCGAAAAAAATGGAGCTATTATTGAATCGCCAGCAGATGCCGACCAGAGATATTTCATTATTAAATACTTTTAAGTTGTCACGTTTTTGTAAATGCCCACCAATTATTTTATACAATAGTATGACCAGTTGCAGTTAAGCTGTGAAAGTTTTCCTTGAATTATTGTACGGTTGGCATTAGGTACCGGTGCTTTAAAAAAAAGTTGTGTCGCGCTTACTTTGGTTTTCTTTGACCTCTTACAAATCTTTCAATACAGTAGTGGACTACTATTAAAAAAGTACAAATAAATTATTTTATTCCAAAGAAGGAATAGGAATAACAAAAAAGTAAAAAAAATAAATAATAATTTATCACAAAATGGAAAACTTAGGACGCTCTTAAAGTTTTTGGAGGGAGTATCGCTCCGTCTTTGTCGCGCGAAGCGGACATAGGTGGTGTTACGTCACTTATCATGCATGCCGTCCGTGTCTAGCAAATCATTTTAAAACGCTTATAACTTTGCCAATTTTGTAGATGTTTCATCGGTTTTTTTGGTGTTAATTATCTTTTTTCAAATAGTTTACAGATTCACAATAAAAAAAATATATTCAACATCCCTATGAAAGACGTAATAAGTTAACTTTAAATATTATTAGATACCTACATCATACCACTTACTTAGATTTTTTAATATTTGAATTTGGAATATTTAACTATGACAGGCAAAGACCCAAAACGATAAACTCTCCACAAAATTCGAGTACCTACATAGTTTAAATCAAAACCCTCGGTTAACTCAATCGCCTTCAACTAGTAAGATTCGACTGCAACTTCCTCCAAAATCCAGACTTTTCATTCTAAGCCACATATTAGAACCATAAAAGAATTCGGCAAAAACCTTTATTAGTCTAGATTTTCTTTAAAGTTAATACCTTTGATTAATAGGTAGGTACCTACCTACCTAGGTAGGTATATTTTCTAAATCGAATTCTATAAAGTTAAAAATCCTGTCGAGAAAAAACATTTTTATATAATATCGCCCGTTATGTTGGTCAACATGGCAACAAATGTAGGTAGGTAATTGCTTTAGTTTGTTTGAAACACGAACACTTATAACGACACTTTTACATTTTCACGCGAGCGATGTGTTGGGCCATTTTCTTTGACATAATACTCACAATTTATTTATTTAGTTAGGTACTTCACAAACAATATTTTCGAAATGCAATAAAACCTTTGTAAGCGTATAAATAAGTAAGTATCAGTTTATTTTAAGTCATCGTTAGAAACAGAATATAATAAACTAGAGAAAGTTCCTAAGAAATCTAAGCTATAAATAAATTGCTACGTTTATGTAATTGGTATTGATTCGCTTTCCTCGGATTCCTACAATAACTGACAAGGAAGGGTAAATTAACCCTCTAAAAGCATTTAATGGCCATAATTCCACCCTTCACTGCTCGATTTCTTCCAATTTGCAAAACAAGCGCTCAAATCGCCATAAACGAGATTGCTACATTTGCTACATACCAAACTTTTTTCAACATCTGTCGTAGCCCCGTGTCCATTCTGCCAATGTTTTTTTTTTTTTTTTTCTTTTTTTACCGCGCTCCTTTTGCAGTTCGATCGGATTTGTCTCCGGGGGGTCGGGATTGTACACTAACGATTACTTACGAGTAGGTACTGTTGAGGTTGTTGCACGTTTTCGCTCTTTGATTGTCCGAATGTGACGGATTTGCGATTTTAACGCTATTCAGGAAATGGCATTTGAGCAAAGCGGATTAGAGAAAGGACCGGCCGACAATAGTCGGTGTGAATTACAAACTTGTGAACAAATATTATTGAGAACGCTATAGCCAGTGTGGACTTCATTCAAGATGGGATATCGTAGTTTTTAGTGTTTGTAATTAAGCCATCTGTCTGTCATTCTACATATTATTTAGGAAGTTCCACAAAAGATGTAATGACAACCTGCTTTTAGGCTATCATTTAATTTTAATTTACCTACCTACTTTTCCCAAAGGACAAAAATAATGCCTTTAACAAGAACGTCGATTTATTTATCAATAAAATTCTTATTAACGGTTTCTGGATACAAAAGTAAACACTTGAGAATAATATTTGGAAGCTTTCTTAAGCAAGAGTAAGCAAAACAAGCCTCCAGAGAGCGCGATATCAATTGTTAAATAAATCATCTGCCCACATTCTACATGTATCCGATTTAATTAAGTCGTTTGCGACACGTGAGGCTGAATGGAAGCGCGCCTTTGCATTGTGAACGACTAGTGTCGCATTGTTGGCAAGCAGTGGGAGGTTGGCCCGGTTTCCGAACGCACCTGTCACCGTCACAAAGGATACGAAATTCAAATTTAAAATTGGAACGCTAAAGTTGAAATTAGTTTAGTGCAAAAGTGTGTAGCGTGGGTCTTTAGAAGAAAGAGGAAAACATTTTTAGCTTATGTTGCATAATGTGACGACTATGTTGCTCGTTTATAATAAAACCTATTTACAACAGAGTAGGTACAACAGACTTAATATAATAAATAAGACTGAATCCTATAATAATATTAAATCATTCAGGCAATAGCATCTAACTGCTTAACTTAACAGATACTAACTAAACAATTTTACAGTCAAGTTCACTGGAGTCACGGTAAAACAATATCGTAGCATCTAGGTACTTATATTCAATCTATAGCAGCTACATACCTAACATTTCACATGGCTTTGGCAGCCTTGCTGATAACTTCCTATAAAACCCTCAAACTTCTCCTATGACCAGTACCCCTATCATGAGTTTTTTTGACGTATAGTTTCGTTAACGTTAGCATAATTTGAATTTAAAATACAGCAGTCCTGGAACATTTTGATAAAATTTTATACAATTTGCACATTTAAAAAAATACAGAGAAATTAATTAAGTATTTAATTTATATAAATATTGTGTAACACACGTGTATTTTCAATTCAAAATATGCTTACGTTAACGATACTACACGTCAAAAAACTCATGATCGGGGTACTGTTCATTTCTAATTTAATGACGTCATCTTCCGTAACGAATACTCAAAACATCTTGAATACAAACGTCTCAATATGGCGCGTCGACGTGTTAAACTTATTGTAGAACTGTAACAATAGCGATAATTGATCGAGTCTCATGCAGATGTCGGCGCACCCTTTATTTGTTGCACATAAGACAATTTTATTATCTCTCCATGTAACAACTATAATAACGAGTGTAACAAGATGGCAGTCAATCTTTTGACGTTTTGTTTGTTCGGATACGTTTCTAAGAAGACGACGATATAATTAAAATTGGAATACAGATGGATTACAATTTATTTGTAAAGGATCATAATGTTGGTATAATACCTGTAATGTTTGTATTATTTGGAATAAAAGATTGTTAAAATGGTAATCTGGTATTCAACACGGATGTGGTTCTCAGACTAGGATTTCAACATCGGTACCTAAATAAAAGTTAATAAAGTAGGTATCAACCGAATTGCGAATTTGCGATTAAAGCAATAATTATTTTATGCTATGTTCAACGGCACACTGCTGGTCATTTGAAATACTATACAAAACATCACTGCTGTAGATTAGATACTAGGTACTCTTGTATATAAAAAATACATTAATCATAAAAGACCAGCAACTTTCTTACACGATTAAAGCAAAGGATGATCATCAAAGGAAACTAATCTATCATAACCTCTATAAAAAATCCTACATTCTATCCACAACATGCCAACATCCTATCGAGTGGTATCTTACAACAGTTTACAACACAATTGGATTACCAACACAAAAGTTGAAGTAACGGTAGCGTTCCCGCCGAGACTTTGACAGATGCCACCATCTTGATGGATTGTTTTGGGTCTATGGTACAATAGTAGCCGGCCAGTGTTCATACCTTACCGTAGTTGGAAAGTAGTTTACATGTGACTTGTTTCGGTTAGCATAAGGTTTTGGTAAGATATGCTGGAAGTTGCTTGGCAACCATTTTGGTCAATGTTTAAATGTTTTGGTAGGCAAAGAATGTTAACGGTTTTTTTAATTCAATGACGCACTGTATGATTACAGAGTTACACGCATCTGTAACTCTGTAACACTCACGTGGTCACTGTATGTAATACTCATGTGGTCTCTCAATAACATTATGAAGCAAAATGAAGAAAAAGTAGGTAGGTATGTACATTTTCATCGATGACATCACTCTTGATAAAGAGAAGCTGCAGTCGTCGTTTAGCAAAAATGTTTCATGAATTTAATTCAACGGCACTTCATACAAAATCTCCACAACAAATAAAAATATTTGTATGCTTTCTCTATTTACACAACAAGCAGACATCGCCGTCGTTCAAAAAATATACAAATCTGGTAACAAAAACAAAATCCGCACGGACAATGGCACTCATCATTATGAAAACATTAACGCACGGCGGCCTGCGGGGCGCCAATTATTTTTACTTGCAACCCCATCACGCGGTGATTATTCGCACTGGCAACACTTACACTCGTTCATCATCGGTCAGTCGCGTGCGAGCTGGGGCGGCACGCGACTCCATGGGAGCTAAGCTTTTTAAAAACACTACATGTTTTATGTTCAATTTTGTCTCGTTTATTTGCTTCTTATTGAGAGATCTGTAATAACAAGGTCGTTTAATAATTGAAGTGCATGAGCCTCTTCTACTTGTCCACCACACTGCGTAGTAATCTTTTTACTTTGTAATGCTTAGATATCTCAATTATTGATAGTAAAGAATATCCAGATGTCATCTAAGAGTATAACCACGTGGCCTTTGCCATTAACAAGGTAAAAAACCATCATTACCACTACTCGACTAGGGCATCGAACTCAGGACCTCATGCTAAGCAGTCATATTACTTACTAATAGATATAAACTGCAGATTGACCTGTCTACTTTAAGAACAACGCTGACATAGTTATACGTGTAACTTTCCATTCAGTACTTAAAGTCGTTAAACTATTTCCGTTTGCCCCCTTTAATCTTTAATTCTCACACTTCACACTTACGCTTGTCTAACTTCGTAATGACTCTCAATTTAATATTCTTCAGTTAGTTCTTAAGGACTCTTACTCGAAAAGCACCCATCGCCTAAAATTCCGGCATTGGAACAAAATCTCACTTCGCCATACAACGAACATACGTTCGAGCAATTCCCACTGCGTATTTAACATCTCAAAACGAATTTCTCATACTTATTAGCAGGACTGCACTCAAAAATCACTGAACTTACAAAAACTTAAGCAATTAATTCGCGACGGATCACCGAAGCGCGCGAACTCGTACAAAGGCCGCCATGTTTAACAAATAACCTTAATCTGGAATTCGCGCCATTGTCACACCCTGTTTACGGCGTCCGGCCGATTAAGCACCCAATATTCCCGCCCATTGTGTGTTAGCCAGATTCGCCACTCGATCATAATAAAAATTGTGGGAATAAAGTCGTTTTCTGCACTTTTCTAATTGTGAGAACGTATTTTTTACTCGTAATTGGTTTTCGACAGATGTTAATGAATTCAATTTTCGAATGTTAATTGATATTTCGTTGGTACCATTGTTCTGGGTTGACTGTTGCAATTATTTGTGAAGAAACTTTCGCTTTAAAAACGGTAGCTACAAGCTATTATTATTTAAAATAGTTAGACGCTTGTTATTTTTTACAAATTGAAATAGAATAATGATATTCATGAGAGATTTTTTGATATGAATAGCTCATGGACGATTGGATATATAATTTTACGCTAACGAGTGTTATCATTAGTATTAATAGGTATATATTTTGATTTGCCAATTACTACGGCAATTACTCTTTTCAAGCTGCGTACTGTACCTACATTCTCAATTTTATCTCAATATAGGTATTATAATTATGTACAGCTACTATGATAAAGTCAATTCTTTCATCGTTTCCCAAAAAAACTAAATTCTGTTATTCCTATTCAGGTTACAAAGATTCTCTACCCTTTGTTGTATCCAATACCGCCTTTGAGCGACGAGTGTACCAAAATTAACGTCAAAATCCTAAACAAACCACCAATTGTTCTGAAAATCACTAATCCTTGCATAACACAAAAATAAACTATAACAAAATACAAAAACATTTCGTTCGAATTAACTTTGTTTGTGCAACGGTGTTGGTTACTGAGCGCCGCCCGAGGGCAGTGCTGCCAACCTCTCGCTGAAAACAATTAAAACTATAAAAGAAAAATGGCGGGTGCCCGCGGCGCGGTTGTGGGAATGCACCTATTGTTTCTGACCTTATCGATGTTCACACGCGGAGTACAGACAGCCGGTGTCGAAGCAAAACAATGCGATGTTGATTCGCGATCCAATCGGCCTCCACATATGGCGTTTTTGTTCCAATTGTGATAGATGCTCACTGGGCCGAGAGTTTTCCACCTCTAGGAGTATGCTCCGCTAATCAGCCGTGGCATGGAATAATAAAACAAAGACATGTACCGGGTTCCCGACACAATTGAACGAGCAGTATTAAGCGACCGATGGGTATACCCAGTGCGGTCATACGTCAGTTGACATGCAATTGAGGTAAGTAGGTAGCAGTGGCGAAGGGTCCCTACAATACGATTCCTACCGGCTTCCATTTGAAAAATAATACACGCAGTATTGCCTACTTTAATTAATTAGCTTTTCGTGGCCAGGTAAGCATTTGTAGCTGCGGCTTACCTTTTACAAAAACTGACCCTTCGCCACTGGTAGGTAGTGTAGGTACCTAGTCTCTTTTTGTGCCTTTTATTCTTATGATATCTAGAATAATTAAATAAGCACACATTATTTCCAATGTTACCAAAATGAGTACCTACACGGTGTGTGCCGTACGTCTTAACAAAAGCAGCATACTAGGTGTTGATGTATTTAGAGACTAGATAGCTATAAATGGTGCCGATTCTCTTGTTAACCAACTAAACTAATTTAGTCTTATTACGTCTCTTTCTAATACAAAACATGAGAGAGGGATAGCAGATATTTAATCCTGTCAAATTAGTCCACTTGAATAGTTTTAATGTCAATTTAGTCGTAATCGCAAAAGGTTATGACTATTTTCCCGTAAATGACAAGGGCGTCGACTAATTTGAGAGTTCTAAATATTTTCTGTCCTTTTTCAATGATATTTGTAAGAACGAGATATAGTATGATTTAAATTAGTTTAGTGCGACGTTTCAACAGAATCAGCACCATTATTGACTACTTGAGACAACTACCTATCCTATCACAATATTCGCAAGACTGCACGCCGCCCGTCGGAACTGTAGCGCTAGTTCGCTTGCTACGCAGTGCTACGAGCTACGTAGCACTTCGTAGCATAGTAATATTTAAAATCGATAACAAGAAATATTACCTACTTTCATAAAAGTATGAAACTAACGAATACCTACCGATTCTTGCTGTTGTTGCTGCCCACGACTTCGTTCGCGTGGAAATTACAAATCTATCCCACAGGAACCGTACATTTTTCCGGGATGAAAAGTAATCTGTGTGCTATTTCAGACTATAATCTATCTCTGTGTCAAATTTCACCCAGATCCGTTCTGTAGTTCTGGCGTGATAATATGAGTAACAAACAGCCATCCATCCAAACTTTCGCATTTATAATATTAGTAGGATAAACAAGTCTTTCATACACCTCTTCAACTCTATTACATAAAATACCTATCTGAAAATCTTAAAGCCAGGAAACGATTCTCCATTTCCCCTACCCCTCAAGAAAAGACACCCTCTCAATTAAAACCACTAAAACATTATCAACTTAGATCAACAGCCCTCGAACTATGAGCTTGATTTGCATACAACACTGTCCGCGGCAACTGATCGCGCGTATCGCACGTATTGCCCGCGTGGAGTGGGCGAGCGCGTGCCGAATCGCGCGCGCGCCATACTTCAACATTGTCTAAACGATTTACAAGAGGTTAATTGACGCACGTGTTTAAAAGTCTATTGTTTGATAGATAAACGCGAAAATAGTGTGGAAGAACACTTCAATAGGCCTTTGAACTGTCAATTCTCTTTTTTATGTGTTTTTTTCCATAAACACCTTTAAGTTTGTCATCCCTGTAAAGTCGACGAACTTTGGCCAAACAGGTTTTGTTCAGTATTAAGCCTGCAATACATGTTGGCTGAGCGTTGTCAAGTGAAGGCCAATACCAACATGTAGACGACATATTTGCCTTGTATTGCTATCGCTCGGTGTCACTTGCCTAGTTGGTTGAGTAAAGACAAGCGCCAACGTGTGTAAACCTCATTTGAGGTAGCTTGCCACAACCTGCAGTCGCTCGCGATCACTTGCCTCACTTCGGAGCGGTGTCGGTTTTTCTGCACAAATCAAAGGCGCTCGCGCGCGCTCGGCCCATTGTGTTCACATGTTTGTCCGCGCGCTATTATGCGCTTGACGTAAAACTTGCCGAACGTGTAGACAGTAGCGCTTGCCTTGTGTCAATTTGTCTAGGCTCGCGTTGATCTAAGCTCGGCCAACATGTATTGCAGGCTTTAGTTTTTCTACGACCGCAGATTACTCGAAAGTACAGGCTACGTTTACCAAGTACCTATCTATAGGTACCTGACCACTTATAACGAGTAGGTTACCTAGAAATCTATAAAATTGATTTATCACAAGATCATACTTGTACGTAAAAAACCGGCCAAGTACGAGTCGTACTCGCGCACCGAGGGTTCCGTATCAGTTTTGGACGTATAAAGCGAAAAAAACCGGACCGCATAATTAAGTTTGTTTGTCAAGGAATTTTGATGATTTTGAAAAAACTGTAATAATTAGGAACAATATTTGAATCAATTCCTATCAACTCTAATTATTTTAGATTTTCGCTCCGCAAACTTCGGAGATAAGGGGGGGGGGATGGTATTTATTCAATCATTTTTTATCATATTATGTCGAAAACTGTGGGACATACCTAAAATAAAATGAAAATATATTTTGAAATCAAGCTCTATTATATGATATGTCATATGATAGGTCAAGACCTAGTAACCTCACTTTAAAATTTCGGACCCCCACTCCGGCCCCTTTTGCAATGAAAATAAAAATATTATTTATATTATTTTATATTATTATTAAATAAAATTGGGCAAGCATTTTTTATAACTGTTCCAAATTTCAAGTCAATAGCTTTAGTAATTGCTGAAATAAGCAGGTGTGACAGACAGACAGACGAAGTCGCACCATAAGGGTTCCTTTTTTACCATTTTGGTACATAACCCTAAAAAAGGTGTTCTTAATACAGAAATAGGGGTTCTTGAAGAAGTAAAAAATAATAAAAAATAGGTTTTTATAGGGTCGTCGGCAACGAGCATTTTACCTATTTTACCTACCTACCTACCTACCTACTCCTGGTGTTACAAGCCTTTCACAGACTGCGATTAGGTAACTACTTACCATCAGACGGGCCGTACACCTGTTTGTCACCATGTAAAAAGGTACCTACCTATTAACTTAAAAAATAGAGTCTGCAGGATTGTTAGTGCATTAACCTTTTGAAGTCTCTCATTCAGTCATTGTTCTCTCATATTTGTGTTATTTCCGACAAAAGCAATGTAACCATGATATTGTAATCATTTGATTTAAAAGAGTAACCATGGAGTTTCTTGCCCGTTCTTCTCCATAGGAATCTACGCTTTGGAACGGGCATCTAGCTTCATCATTATGACTAACTGACAGACTCCTTGACAATTCAAAAGTTTGGTCTAATTTAAATAAATGCTTTGACTTTGACTTTCGAGTCCTCTTTCAATTTTCATGTTTATACAGGGTAAAATTAAAACCAGTGCGGATATTTTAGGAGGTGAAAGTACTCATGAATATGATCAACTTTTATTATGGGACCGACACTGAAATGTGAAAAAAAAATCAGCTGTTTCATACATTTTGATCGTGTTGTAGTGCATTTTTGTAGGGAACAGCTGAGATTTTTTCAAATTTCGGTGTCGCATGTCGGTCCTATAATGAAAGTTGATCATAGGTATATTAGTACTTTCACCTCCTAAAATATCCGCACTGGTTTTAATTTTACCCTATATACTTACAAGTAGAATTTATGAATGATTGTACAGAATAATGTGGTGTGACTTCGCAAACCTAACGTATGCCTAAGTAGCAGTCCTAGTCCATATTAGTATTCACCTCGTCTGCACTTGTCTAATGAATAAATAATTTGTATTATCAATTAATCAGAAAAGATCGCTCTTTCAACCCGATCATGACTTATGGGCTATTTCACCAACCTATCAATCTGTTCAATAAGCTAATTTGATTAGGTACTAAACTATTCAATAGCAATAAAATGCATTTCACCACCTAACAATACTTAGTGTTAATGACAACATTATTGAAGTAAATTTACTAAAGTCACCTTTAGCTTACTGGTGATGTTACGGATGACTTTATTGATAGGTTGGTAAAATAGCCCCATTATCTTCCCGAAGGAACCAACAACTATTAGGAAGAATAAAATTGTATACCTACCTAAACGGAACACCTAAATGTGGCCAAAGATAAGCTGAGCATACTTAGGTATAATATTTGGAAGGTCTGCAGGTACCCCTCTACCCCTACCCAAGGCATGGACCCTCGTAAAAGTTAGTATAAAAACTACGTACAATAATAAACCTAGATGTTTGTGAATTTAACAAATACCAGAATAAAAGTCCCCTTATCCCCAAAATTACAACAAAAAACGTACCTACACTCCTTTTATATGACCTGAATTTAATTTCCTGACTTGTGGCGCCATCTAGTAGCTAATAGCAGTACTAAACATATTTTTGTGCAATAATGTACAGCTTTATTGTTCTAACTGAAACATTTATTACATACCTATTTTAACACTTTTTTTTAAACCAATAATATTAACTAGTGTTTCTATGCATGAATCATGATCTGTATCACTATGAAGCTTGTAAGCGCCATCTATTTCTACAATGTGTAATTACAGTAAAAAAAATAAACGAGTGACTCACTCACAGTTCATGACACGACGCTGACTGCGGAGTCACTCCCATATTGTTAGATTAAACGTAAAGCTATCAAAACAAAACGTTGAATTAACGACAGATCTGTTACAGAGACATCTATTGTTGAGTAGCATATTTCAGCAAACTGATCAAAATGTAGGAAGTTAACTAGTATCAAACGCAACACACAGATGGCGCTATAATCAAAATGCCATACTCTACATATAAACATTTTTATTCTGTAACTACAACCCTCTATTTCTCAGCAACCCCTTGACCGATTTGGTTCATGACGTTTTGTCTCAATTTCACGACGTTCCGATCAACAATACTTGAATTATCATCTAACAATATTATTTATATATAATAGACCCGGAGAACACTCGCTACGCTGATCGCTCGCTCATTCAGCAAACCCTACAGAACTTGCTAGATACTGCGCTAAACTACGGTACTTACCAAAACAGCATCATGGTGCAGGTGAGGATACAGGGTCCCAAAGAGTCTGTACGCCTAGATTTTCACCACCAACCACCAACACTTAGAAAAGTCGGTTACACGGAGACAATAGTCATCACAAACACCGCGGGTTATGCGAAACAATAATTCAGCGAGCAAATAAATCCTATTAGTTACTTATAGGAAATGTTCTAGATATAATGTCTAAGGATAATTGAACAGGGATAGATCTGACTTTTTATAATATTACTATAATATGTTGAGACTTTTCACGCACTGTAACCTCTACGTTTCGATAATAACTTGACCGTGGTCACGAGAAGACTGAAGTATGTGGGATTGTGGGTGTCATCGTCTTGAGTGGCGGGCGCAGTCTCGAACTACCCGCGTTCGGTTTTGTGAAATGTAACTGTTTATGTAAACACAAAAGTGCGCGAAAACTCCGGATAGGTAACTATAGTAACTAGAGTACCTACGATGGAGTTTTGGTGTCTGTTTCGGCCGAAAATACAATTCAAGCCGAATTTCGGTTTTGGTGTCGGCTGAAAAAATACCATTTTTAGTTGATTTCTAGATACATAATTATTTTATTATTAAGTAAGTGAGTAGGTAGGTAAGTATTTAAATAAAAAATCATGTGTTAGAATCACAATTTTTTTTTTTAATTATTATGGTACGAGTTCGTAGCAGGCGCGGTCGCAGGCTCGCAGCTGACGACTTTGGAGGGGTCATACTGATTAATGCCGACGTGCTATACCGTGAAGTACCGTGTTTCGCACATTTTTGTACGATTTTGGGGGGGGGTCTTCGGACCGCCACTGGTTCGTAGCCGACTACAGACAGCGCCAGCGGACGTTGTCGCCGCGACACTATAACTGGTTTCTATTATGTATGTATTTCTATGAAGTCGACGTGTCGCTAACTACGGAAGGTATTTCATAGAAATACATAGAAACCTGCAGTAGTGTCGCGGCGACACATCGCCTGCTGCTGCTGCCTGTAATCGGCTACGAACTCTTTAGTAAATAGGTATTTTATAGTAGTATATTTTATTATCTCCACCCGAGGACTTTGGCATTGTAGAATGTAGGTAGGTACTATTAAGGTCATAGTATACAAGTTAGGAATCACTCCTGCTTAGTTAATAGATGGCCGCCGCTGGCGAACCTCAACCCCCCGTCCACCTCGAAGAGGATCCCCGTGACCAGCCGGCTGTGGTCGCTGGCGAGGTAGACGATGGCCTTTGCAACGTCCTCCCCCTGGCACACCTCGCCCATGGGGATGGTCGCGGCGGCGGCCGACAGCCACGTCTGGTATTCGGCCTCCGAGAAGCCTGTCTGGCGCTTCACTATCGTTGAGACCTGAAAGGTTAAGCAAGTACAGAAATTATAGGATGCCTGCGCAAGAGTTTAGCCAAGTGGCAGGCTAGCAAGGATTGAGTGCTCCCGAGCCAAAGAGTTTAAAATCATTTTAAAAATAAGTTGGGAAATCGTTTTTCGAAACAAGCTTTTAAAATGACCACTTCCCAGTTCCATTTTGAGACTCTGGACATCATCTAGGTCTATAGTACTTGCCAAGATAAGTCCAACGAGCCCAAACACGACGGAGTTATGTTAAGAGGTTGAGGAGTTCCTATGGCCATCTCCCAGATCCATCATGAGACCACTTTCATGGTACCATATTATTGCATTGTCATCGAAGTGATAAATGATAAATGATATTTATTTTGTAAATAGGTTAAAAATAACACTTTTACACGTCAAAACATTTTTTTAAGCTAGATGAGTTCGGTGTTTCCTATAATATGACTACCTTTGAGAAGAAACACCGAAACAAACTCAAAGGTTGATGTCTCTTTTAAAGTCCAGACAATTAAGATAAAATGTGTAAGAACCATGCAGGTTAGTCTGAAATGGCCTTTAGAGGAAAGAGCCACACAGATTTGAGTGGACCTGTCCTGACTGCACGCACGTGCCGAGTATCGTGGTAGCTCAACCCAGACTTAGGGAGCTCAACGACCCGACGAACATTACCATCAGAGAGGACATTTGGGTAGGCCCCCCAAAGTACTCAAACTGTCAGACTGAACTTGAGATCTATAACAGTAACATAATAACCCACATAGTACTCACATTTACAATAATTATAATCAATATATTACATCATTATTATCACATTCAATGTCATTTTGTATATAAATTGTTTCAAAAGGAAACATTCAATGTCAAAGTGTATATAGAAAAAATTATAAAATCAAATAAAAGAGCAATAATTTTGTGGTTATGTCAATAGTAGTATTGGCCCATGTATGTATTGGAACAGCTCAATCCCAAGCCTTTTTGTCCTCCATATAATCTTTAACACTATAAAAAGCTTTATGACAAAGTTTTCGCTTTATTAATGATTTGAATTTATTAAGGCTTAATTTTTGAATATGGCTAGGGATTTTATTGTAAAAGCGTATACTTTGGCATTTAAATGTGCCACTTATTTTCTGGAGCCTCGTGGCAGGAACAACAAGTCTATGTTTGTTTCTAGTATTAATATTATGAATATCACTATATTTATTTATTTATTTTTACATAGTCAAGTTGACTAAGCTCTTAAAATATAGAGTAAAAAAAAAAAAAAATCACTATATTTAGTGAAGAGATTAATATTTTTATGTGCATACAATAGATTTTCATAAATGTACTGAGATGGAACAGTCATTATATTAATATCTTTAAATTTCTCTCTGAGTGAATGTCTGGGACTTAACTTATAAATTGATCGAATAGCTCTTTTCTGCAAAACAAAAACAGTCTGTATGTCGGCGGCATGTCCCCACAACAGAATACCGTACGACATGACACTATGAAAATAACTGAAGTATACTAAACGGGCAGTCTCAAGATCAGTTAAATCCCGAATTTTTCTAACGGCGTATGCTGCAGAGCTAAGCTTTTTCGACAACTTATCTATGTGTGGTCCCCACTGAAGCTTAGCATCCAATGTTATACCTAAGAACACTGTGGTATCCACAAGATTCAGCTCCTCACCCTTCACTAGTACACTAGTTTTCACCTGTCTAACGTTATGTGTCGTAAACTTAATACATTTAGTTTTCTTTTCATTCAAAAGTAAGTTATTAACATTGAACCAGTGCACTATTTTTGAGATAGCGCTATTTACATCGTCAGTAACCAGCTGCTGACGTTTAAGTTTAAACAAAAGTGAAGTGTCATCTGCAAACAGTACTATCTCATGACTGTCCCTTATAAGGAAGGGTAAGTCATTTATATAAATAAGAAACAAAAAAGGGCCAAGAATTGAGCCCTGTGGTACTCCCATTGTTACTACAGACCCGGGTGATCTTTTACCATTAACATCCACCTTCTGAATCCTATCACTTAAGTATGAAGTAAGAAGATCCAAAGATGAGTTCCTTATGCCATAGTAGTACAGTTTCCTGATTAATGTTTCATGAAGAACACAATCGAATGCCTTAGACAAGTCACAAAAAATACCCAAAGCATCGTGTGAATTCTCCCACGATCACGAATCAAAAATATGTCCTAAAAGTTCAACACCGGCGTCAGTTGTTGAACGACCCCTCGTAAAGCCAAACTGTTTGTTATGTAATAATTTGTTTTTATTAAAGAATTTTTGCATCTGCTCTAAAATAAGTTTTTCGAAAATTTTACTAAATGTAGGCAGCACTGAAATTGGTCTATAATTTGTAGGGTCTGATGTGCTACCCGATTTAAATAGAGGTATTATTTTACTACTTTTCATTAGATCAGGAAACTTACCACAATCAATACAACTATTAAAAATAGAGGCTAGAGTAGGTGCTACAATGTCAATAATAGACTTAGCAACGTCTACCGAATTACCCCACAGATCTGCTGTTTTTTTTTACATTTAAAGTGTGAAAAGTTTTGATTATGTCTCTACAGCTAACATGTTGAAAATGAAACTCCGAATCGCAATTTTTAACATTTTCTTTAAGCAAAGTCTCTGCAACAGCAGGTGATGAGTTCAAAGATTTAGTAGTTACAACTGGAACCTTTGAAAAGAAATTTTCGAAAGCTGTGGCTACTTGTAAATCCGATTTAATTACATTGTCATCAATATTAAGGCTATATTCACTATCTCGATTACTAGACCTACCCGTTTCACTGTTAATAATATTCCAAGTCGTTTTAATTATATTATTACTAGATTTTATCTTTGAACTTAAGTAATGCAATTTGGCCATGCAACAAACTTTTTTAAATAATTTTGAATAATTTTTGACATATAAATTGAATTCGGGTGTGTTTACATATATCCTTTCATTGTACAGTTCATAAAGCCGTTTTCTACTTTTATGTATACCAATGGTAGCCCATTCACTGAAGGATGCAGTGTTGTTAACTTTAATTGTCTTTGGAATAAAAGTAGAATTAAATTGTGTACAGTACATGTTAAAAAGATCATCATATAATTGATTAGGATCATCATTACTTGATAAATAAGGTAATTTATTAATGAGCTTAGTACGGAATGTTTTTAGGCGGCCTGCAGTTTTAGGGTTAACAGTGATATCCTTTTTGACTACATCTTTGTTTTGATTTTGAATAGTGATCATCTGTCCACAATGATCTGAGTCCAGTAAATTAATATTTTTTTTTTGGTAAGGTATAACATCGGTATAATTATTATCTAAGCAAGTGGCAGTAGAGGTAGTTATTCTAGTGGGCTCCAGAAATAGGTTAACAAGATTGTATGACTGGAATAAACTTATAATTTTAATGCAAGACCCAGAATTTTCTAATAAATTAATATTAAAATCACCGCATACAATGATAGATTTGTTTGAGTTGCAGACTTTGTACAACACTTCATCCATTACTTTTTCAAAACAATCATACAATCCTGAAGGTGGTCTGTACACACTTAATACAATAAACCGCTCCAATTCTACACAGGCGATCTCAATAGTACGTTCAACAGACAGGCTCACAATGTCCAGTGGCCTAGGCGTTCCAAATGAGCGATCAGAGTATCAGACTAAGTATACCCAATTGTACCGATACTTAACAACATTGAAAACCTCGGGATAAATATAAGTTAATCACAAAACTATTCGGTTTCAAGCCAATAGTTTTCTAAACGTTTGGTACTCATACTCACAGTGACAGTCACTCGTAAATCATACTCACAGTGATTCCAGGGCTGACGGCGTTGACCCTGACGCCCTTTGGCGCCAGCTCGAGAGACACGAGACGAGTGAACTGGTCTACAGCAGCCTGGAACATTAGGAACAATGGTCCAGTAGTTATTTATTAGGTAGGTTAGGTAGCCTATCGATAGTGTAATAGCAAAGATGCCGTAAGGTTATTATCCTGTAAAAGTGTAAATCTATAGTTCATCTGTTTCGACACCTGATTCAGGTAAAAATCAATTGTGTTTTTCAATTGTAACAGTATAAGTATGTGATTGCCGTCGATTAAAAACAGGCCGTGTTGTACCTACCTTTGTGCCAATTTTAACATTCTAATGTAAGACACCTTTTCTACTGCCTTTTACACCTACTTCCATGTATCAATGATCTATTCTTTCCCGAGTAAGGAAGGCCTCTACCTTCAAGTAACGGCTAGTACCTGATATTGCATGAATTACCTTAGCCATTCCGTAAGGCAAGCTGCCCACTGCGACCACATTGGCCATTATGCTGGACACATTGATGATGTTCCCCTTGGTCTCGATCAGCGCCGGCACCAGCAGCCTGGTGAGGTTGTACACCCCCCTCACGTCGACCTTGAACACGTTGTCGAAGGTCGCCATGTCTGTGAGCTGGATACACGTGCGGGCACTTACGCCTGCGTTGTTTACCAGCACATCCAGTCTAGAAATATGAAGAGGTAGATGTTCCTATGTCTATCGCAAATGAAAAGATTAGTGCAGGCCTGTGAAGATTTCATCTAACAGCCGGGCTATGACCACGATAGAAACGGGTTTTGTTTACAGAAGAATAGACAAAGTGACGAATTGTAGAAAGATTTCTACCATTTTATGCATACAATTAAGATATGACATGTTTCTAATGTTTAGTAGACAAAATTCTGATAAGCCAAGCACGGGTCACCACGTACTCGGGCAAAGAGATAACGAATTGGATAGAAAGAACTTTGTCTCTTCTTTGGTAGAATTAAGATAGAATTGGTCACGCTTAGCATGCTGATTAATTAAATGAAATGTAAATAGTACTACTACATCAGCAGTGCCGTAACTTTTTTTTATTTGATGGTAAGCTTGCGCTTGACCACCATCTCGCCTGGTGTTAAGCGATAATGCGGTCTACGATGGAGCACGCTTGCCTAGAAGAAACCGATTCACTCGTAACTTGAAAACACCCAGATTGTAACTATCAGGATCATGGCCGGATTCAGAACAGGGCAACAGGGGCAGTAGCCCCGGGGTCTCCACATAAAAAAAGCCTCCACAACTTGATTTTTTTTAGATCAGAGCAGTAAAATCTGTCTGTGAAAGAAACAAAGTTCACATTCACATGGTATTCAAAAAAAAACCTTTTCTAAGCATATTCCTATGAAAATTAATGGATTACGCAAAACATGAACTATTTGTTTCATTCTGCTCGTTAGGAGCATTTTATTTTATTGAATTAAATTGATAGGTATTGAAAAATTGTTTTATTTTTGGTGTTTTATTTTTTTCTCTTCTGATTCTTACGGGGGGGTATTTATTGGTTTACCTATATTTATCACTTAAGTGATACTGATAATAAACGTCCTGCACGAACCTTCCAAAATGATCCAGCGTGTTCTTAGCAGTTCTCTCGACGCCCTCATCGGTGCCCAGGTCCGCGACGATCGCCAGCGGCTTCACGCCCCTCTGCTGCTCACACTTGGCCGCGACTGCGCGCAGGTTGGCCTCGTTCCTGCCCACCAGCGCCAGCTTCGCGCCGAGCTTCGCGAACAGGATAGCTGTGCACTCGCCTATGCCAGCGCTCGCGCCAGTCACTAGCACCACTTTGCCGGTGAAGTCTACGTTCATATTAATATTTTTAACGTGCGTTTTATCGGAGCGCTTATTAGCTACTGAACAGATTTTCGGACAATGCGAATCATCGTATCTCACATCGTTATTGTGCCTACTTACTAGTTTGTATAGTCAGACAACATCAAGTTCGTCGACTAGCTAAAAGCAGGACGCAAGGTCAGTGCGCCGGTTCCCTCCCCCCTTGAACACTGTACGGGATGTCTTGGTGTGTGATATATTTTCATTTAATGACATTGACCTTGCTGACAAGTCGCACACCTAGATCTAATGAGAGCTAATTCTAAAAAAAATATATTTTATTTAACTCTCTTTAGATCTAGGTGTGCGAAGTGTGGATCATGGATGGAGATTTATGCAATAGTTATAATTTATAAAGTAGGTACCTACCTACAAACTAGATGTAGTTACTTAAGTAGGTACCTACATGAAAATTTATGTCATCACACCGTGTCTCGCTATGATGGGATCATGGGATGTAATTATTATTGTCGCGTAATACTATAATTCAACCCGACTAGTTATCAGAACATTGTTAAGGCGTGGGTTATCTAAACTACACTTAACCTTACATCATTAATCAAAAAAATAATTTGACATTAAAATAAAATAATAAGTCTATCTTATCAGCCAAAGTACAAAAATTACAAAAACAATTCTCCAATTTTGTTCATTGTAACTCACTCATTAGTCCTCTTCAATCTGGGTTCAGGCCTGGGCACAGCACTAGTTTCCGCCATCCTCAAAGTGACTGGTGATATAAGGGCAGGACTGGAAGACACCAAAGTTACTGTTCTTGTACTGGTCGATTTGTCAAATGCCTTCAATACGGTCAGTCACGACATCCTGTTGGCCATTCTGTCCTATCTTACAGTCTCTCCCGAAGCACTGGAATGGTTCTCTTATTATCTTCAGGAACGTCAGCAATCTATACACGCTGGAGAGTCCTCATCTAGTTGGTGTAATTTAGAAACTGGCATTCCACAAGGTGGCATTCTTTGTCCTCTTCTGTTTTCTATCTTTATTAACCTCTTAACTTCCGAGCTGCAGTGTGCGTATAATTTGTATGCAGATGACTTGCAGCAATAAAATTGTACCTACTATGAGGGAAGGGTTGACGAAATACCTGATGCCATCGACAGCGACTTGATAGATGAGGGGGTACCTATACCATATTTTTAACCAATGAATTAGGGATGTCTAAGATGTTTGCAAGGTGGATGCCGCGTTTGCAAACTCAATCGTGACGAAATTTCAAAAAAACTCTAGCCGTGTTTAAAAAGAATACCGTTGACTTTTTGAGAAGGATCAAGGGTTCAAGGGTTCCCTAAACTAAAAAAAAAACGTAGCACGGAGAAAAAAATCTTCTAATGAGGAAGTGATAGCGGAGATAAAGCATATTTTGAAGAGTTGGAGAAATCTGCGTATAGGAAAGGTATCGATGCGCTAGGGCATCAATGGAACAAGCCTATTGAGATTAGAAGAGAGTACCTATGTGGAAAAATCAAAATATAATAAGTAGCAAGTTTTTCGTGTCTTTTGGTTCAGGCCGCGAACATTTCAATCCATCCTCGTAATTCTAAAAATTTATTAAAATTTCGATTGCCATTTAAGTAAAATGAAAAAGATATTATTATTACATCTTTTTCATTTTATGCAAACAGGACGCGAGGCAATATTAGAGCAGTTGATGGTATTTCAGTTTTGCTACGGAACCCTACACTGCGTGGTCTGACACGCTCTTGCCTGATTTTTAGGGTTCCGTACCAAAATGGTAAAAAGGAACCCTTATGGTGCGACTTCGTCTGTCTGTCTGTCTGTCTGTCACACCTGCTTATTTCAGCAACTACTTATGCTATCGACTTGAAATTTGGAACAGTTATAAAAAATGCTTGTTCAACTTTATTGCAAATGAAAAAAGTCCAAAAATATTTTTATTTTCATTGCAAAAGGGGCCGGAGTGGGGTCCCGAAATTTTAAAGTGGGGTTATTAGGTCAAATGACATATCATTATGAAAGGGCTTGATCTGCACATTTCAAAAAATATTGTTATTTTATTTTATGTCTCACAGTTTTCGACATACGATGAAAAATGTCCGAAAAATTACCATTCCCCCCCCCTTATCTCTGAAGTTTGCGGGGCGAAAAATCTGAAATAATTAGAGTTGATAGGAATTGACCCAAATATGGCACCAAAAATAAAACGATGTTCCTATAACTAGTACAGTTTTATCAAAATCATCAAAATTCCTTCACAAACAAACTTAGTTATGCGGTCCGGATTTTTTTCTCTTTATACGTCCAAAAATGATTCGGAACCCTCGGTGCGCGAGTACGACTCGCACTTGGCCGGTTTTTTATATTTATTCCCAGCTGATAAGATATCATTTTTTGATTTAAGTGTCTAATTATTTTGTGATAAACGATGTACTTAATGTTATGTTTAATTTAGATAACCCACGCCTTGACAATGTTCTGATATTCTACTCGCGTTGACCTATGTATTACGCGACAATAATAATGACATCCCGTCATAGTAAGACACAGTATAAATAAGTACCTACATCATTTCATGTAACAAGTTAGTAGGTAGGTGCATATATTATGTAAGTATTATTTATGTTGTATAAAATGTTACTGTAAAAGCCCGTATATTGATAAATCTTAGGATTTACCAATATGCCTTGGTAAATGTACCATAAAGTAAGATTTGATATAAAATGAGACGGTTTTTCAGGCTTTTACCATTAGAATTTGGTACGTGCTAAGTTTAACCAACGACGATAGGTAAGTAAATGTTGGTTTTGGGGCTGTGGAAACGAAAACCAATGTTTTCGGAGTTCCATCCACGGTCGGTCTTCGGTCGGTACCCACTTGCAGTTTTTCGATATCCACACTTGCATTTTACACGTCTCCGACGCTGCAGGACGTAACAAATCGCAGGCACCATGGCTCACCTTCGCAGCCATGAGAGTTGGTAAATCTTGGGTTTTACTGGTATATCTTAGGATTTACCTAAGTTCGGGCTTATACAGTAACATATACATTATGTAGGTACGTATGTATTTATTACTATAAATAAGTGCGACTGTACCAAGTGCGAATATCGCTGGTGCAAGAAAACTAGCGCGAATCACGGAAAATGGAATGCACGAATGGTTCGAAGAACTGTAGCTCGACTCCACTCAAGTGTGAAAATACATTACATAGGTAACTACCACGACAGTATGGTGTTTAAGCGGAGACTGCGGAGAGGGAACGCCGGCACACTGACCTTGCGTCCTGCTTTTAGCAAGTCGACGATCTTGATGTTGTCTGTTTATACAAACTAGTAAGTACAGTTACGATGTGAGATACTAAGATTTGTTTCTCCGGAAGTCTGTTCAGTAGCTAACAAGCGCTCCGATAAAACGCACGTTAAAAAATATAAACATGAACGTAGACTTCACCGGCAAAGTGGTGCTAGTGACAGGCGCGAGCGCTGGCATAGGCGAGTGCACAGCCGTCCTGTTCGCGAAGCTCGGCGCTGGGCTGGCGCTGGTGGGCAGGAACGAGGTCAACCTGCGCGCAGTCGCGGACAAGTGCGAGCAGCAGAGGGGCCTGAAGCCGCTGGCGATCGTCGCGGACCTGGGCACCGATGAGGGCGTCGAGACTACTGCTAAGAATACGATCGACCATTTTGGAAGGTTTGTGCAGAACGTTTTATATCACTTAAATGATAAATATAAAACATTAAATATTTTATAATAATTAGGTAGGTACTTATCACAAATTAGGTATCAGTTTAGCACTTTGACTCACACGTTAAATCGTAGATGGCTCCACTTAACGTCCGGTGACAGACGGACAACATAGTGATCCTATGAGGGTTACGTTTTTCATTTTGATGTACGGAACCCTAAAAAAGTTACGGCACTGCTGATTAGTGTTGATACTGTCACTATTTACACAGTCAGATGACGTCTTCACAGGCCTGTATCTACTTATCTTTCCATTTACGATTGTTGGATCACTGATCCAAATAAGACCACAACCACTTTTAGATCACTGGTTAAAATAAGTCCACAAAAGTATTCCGAATATTTTTTTTAAAATATTATAGTATACATTTCAAGCAAACACTTATTATTCCAAATCAACAATACAAGAGATTAGCTCAACCTTTCACCAAGAAGGCCCGAACAAGACTACCTCTAGTAATAGATAGTAGATAGTCTATGAAGACTACCTACTCTTTTCCGAAAAAGAATCTCGATTTTTAACAATCATGCAATGTGAGGGTAACATAATATAATCGACAACTCAAAATAATCGTTGAACACCGATTCATCATTCAAAGGAACCAGAAATGTTACCAACTAAATAAATAAATTGCGAAATGATTGATTGTAAAAAGAATTGATTTGTAAAAAGAAAAGATTCTTTTTACAAATCGGCATAATTCATTAAAATAATCTATAATCAGTATTAATGTTTCATGATATTTTTAACACAAGCGCTTTATCACGACGAAAAATCTACCTTTTCATATTATTTTGTAGACTGGATGTGCTGGTAAACAACGCAGGCGTGAGTGCCCGCACATGTATCCAGCTCACAGACATGGCGACCTTCGACAACGTTTTCAAGGTCGACGTGAGGGGGGTGTACAACCTCACCAGGCTGTTGGTGCCGGCGCTGATCGAGACCAAGGGGAACATCGTCAATGTGTCCAGCATATCGGCTACTGTGGTCTCAGTGGGCAGCTTGCCTTACGGAATGGCTAAGGTAATTCATGGAATATCTGGTATAAGTCCCGGCACCAGTCTTCTTCACAAACGTCACCTGACATTAGCTGACTTTGTGGTCTCTTTGGTGGAATGAAGCAGACGGGGGGCGCCGAGGCTGCACGCGATTGGTTCGTCAGTCCATACTTGTCGTCTAATTTTACCATTCTCTATTACGTATTGTCTGTCTATTGTCTATTGGGCCAAAATGTACATGCGCGATCTGTGATCAAGATCCCTGTCAATACTTATACTAGCCGTTACTTGAAGGCAGAGGCCTTTCTTGGAAAGAAAGAGAGCATTAATACATGCAAGCATGCTTCCTCAATTCTTCCCTGCATCGTAGAAAAGGATCTTACATTAACTTAGAATGTTAAAATTGGCACAAATGTACAACACGTGGCTTGTTTTTCATCGACAGCAATCACACAGATACTTAATAAATTTGCAGGATACGGGGGCGTCCATTAATTACGTGAGGCGTTTAGGGGGGGAGGGGGTCGAGCCGAATCTCACCCAATCTCACGTGAGGGGGAGTGGGGTCTCGGCAAATATCACGTAATTTTTTTTCGCAATATAATAAAATTGCAAGAAAATTTACGCCAAAATCACCTCACGTAATTAATGGACGCCCCCTAATAAACCTTACGGAATCTTTGCTATACACTAAGTATATACCTATTATGTAGATAGGCTACCTAACCTACCTAATATAATAAATAACTACTGGACCATATTGCTCCTCATGTTCTAGGCCGCTCTGGACCAGTTCACTCGCCTGGTGGCCCTCGAGCTGGCGCCCAAGGGCGTCAGGGTCAACGCCGTCAGCCCTGGAGTCACGGTAAGTCTAATTTACTACTAGGTATAACTAGTAGCACTAGTTATGATCACAAACGTCACCTGTGCATTAGCTGGTTTTTCGTCAGTTGATTGGACTATTCTCTGTTAGGTATGTATTGTCAACTGCGTATTCTCTATTGGGCCAAAAATGTGAATGCGCTATCTGTGATCATGATTCCTGCCGGTGCCTATACCAAACATTTAGGAAATCTTTTGCCTTGAAAACGAATAGTTTTGTGACTGACTTTAATTTTTAGCTCGAGGTTTTGTGTGAGGTACAATTGCGGTCTGTTCGCTCAGTTCAAAGTAGCCGTCAAAACCAAATCCCACGACATCTTACCAAGGGGGAGGAGGGGTCGAAATTACGCCAAAATCACCTCACTTAATTAATGGACGCCCCCCAACACCACGGTGCGGGAGAAGTCGCGGGTTCAAATCCCGTTTATGTCAGTTGTTTTTGAAATCTTTTTTAAAATAAATATCTTTCTGTACTTGCTTAACTTTTCAGGTGTCGACGATAGTGAAGCGCCTGACGGGCTACTCGGAGGCCGAGTACCAGGCCTGGCTGTCGGCCGCCGCCGCCGCCGTCCCCATGGGCGAGGTGTGCCAGGGGGAGGACGTTGCAAAGACCATCGTCCACCTCGCCAGCGACCACAGCCGGCTGGTCACGGGGACCGTCGTCCAGGTCGACGGGGGGCTGAGGTTCGCCAGCGCGGGCAATCTATTCACCAAGCAGATGGATTCCTAACTTGTATATTAAGACCTAAATAGTGCACTGCCCAAGTCTTCAGTGGCGGTCCGAGGGGGTCATGAGTTCATGACCGCCCAAAATCGCACAAAAATGTGCAAAACACGGTAATTCACGGTATAGCACGTCACCATTAATCGGTATGGCCACCTCCAAAGTCTTCGGCTGCACGGTATGACCCTCCCCCAACCCAAAGTCGTCGGCTGCGGCCGCGCCTTTATTGGGTGGGGATAATAAAACATACTACGTAAATACCTATTTACTAAAGGTACGAGTTCGTAGCCGACTACAGACAGCAGCAGCAGGCGATGGTCGCCGCGACACAAACTGGTTCCTATGTATGTCTATGAAATACTTTCCGTAGCTAGCGACACGTTGTCTTCGTAGAAATACATAGAAACCAGCAGTGTCGCAGCGACTCGTCGCCTGCTGCTGCTGTCTGTGGGTACTCGGCTACGAACTCGTACCTTAATAATAAAAAATCTGACTGTTTGTGATTCTTACGTATGATTTTTTATTTAAATACTTACCTTCTTATTAATTATTTGCACATCGTTTATCAACAAAATAATTTGAAAGCGCCATCTATGAGCAAGATGATGCTCAGTAGCGCCATCTAATCTATGAGCAAGATGTCGCTCAATAGCGCCATCTATGAGCAAGATTACTTAATTATACTTCCTCTAGTGGCAGTGACAGACGGACGACAAAGTGATCCTACAAGGGCGCTTGTAGACGTCCGGTTTTTTTCACCGGACAACGGACCGATTTTTTACCGGATTCGCGGTGGTGTATGGTTTATAATTAGGGAGCGCCTCCGCAGCCGGCGGCGGCTCCCAAAAATAACGCCGTTGGGAACCGGAGTAGCCTTGGAGTAACAGTGATACGGGTGATACCAGACGAAAATAATTGCAAACTACTGTAGCAGCAGATTAATGTTGCCGTGTTTTAAGTTGAATTATCTACCTTAGATTGATTTTTAAATTACAGTGTCAATGTAAAACAAAATAGGTACAACTTTTTTGGACTTACAAGGGGGGGGGAGGTGGTCGACGTAGCCTCGCTACGCGGCGCTCCTATTTCTGTCTGCAAGGTTACAAGTAACCTAACACGAAGGGGTTGACGGGGGCTTCAGTGAGCGAGCAAAGCGAGCGAACGAAGCCCCATTCGAACCTAACCTGTCCGTGTCGGGGTGTCCAAGTTCCCGAGCTCGCTTCGCTCGCTCTTGGACCCTAGTTAGGTATGTCACTCAAATGAAACATGAAATGTTTTTTTAATTATGCCAAATTGCCAACCCTATTTCCCGCTTTTTTTCAAAAGTCAGCGCCGGCTGCCAATTTAGCAACCGCCGCCGGCTGCAAATTCAGGTCACGGCGGCGGTCGCGGAGTCACTTCCTTATAATTAATGTGTGTACACGCACCGGACATTGGTCCGGCGAACAATTTACGCCGGATTCATTATAAACCATGCAATGGTAAAAAATCGGATGTCCGGTGAAAAAAACCGGACGTCTACAAGCGCCCTAAGGGTTCCGTTTTTCCTTTTGAGGTAAGGAAGGGTTCCTTACCAAAAAGAACTCAAACAAATTATTGTAAGTATTTCTATTTATTAATAACCAATAATAAATTGTTCTTGACAATACTTTAACTGATGTTTCGAATCATAATTTAGATTTATGTACCTACCTAAGTACTAGAATAATTCACAATGATAGAATAGGATAAAAACCATGTAGGTTGCTGACACCTAGAAAGAAATCACTTATTCAGCAGACTGGACGAAGGGGTGAATCTCAACCCCCCGTCCACCTCGACCAGCGCCCCTGTGACCAGCCGGCTGTGGTCGCTGGCGAGGTGGACGATGGTCTTCGCGATATCATCCCCCTGGCACACCTCGCCCATGGGGATCTGCTTCCTGCTGCTGGTCAGCCACGCCTGGTACTCGTCCTCGCTGTAGCCTGTTATGCGCTTCAAGAAGTTGGACTCCTATAGGGAATGATGAACAAAAGTTTGATAATGTCAGCCCTATATTTATAAACTGTCCCACTGCTGGGCACGGGCCTCCTCTCAGAATGAGGGGATAGGCTGGCCAAGTAAGGGTTGGCAGACTTCTGTTAGTAGGCACCTCTCGTGAAGATTTTCACGATCCCACTAACTCAGACTAGTATCAGAATAGTATTGAGCTGATAAATAAAAGATCACATTTATGTGATGCCTTGACAGGATTTATTTTCCAAGTAGACAGTTACCAAGTAAACAATGAGCATTCCAAAAACAAAAATACAAAAGTAGAAAAATAAAACTTGTTGAATAAAAAGATCTTATACCTATAAATAAAATCTCTTTTATTCTAACACTCCTCCTCAAGTTCATTTCTCTACTTTCATCCACCACGCTCACACTCACATCACACCCATATTTCGTGCACACCATTCATACTTCCCTTTCAACAAAGGCTTCGTCAGAGCATCTGCAACCATACGAGTTGTCTCTACATACTCAAGTATAATATGCCCGTGCTCGACCGCTTCCCTTATAAAATGGTGCCGCACGTCAATGTGCTTCGTGCGTTGATGGTCCACAGGGTTCCGCGCAATAGCCACAGCAGATTGGCTATCACTAAAGATCTTCATAGGTGCCTCAGCTTGACCAGTGATCTCTGAATACAACCTCTTCAGGAAGATTGCTTCTCTAGCCGCCTCAGACATTGCTACGTACTCCACCTCCGCTGTAGATACAGTCCGTCCTCTGCTTCCTACTCTCCCATTAGATTGCAGCGCCCATATGCAGAAACACCGTACCCGAGTATGACCTCCTGTCATAACATGAGGCATGACTCGCATCTGCGTAACCCTGCACTCTGCTCATTCCAGCTGTACACTTGTACTGTAGTCCAAAGCTCTTAATACCCTTCAAGTACCTCAGTACTCGTTTAGTCGCTGTCCCATCTCTGGCTAAACCCTCTGGCAACAAGTCGAGCTTTGTACCTGCGTCTATTTCCCGCCTCTTCTTTGATTTTAAATATCCATTTAGAATCAACAACATTGCTCGCTTGTTCTGGTTTTACCAAGATCCAGGTGTTGTTCTTCTTCAACGCATCAATCTCCTCCTGAATTGCTGCTCTCCATTTGCTACTGTCAGGTCTTGATAGTGCATCTCGAACTGTAGTAGGGTCTTCTGATTCTGCAGCTTGATAGAGCACATAATCAGGAAACTCCCTCGTTTTTCTCACTCTGGGTGGATACCTCCGCTCCACCTCTTGAGGTTGGTTGTCTGCAGTTGTGTCAGACTCGCAATCAAGAAACTCTTCTTGAGAATGATCATCCGCCGTCCGCGTTGACTCAGTTTCAGAAACTGGGGGAGTACTAGCTTGTTCCACTTCTGAAATTTGTACATCCACGCTCGTATAAGAAGGCTCGAAAACACTAAGCTGTTGTTCCTCAACAACTGCTTTAGTCTGCTGTTTCTCCTTAATTTCCTGTTTCTTCTCTCTCTCTGTTTCTGTTTCAACAAATATGACATCCCTAGCCTTATACAATCTGTGTGTTTTAGTATCAATAAGTCTATAGCCTTTGGAGTCTTCACAATATCCAATAAAAGTTAACTCCATACTCTTCGCATCTAACTTCTTCCTCTTTTGATCTGGAATGTGCATAAACGCCTTGCTGCCAAAAATTTTAACAAAACTGAGATCAACTTTCTTTCCTGTCCACGCTTCCTCTGGCGTCTTTCCTTTTACGGCAATGGTCGGCGATCTATTCTTCAAGAAAACCGATGTCTGGACTGCTTCCGCCCAATAAGCCTTCGGCAAATTACTATCTTCGAGCATGCTTCTCGCCTTCTCTATAGTAGTCCTATTTGCTCTCTCGGCAACTCCATTTTGCTCTGGCGTATAGTCTATCGTGACTTGATGTTGGATCCCATTTTTCTTCAGGAAATCATCCATCTGTTTATTCACGAACTCGGTTCCGTTATCAGTGCGCAGAATCTTAATTTTCTTGCCGCATTGATTCTCTGAAAATGTCTTAAAATTTGTAAATTTTTCAAAAACTTCGCTCTTCAGTTTCAAAAAATATACAAATGTCTTACGTGTTGCGTCGTCAATAAATGTCAAAAAATATCTATACCCGCTAACAGAAGCAATTTGTATAGGTCCGCATACATCCGAATGTACCAAACCTAATGGTTCCGTAGCTCTCGTCGCACCACTCTTGCGAAACGGTTGTTTGGTTTGTTTCCCCATAATGCAAGATACGCACTCTAGATTAGAAGAGTTGTCAGGAAAACTCACCCCTGTCGCCATCTTATCCCTAAGAAGCTTGAGGTTGTTTATACCAAGATGCCCCATCCTCCGATGCCACAGCCTCTGCTGCTCGTAATCTGCTGTAGCCAGTGCAGAACCCTGTGAACAGCACTTAACCTTATAAATGCCTCGTTCTTCCACACCTTTCACAACAGCCTTACCACGCACCTCACACTCATTCTTCTTGTAGATGTCGCAGCCATTCTCTGTAAACACAATCACGTGACCCTTTCTCGCAATCGCATTCACACTTAACAAATTAGAAGCTAACTTAGGTACATACGTAACATTGTCGATTGTCAATGATACTGACTCGCATTCTACCGTACCTTCACCTTCACCATACACTTCATTACCATTCGCACAGGTCACTCTCAATGCCCTAGGAGTCTTCTTCAAGCTTCCTTTGAACCAAGCCTTGCAGTTTGTCATGTGCGTCGACGCGCCAGAATCGATGATCCAGTCTCCTGGTTCTGGTGTCGTCGTCATACCCATGGCGTAGGCCTGCAAAGCTTCTTTCTTCATTTTAGGATTATCTGGACATTTGTTCGCCTTGTGGGGTCCATCACAAATAAAGCATTTGATCTTTCCCTTGACCTTCTTGGCTTTGTTCTTACCCATATGCTTATTTGTTAGTAATGCTGATGTCGGTTGGCTTGCACTCGAACTCGCCATGTAGTTATCTTCCATTTGAAAAAGTTTTGTCTTTACATAGTCAGTCGTAAGCGCCATGTTGCTGTTCTCTAATCCCAATCTCATAGGTTGGAACTCCACCGTAAGTCCTTGGAGAAGTAAAGCAGCCAATAGTTCATCGTCGACTTCTTTTCCTAGGTCTTCTAGTTCCTGAGCTACCATCATCATTGATGTAACATAATCTCTCACAGTTGGGAACTGTTCCAGCTTCATACTCACTAACTTAGCTAATAAACGACAACGGTTATTCAAACCTTTATCCTCGAACGCAACTCTCAATGCTTCCCAAGCATCTTTCGCCGTTTTGGCTTTGCGTACATGCACCTGGCAATGTGATTTGACCATCATACAAATCTTCACTCTGGCTTTCTGGTCTCTCCGCATACCTTTCGTGTCGGTAGCTTCAGGCGTAACACTTGTATACTCCCACAAGTCGGCGTCTATCAGAAGTAGCTCCATCTGGAACTTCCACGTTGAATAGTTGCTACTACCATCCAACTTCTCCATTGATATACCATAATTACACTTTGTGCCATCATATATGCCCTCACTATGTGCCATCGTTGAGCTCTGCCCTCCTGGCGAACTCCTGTTACCAGCTGCTATTTTTCTGAATTTCGTCTGGGCCCATAACCTGTTAGTAGGCACCTCTCGTGAAGATTTTCACGATCCCACTAACTCAGACTAGTATCAGAATAGTATTGAGCTGATAAATAAAAGATCACATTTATGTGATGCCTTGACAGGATTTATTTTCCAAGTAGACAGTTACCAAGTAAACAATGAGCATTCCAAAAACAAAAATACAAAAGTAGAAAAATAAAACTTGTTGAATAAAAAGATCTTATACCTATAAATAAAATCTCTTTTATTCTAACAACTTCACACAGCCTCAAGAACTTTATGGAGAACTTTCAGGCCTGCAGGTTTCCTCACGATATTTTCGTTCACTGTTAAAGCAAGTAACAATTAATTATTTTAACAATAAACGCACATGATTTCAAAAAGTCAGCGGTGCGTGCCTCGAGATCGAACTGGAACCTTCGCCGTGGGAGGCACATGGTTTAATCAGGCAATCACTGCTTTTCAAAAGTTTGAACTAAGCATGCTGCAAAATAAGTGTATTTTATTTTCAGCTGCAGCTTGTTGCATGCACCATTGTAACTAGCCAAGTAATAAGTACCTATTCAATATTGTCTTGTTGTGACTTCCACACTCATAGGTACTCACAGTAATTCCAGGGCTGACCGTGTTGACCCTGACGCCCTTAGGAGCCAGCTCGAGTGCCACCAGGCGCGTGAAGTGGTCCAGAGCAGCCTAAAACACGCAAAACAAATGGATCAATATTTAATGTACGGTACGGGTTTGGGCAAGAAAATACGACATGACACCCAAAAAATCGGATCGACTTCTAAATTATATCCCGTACAATAAATTGACCAATTTAAATGACTTATGTAGGGTGGCTAGTACCTACTACGAAGAGGTCAAGCTGTATCTCTACTCTCTCTAGTTCATCCCACCGAAATTAGATGAAATGTGGCTTATGGCGCATCCACACATGCCGCCGGCATATGCCGCCGGGTTTCAGACCGGGTTCGGTTTCGGGTTGCAAATGCCGGCGGCACGGCCGCCGGCCATGCCGCCGGCCGTGCCGCCGGGCATGTGTGGATGCGCCATTAGATTTTAAGCTGTAGGTACCTACCTACCACGCGGCAAAATAATATTCATTGAAATGTCCTCTGTAGACATACTTCTCATTGACAACACAAATTAGCAGACTGCTCACTGCAAGCTAGCTTACCGCCATCATACCACTCGATAGTTGACGGCTCGCTTAAGGCGGTGTTGTGCGAGAGCGCTGTTGGAGCGGGGTCATGTAAATGAGCTACCATCCTCACCTTGGCCATGCCGTACGGCAGGCTGCCCACTGCGACCACAGTCCCGGCTATGCTGGATATATTGACAATATTCCCCTTGGTCTTAATCAGGGCCGGTGCCAGCAGCCCCGTCAGCTTGTACACTCCCCTCACGTCGATCCTGAACACGTCGTCGAAGATCTGCATGTCCAATTGTTGGAGGCACGTCCGCGCGCCTACTGCGGCGTTGTTCACAAGCACATCTAGTCTAGGATACAAGATAGGGAAAGGAAATAAAACAGGCAGGTCATTATTGAAAAAAAAAGCAGTGCAGCTAAAATCTATGTCTTTCTTTGGGTAAAATCAACCGAAATGCTGTCAAATATTGCCATATTTTACGGATCTAGAATTCAGTACCGACTTACCTACATGGGCATAGCCCCCATGGCTATGCCCATGTAGGTAAGTCGGTACTAAGGGTTTCGGAGTTCAAACCTTCCCCGAAATGTGCAAAATTTTCGCATTTCGACGAAACCGATTCACTCGTGACTTGAAAACACCCAGAACCCCTATATATTCTTAGAAAACGGGTCATTGTAGGTAACTACTCATCATCATGAACAACTTTTACTATGAGACCAACCCTGAAATTGCGAAAAAAATCAGGTGTTCCATACATTTTGCCGATTTATGTGAATACAATGTATGGAACAGCAGATTTTTAGGGTTCCGTACCAAAATGGTAAAAAAGGAACCTTTATGGTGCGACTTCGTCTGTCTGTCTGTCTGTCTGTCTGTCACACCTGCTTATTTCAGCAACTACTAATGCTATCGACTTGAAATTTGGAACAGTTATAAAGAATGCTTGTCCAACTTTATTGCAAATGAAAAAAGTCAAAAAATATTTTTATTTTCATTGCAAAAGGGGCGGAGTGGGGGTCCAAAATTTCAAAGTAGGGTTACTAGGTCATGTGACATATCATATGAAAGGGCTTGATCTGCATATTTCAAAATATATTTTTATTTAATTTTATGTCTCACAGTTTTCGACATATGTCTGAAAAAATACCATTCCCCTCCCTTATCTCCGAAGTTTGTGGAGGGAAAAATCTGAAATAATTAGAGTTGATAGGAATTGATTCAAATATTGAACTAAACTAAAATGATGTTCCTAACTAGTACAGTTTTTTCAAAATCATCTAAATTCCTTCACAAACAAACTTAGTTATGCGGTCCGGTTTTTTTGCACTTTATACGTCCAAAAATGATACGGAACCCTCGGTGCGCGAGTACGACTCGCACTTGGCCGGTTTTTTAGGTTGATGCGACCCTATGTCTACGTGCCTTTTCGCTCGTTGAATAGAGCACCTAAATCTATTTAGGTACCTACCTAGGTACTTTGTGGTGAAGATATTCTTGATAAACAATTAACTGTCTAGTCTCTTGATATTTATCTGATAAATGCTATCAAGGACACTGCGTATTTCCGGAAATAACATGTTTATTACATTTTATCACAATGTTTTGCTACGTGAGTGCACTTGACAGACAAACTCGTCAACGGGACGATCTTCAGTGGCGACTGAGTGAAGTGATGCTGATAATTTTATTTTTCAGTCTGGAAATGTCCAGAAATATTAACAGCCCAGAATATAGAAGCATTTAAATATATAATTATAATAAGTTACCTATTTGTTTATTTGTTTGAACGCGCTAATCTCCGGAACTATCAGTCGGATTCGAAAAATATTTATGTATAGATATGATAGCCAGATTCATAAGGAATAGTAGGTAGATACCTATAGGCTATTTAACATCACTCTACGACCCTTAGGAGCCGAGCAACGGGGGTGAAACCGCAAAACCCAAAAATAAGATTTCGACAGTGACGGATTTAGGTACCTACACATTTGCCGCCAGTAGACAGCTTAAGGTATTAAAATTTTGCCCCCCTTACACAGCGAGCGCCGCGACGGAGCGTGGACTAATATAGACGTGAGCGAAGTCGCATCAGCGAGGCCCCTTTTCTTTCGTTCCCAAGATCTACTCAAAAGCTCATATACTACCAAACCTGCTTTGACACGATGTACCTATATACCTACACACACGGTAGTTACAACGGCCTGGCAGTCGCACTTATGAGGGGCTTCTTGCGAGGCCTCAAACAAACACGCTTTTTTGTGTCGTACTTTGTCGAGCGTAAAAGTGATCAAATTAATTAGTCATCTGTGGTATTCTGGGGGCATAACACTTAAAGTGGCCTCGCGAGGCCCCTTTAAGTGCGAGGCCGTGGGCGAGGGCCCACTTCGCCCACATCTAGCTACGCCACTGCCCCTACCGACCTCTATAGTTCGATAGGTACCCCTAGTTCACAATCATAATAAATACAACTTTTTTGTTAATGAAATTGTAACTTCATAATTTGTGCATTATCGTCCTATCTTCACCACCCTTTTCCCTTAATCAGTTTCTCGTAATTCATTAAAATTTTTGACCTAACGCCGTCCCTAAAATCTGTCGCCTGCTGGTAAATCCGCCACTGGTTCGACAGAACCTTTCCAGCTGGCCCAAGGGCATTGATCTACTTAAATGGCAAAAATAAAACGTCAATTAGGTACCTTTTAAAATGGTCAAGCGTGTTCTTAGCAGTAGTCTCGACGCCCTCATCGGTGCCCAGGTCCGCGACGATCGCCAGCGGCTTCAGGCCCCTCTGCTGCTCGCACTTGGACGCGACTGCGCGCAGGTTGGCCTCGTTCCTGCCCACCAGCGCCAGCCCAGCACCAAGCTTAGCGAACAGCACGGCTGTGCACTCGCCTATGCCAGCGCTCGCGCCTGTCACTAGCACCACCTTGCCGCTGAAGTCTACGTTCATGTTTATATTTTTGATATAAATTATTTACTCAATAGGTGATTCAGTGTTGACGTGCGGAGAAATCAATCACTTGGACGCTACTGTCTCTTAACAACATGTACCTAACTACTTTAAGTAGGTACTCGTGACTCTGTAACTATATGTAGACAACTTAAGGCGAAGGTAAATGGTAACGGCCAGTTTTAAATCTCTTATTTCGCCGTCAAATAATGCAGGTTAGTTGTGCAATTTTTTTATGTTAAACTAGAACATATATACATCAATCGTACCTGTGAATATTTAACTATTGTTGTAAAATACTTAATGAAATAAATTCATGAATTCGTGTCTACCCAAAACATAAAAACGTAATTACTTTCAAACCGCTTAAGATATTTTCATGATTTGTTTTGTGTGAAAAGACTATGTTACTACCTATAATAATACCTGTTACTTTTTTTTTATTTTATGTTTTAGATACTAAAAAGTAATAATACGTCTAATTCTGCACAGCGCGCTCCTTGATAGGCGAGTCGTATTGCTCGGTGGATGTATGTCGCGTTGCTTGAGCTCAGCGCAGAACACTCAAGCTATACCGCCCAAATCACTCAAGGCCGTTGGCGTATACCGAGGCCTTAACTACAGTACCTAAATTATATCGCAAGGTATTGTTTGTAGATAATGTATCTAGATAAACAGGCGACTACTTAGTTAAACGAAGGTCGAATTGAAAAGGTAGCTACTTATGTAGGGTAGGTATGTAGGTACACGCAAATAGGCAAGCCAAAGGTAGACGCAAATAATTTTTACAATAAAACTACCCTACTTAGTAAATTAAAAAAAAAAAATTTAAAAACCCAACTGCAGTCGTATATTCAAACTTCGAAGAATTGCTTCGAAGTTTGATTATACGACCAAATATGAATGATGGTGTACCTGCTAAAGGATCCCTTCCCTGACTGTACAAAACAGTACAAAACAATTCGGCGCTATAGCGCGGCGTCAGGCTAGCGCTTTGACGTGCACTACGTAGATATATGTATCGGCAGCAAGAATATAAAAAAATAGCTTATCAGATTCTTGATCGGTAGGGATCTTGATCACAGATCGCGCATGTACATTTTTGACCCAATAGACAATAGACAGTTAACAATACATAATAGAGAATAGTCCAATAGACGACGAGCATCGACTGACGAACCAATTGCGTGCAGCCTCGGCGCCCCCCGTCTTCTTCATTCCCCCAAAGAGACCGAGAAAAACCAGCTAATGCGCAGGTGACGTTTGTGATCATAACTGATGCCACTAGTTATACCTATGTACGCGTTCCGTTTGGGGAAGCTGTTTGGTCGCAATCATCGGCTCGTTTCATCGTGTGTCATGTCAACTCATTTCCTATGAATTAATACTCGGCATTAAAAGAAAACGTACAGTTAAGATTAACTTTACTATGCAATTTTAAATACATAAAAGCTACAAAATATAATACACTTAAAGATTTGATAAAAAACTAAATAAAAAGTTCAGTAACTATTACTCTACAGTCAAAAATTCGATAGATATAATATTATTATGCCAACGAAAGATAGTTCAATCCTTACATTTATCATGAGGAAGTTACATGCATAAAAGTTTCTAATCAGTAGGCACTTAAAATATTCCTCAATTTAATTATGTATGTTAGCGGCCAAACGGTTAGGTTTATTCCTACGCACGTCAGGATAAACCAATTTGTCCTATAAACTTAAGGCATAACTAGTTTGGCCCCTAGGCCAAACTAGTTATGCCTAAAGTTTATAGGACAAATTGGTTTAAGGGCTAGGGCCCTACGCGCCCCCGCGTAGGGCCCTAGCCCTAGGCCGATGAAACGAAGCGAGTCGGGGTGTCCTAACTTCGGAATTCGAACTTCTCCGGCGCTGCGGGAAGATCAGCCTCGTCGCCCTTGCTTTACAAAACGCAGGCATCCATATTCGCCTCCGCAGCTTCGGCTTATTGGTCGCTTTCGGCTACCAGCCTCAGCGCTACGGCTCATATGATATTTACCTACGCTTTGTAACGGCGGGCGGAAACTGCTCTTTCTACGCACCTCCGGTTTTTATAAACACTCTAGGGTAGGGGAGATACGTAGATGGGGTTGGCTAATGGCCGTTCCCAAAAAACAATCTATCGGCTCTTTTCTCTACTGAGATAGATTTGTGACATAAGCTCTAAAGAAGTAATATCAAAAATCGCTCTCTAGTAGGGTTAGAGGGTAGAGCCGATAGATCGGTTATTAGGAACGGCCATAAATCGGTATTGCAACCTATCTTAGAATTATTACATTTACCATGCGTGGGTGAAAATTATTATTAGTTACTTAATTATCAATCAGTTCGGCCTAGGCCAAACTAGCCCTTTGTAAGCAATATCAGTATGGCCAACTGTCAAAATTTTATGAATTTGTATAAAAAGTTTGTTTACATAATTTACAAGTTCTATTGAAATGGACCATAGCTAGACCTAAAGTTTGTAGGACAAACAAACTAGTTTGTCCTAGGACAAACTGGTTTATCCTGACATGTGTAGGATAAATCGGTTTGGCCTGAAATCGTGTTTGGCAGGTAACATACACATATTATCCTGTATTATAGATGAATCAATTGTTAAAAGAAATAAACAGCATCCAAAATTGAAGAAATAATAAATAATAGTTGAAAAATACTTTCAAATAAATTCATTTCGAAAATTTTATCTTTGCAAGTTAAAACCATATAATTATTTTGTAGGTATTTTAATTATTTGTAATAAAAAAATTGTGAGTATGTACAGTCAGGGAAAGGGATCCTGTAGCAGGTACGCTATCATTCATATTTGGTCGTATATTCAAACTTCGAAGCAATTCGGATTCGGATTGCTTCGAAGTTTGAATGTACGACCAAATATGAAAGATAGCGTACCTGCTAAAGGATCCCTTTCACTGGCTGTACTTCAAATATTTTTCTGTTAAAACTAACAAATATGTAGGTAAGTTCCCACATTAATATAATTATAATGAACTATCTCCACAGTGTGCCACAGTCATGGATTAACTTAAATATACTTATCGCTCAATACATTATAATATACAATGGCACTTCATAAAACAAAGATTTTGCACAAATCTTATTTGTGTTCCAATATTATGTTTTCAGAAAGACAATTCAAACGCGCACCAATTTATAGGCATCGTTAATAAAACGGCAGAATTTCGCGCGATTTTTGGCGGAATAACGATCATAAATAATACTAGACTAAAAACATTCATCAATAATGAAGTTATTTAGAAATGACCTGCAATGTCAGCGTCCTCCAATAATATAATGACGTATAACAAGTATGCAATATACCTACTACTGTATCATAAGTTAAATATAATTAACTAGATGCTAACATGGACATACATGCCGATATTATACAAAGTGCAATAACGATTACAGGCACTGAGCAAATTTATACAATTTATTGTAGTCTCGTCAAGCGATGGAAGTCACAAGGGCAGAGGGAATATCAATGTATGTCACCGAAAAATTGTAAATACCGTTAGATTATGATGTATCTCGCGAGATTGTAAACTGTTGAAAGATTGTGAACCGTAACATACTGCTTACAATTTAACGTATTATTTTTCGGTAGATTATTATCTATTGAAGTGAAACTGTTAAATCACAATCTGTCGCGCTCGCGCGTTAAATTGTCAACTGTCCGAAGGCTTTCCTGATTAGTCGGTCTACAAATATGGCGGCGCGGGGCACATGACGTTCAACCACTCAGCGCGCGAGGTGCGTTCCGTCGCATGCCATTTCACAATTTGACTGTTTTACTTCGATAGATTTTATTCTACCGAAAAATAATGCGTTAAATTGTAAGCAGTATGTTATGGTTCAATCTTTCGACAGTTTACAATCTCGCGAGATAGATTATAATCTAACGGTATTTACAATTTTACGGTGACCTTATGAGCTTAATGATTAAATTAGAACATTATCAGCTAAACCTGACCAAAATCTGCTATAAAATTAACAAATTTTGGGGGCAATCAGTCAGCCAACATTTAAGAATTACTCACAGTCAGTAGCAGAAAAGGTCATTAAGTTTTAACCATACAATTTCTATGGTTAAAGTCTCCTTTAAAACTTAATGACCTTTTCTGCAACTGACTGTTTATATCATAATTTTATTTGCATTATTAGTTTATTACATTTGGAATGTGTAAATTTTTTATATCTAATTTAAATGTAAATTCATTTCTTTTATCTAATATACAATATAATTAAATGACAACATGTATAATTATGGTTAGTTTTATGAAGTTCCTAATCTAATTTAATCAATAAGTGAATAAATGTTTTGTGTATACCATTTTTTTTACTCTCTACCCCTGTACATAAAGTGTGTCTACATTCATAGTTATGTCTAACAATATTATGTTAAAAGTAAATTTGCAAGGAAACCTGCAATAAGTCTATATAGTTCTAAGCACAGAAGAATTTCCTTTGCTTTAGTGGTTCACTGTCATCATCACTGTCGGAGAAGCAAGCAGCAAAACCACTCTTGTCTCTCAGAGAGTCTCTTTGTAAACTTGCTTGTTTGTCCACTGTCTTCTTTGCACGTGAATGCCTTGTAATCCGTTTCTTCCTTTTTAGTTTATCCCTCTGTTCTGCGCCTGGATTGGCCACATTCATGCTGACCATGGAGCTAACCTGCTCTGTAGAATTGCTTAGAACTAAAACTGAGTTCTCAGGATGCCGCAGTGTCAAGCCAATGTTCCTGCCACTTCTAGTTCGAGACACTACTGCAGCTTCTGGATTCTCTTTTCGATCTGAATTGTTGAAGTCACTAGAATTTTTACTAATCTTCCGTCTTTTGTCTGCCTGGCTGGCATCTCCAGGATTTTCTTCTATAACATCTGGTGTGGTGTGATTCCTGTACCGTTTTGGGTACCGTGATGTGGTACTTTGTGATTGGAATGACACATTCAGGTTGGTCCTGGTTCTAGTCCTGCTGCCATAAAGTTTGCTGTTGCCAACTGTCTCCTTGGCACTTTTACTCGTCTTGGCATCCATGAACTTTAGTAAAGATGTGCTCTTGGCAACTTTGGCAGACTTGTCAATTCCTTTGGTTATTAAGTTGATCACATTTTCCGACTCTGTGCTGCAGTTGAGAGCGGCTGATTTTGGAACCCCAGTGTTCACGGACTTGTTGACGCAGACAACCATTGTGTTGTCCTTCTGCATGCTTTGCTGTGATTCTTTCACCAGATTCCTGCTGTTTTTACATCTCAATTTTCTAGGAGTTTTAGTAGACTGTAGTTTTGTAGACCTTATATAGTTGGCTGTGAATCCAGACACATCACTGAGGTCCTCAAACTGTCCATTAAGGACTTCATTCTTAGACTTGTTGAACTTGTTAACATCAATGTTCTTTTTGTGGTCCGCACTCTGGTCCCCACCAGCAAGTAGCTCTGAACACTTTTTCAGTTTATCTGGTGACTCCTGTTCTATTTGACTATTTTTGTTACCATTCATTAGACTATTATTAAATATTTCAAAGGAACTATTCAGTTGGCTGTGGTTGTTGATGCTCTGCTGTGCCTGTCTCAGGCTCCTCCTCAGGTTCGTCACTTTGGGTGTTGATGTGACCACTTTATTTTTTTTGTGCAAAGTTGTTCTGTTGTTTTTTTGACGTTTTGATCTCTTTGACTTTCCTTGCACCGAGGTGTTTTTAATATTGAAGTCCAAGTCTGATCCTATAGTATCAGACTTACAGCTACTAATCACAGTCTGTTTCTGCTTCTGAGAAGTGTCAAAGTACACATTTTGCTGCTTTTCTGCAGACCCTGAGACGTCTTCTAATAGAGACAGCTTCCTCTTCTTTTTCTTTTTAGGTGAAGGCACCTCGGCAGCACTGGGAACACTTTTAGGTTTACTTTTGGAACACTGTGCTTGCTGATTCTGTTTTTTGACATGGTCATAGTTCATTAGGCACGGTGCCCGTTTAGTACAAATCCAATAAGATATTTCATCCATATTGTTGCTCATAAAGGGAGCGTCAGCTGGGAGAGCTCGGGCGGCGGCGAGGCCCTGGTGAGCCGGCACCATAGCGACGCGCACCGCGCGGCCAGCAGGCGCGCCAGCGGCCGCAGCGCCGGCCAGTCGCAGGCGCGCACCTGCCCCGAGCTCGCACTGCCCGCGCGACCGCCCAGCCCGTACTTCCCGTACTGCCGGCTCGACCCAACCTCTTCCATTTTCCACAGAAGACTCACATTCCATACACCTGAAATATCAACATTTTCCTCATCATAATTATGTCCACGTAACGAACTTTACCAAAATCGAAGATGGAAATAATTGTACACTTACTTTTAAAGCTCTCGTTCCTAAAAGCCGATTACTTTGATCACCTTCTTACATAGGAACTTAAAATTATTCTGAGAAACGAATGTAGAGGAAAACCAAGCGGTACGGAGCCTCGCTATGTTACACAAGTTTTATCGGACGTTTCTTGCTCTAGGACTATTGGAAATAAACGTCAAATATCCAAACTGTTGAGTCCAAACTCTGCCCGATATAAAAGCAAGTCAATGATACATGTAAACATAAATTTTTATTTCTCTTCTCAACATCTTCTCAAATCAGAATCACCACAACAAAATAGTAAAGCAAAGCAAACGCGCTTGGAATTTTACCACAGGCATCAGGCATTTTTAAGAAAATAAAATATCGACGAATCAGAAGACCGTATTTTAGAAAACGGGATCTGATAACAACACAGGATTGGGCACCCTAAAAAATAATATTTATTTGAATCAAAGCGAACATACTTAATATTGTCTATGGACACGGACAGTGGCATCATAGCTTGAGAGAGAGCCTTCTCTCAAAAAATGCTCTCAGCGTTTGAGAGATAAAAAGTAATTTTTATAAGATAAATTGTAATTGAAAAAAATATAAAACTGATTCATGGTATGTTCCTGTAAAAAAACCACGAGGTCAAAATGAACATTAATTTGTAAACAACAAAACGTTTTGTTTTGTATTTGACGTTTCGTTTCCTCTCTTTCCCAATTCCCCACTTTTTCGCGCCTTTCGTCATTTGATGGTTTGATGACTGTTTTTTCTATCGAAAATCGAAATTTGTGGAAAAATCTATCTGATCTAGCGTTATCGCAACATTGTTATTGTAATCTTACTGTGCATTTAACGATGTGTGAAAATGAATGATATTCAGTGTTTGATCGATCGTCAGCTTGGCATTTGTAAGTCATAAAAATCCTACGCTTGTTAAATTTTATAAAAAGGATGATAGTGCTAATACTATGATATTAATGGGTAACGGGTGGGTTTTTGTAGATTGTCGGCTGAACTACGACAACATCTTGAAGCGGCTGGTGGTGGACAGCGAGGAATCGTTCTATGGGCTGCAGAATGCGAACATTGCGGCCAGCTTCGACCAGGATCCCCCGATATTCGCATGCCGATTCTCAGAGGCTTCCGGTTACGAGCACATCCTCGCTCTTGCGAACGAGGATGGCAGAGTTGCTATTCAGGTACCCATCATCTCCAGTACTCCATTTCTCAATAGACTTAAGCCGGATTTACATTACAAAACAAGTCCTGACCCTTGCTTGATCATAATTGAGGTTACAGTATTATTTATATTGGGCAATCTACTAACTGAACAAATTGTTATGCACACAGCAACAGAAATTTTTAGTTTTAGTCCTCCACTAAAATCATTATCACGAGTGGACCTTGTTTCAAGCTGTTGTTATGCTATAGTTTCATGCCACTAGTTACATAATGTAAATCCAGCTTTGTTGTGTAGCCACTATGTCATGGTTGATCATGCTTACTTGTGATTGTAGAATACATCCAACATCACGACTGCTAGCACATTGGAAGGGTTCCAGTGCCACAATAATGCTGTCTTTGACCTGGCATGGATGCCTCAAAACATGAACTTTGTAACTGTTTCAGGTAAGCAAGAAATTTACATATTTTTGATACCAATGACTTGTAACTATGTCAACATCAAGGTAATTGGTATCATAGTGCAGTTTAACTCCATGAAATAAACTTGAGTCAGATGTTTTTCTGTGTTGTTTAATACGGGTAGTATTTAGGTTTAAAGAAACTTTATTCTCAATAAAAACATATATGTCACTTATTTAAACAAGTGATTGTAAATACAAATTCAAGGTTTCAAAAAGAATGAATACTCGTTATTCAATACTGAGCGACTGCCTGTGAGCAGCTCTACAAAGTCTGAAAACTGACTCCTATACACTAAAAAATGTGTTTCGTGCTTATTCCTAGCAGATTATTGTGATAATAATCCCAATGTACAGATCAAATCAAAACTACTTAATTGATTTTAAAAATTAGGAAGAAATAAAATAATATCTTAAGAACTGGGAAGAAAATCAGTTCCCTCTATCAAAAGTTACTATCAAGTTAAAGTCCAGTCAGAAGTAACTTTGCGAATCATTCGAACAGATGTACAACTACCATATATGATTTGGTAGGAAGTAATCTTGATGTCATTCTGAGTCTATTTGTGTTTGTCGATAAGGTATGTTATAATAATATTCTGCATATTATCCAATTTATAATACCAGCACTTCCCGCGAATTCATCCGCATGGCCCACAGGAACTGCTCATTTTTTCGGGATATAAATTAGCCTATGTTACTCAGTGATAATCCTACTATCTCCTATCTTTCAATTCATCCAAAGGTTGCCTGGAAGAGATAACTTGTGCAATAGGACCACCCATACATGTTTTGTTCTGTAAATGTTATTTGTGGGGTGTACACACAATAAGAGGGTCTAATAAACAAATACTGAAACTGCATGTGTATTGTTTACTACAAAATGTAATAAATTTTCAGGCGACCACACAGCATGTCTCTGGGATGTGGCGGAGGGTGCCCCCAAAAGGGTTCTAGTGTTCTCAAGTCACACGAGGTCTGTGAAGACTGCGGTGTTCCGGCCGACGGAGCCTTCGGTGTTCGCCACCGGCGCCCGGGATGGGCACATATTGGTTTGGGACATAAGAGCCAGCAACCAACCCTCTGTCGTCCTCAAACCAGACAACTGCCTCATGAACTGTCATTCCAGCTTTAACCCCAAGACGCCCGGCTCCCACGGCAAGCGACCCCGCATCGACAACCACAGGGCCATCAGCATCACCGGCCTGGTCTTCCAAGATGACATGACTCTCATATCCTGCGGCGAATGCGACGGAAACATCAAAGTCTGGGATCTTCGCAAGAACTACAACATTTACAAGAGAGAACCACTTCCGAAACACTCCATTCCATACTGCGGCAGCTCAACCAAGAACGGATACACCAACTTGATCATAGACGATGCCAGAATGAGATTATACGCGAGTTGCATGGACAACGTTATCTATTGTTTTAATATATCGACGTACAACGCTATGCCGGAGCAGCGGTATGTAGGGCACGAGAACAGCACCTTCTACATCAAGACGTGTCTCAGTCCCGACAATATGTACCTAGTGAGCGGTAGCAGTGATAAACACGCGTACGTGTGGAACGTGAAGAGTTCGCAGCCGGTCGTGCGGCTGGCGGGCCACTGGGCCGAGGTCACGTGCGCCGCCTGGGCCGCGCGCGGCGACGCGGCGCTCGTCACCTGCAGCGACGACGCGCGCCACAAGATATGGCGGGTGGGCCGCGAGCTGCCCGCCGCCGGCCGCGCGCTCGGCGGCCGCGCGGAGCCCGTCCCGCGGCGCGCCGCCGGCCTGCCGCAGTGGGGCGCTCTAGACAAAACACCCAACTCGCTCAAACGCAAACTGATCACCACCCCTGGATCCTACAGCGCCAAGAGAATGCGCTCGCAAGGCGCATCTATTAGGAAAACAAAAAGATGCCTCGCGGATCTCATGAACGCTTCCAGAGACACTGAGGAAGCTGAAATGTCGATAAAAAGACTGAAATTAGACACTCTTGCTGAAGAAAACGAACCAAAGTTGTTGCCGGCGGGAATCAAACGTCACGGAGACTGTCTCGAAAGCCCGCCCAGAGATTGTCAAGTGGAAGCGTCGAGCAGCTGGTGCTACATGCCCACGGCGGGCTCCTCGTTCATGACGCCCACTAAGAATTATGAAAGTAAAAACTGCAAAATGTTGTCGCCGAAAGGCATCAAGCCGCTATCTCCGAATACTTTACATAATACATCTCCTGAGAGCGTGTCTCCGAGCAAAGTTAGGATCATATCGTTCACCACGCCGACCAAGAATCTACCGAACTACGTGTTGGATGGGGAGGCGCCGCACTTAAGACTTATGTCGCCCGTCAAAAAGAAAGACGTCACCACCGACTGGCTAACCCTAATGGTGCGCGAACGGAAAGGAAAATGTACGGAAGTCGCTGACAAACTCAACATGACAGCCCCTCTGAGCCCCAAAGAAAATATACCAGCGCGGCGCTCTTCCGTGTCGGAGAAAACTCCTAAATGTAGTAAGAAAAGTAGAACATTATTGAAATATTTTAACATTACTGTCAAAGAAAAATAGTCGTATCGTAGCGTATTAATTAGAATGAAGTGAACTGATTTGTTGTATGTTTGAGTGTATTCTATGTAAGTTTAAGTCGTGTTGCAACTGATATGTGTAATGATTTAATTAGTTTAAAAATAAGTTAAAAGGTTTTGCTTACATAAATATTCGATGTAGGTATAGGTAGGATTCTGTGTTGTTCGAACATTTTAATCAGAAACTCGTGATAACCATGTTCCTATAATAAATACTGTTTTAGACAAAATATTAAACATTTGGTCCCATACTACAAAAAAGATAAACATCTGTTGAACACGAATGCTACCAAAAATAATATTATTTTTGGTAGCATTCGTGTTCAACAGATGTTTATCTTTTTTGTGGTAAGGCCATTAAAATTGTAGATACGCAAGAGAGCTGCGTATCATTTATTTTTGGATAATATTCGTGACAAAAGTACAAATCAATGTTTCCATTTTTGTCTGCATTATAACTTAATTGCTTTTTTTTATTCTTTTAACTATCTGTGCCCCGCGGTTCCATTTGCCGTTTAATTAAAAGAAATGAATTATTTGTCTGTCATTCGCGTTCTTTATGACTTTTTTTCTTGTTGCTCGGCTCCTAAGGGTCGTAGCGTGATGTTAAATAGCCTATACTATTTCTCATGAATCTGGCTACCATATACAAAAATATGTAATTTTCGCGAATCCGATCGTGAGGTAACACCAGAGATTAGCGCATTTTAACAAACAAACTCTTCAGCTGTATTATATTAGGTTACCTACTATAGATATATTATAGTTTGGCTTGGCTGTATGATGTATCTATTCAACTTTCCACGGATTAATAAATTACAGTAAACTCCATTGTAATTCTTACTCATAATTTATTGCATTTACAATGTTATTGGTTTCGATAAATAAATCAATAATTAAATTATTTGTGGTTTTTATTTCCAAAAGTAGATTTTCGGGTACATACACAATTACACATTCCTCGGTTATACCTACTAGTTCGTTACAACTTACAACATACATTTTCTGGAAATTAGCTAGTTATCTGCGCATATTATTATAAAATAATAAATTGTATCTTTATTTTTATGCTTCTCTACAGCATTATAAATATTTACCAAAACTTATTATAATGTATAATGCAGATGCTAGGAAAATCCGCAATCCTCGAAAGTAGTACCATAGTCTAACTCGAGCACTAGCTCGGCTCTGGCCGCGCGGTGCCGGCCGCGGTACGGCGCCGTCGTGGCGAGCGACCCGTCGGAGTCCCAGGCGCGCGAGGCCGGCGTGTAGACTAGCGCGGCCGGCTATAAATTACGATACAGGTATCAAACAATTTCGGTTACCTTTAAGATTAAGGTTACTGCTATATGGGTAACCAAGATAGGTAAATAAAACATGTAACTCTATTTAGGTTATCATTTTAATATCGGTTATACACACAAGCGCTACCCGCCCTTTGACTTATGCCTACGGCACGGATAAAAGTAATTTTTATTTCGGTTACCGGTATTTTACTGGTAGTAGGTATTCAATTGAAAAAAGATTACCTTTAAAAATACCGGTAAAAATAAAGGTTGTAACTGAAATAATACAGATATTGGTCATACCGGTTTCGGTCCCTGCTGCAGACACAACTCCTTGTACAGCTTCACGAACGAGATGGGCGGCTTAGTAGATCCCTCTTCTAAGTCGGGCTCGGGAGGGATAGGGTCTACTTTGGGCACTGCTTTCTTCGGTTTTTTCGGTATGACGAATTTTGGTGCCAAATGCGACTTTCTCAGAGGTTTCCGCAGAACTATTAGGGAGTCCATTCTGTTTTGGAGCGTTTTATTTATAATAATTTATCGCCAAATCCATTGAGGTGAAACTAGGTACGCGTATTGAACAGCTAATTTGACTATTGAACAAAGACCAAAACAAAGACAAAGAGTAGAATGAAAGAGATATTATTCTACTCTGGACAAAGAGTTTTTAATATTATTATGAGAGAAGATAGTTTATTAGGGTGCGTCTACATGGATGAATTTCACCAGCGTTAGTTGCGTATTGCCTTAGTGTAGGCGGCTTAGCAAAAGCTAACGAATATTTTAGGCGGTGATACCCTCCATACCCTACATGGCCTACATCTTTCCATGAGACTCGTATCCAAGTCGAGAAAAAAAAACAACTTTTCATACATACTTTCTGATTACATACTTTTGTAGTTTATATTTTTTTGCCAAATATTTGTTTTTTTTTTACGATTTGGATATGGTCGTATAGGGAAAGTTGTCCAGTATGGCGGGTCAATCATCTTAACGGATGCAGATGACTAATCAACAGCCTGTAATCTGCCTTATCTATATGGTCTGACGAGCTATCTACATTTTTATAGCACCCAGGCTTCGTCGTCGTGGCCTTTATGACTGGGGAGTTTACAACTTGCTAATTAGTGCAGCAATACTGCAATATAGAGGAGAGCGTCACCGGTGTGAGGCCCGACAGACCCACACCGCTTCATCACAGGTGCTCACAGACACGACCTCCCCTTTTACATGAGTCCTACATTATCTTGCAAGGCCGGAGTGTAGTTTTGTCTTTACACAGAAACGTGTGCAGTTTGCAGTGCCTTTGGTGTGACCTGAGTTTCATACATTACCAGTCGGGGTCGCCGCACAGACTGCACCCATCCTCGGTGAGGTTCGGTGTCATAGGTAGTAAAGCAGACGTCACAAACACATGGGAATAATGAAACATTGATATAAGATGTGCTTTTGCTCACTCTTTATTACGCTTGTTAATATATAAAAACATAATATAAATTATTTTGTAAAATATCACCACTAATTGTTGCAAACAACTTGACCGCTGGCTCCGCTCGTGTGCCACACACCTTATAATTTACGCATTTACTCGACGACTGATTCTAACAATACAACTATTGGTTAGGTATTAGATTTTTAGATTTTGTACATATTATTATATTGAATATGTTTAATAATGATAATGACTACAAAATACCACGAAACTGCAGGATTTCTTTTTACTTTTTGCATTATCAAAATTGAATGGAGAGTAAATAAAAATCTGTAATTTCATGTTTCATAGTTCTGCAGTTTGGAGCTCTTCTCACCTCTACCTGACCAGTCATAAGCTATTTATCCCCTAGAAAACCCATACAAAAATGTCCTTTATTCACATTATATTACTGTTATATCACTGGCCGGGAAGCGGTGAGAACTGCTCTTAGGATCAGGTCGTGAGTTACTAAAATTAGGCATTTTGTATCAGTTCTCGCGCAAACTATACAAGTGGTGTGGCACTAAAGTGAAATGAATTTAAAAATATTCATTTCTACCAATTAAACTTGTAAAAATATGTAATTTGTATGTCGAGTGGCGTTATCGAATGTATTAACATTATTGATATCTAGTGAGGCTTCATAGTCATGAAAATTCGCAAACATCCGAGATCGACATTCGATGCGGCCGTGAGCGGAGCCGGGTGCGCCGGCTGTCGGCGGATCGATAACAATGAAACGTCAGTAACGAAACTATAGCAGAAATAAAAAATAACACAATTATAAAGAAAAGTCGTTAACAATAGATCGGGCGACGCCGCAGCGCGGCGGTCGCCGCCGCCATACAATTTGTTATACCTACTACATCTAAGTCTGCACTTATACTACGTCACTTAACACTATGTACATACAATATCTTTATCCAAGCGATTTTTAAAAAAGTCTTAGTACTTTTTATCATATTAATTTGAAAATTTGTTAAATGTCTTTATCGTTAAATTCACTGACTCCACTCGCACCACATTAACTTTATTATGTTTCATTTTTTTTCGTTTTCGTTTTATAACACAATACAAGTAACATAATGTTTTAGCCCCGCTAAAAACTACTAACATAAGTATACAACTAGAGTACAACCGACGTAACTTGTACGAACGACGAGATGCGCCCGCCGCTGCACGCCCTGCCAGCGCTGCGCAGCGGTGTGCAGCCTGCAGTGCTGAGCAGCCTGCAGCGCTGTGCAGCGCTGGCAGGGCGTGCAGCCGCGCAGTCCGCGGCCGCGGCCCCGAGGCGCGCACTCGTCTTCATATCAATTGACATTTGAAACTGGTAAAATATAAACGTTAATCTATGAAGGAATCGCGCAGTGTGTCGCGCCGCGCGCGGGGTCGCGCGCTGAGCGCGTCAGTCGCAATTCGAGATCAAAAACTCGAGGCGATTATCGAATTTCACACCTCTAATACCCGAGCGAGCGCGCCGCCCCCGCTGTGCTCCCGCTCGCACTGCCGGCGCGAGGGCGAGTGCGAGTGCGAGCACTCAGTGGCACGCGGAACATCAGCGAGAGGACGGCGCCGCGCTGCTCGTTTTCAGTCCATTGAAATATCATTACAATACCATTTTATCACAATAGACAAATTAAAGTAATTTTGGGCACAGCGTTACCCTAGCGATGGCCTCGTATAAACTTGTAGTTTCGTTGACATCATTAACTAAATATGCATTAACAATCCCGCGTTCTAACGATCTAGTCGAGTATCAAACTGATGAATAAAAACACAGTATTCAAAACGAGTAAATTCTTCGAAAAACAGTGTCGGCGCGCATCGCCGGGCCGAGGTGTCGACGCCGAGCGGGACACCTCTAGTATCGTAAGTTTGTACTTTGATCATTATTAGAGTGCAATTTACAAAGGAACTGGATGTCCGACGCCGCGCGGCCGAGCGCACAGTGCGCACAGTGCTGCGACCGGCGGCGGGGACACATGCGCACTCACGCGAGCGCGTCGCGCCGCGAGGCGGCACTAGATGCGGTATCGATACGGTATATAGGGAACTTGAAATGTTCTTATTGCGCTAACGGGAATTGATTACAGACAGATATACTAACACATATAATAGTTCGGGGCGCGATGCGCTCGCGAGTGGGAGCGAGCGGCCGGCGCGGGACGTAAGTACAGAGCGCGGGTCGCGCGGGTCGCGCGGGTCGTGCGGCGCGCGGGTCGGGCGGGTCGCGCGGGTCGTGCGGCGCGCGGGTGTCGGGTGGCCGCGCGGGTCGCGTCAGGTGCGCCCCGCCGGCACTCTGCTGGTGACACACATACATTCATGTTAATTAAATGTTACATGTCACATTTTTTAGTTTTTATTACTGTAAAAATATGAAAAACAAGAAAAATAATAAATTGGAATAGCGAGACGTACAGTCAGTGCCCTACATTGTCTGACCCCTCTTAGAAATAGTAAGGCCGAGATAAATAAACATTACTTAGCACGTGCTTTAGCTAAGCTATGTTTTCGTCTCTGTCTTGCTGTCGCAGTGACAACGATACTACTTAGCCAAAGTAACGTATATTTATCTCGGCCTAATACTCTAAGGCCAAGATTAATAAACGTTAGTTAACACGTGCTTTGGTTTTTTTTTTTTGAGGATGGGATATCAATAAATGACCCCTCCCGCTCTGGGCGGAGCGGAAGGGAGTGTCAGACTCTTACTGACTAAAACCCACCCGTGTTCCTTCCTTAGCCCTTTATGTTCCGGGTCAGCGGTATCCCTTTCGGACAATCCCGCTTTCCCGGCAGGCTTGGGCCCTAATGGGCCCCCTCTTCGATGCTGACATCTCTTTGAGGCGCGCGTGGAACACGTACGCGCCGTCCGGCACGGGCCTGGTCCTGATCGGACGGTGAGCTACCCATTACTCACCGCCCGCAGGCCCGCGCCTACGGTGGCCGGGAGTCGTCACGCGGCTCCCGACGCCCGGAGCGTCTACCGCGGCGGCTTGGACGGGAGACTCTCTCCCTCTCCCGTCCCGCCACCTCCTTCGCTAGCATGACTGCTTCGCAGAAGGAGGCGACTGCCTCCCACTCCCCCTCGCCCCGGACCATGGCTTGAACCAGGGCCGGGCGCGAGAGGTCTCCGCCGCTGCCGATCGCTTCTACGAGGACACGGCGGTGCTCCGCCCATGCAGGACAGGCTCCCACCGTGTGCTCCACCGTGTCCTCGGGGCGATCAACGCAGTGGTGACACCCGGGCGTTTCCTCCCGCCCGATGATGTGCAGGAACTTCCCGAAACATCCGTGTCCGGTGAGGACCTGCGTCAAGCGGTAGGTGAGGACGCCGTGACGCCTCCCTAGCCACTCCTCAAAGAGTTGTCTTACCGCCGCTATTGCGGCGTGCCCTACGTGCTTTGGCTTAGGTATGTTCCCGTCACTGTCGTACAACTGTCAAACTCTAAGCACAAGATAGAGACGGGAACATAACCAAAGCACTAGCTAAGTAACGTCTATCAATCTAGGCCTAAGAGGGGTCAGACAATGTGGGGCAATGACTACGTTTAGTAATAGTCAGGGACCGAAAACCGCTATAAATTACGGTACCGGTATCGAACAATTTCGGTTACCTTTAAGATTAAGGTTACCGCTATATGGGTAACCAAGATAAATAAACATGTTACCCCTATTTATGTTACCATTTTAATACCGGTTTTACACACAACCGCTACCCGCCCTGTGACTTATGCCGACGGCACGTATAAGATAGAGGTAATTTTTATTTCGGTAACCGGTATTTTACCGGTAGTAGGTATTCAATTTAAAAATTAAGGTTGTTTTTAAAAATACCTGTAAAAATAATTAAGGTAGCAGGTAACCGAAATAATACAGGTATTGATCATACCCTCAGATCATAGAAACAAGGGAGATGTTCCAAGGCGCTATTGAGCTTGATACTTTAGTTTGGTCATATTGAGCGTGATACAAAAGTACACGCTGGCGACGAACCGAACACGATCGATGATATAAATACAGTGTTTTAGTTTAGTGCTAGTGTTGAGTAACGATTAACAGTGTAAGGCCCGTACAGATCTCTGATTGAGCATACATTTAAAGCCATTTGATTGGTTGACATCTATGCTCAAGCAGAGATCTGTGCTCGAGTATCGTTCTGTAATACGAGCCTTAGATTGAGGGTGTGCGGAATTTTTAATGTGCGGAAGATCTTTTTATTCACAAGGAGCGCTTGTAATTTCGTCGAACATTGTACTAAAAGTGGGAACAGTTGTTCCCGTACTGATTTGCTATGATGGCATATTATCTCCTTGTTTCTATGATCTGAGGTCATACCGGTTTCGGTTCCTGGCAACAGCTACAGCCAGGGAATGGTCAGCAGGACGTACCGGTCGGGCGCGGCGTCGGCGGTCGCGGCGCGTCACCAGCAGAACACGGACAGCTCGCCGCCGTGCGCGCCGCCCACCGCGCGCCACGACCGCACGCCGCCGCCCACCTTCAGCTGCAACACAGGAAGGTCAGTTTAAGTAGCTTGTAGGTAGCATTAAGTCGGACCGACTCAATTTCTATCACCATGGCTTTCATTTTGACAGCTCAACAACATTCATTGCGGCGTTGAGCTAGTTACTGGAGCACGGATAAGAAACGTACAGCGTAATGAACGTCAAAATCAATGCCATGGTGATAGCAATTGAGTTACGCAATTAGGGTGCAGGGCCTGCAATCTCGACGTAGATAACGATCGCTTTACGACCAAAATCGGTTGTTCCGCCATATTTTTCCATAGATTTTTTCATAGATAGCGACCGATTTCGGCGGTAAAGCGATCGTTATCTGTCGAGACTGCAGAGCCAGAGCAGCATACAGCAATTATGCTTTAGGCAGCAATACGGTAGTGGACTACTATTAAAAAAGTACAAATAAATTATTTTATTCCTAAGAAGGAATAGGAATAACAAAAAAGAAAAAAAAAAAATTATAATTTATCACAAAATGGAAAACATCTAATAGACGCTTTTAAAGTTTTTGGAGGGAGTATCGCTCCGTCTTTGTCGCGCGAAGCGGACATAGGTTTGCCAATTTTGTAGATGTTTCATCGGTTTTTTTGGTGTTAATATATGTTATAATTAGGTACATGGTGTGCGGCCTGATTAAGATAACCGCACTATCGCAATAGGGACAAAAAATCCTGTTATGATGTAAAGAAATAAAAAAAAATAAAAATAAACACCGCTTTAATACAAGTTGCCGGCATTTATTTTGAGTGGTGGGGGTTTGTGTGCGCGTCGTATTGTCTCTAGAGTAAGGTCCAAATTCACTTAAATTAATTAAGGATCTGAGATCAAGACCCAGGTTTATACTAACACCTCACACCAAGAAAATAGGAATACGGAGCGCTGCGAATAACAAAAGCGAAGCCACTAAACCGTGTTCCTCTATGTAACTAAATACACACGCTCACGCACACACATACATCCTAAAATATTTTTTCGAATCCTACTGGTAGTTCCTGAGATTAGCGCGTTCAAACAAACTAACTCTTCAGCTTTACCTACAATATCAGTCGATAGTAGTAGATTAAGCTAATATGCATACATAGGTACAGTCAATATCTGTTATGCCATTACATCGAAGGGACTGCTCATATTTACACACTGGAGGAGTGCCCAGCTTGGGCAGTGCAGCGCCGTGACCTCGTCGCGGCGGTCGGAGCTGCGGGTGGCCTCTCGCTCCCGGCCGTGGTTGAGGCCATGGTCGGCAGCGAGAGCGCTTGGAACGCCGTCGCCTCCTTCTGCGAGGAGGTGATGGACGCCAAGGAGGCGGCGGAAAGGGAGAGGGAGGCGGTGTCCTCTCTCCCCATCCGCAGCAGACGCACCGGGCGCCGTAGGGCGGCCAACGATCTCCGGCCACCATAGGGTGCGGCCTGCGGGCGGCGGACTTGGGGCGTCCGTCGCCCGAACGGAAACAGGCCCGAGACGGTGGCGCGACGTGTTCCGCGCGCGCCTCTCTAGAGGAATTGCGGCCGTGCATGACGGCCGCATAGGGTGACGGGGCCCGCCTTTCATTTGGCGGGCCAATACCTGCCGGGGGTGCGGACGAATGCGCAAGTGACTCCCGTGCCCCCGGCGTAAGGTAGTTGGAGGAACACCGGAGTGGTTTTAGTCAGTAAGAGTCTGACAGACCCCCTCGCCCTACCCAGGGCGGGGGACATCCATGAGGATTTCCACCTCAAAAAAAAAAAAAGGGACAGCTCATATTTGGTCGTAAAAACCTATAGTAACAATTACAACGGATGATATTTTTGAGGTAGGCAGGTACCACAATCAGAGACCTATGATTTTGGTTATTATAACCGGTATGTTGTTCGGTAAACGGTTTTATCTATATTAGGTAAACTTAAGTTTAACAAAACTTTACATAACAACTCATTCCTATACGCGAAAGCATCCGAGGTTGCGATCCTCTAACCTCTCCCTATTCAAGTCCGATGAAACGATCTCTCCACACACACGTTTGAATCGAAAAACTTCTTATTACTTGGTACGCTGCCCGATAAAAAGTGTAATGCGTCGAGTTTTCATTCCACGTCTCGCCATATAGGGGGCGGCCGTGTTTAGCCGGTCTGCGCGCGCAAGGAATGTCGTTCATTGATGAGCCAGGGAGGACATTCAATGAGCCGGGCTCGGCCCCATTGAGTGCCCCACACACCATACGCACAACATAACGTGGCCTACGACAATATACCTTCATCATATTTATGCAAGAAACTAATAAATAAAAAAATAATAAAAAAAACGACTGCAGCATCTTATCTGGTGTTAACTAAAAATAATAAAATACCAAGACATTGCAGTCGGGTATTAAGTACCTTACCCGCAAACAGTGGCCCAAACCAGCCCTAAAAGAGGGTAAAAAGGAAACTCCTCTTGGGCTCCGCCGCAGTCGGGTAAAAAGGTTTTCAATTTAATTTATCATATCTAGGAATGAGTGCGTGTGTTTAGATAAACACATATAGATATCCTTATAGATATAAGGACCACTTTGTCCGGCAGCATTTTAAAAGCAAATTCTTAATAATTATGTATCTATTTATTTTGTTTGTTTCTATTTATTTAGATACTTAAGTATCCTTATTGCAAAGAAAAATGTTAATAACTTAGTTGTAGGTGCTCCGTAGTTTCAGGTCTGTATTTCGACTATTATAATATTGTTGTTCGTAATCGTACACTTTACCTACAGTATAGTGTATGTAATTAGATCGATGTTCAATTATAATTTGGCACGCCTTGAATAAATATGTAATTATATCCCGGATGTGGTTGGACGCGGAACACTTGACGGTCAAGAGCTATCGAATTCGCTGCTATAATATTGTATAGTACGAAATTACGAATAGCATAACTCAACTGCTACAATTGTCGCAAAGTGCCTCCCTCCCTCTGTCCTCTCGAGCCTCGGCTAGCTAACGGAGGGAGTCTCCGGACACAATCTTGGTGGAATAAAACACTGCAGGATGGTTGGAGAGGTATATTGCGAGACGTAGGTTGTATATTTGCACTTTATAACGTTACACAGCGCTACATGGCGCTGATGATCTAGGAGAAGAATTGCCGAACCAAACTCAAAAATCATGGTCCTTTTAGAGTCTAGACAACGTTATGGTAGAATTATGTGAAAACAATGTAGGATTGTACTGTAATGTTTGGAATGGCCTTTTAAATAAAGAGCCAGCAGCCCTGAGTTGACCTGTCCCGACAGAGTGACAGACGGCACGCATGCGTCAGTCATCGTGTAAATCAACCCTATTTTAGGGAGCTCAAAAACCTGTCGCACGATGCTATTAAATCTGCAGTATATTTTAACTAGTTTATTTTACATGTTAAGTATTGTGCAAAAATCCTACAAACATCATTCAATACATCCAAACCGATATCTAAAGATATCTCATTCGATATACAATCATACCTATTTATAATGGATTCACCTAGGTGTATTTTGTTTACAATTTTGGAAATTATGTATGAAATATGGCGTTGTTATTGTGTATAGTGAGAATGTCGGCCACCAGCGAACACACACATGATGTAACAAACATCTGCTCGATATCTGTGTGCTAGTTGACGGCCTACAGATGCGAGCGCCCGCATGCTCGGGGTCAACGACCCGCCGCCCGATAAGGGCGTGATAACGTATCGCCAAAGGTGCAACCATGAGCCTAACTGCATGTAGCAAGCTTATGTAAGCCACATGGCCTGATAACGACAGTACATCGGAGTAGGAAATGTTCAGATTATCAGTAAGTGGGTAGGTATACGCCAACGAAATGACTAGGTGAAGATGACATGTACCTACCTATACAGGGTGTCCCAGTAAACTTGTACCAGCGACGATCTGCGTTCAGGGGACTCTAATACTCATCGATGGAACCCTTTTGTACCTATGTTCCGCAATATTTTAGTTTTTGAGTTTTTTTTTAGATATTTTAAAATTGTAAGCGGTTTTAGCTATAATTTTTTCATAACTGTAGATTTTACGAGGGTGTGACAGACGGACAGACAGACAGACAGATGGATACGACGAAACTATAAGGGTTCCTAGTTTTACTACGGAACCCTAAAAAAAACCTTTTTGGATATGGTTACGTCCCAGTATCCCGGCCCGACTGTTCTTTCTGGAATATCTTCAATGTACAGACACGACTCTTTTACAATTTTAGACTTATTAACTATCTTTGCCAGTATTGAGTATGAACACGTCGCCGGCTCACAGAGGGCACAGCGTGTCAGCGTGCGGTCCACGTGTGGCGCACAAGTGGCTCACACACGCGACACCGTGGGAACGCGCGCGAACACATGTGCGTTCATTATGCGTCGCCATGTGCGGACACCAATCACTACGATATCGGCCAGAATTAAGTTAACAAAGACGGAGGTGCATCTGATGCCGGGATTATTAATTACTTATTTACATTATTCGGTTTGGCCGTATTCGGTCACCGATAAGTGTAAATTGCGATGTTGGCCGTATTGGTAAATTCGGTAACAAACTGACTAGTGTTTCGTGGGAACGAATTCAGTTACCATTCTTGCCAAATGCGGTCCACGCATTCGGTCACCGGCCTAATGTAAACGAACAATATTCGGTTAAACCAAATGCAGTGGACGCATTCAGTCACCGACCTAATGTGAGCGAACTTATGGGGTGGAAAGTTCTGAAAAAAATTGGGGGTATTTAAAAAACACTTCCAACTTCCAACGAAAATTGGTTTGAATAGGATATGTCAAACGGTTTTTGAGATATGGGATATTTTCGATTATTATTTTAGGAGTGACTCTGCTGCCAGCAAATAATATAAATAAGTATTAAAATTTTATATCGGGTCTGGGACCTGATATAAGTATTTGTGCCGTGTGGGAATCGAACCCGCGATATGTCGTGTAGCAGCCAGTCAGCCAGTACGGCAACTGTGCGCTGCGTGTGAGCACCATTATGATGTGCAGCCGCTAATTACCGCTATAATTGATATCCAACAACTATGTAGGTAACATAGAGCGCATAAAAACTATGTAACAAAGCGCATAAATTACGTAGGTACATACGTGTAGGTAGATGCGCTGCCAACGTGCGATATTAATTACACACACAGCCACAGTTATTAAGTACACTATTTTATTATTATGAGCCGCAGTCCTCAACTATTAATAAGTTCAAGTTAATCAGCCGTTTTCCTATAAAGGGCGACTAAGGGCCAAGTTCACCGACAAGATAACAGTCCGTTATATATTGAGAACGGCCGTTTAACGTAACTTTTTCTATAGAAAAAGTTATGTTAAACGGCCGTTTTCAGTTTATCGGACTGTTATCTTGTCGGTGAACTTGGCCCTAAGGGATGACGGTGTGTTAAAGGATTGACGACATCATGATCAGCATTTGATATTTTTGCTGTTGTTTGTGAGATTTTCGTTACCCTATGTTCTTACGAAATACCTACATAAGTACAAATAGATAATATGCTAAAAATGAACAGAGGTACCAAATCAAAAGAAAAAATCGGACATTTGCAGAAAAATCTGAATCAAAACCGAAAATTGTAATTTCCAGATTTCCATTTTAAAATGTCCTGATTTTTCTGCGGATTATGTCAAATTTTCTCCGGAATTCACCATTCATTTGTGTGAAAATTCCGGACATCAAGAATTCCCCTCGGAATTTTCGTAAGAATTTCGGGACATAACCGGAAAATCCCGGACGTATGGCAACCCTAACTACGAACTACTTCTGCACGTTTAGCATGACCATTCTATCTCTATTCTACCAAAGAATAGACAAAGTTCTTTCTATCCAACTCGTCATCTCTTTTGCCCGAGCACGCGGCGACCCGTACTTGGCTTATCAGAGTTTTGTCTACTGAAGAATAGAAACATTTCTTCTCTTTATTGTATGCATAAAACGATAAAAATCTGTCACTTTGTCTATTCTTCTGTAGACAAAACCCGTTTCTATCGTGGTCACAGGTCATGCTAAGTGTGCTGGCTTCCACAAGATCGATAAATCGAGTAATTCCGCGCTCCCCTAGCGAGAATATCACGTTTGCAATTTTCAGGAACAGTTAATTTTAATATGCGAATAATACAATTAGCTGTAATCAAGCTTACAAGTTAATAAGACTTGAAGTTAACTCATTACTCACATTTAGAACGACGTTATTTTATTTCCTCTTTAAGTCGCTCTCGGCTTTATTAAATAACTGTAGAAAAATGCTCAGGAGATTCTCTTGTATGTCCACGTTTATTAGGGTTCCGTACCAAAATGGTAAAAAAGGAACCCTTATGATGCGACTTCGTCTATCTGTCTGTCTGTCACACCTGCTTATTTCAGCAACGACTAATGCTATCGACTTGAAATTTGGAACAGTTATAAATAATGCTTGTTCAACTTTATTGCAAATGAAAAAAGTCCAAAAATATTTTTATTTTCATTGCAAAAGGGGCCGGAGTGGGGGTCCTAAATTTTAAAGTGGGGATACTAGGTCAAGTGACATATCATATGAAAGGGCTTGATCTGCACATTTCAAAATATATGTTGTTCATTTTATTTTATGTCTCACAGTTTTCGACATATGATGAAAACTGTCCGAAAAAATACCATTCCCCCCCCCCCTTATCTCCGAAGTTTGCGGGGCGAAAAATCTGAAATAATTAGAGTTGATAGGAATTGACCCAAATATGGCACCAAAAATAAAACGATGTTCCTAACTAGTAGTTTTTTCAAAATCATTAAAATTCCTTCACAAACAAATTTAGTTATGCGGTCCGGATTTTTTCACTTTATACGTCCAAAACTGATACGGAACCCTCGGTGCGCGAGTACGACTCGCACTTGGTCGGTTTTTTTATACTTTACAACCCGACTTTATTTTGTCTTTTAGCTCTTTGTGAAAATAAATAGATACATTTAGCTATAGCAATGCCTTCACGAGGAAGTTTTGTATCAAAGCACCAATAAGTGATGATGTCGTTGACCTTGACCCATTCCCGACACATTTAATGTGTCGGGAATGGGTCAAGGTCAACGACTTATTATTTATTTTCACAAAGAGCTAAAAGACAAAATAAAGTCGAGTACAAATTTTGTACCCATTCATGTGGCATGTCGAACACAGGCAACCTGAACAAACATGACAATAGGGCTAGGTTATGCTTATTTCTGTTATCTTATCTTTCTAAGCTAGTATTTTCCATGTCTGTGCAGAACGTAAATTGCCCATTTTTTATGAATTTGAAATATGTCAAAGCCATGTTATGCTTCTCATAAGTTACCTATTAAATATATGAGATTTTCAAAAATCGAATGACCCGAACGGTATTTGAACTCGCGACCTCTGCCGTACCGTGGCTAGTGCTCTGAAACCAACTGAGCCTTTGTATACGCCTCTTGTTTGGCTCGAGTTTGGCGACATTAGTATTAGTTTTTCGATAGATGTCGCCGATAGATGAATTGACCAGGTTGGCAACGCCCCAATCGGAGACTGTCTTAAGGGACAAATTCACGCTCGACCATGGCCTCTCTTAGAGACCAGAGCCAATGCTCAAGAGAATCTCTTGAGCATTGGCTATGTAGCCCTCTACAACAGTGCTGTCGTCTGCATACCCAAATGTTCCGGGCTTTAGCAGATCGTTGATATGCAGCAGGAAGAGCGTCGCAGAGAGCACTGACCCCTGAGGAACACCGGCATTAATAGCCACTCGAATCAAACGATCCCTCAGGAAGTCAGATATCCACGCAACAAAACCGGTGGGCAAGCCATATGAGGAAAGCTTACGAATAAGGCCGTCATGCCAAACCCTGTCGAAAGCCTTTGAGGTGTCCAGGAAAACGGCGAGCGCCTCCCCATGTTTCTCGATGGCCTCACTCCATATCCGTACCTACGCTAAAAGGTCCCCAGTAGACCTAGAGATTCTGAGCTAAGAATGACATCGTCCATTTAATACATTTTACGTTCTACTTCGTAATAGTAAACTGGATAAAAAAGCTTGTGTTCATTAAAATCGAAACAGTTCACAATCCAGTTATAGTTTTAAAATTATTCATAGGTTTATTCAAATCGGCGGGCTGACCGGCACCCAGCATCGGTTCAACTGCGGCCGCTAGTCACGGGCGTCACGGCCACCATAACACAAACAATCTGGAACTAGTGTCAACTGCCCGCTATTTTGAGCAGAACTAACCGTCAGCGCGGAGCTGTGACTAAACGATAACTATCTGCTATTGGCTTCGTATCTCACATTTGCGTTCGAAACTAGTCAAGGTAACGTTTTGGCGACTTTGGGAAGAGCGTTCGATAAAAGATTTAGGGCCGTACCACAAAAAAGATAGACACGCGTTAAACGCGAATGCTACCAAAAATAATACGCACTTGTTTTTGCACTAACTTGTCTAAAACAAATGTGTATTATTTTTGGTAGCATTCGCGTTTAACGCGTGTCTATCTTTTTTGTGGTAAGGTGTTATATTATTAGTGTGAGATAGTTTAGTGTTATTAATTAATTAATAATAATAATTAATTAATAAATAAATAGTGTTGCAGTCCAATATTGGCATAAACACTTAGGGGAAAGGTGTAGGTACAAAATGATCCCCCGAGGTAAAATGATTCCCCATGGTTCTCAATAAACTACGAGCACCATCTATTTTTATCTACTGGTCAACATCCCTCCCGCCACCCGATCAGTCATCTATTGAAGTTTCATGGCGGTGTGAGTCCTGTGCGTTATTTTATAACAAAAAAACTCCGGCCCCTTTTGCAATGAAAATAAAAATATGTTTTAATTTTTTCATTTGCAATAAAGTTGGACAAGCATTCTTTATCATTGTTCCAAATTTCAAGTCGATAGCATTAGTAGTTGCTGAAATAAGGAGGTGTGACAGACAGACAGACAGACGAAGTCCCGGAACCCTAAAAAGGGTACGCCAATATGACATCACTTAAATAAATGAGCCAAAACTACTTTTATATTATAGATAACTTTAATATTTTGGCTAGAGCATACATTTTCCCTTAGAGGGATCAATTTGTACACCTTTCCCCTACTAGGATTGTTCCCATTCGTTCAGTTCAGATGGAATTATGTATTTTTGTTGTTTAGAGTAGTAGACCAGGGTTCCAAACGATAAATAAATCTTATTTATTATCCAATATTTGCTTCGCAAGGCAATCAATCAATCTTACGGCCCTCCAGAGGGGATATTATAACCTGATTATGTAAAGCAATCAAACGCAGAAGCCCTTGAATGTTCTGAAGTGTGAAACGTAGGTAATTAATGATTACTTCTACAATTTCAAACGCATTACAGTGGGTAGTATTAGCGTAATCAGTGGATAGTTCGTGCGTCGTGCATTAGTATGCCCGCGGCGTCAGCGGTGACCCACAGCGGCGAAGTAAGCCCCAATTATGACACATTTCGACACTCGTACGATACTGTTTTCGTAGTAGATTCTAGCGTATATTGTATGAATAGATATTCAAAATTTTTATTCTGGCAATGTGGATGAATTTGCTCAAAAAAGATCAATGAAGAAGAATTTTTGAATTTATGAAAAAAAGGAGTATGTTGTGGGCGTAAGGATACCTACCAATTTTCTACACGAATCAGGGTGAACATAGACTAAGGCTACGTGGCAGTAACCGAAGCAGATGTCCCTGGCGCAATCGCAAAGAAAACGTACGGGCAAGAATGAATAGCAACAGCGGTGCGGCCGCGCACTGCACGAGCACTGAGCTGACGGAAGGAGGCGGGTGGTGCATACCTGCTGCATCTTGTCGAAGTCGAGCGCGGGGCGGTGGCGGCGCGGCGGCGGCAGCGGCAGGCGCCGGCGCCGCGGCGACAGCGGCGCGCGCTCCGCCGGCCCCGCGCGCCCCGCGCGCCCCCCCGGCGCCGCCGGGCCCGCGCCCGCGCACGCGCACACGCTCGCGCGCCGCGGCTTCAGCGCCTCCAGCGGCGGCGACGTGCGGAATCTCACCGGAGTCTCCACCTGCAAATGCCATTACCATCTCCTCAATATCCAAATTCCGACACGAACATAATTCAAGTTTGATGGGACTTGTCCCCCTCAGACAAAACTCGATAAGCGCAGCAAATGCTTACAATAATTTTATATCATTCGACCATCCTGCGGTAGACCACCACAATATGTTTATTGTGCCGCAGATGATTTCACCGGCAGTATAAAAGAAAACGTTAAATGATATAAAAATTACCAAGAAGACCTACCGAGCCATGCCGAATTGCCGACAGCTCCTAATTTGTCATCCAAAAGAACATAGGCTCCGTTGATTAGCTTCATAATTTGGAACAGCATATAACAGAACACAAGGTCACCGTGCGTTAGCGTCACACTGGATGTGTCTAATGCAGATGTGGTGTTAGTGGGTAGGTACCTTGGTGTCGTCGTCGTCGGAGGAGGCGGGCCGCGGCGCGTCGTCGCGCTCAGCGTCGAGGTAGGGCTGCGCGGGCCACTTGCGCTTCTCGGGCTGCGCGGGCGGCGGGGACGACGCGCCGCGCCGCCGCGACTCCGCCGCGCCCGCGCCCGCCGCCGCGCCGCCCGCGCCCGCGCCCGCCGCGCCCGCGCCGCGCGGCGCCCCGTTGATCACCTGCCGCCGTCGCACACGTCACACACGACACGAGCATTCGTATGGGGACTAGATGTCGGCCGAGCTTACGTCAACACGAGATATCTAACATGCATACGTACCCTATATAAAGCAGTGGTCCCCAATCGATGGTCCGCGGACTACCAGTGGTCCGCGAGAATAAAATGAAGGTCCGCGAGGACTAAATTAAGGTTTGCGAGAACATTGTACATATATAATACCTATGGTGCACGAAACAAATCAATCATTCCAGATTTTTTATGTTGAACCTTGAGGTCCCTGCACTGCACCAAACAAAAAAGTCCTAGTGGTTCCTGGTCAAAAAAAGGTTGCGGTTGTTGGGAACCACTGCTATAAGGTTATCCATAAAGCTCCTAACGCATCATGGTTTATTCCTAGAGGCATGATGTTAGAATAGTATAAGGAAAGGACCAAAACTATCTAAGGTGCATGCATCTTAACTATCGCGCGTCAGCTACCGAGCTAAAGTTCTCTTCTATTAGAGATGCCGCATTTATCAGCGCTTAGATGTTGGACGAGCAAAAGGACCCAACCCAAAAAAATACACCACGCAACTGCACTGGTCTACTCTCGCTGCAAGCACGAATGTATCAACATTGGTATAGGAACTAGACGTCTGGCGATAAAACATCCAAAAGGACCGAGGAGAATGGAAAGAAAGCGCATAAGAGCCAAACTCTCATCTGAGAAGTACGCGACGGCGTTGAATATTTCAGCGTGTAATTAGAAACGCGTTGAGAAGTCGCGCCGAGTAGGTACTGTTAGCTACGGTGGAAAAGTTCCGCGGCGGAGGCGGCCGGCCGCTCCTTTATTATGGATGGGTCTCGGCGAAAAAACCGCGTCGCCTTTGTGAGGGCCGGCGATGGCTGCTGGCTGCTGGCTAGCAGGACGAGAAATGAACCGCGGCTAAGGGTACGGCTAGCGGTCGATATTTCCGGTGTCGGGTGTACCAAGTACCAACCAATGTGACTGGTATCTACCTACCTTTTTTCTATACAAATCGGTGGCAAACAGGGGTAGATATGGCCCGCCTTATGGTAAGCGGTTACGGCCTATGAAATGCTTGCAACACCGAGTAAAACATGCGCGTTGCCGACCCTTTAAAATGAGGATTCGCTGTGCTGACAGCTGACCTTACCACAGGAACACAACACTACCTACGGGTAGCGTTATTTGGCTGTGGTGTTCTGTAAGGTGGTACCTCCACCTTACAGAACACCACAGCCTTTTTTGAGACCGTCCTTTTTACTTGACTGTGGTGAAGCCCACAAGGAGTGTGGATATAGTTTGTTGCAGTCTCTGAGGAGGAGTCATAACGTCTACCTATCGTATTTCTCATACTAAACAACAATGCCACACTAATATTCCGTCAAAAATTAGGACTGGATAAAAGAACCCACGCCCTGAGGATTCAGTACCTACAAACTTAATCATGTACGTAGAAGACTTTATAGCCTTTTGAGGTACGGAACTCTAAAACAATAATTTCAAAAGGGAAAGTCACACGAAGGTTAATTTCAATAGAACACTTTAAAGCCCACAAAATGCAAAACTGAGCGAAAATTCATTCATCAGAGTTACAAGTCGCAAAAAGTTTGTATAGCGACAAAACAGAAGTTAACAACAACTTGTACAAAGAAAACTGAACAACCTTTAATTTGTGTGCTTTAATTTATATAAAATGAATGTTGGGATGCCCTTTAGGTATGCACACTCTTTTTCCTGCTTACTTTTATTCTATACATTTTATAATATACTAACTGGTAATTATTTCTCAAGGCACTCCGGGCTGGAGTACCTACAAATGCTCGTCCTTATCCTTACATATTATAAAACAAAGTACCCCCGCCGCGTCGGTCTATCTGTCTGAACGCGATAAACTCAAAAACTGCTGAACGGGTTTTCATACGGTTTTCACCAATGGATTTTGATGGGACTTTCACTGGTGGACAGCTGATATAAGGAGTAACGTAGGCTTATATTATTTTAGAAAAAGTATTAGGGTTCCGCGCAAAAAAAAGTCATGAAATCCAATATTTGTAATAGACTTTCGCCGTGCGAAGCCGGGGCGGGTCAGCAAGTTAATCAATAAAATATGAATTCTGATCAAAATAAGTAGTTTCATCATCACAAGTATATAATGGAGATGAGTTTTGCAGTTTACTGTATCTCATTTGGACGTATAGTTTAAGAGATAACACGATATTATCAACGCGCGACAGTAAACGAAACTTTACCCGTGCGAAGCCGGGGCGGGTTAGCTAGTTATATAAAGAGTAGCATTGTGCGATTTGGAACTGGTAGTAGTTATAGTTATCATACGATGAACATCGCATCGGCTAGTGTCTCGTCTTCACACCTCGCCTCACTACAAAAAGAGCGCTCGTCTTCGCTAATTTTACTGCCACTATAATACTAGACTTGCCCGCGACTCCGTCCGCGTTGACTATTAGTAAATTGACAATGACCTCTTTAGTGTAGGGTGGCTAGTACTTAGTAAATTGACAATTTTAAATGACCTCTTTAGTGTAGGGTGGCTAGTACTACGAAGAGGTCAAGTAACTCTGGTTCAACCCACTGGAATTAGATGAAATGTGACTCAGATTTTAGGCTGGACCTAAAGGTACCAAACTGAAAACCACACTGAGACCCGTTCAGTACATTTTGCGTCAAAGCTTATTTACAGGTACCTACAAATAACGATTATGATTCTCCTTAAACTAGTTGCAGTGTGCATCAGCTAGATTCGTGAAATTGTGAAAGAAATATAGGTACTCTTAGGGATAGCTAAGAAACATTTCTCAGAGATACCAACAAGTCTTCAATCTAGATACCTAATAAGATAACTAAAGATCATTAGAGTCAAGTAGTATTTCAGTGTTATTATTACAAGTACTTATTACAACTCTACCTAATATCTACTAGCTACCGGCATTAAGTAGGACCTGACTACTACCTACGTCTACCTATCCGGTAGGAAGTATGTAGACGCAGCTTGTGTATATTGGAATTTGTTTCTAAGCGAAGGAACATTTTCCGAGTCATGAAAGTGTTCGAACGGCAACAACATCACGTTGCACAATAATTTGAACAAGAGAACCCCGTCCCGCCGGCCGCCGCCGCTCCGTGTCACGCTAATAAGCCCCTCCTTTGCACGGCCACGCTGAATACTTTGCGAGAGCAAACAATGCAGGAATGGCTTTACGCATTTAATATTATCACACGACGTTTTTCTTTCTTTAGAAAGCCATTTCCGTTTCCTTTTTGCAATTAAAAAAGTGCGGAGACAAAAGAATTTCTAATTTCAAGCCAAGCGCAAGATAAACAAATGTTAGGCAGGCGGCAGACGAGAAAAAATGAATAAAAACTCACGGATTGTTTTGTCTTGTTACTGAAAAAGAAAGAAGCGAGCGTCAACTGAAGACGGAGCGTGTGCACTGCAGCTCGGCAGCTCGCACGAACAAATGGCAGCCGCCACTCGCATTGATCCACAATCTGCGCGCTCCACACACGCGTTATAATTGAAAATAATTGTATTGACTTGATAACCTAATTTGTTTACGAACCACCGGAGCGGTAAATCTGGTACGCGATCTAATTAGAGGCTGGTCGCACCGCCGCTGTTTAATTGTCCACGCACACTGAATACACTTGCAGTTTTGCGGAAATACTGTCGGTTGTCTGAGCGGTCTAAACTGAGCCTAGCGACAATGCAATGAGCAACGTTTCGGTCCAAGTCTACGTGCAATGAACAGACGCAGCGCGTACAGAAATGCGATGCAAAACTTAGCGGGGGACAAGTTGATGGTTCCATTATATTCGCAGAGCAGATAAACGGGCACAGTGTAGCTATAGACTCTTCAGCAACAATGGAAGACGTTAGCCGCCCTGCACAACACGCACACTTGTCTGCTACTCTGCACGGAGTGCATCACATTCTACTGCTACTGTTTAGAATATCATCAATTTGGATGCGAAGCAAAAATGATTTAACTCAGCTTACAATACATAATTATGTGTAATAATTATGATGGTCCATCTTAGAATCACAAAAACAACTTAATTAACCGCCAAAAAAATGGGAATGCAGATCTACAATGCACGAGTCAGAAGGTAGCAAATTACATAATTTGTAGGTACGTTTAGAAAAAGTGCAGTAAAAACCTTCAAATTAGTAGAACGTATGACGCTAGATGAGGTCGGCAATTTTTTTGCTCGCGCCAATTTTCGCTCGCTCGCCTCGCCGGAGGGCGTTCACCTGCTCTCCTAACTTTTTAATCTCTTCACGTCATATTATAACTGCATCGCTCCTATGTATCTGTCGCGGAATTATTAACTAAGATTCTCAGCACGCGATGCTGCTTCACTTAACTAATTTAGACTGCATCTGACACAATGCCGACGGTAATTTTATGAACATTGCAGCTTACCTAACTCGCAACAAAGTTAGATTTTTATTAAATAACCGAGCAGCCTGTATTTTTCTAGGTGCGAGTCCTTTGCCCTTTTGATGAAGGATATGCCATTATTTTCGCCAATACCGTCGACTCGTCTAATAGATCCATACCTGCCTCCATGGTCGAAAATATTGAGGTATACGTCAAGTGTCTGCCTAATAGGCCCCGTGACGACCACTACGGGGCGCGGGGGGATGCAAGGGGGTGAGAGGGCCGGTGCGGGACGAGGGAGAGGTTGTCTACGGCTGTAATTTAGTTGCGGCGTGTCGTTGCGAATTAATGCGGCATGCGAAGTGCCGGACATCGGCTCTGTGAGATACGGCCGGAGTCACCCGCCTCCGTTGCGCAACCAACCGCTTTTTATTGACGGCCAATTGCCAACACAAAAGTAATCAATTAAACTCAGAAACTTAAATTGGCGCGCAATTATAAGACCAGTAGGTATATGAAATCGGTAAAAGATTTTCGTCTCATATTTTATTCAGACCAAAAGGACCAGAAACGAACACCTCAATTTGCAGTAATTGCAGAGCATGGAGGAGACGTCTCCAGAAGTTTCGAGTATCGCGTTATACTGAGCACGAGACGAGAATAGCGCCAACAAAATGAATGCGCGCGTCAGCGAGCAGCAACAATGGCCGAGAATGAGGGCTATCAGCAAAAAGTCCGGCGTTTAGCGCTGCCGGTGCCGACCAATTACACCATCAACTTCTCTCGATGGAGAATTGGCTTTACCATTTGCCTCCCCTCGCAAACTACCCGCTGTTTTTCTACACATACAGGGTGGCAGGTTAGACATTGGAAATATTTTAAGGGGTCATTGTGCTCATCATTATGAACAACTTTTACTATGGGACCAACCCTGAAATCGCGAAAAAAGAATCAGCTGGTCCATACATTTATGTTTACATAACTCAACAAAATGTATGGAACAGCTTATTGTTTTTCGCGATTTCGGGGTTGATCCCAGTAATAAAAGTTCTTCATAATGATGAGAGTAAAATGACCCCTTAAAATATTTCCACTGTCTAACCTGCCACCCTGTATATAACTTCCATTGCATTTGCCATTTCATAGCTAAATGAGATTTGTACCTAATGTGGTTACACGGTGGACTAACAGCACCTTTCACTGTGACACCTTTAATGACAAGATATTCAGGCACAAACGCACACGCACATGTTATGATATTTTTAAAATTTAAGCTCTGTCTTAATAAAGTGAATCTGACGCGACAGACAGTCCAATAGTCTAGCAAAGACTACGCGCTATCAGCCGTCCTGCCTGTTATACAGACTACGTGTTACCAGCCGTCCTGCCTATTATACAGACTACGTGCTACCAGACGTCCTGCCTAATATACAGACTACGTGTTACCAGCCGTCCTGCCTATTATACAGACTACGTGCTACCAGACGTCCTGCCTAATATACAGACTACGTGCTACCAGACGTCCTGCCTAATATACAGACTACGTGCTACCAGCCGTCCTGCCTAATATACAGACTACGTGCTACCAGCCGTCCTGCCTAATATACAGACTACGTGCTACCAGCCGTCCTGCCTAATATACAGACTACGTGCTACCAGCCGTCCTGCCTAATATACAGACTACGTGCTACCAGCCGTCCTGCCTAATATACAGACTACGTGCTACCAGCCGTCCTGCCTAATATACAGACTACGTGCTACCAGCCGTCCTGCCTATTATACAGACTACCTACGTGCTACCAGCCGACCTGCCTATTATACGAATTTCACACAGTAAACTTACCTTTATTAAACATAATCAAATAATCTTAATCGTAAAATAAGTTATTGTGATAAGCAGGACTTCTGTACAAGTATATGATAACAAACAAGGAGCACTCCCAAGTCCATCGCCCTAGACACGTAGGTGGTACCTAAACAACAATCATATATCTATCTATATCAATAAAGTAATAAATAAGTATATTGAACTATCAATGCAGGTACGTTAAAAATGTTCCGAGGTTTCCTTCAGTGTCATGAGATTTATTGCCATTCAAGCGTTTTAGCATCAAACAGCGAATAATGACGTTGAGCCTCTTTGTGCAAATCACTTTGATCTCACGCTATGAAAGATCTTAGATAGTTTTATTTAGATTTTAATAACTCCACTATAAATTCGCTACGAGCAAAGTTGATTAAATTCTCTTCTTTTGACGTTTATCTACATTTAGACTCGACAAAGATTCTGTTCTCAACTCCGAACTGTAACATTGTAATTGAGAAAGTGTTTATCTTTGGTAATTGAATAATTTATAGCTTTTGCTCAGAAAGAGTGTCTTTATAAGTATTTTTCTTCTTTTATTGATCCTGACATAAGTTTACTTATGTTAAAGAAACGGTCTTTAATACACTATGTCACTATAAGTATTATACGTGTATCTGTCGAGAAGCCTCCGGCCGGGCTAACATGCGCGCCGCGACAAATTTTATCGACTGTTTTGTCTCGCTCTTACTCGTACGAATACGAGACAAATGCACGATAAAAGCGTCGACAAAATTTTGTCGCGGTGCGCATGTTAGGCGCTCTGGAGTAGGTACATGAACCTCCTATGAAGCGGAAAGATACCAAAAACTGACAATGTTACCGGCACACGGTGTTGCATCAGTTGCATGACACGCCTTACGCGTCATACATGTGAAAAACGCCACACTTAGAATAAATAAAATTAAGATTTCAATCAGAGATTCACAAAAAATACTCCTATATTCCATCCTAAATGATTGAAGTGTGCTAGTATTCATGACGGTCTAATGTAGTGTTCGCAAGGTTCTTGTACACTCGACGCCATTGACGGTCGACTACTTTTCACCTTTATGTTCTTAGTAATAAGGGCGAAAAGTGGTCGACCGTCAATGGCGTCGAGTGTACATCTCGCCTGGTGGGAGTAGAAGGTCGAAATTGAGATTAATTCCGAGCTAGATTACATTTATAGGCTGTGCGTGAGACCTAGATCTGGGGGACAGTTATTAAATCGCTCCGAACAAATTAAAATGTATTGAGTGTTGCTGGCTTGTAGGTACCTTGGCTACTTGTTTAGTTAGTATAAATAACGATTTTCACACGGTCCATGTTTTGATGTAAGTTGTAGATATACATTATTATACATTCACAGTGGCAATATTATATTCTGGTAAATTCTCCACACCAGCAGTTCCCATTTTTTTTTTGGCTATGGTCCCTAAATTATCCACCTATTTTGGAGGAGCCCCAATGCATTTATTTTACTTATTAGTAAAAGACTCTCGACATCTGATTGTTTGCCAACTGAACTTGAAAAGAAATGACGTGTGAACTTGAAAAGTAGTGTTGCGTCGTGCGTCGGTAGGTACCTACCGACGCGGTGACGACGCGGGACCATTATCTGCGCGGGGGCATATCGATAAAAGTGCCGACCAATTCTTGGAGTCCCTGTGACCCTTGCACGGAACTCCAGGGTACCGCGGAACACCTATCAGGAACTGCTGTTCTTCACTATAGCTGTATTTTATTAATAATAGTGCCTAATCCTAAAATAACAAAGCTTGGCCGACATCCTAATAAATGACTTATTTTATCTTTATCCTGTTTTGGGATATTAAAAGCTATCGATCATACTTTAAAAGATTCTAGTCCAAAGCAATCAATAACATTAAAACTATGGTGCATTCTACTAGTGAGTGAGAGGTGATCATGCATTATGATCAGGGCCCCAAGTGCAGACTTGGGGCCCTGTTGCAATTGTGTAAGGATGGTGTCATAATTAGGGATGTAAAGCGGTAAAATTACTTTCGTAAAATTCGGTAAAATACGATATTTTACGTAAAATATTATATTTTACGGTAAAATACGGTAAAATTGGTTAAAAAACGAATTAAACTACTACTAAGAAAAGTTACGAGTCCGGGGAACAGATGGAGCCACAGTCACTCATTGCGACCAATCATCACCGACCGCGGTCCGCGCATACCTCCATTCACCATACATAAGTAGCCGGTAATTTTACCGTAATTTATATAAATTACCGTAAAATACCCGTATTTTACCAGCGTTTTCGATAAAATTACGTAATTTTGCAACCCTAGTCATAATGACATCAAAACTGTCAAAACCTTTGGTCATTGGCTTAGAGTAAGACTATCTCTTCGGTCATTGGTCAAAACGCTGTCATTATGAGACCATTCTTACACAATTGCAGTAGCAGACTTGGGTGGCCCAGGTGTGGTGGTGGGTGGTGGTGGTGGTACCTCTAGTTCCTCCTCCGAGGAGTGGTGGTCGTACAGGTGGTCGGGCTCGGGCTCCGGCAGCAGGCGCGGCGGCGCGGGTGCGCAGGCGCATGCCTCGCCGCCCATACCTGCGGGTGCGCCACTTCGGTTACATTCTGGTTAAAGCAGTTACCTACTATAACACTTTACTGAATTTAGTCGTCCTGAATCCTTTCTTAACTGATTTCGTACGTCAGGGAACTTGCTAAATGCTTTCTGACGTGACTCACTAGTGAATACAGTTACCTACTTCTTCATTTAGGACGACTGAATTCAGTAAGACACACTATTCACGAGATACACATTTACACATTTTATAGGAAGTAGCATAACACACGGGACCGTAAGTGGAAAGTGAACACTGACGCGGGGCAGATGGACAGCATTGAAAAAACTAAAACTGTACTTATACTTAGATTTTTGATAAAAATTATTATCAAATGATCTTCCGTGGTTCACGCTACAGTTTTGTCGCACTTATTTAATGTACCTATTCGAAATTCCACTGGAATCAATTTACGGACCGCTATACGAGTTTCACGGGCTTGTTAATTTTTATATTGATGTTTATAAAGATATAATAAAGATGTGTCGTTAAAACGTTTCTTCAATAGGTACACTGCCGTGACTTCCCGTGTGAGGAGGCGATGCCTCCGCAGATTTACGACGTAATTGATGACAGCATCCTCCTCATAATAAAAGAGTATACTGTTAGTTTTTAAATATCTCCCCTCTTCAGCTTTGGTGTGTCTACATTATCTACATTGGTAAAAGGAAGCAACATCAGTACTAAAATGTGTAAAAAAACAAGCAAGCCTAAATTCATGTCTGTTTGAATTCTGACTGTGGGTTCATCGAAGTTTCAAACCAGCCTACTTTTAGTTCTACTTGGGTACCATTTTCTACTTCATTTATTTATTTATTTATTTGTTAACATAGGTAAAGAAATACAGATGTTACGTTTGGTGAACAGAGCGCTATGCTATGCCAGGAGGCGTACAAATATGGTGTGCTTTAGCTGAGGATTACAAATCGTCAAAATATTTGAAAATCATGCATAATAGGTATACGGTATAAGAAAATTAATTGAAATTATTTATTACTACTCTAGTTATGTCAGACCTAAATGAGGAATTATTAAAATGTCAAAAAAGAAAAAAAAAGTTCAGTATTAGCTGTTTTAAAAAAGTGTTGTCGAAGGCTGGATGTATATTGTACCTATCATTAAATAAGTATTGTTTCATGCAACCAGTTCGACCATTTTCCTCTATCCCATCTACCGTTCAATGAAAAGTTCGCATCATCACAATGTTTACTTGTACAGTACATTATAATCCAGACTAACAAAAACATGAATTACCATGATTCAAGTTTTCCTCGATGTAGCCATCATTAACCATTACACCTGACTGATCAAGTATTTATACAGTGGATTGTATTACTTCATAGGTAGGTACCTACTTTAACTCTACCAACTTTATATTAATAGGAAATTGGTTTCATGAATGATAATAAATAATACGACCCATTTGCGAAGTAAATAAATGATAAGTACTTACCTACCTATGAAAAAATAGGGATGTTTACATAGAACATTATTTTATTAATACCTGCCGGCCTAGCATGACCACGATAGAAACGGGTTTTGTCTACATAGAAATAGACAAAGTGACAGATTGTAGAAACATTTCTACGTTTTATGAATGAAATCTGTCACTTTGTCTATTTCTATGTAGACAAAACCCGTTTCTATCGTGGTCATGCTAGGCCGGCTGGTGTGTGGCTCAGAAAAATCACATTATAATAAATATTTAAAGATACTGGAAAAGGGCAATATATTTTAATAACAAAAAGTCCCATAGGTACCTATTGGATTTCAATCTTAACAAGCATGAAGCTTTCAGGCTGTCATTATACTTATTAATTATTTATGTTTTATTTTGTCGGTACCCCGGAGTATGTTATGTCAGTTAACTAATCAGTATAAATTATCTACAAAACTACTTCGGATAAATTGCCACGTGTGTGACTGTGTATTCTCACAAAATAAATCAATTCAATTCAATTCAATTCAAATCATTTATTTGCTAGAACATGGTATGTACAATGGTCTTACAGTTTTATAAGTTCCGACATATTCTGCCACATGCGGCGTGCAAAATGCGAGTAATTATGAAGTTAGAAACAATTCAATTAATATTATACTTAAATTAATACTCAATTACAAAAAATGTTATTATCTTATATTATATATTTTTTATTATTATATCTTGTCGTCAATAAATTCTTTAACACTATAATAAGTTTTGTTTAGTAATAGGTTATGTAACTGTTTTTTGAACAATGTGAGGCGTTGTTGAGCAAGGCTTTGAGGAAGGTGATTAAATATTCTAATACACATACAGTACACGTTTCTTTTAAATATTTCTAAATGTATTGGCGGCATGCGTAATCTGTTTTTGTGTCTGGATCGGCTATTCACATTATCACTAAATTTTTCAAAAAAATGGGGATACTTTTTTACAAATAAACAGATTTCGAATATATATAGACAAGGCAATGGTAATATTTTTAGTTTTTTAAAAAGGGGTTTACAACTATCTAGATAGTGAGCATCACATATTGCTCGGATACATTTTTTTTGAGCTTTAAATACTCTATCAATTTCTACTGAGTTACCCCATATGATGATACCGTATCTAAGAACCGACGATACGTATGCGTGATAAGCCACCAATGCTGTGTTCCAATTAACTAATTGTCTAATTCTTTTCAGTGCATAAATAAACCGGTCTATTTTATTTACAAGTTTCTCTACATGAGGTTTCCAGCTACAGAATTTATCTACTGTTATACCCAAGAATACACATTCATTGACGGTAGTTAGATTTTGGTTATTATATTGTATGTCGAGGTTGGTAGTGTGTGAATTGAATGTCTGAAAGTTTACGATGTTTGTTTTTGTCATATTTATTTTCAAGTTATTTTGTTCCAGCCAGCTGATGGCGTGATCTAGGCTGCTTGAAATTTCGTTTTCTAAGTTTTCCTTATTGTGATCCTTAATTATTAATGTCGTGTCATCAGCAAACAATATACAGTCTTTTTTAATTGCGTCAGGAAAATCGTTAATGTATATTAGGAATAGGAGTGGTGCTAAAATGCTTCCTTGTGGGGTTCCTACGGGATTATTTTGCTTAAAGTGAGACCTGAATTTTTTTTGTTCACGCTGACTAGTTCTTACTACCTCAACACATTGTTGTCTTTCCTCCAAGTAACTTTTGATCCAACAATTAGCGTTACCACGTATTCCATACGATGAGAGTTTACCTAAGAGCTTTTTATGACAGACAAAGTCAAAAGCTTTCGTCATATCTAGAAACACGGCACTAATTTTAGACTTATTATTTAAACTATTCGTTATTTCTTTGATCAATGAGAAGCATGCTAAAGTGGTAGAGCTATTTTTTCTAAATCCAAATTGTTCTTTTTTGAGTATGTTGCACGATGTCAGAAAACATTCTATTTTGGAGTACATAACCTTCTCGAACACTTTGGATAATACCGGTATTAATGTTATCGGTCGATAGTTGTTAATATCTGTTCTTACTCCTTTTTTATGTAAAGGCTTAACAATGGACTTTTTTAGCCGTTTTGGGAAAACACCTTCTGATAGAGATAGATTAATTACATGAGTTAGGGGGGGAACTAAACTAATTGCACACCTTTTGAGTACTTTAGTGCTAAATTCGTCATAACCTGTAGAGTTAGTATTCTTTAAGGCTTGAATTATTTTATAAATGTCAAAGTTGTCTACTGGGGTCAGGAATATGCTTTTTGGGTTTTCAGTTATACTGTTTATTTTGCTACTATTAATATGTCTATTATTATTGTTATAAGTCAATGATATATAAAAGTCATTAAACAACTCACATATTTTGTCAGGCATGTCATATGATTCATTGTCAATTTTTATTGTATCTATTTCTGAATTAACATTTATGTCAGTAGTATTTTCTTTAATTAAGTGCCATGCTGCTTTACTTGCGTTTTTTGCGTTAGTCATATATTTTATACTATTTATCTGTTGAGCTTTGTGTATACATTTTTTTAAAATTCTATTATAATTGTCATATATATTTTTATTATGTTTTTTATTGTGCTTACATAGGTGATATTTTAAGTGTAATGTCCTTTTTTTGATACAGCAGCGCTTAATACTCTTTGTCAAACCTCTGTTTTTTATGTTTTTGCATATGGTTTTTACCTTAATAATGGGAAAACAAAGTTTGTAGAAGAGAGTTATCGTATCATGTAGAGAGTCGAAAGCATCGTTTGTTGTTTGGCATTCATATACATCGGAAAAGGATAGGTTAGAGATGTAGTAAATAAATTTGTTCACATTTTCATCACTAAGGTCTCTAATATATTTAAACCAGAACTTCGAGTTATTGGCCTTTACTTTTTGGTCAATTTCTAAATTAACTGTTATAGATTGTGCCGTTTCATGATCTGATAAAGCAAGATAGTGAATGTCAGATTTGGCATTGTCTAAGTTGCTCACTATTAGGTCCAGGCATGAGTTTTTTCTTGTAGGTAATTCGACATGGTTTTTCAAATTATTATTTATTATGATAGACTTTAAGTCATTGGACAGTTTTGTTGGTTTTAGAAGGTCTATGTTCCAGTCGCCGCACAATATAATTTTCTTATTTTTTTTTTTAATTAGATTGTTAGTGAGTGATTCTAAATTATCAAGGAAAATTGTTGCATTTGTTGAGGGGGTTCTATAGATACATACTACAATAAGATTAAATTTTATTATTTCTATGGCACAGCATTCGAATTGAAATGGAACTTGTGGAATTGTAATATTAACTTCTTTGTATTGGAGATTATTTTTTAATAGGATGCACGAGCCTCCTCGGCGCTGATTTATTCGTGAGTAAAAAGATACCAATCTGTAGTTATTTAATCTAAGATTTGATTCATTACCTCGCCTAATGAAAGTCTCTGTAAAACATATTATGTCAACTGACCCTAGCTCTTTTTGTAGATCGTTTATGGCAAGCTCAATAAATTCTTGTTTATTTAATATTCCTGCTATGTTTTGATGGATTAATGTAATTGACTGTTGTTTAATCTGACTTGCGAAATAAACGAATATTCTTATCTGACTCTGATTTAGTTATTTTCTGAAAATATTTTGTAATTTTAGTTTGTATAGTCTGTTGTGTACTAATTATGTGATGTACTAAGTTTTCCTGTGTAGTATTTAAATTGGTGTGTTTGGTTTTGTATTGACTGAGAAATTCACTATGATAGCGCTGGTAGTCAATTTCTGAGTTTATTTTTTGGCAAAGATGTATGACATATTTTTCTTGGTAGCTTAGTGTAGGGTAGCGATCATTGTAATAGTAATGGTATGAATTGTGCATTTTTAGATATTTACAATTTTTATAATTTTGAACTAATAATTCTAATTTACTATTCATCATAGATTTGTTTAAGTATGGATTAAATTGAACATTTGTTAGGAATACAGTATGAGAACGAAGTTTATATAATACATTGCATATTTCGGTTATAAACGTATACGGTTGCTTATCATTCGAACCTATTACCAAAATAATAATATCATTTGGGGTCAGGTCGTTTAGGAAGTTGTCATTACAACTGCTTAATATTTGTGCGCTGGTTGCATTTGGTTTGATAATCGACGTTATAGTGTAGTTGTCATTCCATTTATTGTGTCTAGCTTGGATCATCCCTGTTGCTAAATATCTCGCTTGTTGATCCCCTAGAATTATTATTCTTTGTCTACACTTTTGTCTTGGTTTATCAAGGTTTTCCTTACGCGACTGCTCTGGTTCATTCTTAGATTCTAATTCATGGTCTTTGCTACAGGTGGCGACATCTATTGGTAATAAAGTAGCATTGTTGTCATTATTGTCCTCTTTTTCATTGTCATTATTTTCTTCTTTTTCAGTCAGTATGATTTCTTTATTTACATCTCTTCTATTTTTCTTCTTCTGTGTAGAATTTCTAATGTCAGGCGAACCATAGCAAATGTTTTTGTATTGTGATATTTTCTTCTGCTGTTCTATATTTTGATGTTTCAATTGACTATTTTCTATAATTAATGTTTCTATCTCCTTGTGGGCACTTTGTAATTCCTCTTTCAATTTTCTAAGTTCTTCCAGTAATTCCGCATTATCTAGATTAGCTCCTGACAAATCTGGTAGGCTTCTGGAGTCAATGTTTGATGTTACTGAGGTGTATGAGAGATTAAGTGAATCGATGGATGAGGTTTCGATGCGGTTTTTCCGAATGGTGATATTGTCAAAGCTCAATCGTCTATTTAAATTCTCCATTCTTAATGTCATTCAGCGCCACCTATTGTCTAGTAGGGTCAGTGTTATGGACCTTTGCGATAAATCCCCTAGTTTTGACTTCGTATTATTTTGTGTACCTGTACTTATTATTTTTTCTACTCGATACTAGATGTCAGATGATTTGAGTTAACAAATAAAATCTCACAAAAAGAATCACAGTGCTGCGGAATCGATCCATCAACCTTGTGCGCGACGTCGCACGCACTAAAGTGTATTATGTCGGACGCAGAACCACTCGGCTATCGCAACTTAACCCAGATGGTTTAAATTTTCTATGTGTTTATACGTTTTCTTAATAAGTCGTTATATTTGAAATGTAGTACTGTACAATGTTATTGTTTTTTATTTGTATTTAAGTCACTTTATCACTTTATTTTCCACTGGATTTTCACTATTTTTATCGCTGTTAATGAGTATCTTCATAAAAACTGTAATTTTCCCGTTATTTGTTTAATTGTTATTCATTTTCACTCTTCACTTTTATGAGTCAATATTTTATTTACGCCTTAATAATATTGCTTGAAAGTGTTATCACGTCTTTATTGTCACCTTTGTCACAAAATGTATATAAATTTGTAGCAAAAAACTGCACTTTACTATTTTTTAGAATAAAAATACTAATAAATCTAAGCACAAGCATATAGGTGGAGACCTCAGATCATAAAAACAAGGAGATATGCCATCATAGCAAATTAGTAGGTACGGGAACAACTGTCGCCAGTTTTAGTACATTTTTCAACACAATTATAAGCGCCCCTCGTGAATATACCTAAAGATCTCCCACACATTAAAAATTCCGCACACCCTCAATCTAACACTGTTAATCGTCACTCAACACTAGCACTAAACTAAAACACTGTACCTATTTATATCATCGATCGTGTTCGGTTAATCGCCAGCGTGTACTTTTGTACTACGTCCAATTTGCTCAAATTAAAGCATCAAGCTCAATAGCGCCTTGGCACATCTCCCTTGTTTCTATGATCTGAGGTGGAAACAGACCGAGGGCTTTCGTAAGTAGATTAGCTTTACCTTTAGCTTAGGCAACAGGATATCGGCTCTATGACGACACGTCGAGACAAGTCGCTGCCTGTCTACTGCAGGGTCTGCCTATGATTCATGGCTAGCACCAGATTACGTGGACAGTTAACATAACTTAACATTGAAAGTTTTTGGTCCTTACATTATTTAGTCCTGTCATCTAAAAACTACCAACACCCTCAAGATTAACTACATGATTATTATCACGATCCTTGGATTGAACGAAACGGCGAAGACAAATTTTATTTATGGTTAATCAACAATGGCGCCAAATAAATGAGGCTGCCAATGGCAATATCCCCAAAAACAAACATTTAAAAAAACCAATCACGAAACTCGTCGGCCTTGAATTACAAACTTTTAAATAGCTGTGTAGGTATAGCATCAATCAAACAGAGATAATTTCTTAAGGCCAGGATATCCGAAATCAACGTATTTTTGATTCAATGGTAAACAGTCAAATATTCTTTGTTGGGATCAGATAAAAATATATGTTGTAGTTTCATAAACATTCTTGATTATTCTATGGTTCAAAACACGATATGTACAACTTCACTCGATCTTAAAATATTACGAAAACAGGGATTTTTTTATCGTTTTTCAGGTCATACTTAAAGTATATGAAACTTATATTCATCAAAATTATGTCAAAAAATAGTCAATAACGTTTAGAAGATTATTCTATGGTTACTTTTTCTCAAAACAGTTTTAATTTTTTTTAATACAATATTATTTAACAAAAGGGAGGAGCGCGAGCGCGCGGCTCGCTTTAGTAGCCCGCGAGGCCTCTCCGAGGTAGGACCTGTGTTCCTTTTGCTGGCTCGCTGCGTTCGAATAATAAATCGACCGAAATATCAGTTTATCGTTATTCCGTGATCGCAATAGTTTGAAAAATCTGTCTGTAAATAATATTGTAGTTTCTAGTACCTATTAATAATTAAATTGTAAATATTAGTTTAAGTAGTAAGTAAATAGTTAATATAGTGATCTAGTATTTACCTATTTAAGAATATAAAAATAAAATATGGGGAATAAAAACAGAAAAAAGAAAAAAAACAAAATTTGAACTACGGAAGCTTAAAAAAAAACCAGCCAAGTGCGAGTCGTACTCGTGCACTAAGTTTGTTTGTAAAGGAATTTTGATGATATTGAAAAAACTGTACTAGTTAGGATATACAATAAAATTGGACAAGCATTCTTTATAATTGTTCCAAATTTGAAGTCGATAGCATTAGTAGTTTCTGAAATAACCAGCTGTGACAGACAGACGGACAGACAGACGAAGTCGCAGCATAAGGGTTCCTTTTTTACCATTTTGGTACGGAACCCTAAAAACATAAGGTAAGTTTGATTACTAGTAGGTACCTAACCTATTTATAACTACCTACCTACCTTCAATCAACAATATAATAGGTAGGTATTATTGCTGATCGTAACTATCCTTGACACGACAGAGCAATATTGTAGTTGTATTTATATACCTACCTACCTACTTGCTTTCGTCACAGTAGGGTCATTGCGCTGGATAGCGGCCGATTAGCGGAGTGTCCAACTTTACGTTAATATATTAGTATGAAATATTTATAGAAAATTTATTGAACGTATTTGTATGGATACCAGATATTATGAAGATTGAATTAAGAAGTAAAAAAATTACATACATAGCTGTAAATTAATTTTAGAGGTGTTTAATCGCAAAACATGGTGAAATGCTAGTTTACGGACATTTTTTTGGTTTACGGCCACATTGTATCTAGTTTACGTCCACATGGTTTATTATGGTAAATTACCTTTAAAAAGATAATAAAATAACATAGCACTGTAAATTACGTTGCTTTTTAATATAAAAACAAAATCTAAGTCAGTCTTTCGTATTTAATCACATCTACATTCATTTTATTAACTTATTTTATATTTTTGTACATTTCTTAATCACAGTAAAAAAGACTTAAAAAAATACAAAAATCGGTCAAGTGTGAGTCGGATTTGCGCACGAAGTGTTCCGTACCATTATCTATACAACATTAGACACCATATTATAAGTATTATTATCTTTATTAAGATCGAGAAAAAAACGGCAAAAAAATCACGTTTGTTGTATGGTAGCCCCCCTTAGATATTTTTATTTATTCTGTTTTTAGTATTTGTTGTCATAGCGGCAACAGAAATACATCATCTGTAAAAATTTCAACTGTCTAGCTATCACGGTTCATGAGATACAGCTCATGGTGACAGACAGACGGACAGCGGAGTATTAGTAATAGAGTTCCGTTTTTACCCTTTGGGTACAAAACCCTAAAAATAGTAGGTAGGTACTCCATTGGCATAGGGAACAGGGTCCAAGCTACCAGTGGTCAGGGATCTAGAGAGAGGATTCTCCTAACAATGTAAGCCGTGTTTAGGAAAGCTTTCTGGATAAAGACCTTGTTCCGAGAGCCTTCTCAGGTGTTGGTCGAGTCTCTTGGCTATTAGATCATTGGCCGAAACGACTATAGGCACAACTATTGCTGAGTGCACTTTCCACGTGCGGAGAACCAAGTGTGCCAAGATACTCGATTTATTTATCTTTTTCGGCCTTTACGAGATGTCCATCATGCGGGACTGCAATTTCAATTTTTATCTATTATTTTGCGACATTCTAACCAATCTATCAAAATTAGCAATAATAGTCCGATCAGTGATGAATTGATGATACAGCGATCCCAGTACAATGTGATATGACCATTTTCGATGACTGGGTCGGCCACATACTTGTATTTCAGAGCAAGTTGCTGGTAGATAATCCTGGCCACCAAGTTGTGTCTATGCCAAGTACTCAACGTTAGCAAGACGAAAACAACCATAAATTATTATATATTTGGATCGATTCAGCGGGACAGTGGCATGCCCGACAGCCCGACAGATATGTATTTTCGGTAGTTGCTCGTCATCATAACTTCGTCTATAATTGCTTTAAAAAAAACCATCGGTTTCTCCTAAGAGTTCGCCGAAACGCAGCCAGAATATGGCCGCCAAGAAGTCTGCATCAGACCAGTAAAGTAAAGATAAAGTGCCCAATAAAAGTGTCCATGTAGCTCCATGAGATTGGTTTTGAGCACTATAGGCTTGCGCTAGTTCTCTTTACCTAATGGGAGTGGCGTGAGTCCATTTGTCACTTCGTTCACTGCAACTACATCTTGGTGCATCCCTACTTCGGCTTTAAGGAAATATTCCCTAAGATCGCACACCTCACGGTTTGTGAAGAGTTTTGGTATTTAAAAAGCCTCGACCTCGACACTTCGTGGTATTCGTTCTCGACACACTTAGGTGGTGCTGGATTCATCCAATATGCAATCGGAAATAAACGAACCTTCCAATTCAGGTCGTCTAATTCTGGCTGAATCTATCTAAATATGCCGAAAGAAAACATCAAGACCCAACCAATGTCGGCACATACCTTGTTGCCACCTGACAAAAGACTGTTAATACGGTGAACGAAACCCCTCAAAGTCAAAAGTCAAAGTCAGCCTCATTAATTCTCAACGCTTCCGACATACGGTACCCAAGTATTTCTAGGTTTCAGTTGCGGAGAGAGATCTAAGGTACCTATATGGAATCCATGAGTTGGGTTCCCAGGGATTCCATCTCCGCTCGCTAAAACCATGGATGACTGCACATTAATTTGTTGTTCTCGGAATGCCAATAATGTTTCCCTTGTTGTCTAGTATCCTCCTACTCTAATCCTTTAAACGCCAACTGAAAGATATTATATTAATAAATAAAAATATGCTTGTGAATAATTATCAATTTTGTTCTTTTTACCCGACTGCGGTGAAGCCCAAAAGGAGGGTAATGTTTTTCACCTTTAGGTATGTTAATTAGGAACTTTGGAGGACATCTATAAAAGAAACATTAAAAATATAATACTTATCAACTTCAGTGGTCGAAAACTGAGACATCATAGTGCCATATTCTATTGGCGGCCATTGAATTCCCATACATTTTGTATGGCCGGAAAAAACACGATTTATTTATATTTAGGCGGACGTAAACTAACAGCGATGTCACAGCATATAAAAGAAATATATTTAAAAGAATTTCGATCCTAACCCATATTAATAAGATACTAAAAAAAATTAAATATGTTATTATTTTTTATGTCTATTTGCGGACACCAGGCCGTAAACTAACATTTTTAAAGAATTACTATTCTAGTTCGCGGACACTAAATATTTAACAAGTTTTTGAATATGATTGAAAAAAACTTAGCAAAATGCATTGTAATAATGCATTACTAGCAATTAAAACAAAAAAAACATGTCACAGATAAATAAAACCAGAAATACTTACCTTGCAAGCAATGCGTGCTCACTATTTTTTCGCTAGTTTTACCAACGCATGTGCACCGGCGGTGCTAACGGTGAATTGAACGAGGATTTGTGCATATTTGGGTAATACTACGTAACTAATTTTACTAGGTCAGAATGGAACAGCTATCCTTTTCTTCCTAGAGCCGTATTTCAAGTGGAACTGAAGGATAGAACTCTTATTTTCTTAATATTTGTGCAGCACATCCTCGAAATGTCCGCCTATAGACGCTGGACGGGAAACCGACGCACCTACCCTACTAGCTAAGCCTATCTATAGCTGGGTACCAGTGGCGAAGGGTCAATTTTTGTAAGAGGTAAGCCGGAGCTAGAAATGCTTCTACCTGGCCACGAAAAGCTAATTATAAATATTTGACAATAGTCAATACTGCCTGTGCTGCTTTTCAAAGGAAAGTCGGTAGGAATCGTATTGTGGGGACCCTTCACCACTGCTGGGTACTCACTTAGCAGTGTAGCATGTAATGTATCAGATACGGTATCAAGTGAGTACCTACGTAGGCACGAGCCCGCTGCGAGCCGCACGCGCGTGTCTCGTCGAGTGGCGGTATCACTGCGAACCAGGGACTTGAAAACGAAATGAATTTCGTTCCGTTACACTAAATGTTCCCTCATAACATTCCAAAGTTTGTAACGATTAGTATCGTTACAAACCGAAAAATAACAATAACGTTATAAAAAAATAACGTTATAAAATAACATTTTCGTGGCACAATATTATAAGTAATGTTATGCTTATATCCGCTATAATAACGTTATAGGTAAAACGTTACAGATTCACTTGTAACGTTATTCATAAGAAGTTTTCTTTCTCATTGACCACCACGGCGCCGCGGCCGTCGCACCCCGTAGGTATAAGTCACAGTCGTATTCAAGAGAGAGTGCGTAGGGTAGGTGCGCCTGTTTGCCGACCACCGCCTATTTTCGACCATTTGACGGCACGTAGCTACAGAACTCCGAAAAATTGCAAAACTAAGCCGATTCTTTTTTAAAACTGTGTTTCCGTAGAAACTTTAACCCGGCGTCATGGGGGTTGGGTCTGTGAGACCCGGCACATTTTATTTTGCTTGAATTTCGGTTACCTACTACCTTTCCGACGTTGCTGTTGTTCTCAGTAGCTGGAGGTATTGAGTTGTTCTAAGCGTCGCAGGCAACACATTGGTCGTGCGACAGCCGCACTGCGAGTTACACGTGCGCAAAGTTGAAAAAGGTCACTAAGACCCACCCCCGCACTTAGTGTAACAATTTTGCGCCATTTTTCACATATGACTTTTACCATACTATGCTGACTGTATCAATGATAATGATGCGAAGTATTTTTTTTTTTTTTAGATATCCTAGTTTCCTATTAAAATGTGCTATTAAAACATTAAGATTGATTGTTTATTACTATTATACGATATTTTTCTTTTATTTATTTACATGAATACCTACAAAAATAAACCCGAACAAATTTGATCTTTTTAATTTATGAAGTACTAGATTATTTCATATTTAATAAGCGGGTCTGTATGACCCACCCCCTACGTCCATGTTACACTTTTTCACCCCCATGACGCCGGGTTAATATATTAGTAGTTTATACACAAGCACTCAAAGTAATTTGTACGCATCTTACATCGAAAGTAATTAAATAATTCTGTGGCTCCGAACGAACGCGAATAAACGGGTCGTTTTCTAATAAAAAATAGTGCGCGTCGTAACATTAATAGTAAGTTTGTAATGTTTTCTAGCACTTTTTAGTTTGTTTGTTGGTTAAACAACATTGTTTAACATGTATTGAATATGAAAAACGACATTGTTACTTCCAATTTTGATATTATAATCATAAAATAAAGCGGTCGAGAAACAGAACTACGGTTTTAAATTGTCTAGTTTTCGACCGGATGGTCGAAAATAGGCATAATATGGTCTACCTAGGCTGTTTAATGATCTACTAAAGCCTCAAAATATTAACATTGCAGTTTTCGATTAGGGCGATGCCGACGTGGTCAAGTAAAATGCAGCTAAGACTTAGGCCTATCTGTTCTCTGCCAAAAGGAGGCCATTCCAGCCCACTTCTACTTTTCGAGACGTATCATACCGATAGCTAACCATCTTGAGCTTCTGGGCCACCTGGACCTATATTGAGGCCAAGGCTCAATTGGCAGCTAAAAAGCTGGGTATCATCTCAATGGTGCGGCGGTACTTCACGTCTGGACAGTTGCTTTTATTGTACTAAGCACAAGTTCGTTTGTGCATGAAAAACTGCGCGTAACTATGGGATGGCTCAGCCAAGTACCAGCTTGAGGCGTTAGAGTTGGAGTCCTTTGAGAAAGGTGCCAAAAGCTCATCAACAACAAATTCCTTTTTCAGACTAACCTCCAAAGTCTTGAACATATATAGTAGATATAACAGAGAGAGAACATACATAGATAGTTGGGTTTCTACCCATGAATTTGGCTATCATATACAAAAAGATCGAACTCGACTAGCTTGGGAGTGGGGTTTCGCCTAGTTCATCGCTGCATCGTATTATGATATTTGTCTAACTGTGTAGTGTTTGTTAACAATGTTGAAACTTAAATAAAAAATAAATAAATAAAGATAAAGATAAAGACTAGTAGTTCCAGAGATTAGCGAGTTCAAACAAACAAACTCTTCAGCTTTATTATATTAGTATAGATGTTGATACATGAATTTTTAGATGATTTTGTCATTTGAATTATAAAGAGAGGTTGATAATTTACTCGTTCAATTTTGTATGCTTACTTTTCTCCACTGAATGCTTTACTTTCAGTAATTTCAGTAAGTGGTGGAAAACTGGGTACTAGGTGGTCGAAAACTGAATTTTCCGGTCGAAAACTGGGAGAAACGGCATTTTGAGACATTTAATTATTTTAAAAATAACCAGCATTCTAAATTAACTAATACTTTAACTTAAATGAAAGAGTATATTAAGAATTCATTACTTAATATTATTTTTTGTACTTGTTAGCAGAAATATTATTTTTTGAATTTTGATTTGACAACTCCACTAATTGGTCGAGAACAGGCACAATTACCCTATATTATTTGAAGAAAGTTTGCAGAGGTATTCCGGTTTCGCAGTCGCGTTGGTGGTAAAATAACATAGGTACTATTTTTCAATATGCAACTGACATGATGACTTGATCAATAATAATTCGTAGTAATATATAGGATAGTAGGTATTTAGGCACCTGAAGAGTTTTATTACAACCCGGAACTTCACACTTCGACGATTGTTTGTCATCGCTCAATGAAAAATCTCTGAATACAAAATTTTTCTTCTTACGGCTCATGATTTAATAAACTCAAATTATACGATTGAAATCAGATGTAAATAAAAATAAACACGGCGAAATGCTAGGTTGCCGTTGTTGCCAATACTGCGCTCGGGGAATCGCCGCAGATCTCAAGGTCAAGGCTAGCTGGCAACGTTGCGTATCGAAATGAATAAACGTTATTATATTATATCGTTATATTAATAATATCGTTATTAAATAGTTGTAGATTTCGTTCCGTTTGTAAGTATCGTTATATACAAAGAATTAATTATGTTACGTTTCTGGTGGAACGGTACAAATTATCGTTACTGGAACGAATCGTAACGTTATTTTGAATAACGTTTCAAGTCCCTGCTGCGAACACAAAGGCGGCTCGCAGTGTGATCCGGCAGCTCGTAGCTAGATACGCGGTGGACCGTGGACGAGCCGTACCCACTTGCAGGTTGATACAGTATCTGATACGTTACATGCTACACTGCTGAGTACCCAGCTTATTATTATTAGGTATCTACAAATTTCAAGCAAAGTCCCCATAGTCCCCATCGTCCCCATAGTCCCCATCGTCCCCGTAGTCCCCTTAGTCCCCAAAGTCCCCTCAGTCCCCATAGTCCCCTTAGTCCCCACAGTTCCCTTAATCCCCATATTCCCCTTGTCCCCATAGTCCCTTAGTCTCCATTGTCCTATAGTCCCCATAGTCCCCTTAGTCTCTATCGTCCCCATAGTCCCCTTAGTCCCTGTCCCCTTAGTCCCAGTCCCTTTAGTCCCAGTCCTCTTAGTCCCCTTAGCCCCCTTTCCCCCTTACAAAAACACTACAGTTCATTGGTTATTAGTCAGAATCAATAAGTGCGCCGCACTATTGAATTTGAAACATCTAAAGAGGATTAAAAACTCATTACTGCCCGCTAAAAGTTTCTTATAGAAAACACTACCTTTGGACGCACTTAAAGGCGAACCAAGTCGTCCTTTTCGAATAGATGGGATGAAAAATATTTGACAATAGTAGGCAATACTGCCCATGCTATTTTTTAAAGGGTAGCCGGTAGGAATCGTATTGTAGGGACCCTTCGCCACTGTAAGATAGATATAGATAGTGTAATATCCACCATAGCCGCATAGCTAGCCATAATCCATAGACCATACTCATAAATAAAAGAAGAGAGATTCGTCGAAAATAATAAAAAAAACAATTATTATTAATAAAATAAATTGTGTAAGGTGCTTTATAAATGTATTTACAACGTTTTACATAAACCAAGCTACAAACGAAACCCCAAATTTTGATGGCTTCGTTTCTTAACGAACGAAATTAATGTTAATATTTTGAGGCTGGTAGAATTTATACTGTGACGCAAAATTTTTGTTCAGCGGGGTCAGCGAGTTCATTTGAACTGCGCTTCCGCGTAATTCGCCGCGCGGGGAGGAAGGGAGCGCTAAATGCCTATCGCACTCGGATATCGTGGCCTTAACCTCTTGTTACTGGCGATAACTCGATTGATTACGTTTAACATAACGAGGGGGGGGACGGAAGCTGGTGGATGCACGAGACACAGGAAAGAGGCGCAGGCCCGTCGGTGGGAGGAGACGCGACGGGGCAAGGGGGGATGGGGACGTTCTTGAACTTGCAGCGAGCAGGCTGCGCGGCGCCTGTGCAACTACACCAAGCGTCCGATATAACTTGGTGATTTGTGAATTAATTTATCCAACATTAAAAATAATGTAGGTATTTGCTGAAAAATTATACAAAAGATGAAAAGCTATACAGGTAGGTAAAAGATTCATTTGGATACGTGTGCAAACTGCCAAAGATATTATGAGCTGGTTTTTATGCTGGTTGTCGAAACTCCGAAGCATACCAATTTGCTTTTAAAGATTTCAGTTACAGAGTTATACTATACAGCTCAATGCGGTTTTAACAGAACTTACGTTATTAGGCATTTCATTTTTCAATCAAAACAATACCATTAACTCACACCAAGGAAAAGACGACAATACATGTGGTTATTTGCAATACATACATAGATAAGGGTGAGCCCTGCCTACACACATGAAGCGATAAAGTTGTAACACAACTTAGGAGATTATTTCTATTCGCGTCTCGCATCTAAAGATCGTAGATATACCGAGTACCCTCTTAAATTGAAATATTGCACTGCCCAGATATGCAGATATCGAACAGTTCACGGCGCAGACGCATACTCGTTGAGAAATGTATCCGAGATAATTCGGTTCTTGACAACATTGAAAATATGCTACAGATTGTGGTCATCCTATCAGTTCATAGCGTAAATAAACTTATTTCACTTGATTTTTAACTAAAATATGTATATTTTTTGCAAATTACACGAACATAAAATGCAATATTTTTTGTTATTGTAGCTGTCACAAGAACGGCCTGTCGCACTCTGTTGACGTCACACGCTAGTAAGCCAGTGTTGCCAACTTATTTTTAGGGTAAAGAATTCTTTAGGGTAAATTTGAGGGTAAAATTTTAGGGAGCGCCTCCGCAGCCGGCGCCGACTAGGCTCCCAAAAATAATGCCGTTAGGAACCGGAGTAGCCTTGAAGTAGCAGTGATACCAGACGAAAATAATTGCAAACTACCGTAGCAGCAGATTAATGTTGCCGTGTTTTAAGTTGAATTAAATACCTTAGACTGACTTTTAAATAACAGTGTTAATGTAAAACAAAATACAACTTTTTTGGACTTACAAGGGGGATGGAGGTGGTCGGCGGAGCCCCGGTACGCGGAGCTCCTATTTCCATCTGCAAGGTTAAAAGTAACATAACACGAAGGGGTTGACGGGGGCTTCGTTCGCTCGCTCACTGAAGCCCCCGTCAACCCCTTCGAACCTAACCTGTCCGTGTCGGGGTGTCCAAGTTCCCGAGCTCGCTTCGCTCGCTCTTGGACCCTAATTAGGTATGTTACTCAAATGAAACATGAAATGTTTTTTTAATTATGACAAATTGCCAACTCCCTTTCCCGCTTTTTTTTCAAAAGACAGCGCCGGCTGCCAATTTAGCAACCAGTGCCGGCTGCAAATTCAGGTCACGGCGGCGGTCGCGGAGCCACTTCCAAAATTTTAAGGTTAGATTTCGTATTGTTGTTATGATTACTATAGTTTATGGGCTTTTTGGTAAGCAATACATGTAGGTACCTAAGTATTTGAATTGAATTTGAGTTAAACAAATTCAGCATATTTTTATTGTGAAACATGACCATTGATTAAGAAAGAACTTGTTTTATTGTATATCTAAAACCAAAACTTTAGCCAGGTATTTTTGTATAAATAGTTATGATTTTAGAGTAAAATTAATCAGGCATTGGGGTAAAATGAAAATCTAGCTTGGCAACACTGGAGTAAACACGGCTTTGACAGATTGTAGTTTGCGTTTTATGTTTTCTGGGTGCTATATTTGATCTTAGAGCTATTTCTGAAGCTGTTTTCATAGAAATCTTCTATCTAGTGGCATAAATATTCATATCGAATCTCAAAATGGAGTCAAATTTTGTGCAAGCTGATACAACCTACCTAAGATAGACGCATTTATGGTTGCACTTTTCTTTAAGAATACCTAACGCTGATTATTATGCTGCGGAACTTAAAAATGTAAAAACAGCAGTGTAAGTACCTACCTGCCACATATTTATTTACAAATCTTTTGTATAATCATTCAGAAGTTTTGTGAAATCTCATTTTAGGTTATGTTGATAAAAACTTAGAAACATTACCTATAAATTCTTTTGTGTCATGAATCATGATGGACTGCTTAAAGACGTATTTGTACATTGTGGAACTACACACCATTTATAAACGCCATTATAGCCAATAAAAATGATTTATAGATGAAATTAATTTCAGCTGCACCGTCTGTCTTGTTGACAAAGCTCGTTTACTAGCGTGTTACGTCACTTCCGCAGAAACAGCGTTTTTGGAGCGGTTTTGGAAATTTATACTTTATCACTGATTTTTATTGATAAATACAGTAGATCTCCCTGAAATATCAATGTAGTGTGCTTATAATATAATGAAGATTAATATAAACCATTTCCCAAAATCAGTCAAATACCTTTTTTTCCAGATAGCTTTTAGATATTATATGCGTGAAAACATAAAGCATTTTAATATTTTCAGTTGCATTAAATGCCATGGTATGTAACGATACGATATAATATAAACTTTCGAGATTGCACTTGGATAGATACATTGAATCGCGGAGCCAAGGATCACTATTATTCTAGTAGTTGTAGAAAGATGCCTGGCTTACTCGCATTCGTAGAAATTATTACAAATATTTCTGTTATGCATTCGACTAAAGTATGCACGCAAAACAATTCAACAGGACAGAAACCAAGTCCACGTCCTTGATTGCCCGTCCACACCCTATCGTTAGGCTATTGTAGGTCTTACTTTTTGCTTGCATTGTAATCCGACCCTCCAGACTGAGTCGTGTTGTATTGTTTTGCCAGAGGATTCTTGCTAAAGTTCGTAAAGCCGGAAGAAACAAGGGAAGCGGATGAAGATCCCGATAAGGATGGGTGTTTGATCCTCTCAGTTAACCTCCAGCTTAAGATAAATGTGTTTGTTAAGGCCACATTCATCACTGTACTTGATTAGGGTTCGATGGAGGTATGACCTTCCGGATTCCGACAGAGGGTTCGCGTCTTAACCTTACGGTATTATGCTCCTAATTAATGCGGAAACTTGTTTGAATATATTGCAGACCTAATTTCCTACTGCAGTATTAAGTAGTTTCATAGTGGAAAGTGACATCTAGAACTGCACAATCCTTGTGTCAAAATTACTAGATACTCACATATTTTAGCGAGATATTACAGCAAAAATCTTTTGTTCCTACAATCCACATTTCCAAACGTTGAATGTTGAAAAGCCAAAACAGACTATTATTCAAAAATGTTATGCTTCATGTCTATCGTATTCTTCTATACGCTTACGAACGCGTATAAAATGTGTAGATAAAATCAAAATATGAACAAAACAATAAGCCATAATATTATGCCGATTTTTTTGTTGATGCCGTTCCAACAAAGAGTAAGAGGCAACAATAGTAACGTAGGCAGTTGGCCTTATTAACAACAGGTTTGACTTGTTAAAAAAACGTGTCGGTTCGGATCAAGTGGTGTGGCGCTCGTGTGACCCGCTGGATCACCTTCAATAATCAGTTTAGGGTCTTTCTATTTAAGATAACTTATTGAAGTATCGAAGGGATAGAATTCACACGATAACCCAGATTATTGAAAGCAGCCGGTTAGATCAGCTGAAGACCGAGTGATGCGACTCAACTTGGGAGCAGCTTGAGCATTCCAATGGAATGCGGTACGCTTAGTTGATTAAAATCACAGTTCTAACTTATATCGTAAAGTTTTTTTAAAGTTGCAAAACTATTTCATTTTCAATTCAGTTCTTGTAAGGCCAAACAAATCGTGCATGAAATCGTAAACAAAAAACTTAAATATGAAACCAACGCACGTCCACGTAAAAGATTATGGCTCCAAAATTAAACGCCAAATAGAATAGGAACCGGTTACACGACTATCTAAAAGTCAGTAAACAAACACACCTAGAACCGGTGACAGTAATGGAGACATTCAAATGATTTCCATATCCAATTAGTTTATATCATGTTCTGGGAGTTGTGCAAAAACCTCGAGTATTTCAGCTATTTCGTAGTTCGCACAAGCATTAAGGCCTTGTTATGACGATGGTTTCAGCCCATCACTATTACGTGTTTCAACCCATCACAGTGTGAATTGACTTTGAGCGTGGTTCCTTCTGAACTAATAATAGGTTATCCGCGGATTCAATATCGTATAATATCGTCCCTTTTGGAAGATCTCACCCAGATACTTTTCGCAGCTGCTACTGAGTCCCGGGTACCGGCGAAGATAAGAACTGTGAAATTGGAGGAACCTCCAAGTGAGGGTTAGGTACCTTTATAAAACAACGTGCATAAAGATACGGATCATTAAAACACAGAAAATGGCGAATGGGAACATGCAGCCATCGACCAAGTTTAAAAATAACGATAAAAATCGTTACAAAGGGATTATTTTCATCGGCGGGGTAGAACAAATTAAAATAGACGGCGGAATGAGTTTCTAATTTCGCTGGCGACCGCCCGGGGGATATAGGGGGATATAGCCCTACATATACACTTTCAGGGTTGTTTTGTGTCTCAGCCGGCTAATCTAATGCAAAGCTAGATTTAGGACAATATTCTTTGTTTACGAATTACGATGCACTTGAACTTATAACAATTAATCTACTACAATGTAAATACATGTACATATTCTAATGCAAAAAGAAATTGTGAATCACAAATTGCAAGTAGAACCGGTGCGAGGCAAACTGAAAGCCACGTAGCGATGTCAACGTCCCTGCTCGTAGGAGCATACAAAGTGGAGATAAGGTCCGCTTCGACAGAGGGCAACAACATACGTGTGCCACAATACTGTTCCGCCTGTGAATAATTGAAAGGGCTCAGCCATGCCCCGACGCACCGATCTCGCTCTCCACTTATCTTACATCTCCAAATGTCAATTCTATCCATTAAACGAGAATATGGTCCAAAGTCAACGTCGTACGGTTCAAAGTTGGAGGAGAAGTAATGAGGGACAGGCAAAGTTAGCGCGGTCGGCTAGATCAAGATTCAATGCGCCGTTGACGCGGGCTAGTCACGAAACGTCAAACCGTTGTTGTGTGTCCATACATTTGCACGGCCCAACACTTTGTTTATTAAGTCCTGCGCGGCCTGTTCTTGGCCAAATCTGGCATTCTACTGGCATCCACCAGTATCTTATTAGACGCGGTGCTCAAACCGATTGGTTTACAACCATGCCTTTAAATAGATTCTCCACTTTTTGCAAGCCATTGTAGAAGAATTTATGAAATAATATTTGGATCCGTTAATAAAATAGAATGCAGACAGGGACGTATTTCCCTAAGGGCGTTGGGGGCGATGGCCCGGGGCGGCCGGCCTGGAGGGGCGGCCGGCAGGCCACCGATTATACCGAAAAATCGGAAAAACTTCATGCATAGCTCGCTAAGTGACTTTGTTTTCGTATGTGGACTAACTCAATTGTTATCATTCACGTCTCCATAAGAGATAAGGGCGCACTGGATAATGACCTGAGTCTTCAGTAGTCAGTTTTTTGTTTGGAAATGTTACCTCTTCGATATTTTTTACCGGATTTAAATTAATCTGATTTCATTCGATACAGAGTAAGTACATTACGGAATTGCGACAGTACCAAGAGCGAATATGGCTGGTACCATAAAATTATACCGCGAACCACGGAAGATCAAATGCACGCTAGTTCGAAGAACTGTAGCTCGACTCCACTCAAGTGCCAATCACGCTAGATTGTCACAAAATCGACACCACTGATTGTTTCTGTTGAAGATAACCCCAAATATGATCGGCTGATGTTTTCTGGCACTCGCCGGCCGATGCCGCGGTACCGCTCTCTCCGCTCGCTCGGCTCTGACCCATTTTTCGATTATCGGAGTTTCGTTTTTTTTTGCGGGTGCTTCGGCCCCCGCATCCCTTGACGGTTCCTGCTTCCTCGCTCCCCCCTTCCTTTGATACCGTATGGGATATCTTGGTATTGTATTTTCGCACCTGAGTGAAGTCGAGCTACAGTTCTTCCGTGGTTCGTGGTACAGTTTTGTCGCACCAGCGATATTCGCACTTAGTAGGTACTGCCGACGGAGCCGTTTTGTATTACGCGGTGGATCAACGTTTATCCGAATTGTCATTCTCATTACAATACGTTGTAATCAAGTTGCATTATAGGGTGTATTGCCGTTTTTATGCGATTGACTGATCGTTTCTGGCACTAAGCGACCGCTGGCCTGCGGCACCAGTCACCACTCGCTTCGCTCGCTCGACTCGTGCGTTGTGTGGTCACCGTTCTTACTTTGCCTTACTAGTCTTGCAACTACTTAGGTATAGGTGTTTTTTTCTTTTTTTTGCGGGGGCCTTCGCCCCCCGAACCCCCCAACACTACGACTTTTTTTCCCGACATAAACGTTTATTAGTAACTGCTGGTGCTGGTTTAAGATTTATAATATTTTTCCACGACCCCCTAAAAATATTCTTATTGTTGACCCACGGCAGTACAAAACGACTCTGTTTTTTAAAATGGCTAGCCATTTTTTTATACGGCGAATTACAAAATTCGGCTACGACATGGGTGTTGAAAAATGGGGCGGCCAAATCATAAGCGCCCAGGGCGCCAAATTCTAAAATACGTCCCTGAATGCAGATAAGGTAAATCTAGATAAGTACTGTAAGATTGTATAACAATTGATTAGACAGTATTGAATTTTCCTCTTCATAACAAAATATAATAAGGTGTTTGTGTTAGAAATCAATCAAGATACAATATATCAGAGGAAGTATTTCGGAGAAAAGACATTTCACTTGAATGTCAATGACACACTCATTGGTAATGCTGAATATTCCCTCGAAAACTAATTAAAGATGAAGCAGATACATCGGAGGAGTGTGCATACTATGAAAGACTTCTGAGAGTAACAATAAAAATAAAGCAATGAGCTTGAACCTAGCTGAATAATGGTCAATGTCAAAGTTAAACAGTTATTTCGGCCTTGTTAGCGATCACGTGCCGGTAGCTTGTGTTTTCGCTAAATATCTACAGCCTTCAACTCTTTGCATATGAAAGTGACATTTTAACAATACTGTTTATACGACTGTGTGAGAATAGTTTGTTCTCCTAGAAATATAACGTGTGCAAAGACTGTCGCCAATGACTGTTAAATGATTTGGTTTCAACGAAAATACTTCGTCTGTTTTTGTTAGGAAAGGAGTCGCAAGAACTTAACAATGGAAAAAGTGTGTTGCTGTCGTTGTTGACGATCAATATCCTATAACATTTATCATTCTGTCATATCATAAAATCGGTAAAAAGAAATGTAATTAATTAATTATCAATAAAATATTTACACAATAACTTTATCGTAACATCTAACTGGGTTTATGTAAAGAAACCATGTTTCGTATGATATTTGAAGTAAATCAATACATACCTAGCAATTTTGACCTTTTAACTGAAACAGTACACATGATCATTGTTTCTCGTGTACATTTCTGAAGCAGAACACTGTAAAACTGATATAAATCAGTCATTGAATGGTTATCATTTGGGATGCAAATGCGTGTCGATCGGCGTCTCGGCGTGACACGGCGGGCGTGCGCGTGGGCAGGCCCGCGCCACATAATGCCTACACGGATACTCGGTGTGTTGGTAGTTCAGTACCAAGCGACGAACGCTAATAAACATCGCGCTGTATTATTCCGCTGGCCAGTTTGGAACTAACCGATGTGCCTTGAATTTACTCGGGAAGTTTATTGTATTTTGTGTGATTATGTTACTCTCACATGCCTGCCACACATATCTTGGGTTGAGGGGCTAGTAATTCCAAAATGTTGGCAGACAAATCGGCGATCTGGCAGTCTAGCTGGGGAATGTAGTTAGTAACCAGATGGACTCCTACCTACTTACCTCTCTACCTGATAGAATCTGTATTCTGTCATTCGTCTCACGCGTGTCTCACGACTCGCACGAAATGTAAGAGTTGGCCTATTCTTGGCTGGAGATCACACGCCAAGTGCTTGTAACGTAAACGATATAGTATCGCCACGCAGGAAGAAAGGAGACAGCGATAACTCCCAACACTAACACACACCGACATGCTAATCTTCATGAACGAGAAAGGCTTGAGTAAATATCCAAATCTAAGATAATCACAAGTATTTAAAATGCATAGTTTAGAAAACACCTCGATTGTTCGCATAGCATAGCCATCCAGTCAAGTTCAAGGCTCATAACATAACTATAAAAACAATATACGTCGGCCATTAGCAAACAAAATGGCGACGATTAATCATCAACGATTACTGATGTATTAGAAATGTAAATTTTAAGGTCAGAGAGATTAAATATGTGGTTATTTAAATGTTTCTAATGGGAATTTTAATGCGACCTATGTTTGTAAATACAGTTGGGAATGTGATTGGACGAATCGGAAAATTTCGATCGATCAAAGGCCGCACTACCGAGTAACCTTGAGTATAACTTGGACGAATTGGTAATATTGGACAACAGATGTGTGCCATTTGCTACAGATCAACTTTATGAATCCGATAATGATCTATTGGATAGAACATTGACTCCACATTGGCTTCTTTATAAGAAAGACATGCACGCCGTTTAGCATTACCGCCATAGCTGAAATTACCACTGGTTAAAAAAGTATCCGTTCTTTCCATATACCTAAAGACCCAGCATTACCTATGTGTTTTTAGAAATCGTCATCTATGTATAGAGAAGGGGTGGTCTATGATCTATTTGAAGACATGGAAGGCGGACCACACGGAAATTGCTATTCTAGTATTCCAGAGTATCAATGCATTTAAAATTGCGTTTGAATATCAAAAATGGAACTATTATCTCCTCTACTTTGGTCTCCAATCCATGTAGGAAATAGTGTTTAGCTCGATTAATCGTATCTATGTCTCCACTCCTTGTCGACAACATACAAACATCAATTAACGATTTGCATATCAATTGATTCGCATTGTCAATACTAATTTGGGAATTGGGAATGCGGATTCCGTCGTAATCATTAGTTTAGATTTTTTCACAAAAAATATAGGAATCCGTGTTTGGATTTCCAGTTCTAATATAGGAGTCATTAACTCATTAGGAGTTGATTATCTTTAATCAATTTCAGCTCTTATTTCCCTTTTTACTCATTGAGTGTAGATTTCCGTATAGAGGGTTTCTATTCGTCTCAATCTCTAATATTATTGTCTTTCTTTAATAGTCGTCCTTTCTTTCCTTCAAGCTTAAATAAGTTTCATCTGTTTTTTTTGCTAGTCGTCTGTCACCATTTTAGAACGTTTCTATTCCACCTGACTTAAATTGTATGAACGTTGAAATTGCACCAATATGAGCCATTTTGTAGTTGCCATAATGAGCGAGACGTGGCATTATTGTGGCTATAACATCCACCAGTATGGTAATGTGGTGGGAGTGGGACCACAATGCGTACGTGAGGCGCATGCGCCGCCGACCACGTCTTTGTGCTCTTGGTAAACACCACAACCACATGAGAATGTAATTTATTTAATAATGTTCCAGCAACCATTTTAAATCTATATTGACGAGGTGTAAACTATTTAGTAGAGAAGAATGGCTTTGTTTTAGCATAGGTTACCTAACCTGCCTAACAAACATTACTTTATTACGAAACGTGTTGAGCTCTAATCGAGCAAAATGTTCATAGTTCAAAGTAACTACATTATTAGTAAAGGTTATTGTTGTTCGAGTAAATAGTACGGCATGCGGCATTAGCATTAGCTTGCAACCTGACACTACAACTTTATCCACGCTCAACCTAACACTTTTAGTTCAAAGGTCATTGCAAATAGTCCCTAGTCGCTCTCACTATTGTAACTGCATACAATCAAGACTCAGAAATCTAAATACCTTCAAATTGGTAAATCATTAAAGGTACTTCACACCGACCCCTATAAACACACGAACATAAATCGTGAAGGATCGTCACCGATGACATGAGTGCTGCTGCTGATGATGTATGATACGCCCGGCAGTGTTGGTATTCTATAGGGTTCCCAGGGAGACAGCATGTGAACAGTACCTATGTCAACTTTACATAGTGCGCGAGTGCTACTGGCGGGAAGTTTACCCACAAAGGCAATACTAAAAAAGCTATCAAAATGCCCCCTACGTCTCTTACTAGCAATAGCCAATGTATTTTTCCGGGGTGGCGAAAGTCTGTCGTCGTTACGTCTGTTTCATTTCAGGACGTCTTAGCTCACATACAGGCTGATATGCCTTGGCCAAAGTGTGACCATGTGTAGGTGTGATATTCTTATCACACGATATCCGAAGTGTGCCTTCTGTGCCTACTTGCGTTGTGATGTGGAGTGCGCGCTTAAAGCCCAGAGGCCCTAGACAAGTTGCTTTTCTGTTAGCGTTCACGCCAAACGATAAGCACAAAATGTATGGCAATGACATTACCTGCGGAAAAATCACGTGACTCACAAATGTCATTTCCATACATTTTATCCGTAGCGTTTGACGCTAACGCTAACAGAAAAGTAACTTGTCTAGGGCCTCAGCATTGGACAACCGCCAACGACAGCGCACGGAACGACGCGATAACATCTCATTTGTCCTTTTTAATATTATGCTGTATCAGTGAATGTCATTATGTTATCGATTCATAATGGCCGTACCTTTTTGGATGCCCATAATAAAAACGTGCTTAGAATACGGCATAGGTACCTATTAGGTCATATCTATCTGCCTATTATTTAACGATTATTTTCTCTGATTCGGCTGTTTTCGTTTGTGTCAATGATGGTGCAGTTGGTATCAGTTAGATCTACCGCTTCCATCGTTAAAATGTCCATAATGAACTGATCCATATCTGATTGATAGATTTGGTTCATAAACAATATTTCACGGTAAACAAACAATACAAAACGCATTAAGACGCTTTGGTTTTTTTGTTTTATCATGCTTGTTCGTGCTCACTAGAATCAGATAACAAATAGCAGATAAGTAACCTGCATAATACAGATTCATATAAGTGAGGTTCTCTTACGGACAAAATGTTTAGTAGGTATTTGAATCGAATGTACTCCTGTGTATAGTAGGTAGGTAGGTAATAGGTATAAAAACATCCGAAACGATGGTCAATGAGCAAGAAAAAGTTGAAACAAGTAACATCTGTAAAAGGCAACTTGTTCAAGTTTGGCCGCTACAGCTTAATTATAAACCTGTTGGTGTGTGCCCAACTAATGTCGATGGAGCGGCGATAGCACCGCGCTGTTTGCGCACCCACTTGACGCGAGAGCGTGAACGCTGCCCGAGCTAGCCACTACCAAACGAGTTCCAAGTTTAGCTATACACGGAGGTTCTCGCACGCCGTTTCGATAACATCCACCGATTATTCGAGAGAAACCAAGTAATGGAGCGTGCGTTTCTGCTTTCGTGGCACCCGCAGTGGGCTGGTATAGCAGCTAGCATAGGTATAGCATTATAATATAATAGTGGGCATCCTCTCGGTTATGGTGACGATCGCCTTTGTGGCAACATAATAAGTGTGTGCGTCGGTAGACTGGTGGGCGCATGTATAATTACGGTATAAAGTTGAACGCTCACCTTGGCCGCGGCCCGAGCAAGGCCAAGGTCGTTAAAGCGTGCCGCTCCCCCCCTATTCCCCCTCTACCCCCGCGCGCTCGCCGGACCCCGCCCCGCTCCTCAGGCAGTTGCACGCGCACGCGATTTTTTTGCGGAGTGATGTAATCTGCAATTCGGCGCGAGCGCAACATGGCCGACCGTCACGCTCAGATAAACATTTCTTACAGCGCACTTTTTAAACACCCAATTCTGTTATTATACACAAACCGTATTTCTGTTCAGTGTGTGAGATTTCTCATGGGGAACCTTACACATAACCCAATTCAATGCTGCAAAACTGAAAGAATGTTGGCACTTATTGGTTCCATATGAAAGTTGCACCTGAATTAGTGGCGAACGGATACCGAATGTGTACTTGCTTAATGAAACGCGTGACGTGCGAACTAGCTCTCTAAACAACTTGCAACAACACACAAATCTACAATACGCTAGCCTCGCTATATACTGTTTGTTTTCAGATCTGTTCTGTTTTAAATAATCTCCTTCCTACTCGAACAGAGTAGCAGATGTAGCAAAATAAATTTCGAAATTCATTGATTCTTCTGTTGGAAAGTCTGAATGGGAACAGTTAGAGCAGGTATTTGTTAGGCAGATCACTTATTAGAGCGAATTTTATCTTTTGTATATCGAACAGCTTTTATGCAACGTCTTAAATCAATATTTACTTCAGCGATAGTACCTGCCTTCTCTTTCGCTATATCTACAATTTTATAAATTGTAAAAAATATAAACTTCGTCCATTCTTTACGAAAACTTTGTGTACTTTACATAGGCAGTATGTTCAAGCCATTAGTTGGTCGGTCATGTGCAGTGGAGCCGGTGCGAACTTGCGCGTTGCAGACCGCAAGACGCGGCGCGACCGCAAGCCGCTCAGTGTGCGTTACACACGCGATTAGATCCGAACACCTCCACAATGCGAGACACACTTAGCTTAACGTTCTAGAAGCCGAAACGTAGGAATGTTGAGAATTGGATAGTGATGACGTGGCGGCACTCTATCTCAAAAAAAGTTTATAGGAGACGTTTCTCATTCTCTTAGATGACTGCTAGACAGGCCAGCAAAACTCGAGGTTCTGTCCGCAATAACAATGATAAGATAGAACAGGAGTACGATTCAATCATCTAGGGAGCATGGAAATTAAAAAATCAAGAGTACATCAAAAAATTGTTTTATACCAAAGAGCGAACTTTCGAAGCAGACACTGCAACGGATTTCCTTGGCAAGCCAGACGTGGAGACATTCTGATGTCATTCTATATTTGGTAGCGATGCATCAAGAGTAGACACATCTTGGTGGGCTCTAAGCGTTCGCGATAATTAATCTCATCGACACTTGCTATTTAGATAAAAAGAAAATCTATTTGTCCTATAGCAAATATAATTAACGGAAAGAAAGACTTGGTATTTCTTGATGATCTTGTTTCTGTGCGAGATTTATAAGGTCATGCAACATGAAAAAGGTTTAGTTATCAACGCTCTCATCAAAAGCTGAAGGCTACTAGGAAGAAAAACAAATATTTGTCAGTTAATGAGTTAGCACCCATCAACTTGGCTGTCAACATAAAAAGTTTCAATAGAAAACGAGCCGCACTTTCATATGTTTCCTATCTGGCACCAGCGGCAAGTGGCAGCCCTAGTTATTTCCGTATGAATGACGGCCGGGCGCAGCGCTGTCGTCTTCCTGCGCGCCCTGCCAAACGACAGGATCGCATTAGGAGACCCAACGCTACTATATTCAGCCGCAGCTCGAATCAAACTCTCCCTAAACTGCACCGACTGATCGCATTTCTGAAGATGCACTTTCGTTGTACCCCATCGCCCCACGTAACACAAGTGTGATATGATACGACGCGACAACGCGTAAAGAAACACTGAGAAATCAGTCGAGTCGAATAAAAGGCACATTCGGGCAGAAATACATGTCTCTGTAGTCGGGCCGTTCAAAGAACGAACTGGGAGACCATTGAGAAACTCCGTAAGATATGGGGCAACACAGTTGCAGTTGTTTAATATAAAAGCATAGTTTTATGTGGCATTATCGCATTTGTTGGTCATCTAGGACGACGAGTTCGCACGGCTCCCTCGCTAAGCCGGGCTGAGCGCGTCTGAAATATACAATGTGACAACAGGTAGCCCCTCCTGTTATGGCATTATCTGGCGTGCACTTCGCTCGATTAAATTAGTTTACTGCACACCCAGAGGAGCTATGCGCTCAATGAACACGAGAACGCACTTCACAATTACGCTCCCAATCAGCTCAGTAATGCCTGACATCAACCAATGCAAACGCTCATCAGACATGGACACTATTACACCAAAGTAGGCAAAATTATAAGGCGGTGTTGCGTCACTGACGTTCTCCTTAGGAGATTTAATTGATTGTTGGTTTGTGTGTCGCTGATTGTTCCTCTGTCATTAGAATGACTTTGATACTTCGATACAAGATACTTATACCTACTAGAAATGTTCCGCAATGGTTGCTCGATCAGACTGTCATTACTTTGATTGGTATGGCAAGGTGCACCGAAACGTTCGACCAAATTATAATGACGTTTGGAAATGATTGTAAATAAGTGGGTGACGGTGCGGTATATAAATAAAATAGGATTGTTGTGTTGGCTCGGCCGCGGCTGCCGTACTATGGAGTAGTACGCGAGTAGGTGGGTGCCGCATGCGTACGCGGCGTGCGTGGGCGCACTACACTGTAGTGTGCAAACAAACACACTTGTAACTCTTATAACTTGTTGGGTTGCCGCATTGCTTGCTACCAGGATGGTCACGTTTTTTAATTTTTAGTTTAATTAAACTGATCATTTTTACGATAGCAATATTTAGCGTATCATTAGTCTTATTAAAATGATTATGAAAGCATTTCCTACTATAAGTTTTGATAATAAAACATTACAAATGATGGCTGAACAAACTGGCTAATAACGTGCACATATTGCCTGGGTCATTAGCAGATAATTAGTTAATCTATAAATACTGACTACTATACTAATGGTGCAAGTTTGGCAGCGGTTTGTCAAACATAAAAATATTAAGTAGGTAACATATTCTTAGATACGGGTTAACAAATATTTTTGGTTCTATTATAGTATAGTATCCTGGTAAAGAGTGGGTACAATGTAGAGCCATACGGAATTTGTATTCCGCTGCGAAAGAGGGACGGTGCTATTCATCTTGTATAGCTCCATCTCTCTCTAACGTCAAAAGCACGCCACGGTACGACCCCTGTAGTAACTGAAGTCACGTGTTGACTTTCAAAAGCACGCCACGGTATGACCCCAGTAGTAACTGAAGTCACGTGTTGACTTTCAGAAGCACGCCACGGTACGACCCCTGTAGTAACTGGAGTCACGTGTTGACTTTCAGAAGCACGCCACGGTACGACCCCTGTAGTAACTGGAGTCACGTGTTGACTTTCAAATGCACGCCACGGTACGAACCCTACAGTAACTGGAGTCACGTGTTCACTTTCACAATAAAAGGCAACCAAGATGTTTTTCTTCCACATAAAGATAAATCAAGTAACTCACTGATATCCGTGACGTCGTTCCACTTCATGATGACGTCAGTGCAGAAATCACCTGAAACAACACAAACGTTATAATCAACCCCTTCAAAACATCGCGGATTATTTTAACCATGTGTCACCATTCATATTTATTACTATATCACGCGAACGATAATTTCGTTCACAGACAGACACACACAACCATTTTACTCGGAGACTATTGGCACTTTGTAGAAGAAACTTTGCAGGTAGATGACGTGTTCTGTGAATTGCCCTAAAACAGTATAGCAAAATTAAAAAAAAATGTATTTAGAGGGGCACTCTGTATATGAAACAGAGGGATGAAAAAAATAATTAATCGCATCTCATGTGAGATATCGTTGGATAAGTCTTAGAAAAAAATAACGTGAAGGTAATTCCTTTTTTATTGAGACATTATTTTTGTATTTGGTGAGCAATGCGCTTGTAAAGTCATAAAAACTGTCCCCACCGCTAACTTTTCAACTGTAGGGTAGAATTAAAAAAAAAAATTAGGGTAGAATGTAAAGATCACTTCCAACAAAAAATTTTAAAGAAGAATTATTAGGTTTTGGCTTGGCTAATTTTTAATATACCTATCAAAATTATTAAATTCATAATTAAATTATTGATGAAGCAGAGATTTCATTAAAATGTATCTTGTGTGTGCTCATAGCATATTAAGTATTAACTAAGTTGGTTCACAGGAAAACCTACTAGCAATGAGCAATCCACATTGATATTCGACTGGTTTACAAAATGACCACCAACTTGGCACCGATTCTTCTATTTTCATATTGTTATTCCGTGAATAGACTGAACATAGCGTAGTACATCAGTCCTGCCAAGCCCTTGCCACAATCGATCAAGCGAGTCCCATTCAGCTAAATCATTTCAAAGTTAATTAATTACGAACTTCTATAAATAACCAAACTACCGTTACTATTTCACTGTAGGTACAGTTGAATCTAGAATAACAAAAATTAACATAATATAATGTTATTTTTTATCTGTGAGAGTGGGAATTTTCACAATGGTTGCTCCTTTAATTATAATGAAACATAATGGCAAAGAATTGGAAGTGGAAAAAATGTGTTATATTGCATACAATGAGTGTTGGTCTGCGTTTAGCTAACTGTTGGTACACACGCGACTAGATGCGTGGTCATCGCACACGGGACCACGGGACACGCGGGCCAGCCGCGCGGCCGCACCCGCTGGTAACTGTTCACGCAGACACGCACGTTTGCCTGACATTGTGTGGAATACATGGCAATTACTGTGTTCTATGCTGTAAAATGACAAAGACGCCTAGTCCCTGCATCTATTAGTTAACAACTCACAATTACTTTCTTTGTCAACTCGTATTGATAAATGCAAATGCACTTTTTCTATATTCACCTCAAGTAATTGTGAATTTCCTATCAGGAAAATTCCACCACGCTAGTCGTTTGAAACTAATCTGACATTATCTGATTTCTTTCAGATTTGTATTTTGTGTGACAGATAAATAATATCTAGTAAGTAATGATAACGATAAACACAATAAATGTGTTCTAATTTTATACCAAAGATAGTCTATCTGCTCGCACTTTAATGATAAGACTATCACCAACAACACACGCATTACTAATAGCGCTTTAGTGAGCGGGCGTGCTCCACACGGTATTCCCTATGTTTCCACGCTGAAGTATCTATTGCAACACGCAATAATAATGATGGAATCGATTAAACGTTAAAGCAAAGCGTACAATGTGTCGGATTGATGCGACTTCGCGTCACATCGCGACTTCTGGGCTCATGTTACCATCATTTTCATTGTGTGTCTGTTATTTTACTCCTATAGCCTTAGCACTCGATCAATGAGCCCTCTAGGAAAGATACACTGGTTTGTAAATGTTTGACGAGAAATATTTTAACGGATTATGCTCGAAGTGTTTGTGCGATTTGTCGCATGCAATTAGTGGAGTGTAAGTACACAACCCACAGCGGACGCGCGGTCGTCCTTAGCGAGGAGTTCACGACACACTCGCGCCCTCAGCCAGTCTTTTCAACCACTAGCAATCTGCACCATTCTTACTGTAGACGATAACATAAAACGCAACTGATGGCTTTTACAATTTTTAAAACTAATTTAATCTTTTGTAATCTTATTTCTTTTCTTGAGGAAACAGTTACTTAAGGTTGCGCGATTACGTTCGCAATTCATGCGGCATTATCAATGACCATTAAGTTCTTTAAGTTATAACTGTAGAGAGATTCAGGAAGATCGGAGACTTCATCTGAAGTTACGAGTACATCAGTTTCTTTATCATCATAGATCTGACAGATGTAACGTTATTATTACAACATGCTGTTCTTGAATGCGATGCTACGATTAGAACTAGGACATTAACTTGGAAATACGTTTAGCTGTAAGCTAGGTGACAGGTTAAAGGAGGGACATATTCAATCAGGGTATTCAATACAAGTTCGATTAAATACGGGACCAACCTTGAAATCACGTAAAAGAAATCAACTGTTCCATACAAAATGTAGGAAATACTTAGCTTAAAGTAGTCTACATTAAGAATTTGGCTATTAGCAGCTGAAACACGAGCGACGAGTCAATCGGCTAGCTGTACTAAGAGTACCAATCTATAATTCATGTAGCAAAGTTTTCAGATGAGTTCTGGTCTGAAGTAGGTAGGTATCTACCTAGGTACATGTTTACAACAAAACTGAAACGATACCTGCGCGAAACTGGCCACGGGACGTGCTCGCCTATAACAACAAGGAAGGGAGGCCTCCGCCACAGAATAAATAAGTTATCGAAGTCTTCGACCTGCAGTGGGTCAATACAGAAAATAACAAATAACCACGACGAACATGTGTGTCGTCCCGTGGCTGCCCGTCAGCGCCGCCGGTCGCGCCACGGTCCGCGACCCACTTGCACGCTCGCGGCGACCGGCGACCGGCCGACGACCTCGCGATTTCGTACTCCTTTCGCTAATTCATTGCGAATTAATGAGCTTAGATGCAGCGTTGTGTTGCACGATTAGCCCGCAACGATGAGTGACTGGGGCTGGCAGTGAATCGCTCACTAGTGAGTTGTAAGGCGATCCTGGTAGCACAACATGACAAGATTACTCCTAAGGTGCTGTTCAATAAAGTTAAGCACACGCACACAATCAGTAAACTGAGTATTAAATAACATAAGCAAAAAGGCAAACACGAATGATTACGTGATTGCACTTAGCCCTAATTATTTTCTAGTTACACTGTCTATCAACCTAAACGGAGATTAACAGCAATTTCCAATAATTACAATCTCAAAAAAATGAAACAATAAGGCATTTAAACAATAAAATTGCTGTCGATGATTCTGCGTGTGCATAATACTGAAGATTGTAAGAGTAGGTAAAGACTAAAGAGTGTTATATCGGTCCTCGTCAGTCAAACGAAGCCCATTTGACATGGACGTTCACCTTTGGCTCGGGAACCCTGAGCTGAGCCACAAACGTGTTCTCCTAATCACGAACACCCCGCAGCGGGCGGCACTGAGCATTTGTTGCAGGAAAAGCTAATACTGCTCCTAGGCAAAAACTTTAAAATTATTATTTTCTTCTGATGAATTTCATGAGAGTTTTATTCACGATGATAAGTTCAAAACACAGTTTAAGACTCAGATTGCGCTTTACTTTGTGTGTCAAAGGTTTATAAGTTTTTTTTTGCCAGTAGGCAGCAATTCGATATCGATATCCTGTATTATTTAGTCCACCGGGTTCAGGTGGTGAAACATGCGTTTATTAGTTAGTTTTCTTTTAATTTAGTAGGTTAATGTCACTCATCACGAAATCTCCACAACTATTAACCTACAAACTTCAAAGGCAGATCTTTCTCTAGGTGCGGGATATGAAGGGACTTTTCAAAATTTCACCCGTAAGGAGGTAAGTACCTAAGCAGTAAGTTTCATGTGAGCGAAGTCACACAGCGCCTAGTAGGTCCTGTAGCTTTTGTAGTGCTGTATGTGGTAACAGGTTGTTAACCGACCGCCAAACTACATGTAACAAAGAGACTTTTCAACAACAAAGACAAGAGAATAGGCAGTCAACAGTGTGATAGTTTAACCAGATATTTTTTTTTATAAGAGTGTATTTTTCTTGTCGATAATTTTGTGTGACATGGTGCAACGTATGATCATTTAGAGCGGAGGGAGGGAGGGGCCACTCACAACGGCGAACAGTGAGTCAACTGTGTTTAGCTATCAATTATCACTTATCACGCACGCTTTACACCAACTTTTACAATAATGTAAACTCTTATGTACGAAAATTTTCCAAAACTGGTTTATTTTAATGTCATAATATTTGAATTACAAAACATGTCAACCTTTTCAAGATGAAGCCACAACGGTAAGCTGGATTATATGAAACATAGCAAGCTGGAGTTAAGAGCAAGTGGGTCCATATGGTTCCTCCCTCAGCCCTGGACAACTTAAGAATAATGGCGGTGAACACGGACATTCGGGACCCTGATCCCGAATGACCAGCCCCAAGTATGCTATTGCAATTGTTTAAGAATGGACTCATAATGACATCATAACTGTCAAAACCTAAGTCAAAACCTTTGGTCATTAAAGAGTAAGGCCATCTCTTTGGTAATTGGTCAAAATCAACAACAACGATGTCATTATGACACCATTCTGACACGATTATGACAATCGCAATAGCAGACTTGGTGACTTGGGGCCCAGTAGAGCACCGAACCGTTCGCATCATTAGTGATCTGGCGGGCTATTCGCAGTTGCGTTTCTGTGCGGCAGGCGCGGGCGTGCGTCGCGCTAACCTCCTCGACCCCGTTTCGGTTCAGAGTTGAACGGCCGCGCAGTACCCTACTGTTTGCACCTCCCGCCGCTCCGCCAGCTCGCCGTGCAGCCAGATACCTCCCACCACACACCATCTACACACTATGCGCCAACGCCATACGCTCCATGATACAACGCAAATCTATTACGCGAGCTAGTCGAGAAACTTACTAGTGCTCAAAAAAGAATGTCGGTTTGACAGGTCGGAACAGTTTTTGGCGGGATTCTTGGATTCTATTTTAGAAATTAATGATCTAAAATTCATAGCGTTTAGGTATGATTTCGTGTTTTTTGTTGCGTTCTATCTATACTTTCTAGAAGTTTCTAGGTTTCAATGCAGTCGTGGCAATATGTTTACGGAGTCAAAGCTGACTGATATTTATGATATTACGAACTTCCTTCACTTCTATTACCTACTGTCGGAGAATAGACATTCCTACAACGAAACTGGCATAGTAGTAAGAACAAATCGTTTCCCAACAATAATAATGTTAATTACAGTGGGCTATTGATAAAATGGGGTGACGATGTCCAAAACAATTTATCTCAATTGTACGAGAAAGAAGAATTGTAAACGAGATTTGGCATGTATACAAAAATGTTTTACATTTGAATAGGAATCCGTGTTTCAACATGTTCATTACGGTGAAACGGAGAGCTGTCCAAAATATTTTAACAATAGTAACGTTTCAGGAATACATTTTTGCAGCTTTTCTGTACAAATTTTAAAGGACATTCGTTTTGACGTTAATTTAAAGTTATTTTGGTGCATCATAAATATAAAGTAACATAATCTGCATTTAAGTAACATAGGTAGTTATAGATGTGTGGTGCGGTGGCCAGAATCTGTCAGAATGCAGGATGTATCGGTAGGTATGTGGTGGGCGGTAGATACAGTTCCTTGTGGCCACCTCATACGCTGCTGGACAATTTATTATTTGTGAAATCGTGTCAAATTGTAAGAAAAGCATGGACTACGGGCGATAGACAATAGGAAATGGTCCTAAAGTTGGCACGCTGAAGAAGAAATTAGAAAAGAATAATCGTTAGTGTTAGTAGGCGACGAACGGACTATAATAACAAAGTGAACAATAAATAGCCTTTATCTTTGACCTAGTAAGTTCACAGAGGGCAAATTCTTCTATTACGTAGCTGTCTCTGATATTGCTTCTTATAATCACTCAATCAGCAGAAGGTAGAAACAACAAATCACAATATTTGAGTATTACCGTCATAGTACCGGGAACAGGGCCTTAAGTCTGCTATTGCAATTATGTAAGAATGGTCTCTCAATGATATCATAACTGTCAAAACCTAAGTCAAAACCTTTGGTCACTGGCTTAGAGTAAGACTATCTCTTCGGTTATTGGTCAAAACCAACAGTAACAATGTCATTATTAGACCATTCTGACACGATTATGATAATAGCAATAGCAGACTTGGGGCCTGGGGCCACTCTGCAAGTCTGCACTCTAATTTCCGAACTCTTCAACTGAATTCTGTTTTATGTACACACATTTTGTAGACTGAAAATTTAAATTTGGAAGAGTAAAGAGTGAGATCGTACATTCGAAAAGCCAATAGATAATTTTTCATAAAACACTTTCGCTCCACACTCTGCAATATTTGAAAAGTGAAGAGAAGAAAGCAGAGTGCAGACTTGCAGGGTGGTTACATCAAATAGGCCCCTGGTCATTGCTGGACGTCGCCACGAAGGGCTTTCGAATGAAGTATGCAAGAGCAGCGGCTATTTAAGGACATTGCCTCACGATCGAACTTCAGTCTATCGATCAGGTCGATCGATGGTTCATAGCGTGCTAGCTTTGATGAACTGCAACCAGGATATCCTCATTATTATGACAGACAGTGGGTAGGTAGATAATTATGTTTTCTGACAGTAACTTGACAGTTCATTCACTGCCACGGATAGCACGACAGCAATGAAAGCCAATATGCATCTAATTCACTATCATGTACAGCTCTGTGGTCAAATGAAAACGCATTTACCCTGACATTACGCTGATTGTCAGGTGCGCTCAGAATAGCCGTGCGGACAATGTGCGGTATGTCACACCGCTCGGGTAATGATAGTAAAACAAGTACTTGAACACGTACCACTTCATAATTTTATAGATAATGCACCGCGACCTACCACAACTGTGTATAGAACGTTACATGACTATTATAAGTTGCGTAACGAGAGGAGCACAGAACGACATGAGCAACAAGCACTTCTTCAGTGTGACTCAATCATCACTCAATAGCATTATAATTAAACAGCAAGTTTTCATCACGAACGCTGCACAAACAAGTTTCTAATCAATTTATATGGAAATAAGTAATTGTTCGTTGGTACTCCGAGCCTATACACAGCTTCAAGTGCGCGGATAATGTTTTGCGCACGCTATAGCCGTCCTCGGTTACCAGCGAACGGACCAAACAACATTCGCGCTGATAAATTTAAACAGGTTTCAAATTTTATGGTTCCGCCACTTAAAAAATAACATTTTAAACCCCATCGAGTTGGAGGCATAGGGTTGCTCATTACTAGAGCGCGCTCGCTCCCGCCGAACGTCTCGTAAAAAACGATATTCGAGTAAAAACAGGCCCCCGAGACCGGGCCGACCGGTGCGGCGCGCCGGCGCAGCGGTGCCGTGACATAGCTTAAACTAATAACAACCTCGCCAAGATATATTGACGGAAATCACGTATTACAGCCATGGCGAGTGTATGGCGTTTTTTACTGACGCAAAATCACATTGGCACAAGGAGATTGAAGTAACAAACTACAGCCACTACCAACTTCCCTTCTCCACCTAGCGGAAATATGAAAGATAATATCGTGAGTTAGCCATCGTAGCCCGCAATGTGGAGAGTTGCTCTCGCCTCTTATTACGGCCACATATCAAACGAACAGCTCATTAAGCTGATGGCAACGTAAAGTTGCGCAATATTGTGCACTATCTGTCTTGGCTGATGTATCTCGTAACTGCACAACATAAGTTACCCGCGAAAGGGCTCACAGTTACCTATGAGATACTTCCGCCATTCATTAAATTAGAGGAGTCTTTATAAAAAAAAAATGATTAGCCTTTCTGAACCAGCTTGTAAAGTAGTGTAATATCATAAACATGGTGGTCGAGCAGATTTAGTTACAATGGAAAACTTTAAAGAAAGAATCTCTTAAGAAGTAAAATTCCATGAACATTCCCTTCTGCTCATACTCCTTAACGATAAAGTGCTCTTATATTTTGCCTACATAAGCACAAATCATTAAACATCAACAAAAAATCTGACATATAGCTGACTGTTGAAAAAACTTGATTTATGTACCTATCACCAACAAAAAAAACCTGTTCTACTATGAGCAACCTTCACCAATAGTCGCCGACCACATCTGTAAAAAGCAGCCAACGATAGCACAGTTTTATAATGATACAACGAACCACAAAAACTGCGTTACGTAAACTTTACCTCTCATCATCGTAACAAAATAGGAAGTAACTGTAAAAACGGCTCCAAGACTCGTAGGAATAGAACATTGTACAACTAGGCTGCGTCGCTAACTGACGGCCGGCTATCGCAGATGACCTACAAGTGCACCGCGGATACGTGAGTGGCCAGCGTGTAAGTGAACAGCTGATTAGCTTCCCACTCCCACTAACACTGACCACACCAGAGCTACGTGTCTTGTGCCGTGTGCACTACACCTGAACCCCAAGTCTACTATAAATTGCAATGGTGTAAGAATGGTCTCATAATGACATCATAACTGTCAAAACCTAAGTCAAAACCTTTGGTCATTGGCTTAGAGTGTATCTCTTCGGTCATTGGTCAAAACCAACAATAACGATGTCATTATGAGACCATTCTGACACGATTATGACAATTGCAGTAGCAGACTTGGGGCCCTGTAAGTAAACTTCAGCTAAGGCGACTGTGGCCCGGCCGACGACGGCGAACAGGCACTGCCAACGTCACGGATTACACTATGAAAACTATATCGAAGTTTTCCAAAGCATGGAACAAAATAAAAGTGCGTTAGTCAGCTCACATATTGGGGAGATTCAAAGATGATAACAAAAATATTCCTACGTGTCACGCTCACGCCATGCGCGCTCAGCTGTCCAAGATATGGAGCCGTTTCCATCATCATAAGAACAAGCCAGGCGACACAACACAATGGTTCTGGGATACCTTCAGCGTAGACGGTACCCTCGAGTCGGTATGCAATATAAGAAATATAAATTTCTCTCACCGTGTCGGGCGGTCGGTCACCACGCAATACAATATGGTTATCACTCGTATAAGTTTTGATTATGCGTCGATTACGGGCCCAGCTGACCGGCGGGAGCGGGGTGCGGGGCGCAGGCGACGCGGCCGGGGGGCGAGGGACGCGGAGCGTCGCGCGGCGATTGGCCGTCAGCCTCATAATCTTTCGCGAATGGGCTGCCCACTGCGCACGCGACTCTTATTATTCCTCGTATTTGCTTCTTGGGACTTAAGATGTCCATTTTATGCGTCGGCAAGTGCCCGCGTCACGTAATGTGCCCAGCCCCTAGCGTAATGTGACCGGATACCTTATAAACTACGAGTTTCCACCTAGGTGCAGCTTTGCATCAGATATTTCAAATCTGGTCGCGATTCATATGAATTGATCCGATTTAAGGTACTGATGATATATACAACTGGCCACATTGGTCTCAATGTTTTCCATTCAGATTACAGATCCAGATATGTTTATCTTTATCTAAGTGTTTGTAATAAATAAACTAAGGAATCGAACTGGCTTTACTAAAATTTTCTGCTCGCGTCGTTTCGACTTCTCCACAGCTCTAACACTGGGAAGCAGCGAGGCAGTTAATAAGCAATATTTTCAATATGTATATTTCCTTTGATATAGAAATCCAATTTCAATCATAAACGGTACACATTTCAGGATATGCCTATCCAAACACGGTTATTGAAACAGCTTTACCGCTTATTAAAGAGCCTACGCCCTTACCAGCCATGTACACAAAAACTAAATAGCATTAAAAGTATATTCCCGATGGACATTACGTAAGGTCATCCGGCAGAGGCACCGAACCACCGAGCACACACTGAACATTAAGATAAGGTCCGGACGAGCACGCGGACCTAATGCCTGCCTCAATGCCGATCAGTTAGCCGTGTACGGACGCGCGCCGCCCATCCTAATGACTACCACAACTAAATGACTTTCTTGTATTCTAAACACAGCTCAACCCTGAATTTTGATATTGCGACATTTTAAAGTTAGAATATTGCCTAATGTGAAACGCGTTATAAGAAGATACAACGGAACTGTTTTTTTAGCATGGAGAGAGCTCCATAAAACATACTTATAAGGCAAACATTCTAGTTTAAAATATTCCAAGGATAACTGACATTACAAGCAAGAATCAGACCACCGGAGCGAGGACCTCTAAATAGCATTCACGTGACCAAAACGTCGAACAAATTCCTTGGTTTTTAATAATATCGTGGACGACAGACGAGTCGGTGCGCGCTCATCCGGTCACTGTGCTCTGCACGATTTCCTAAACTACTAAACAAGTCAGTATAAATATTTTGTAACACATTTACGAGTTACAATGGAGCAAAATATCAGCTCGCCGGTTGGGTCACCGCATTGTTTGTTGGAATTAGTTATCGCGCTATTGTCACGACCTCGAACCCAGAAATCATCGGCACGCTAATGATACGAGCCGGCCCGATTACAAATGCATGTAATCTTCCACGTTATGTCCAGATTAGCGGCGCGTTGCGAAACGATCGCCACACCAGCGAGCAGCGACCATCTCGAGGAATGCAGTCAATTATAAACTAAACATTAAACACTGTATCTAATGCCGGAGCAATGCAATCCATGAACGGACATTCGGCAAATTACCCTCGGTAATAGCGCGCTTGATTAATTTACTGAGCCATTCGGGTAATCATATATCTGAGAGTAATTTACATAAATAGATAGGAGCAGAATTGGTTTTATGTAGGAAGAATAAGACTGGTGCATTGACCACGAAATTATCTAAATGGAAAGGGCTACCACCACACAAATTGTGGACGAAAAAAAGAAACAAAATATCATCATAGCCATCCCTTGATCCCTCAGTTTAAGTGATGGTTCGTAACTTGACAGCAACGTATGGGATACAGTTAGGTGGCCCGCCTGGCCCCAGCGCCGGACAGGCGACTGCGAGGGACACGTCGCCGTGCTTTTTGCAGCGCAGCCGTACACAGGGCATGCAATACGTACAGTAGGTACATCGCGCGCCTTGTTAGGCTTGCGCGCGCGCAGGGGCCCATTCACTGCGCAATTGTCAATTGATGGGGAGAAACACGATTCACGAGCCTCAGGGCTACCACCGACGAGTGCAACATACAAGTTAAGAAAATTAGCCTTTCGCGGATCAACTTAGCTAAATTGAATATTGACCGAAGTAAATAGGGAATTTAAATTAATCTTTTCGTATGAATCCTGGCCAAAACCAGCCAGCCGGTATCGTAAGAGGCCTCTAAAGGCTCAAAAACATGACTCTATCGCCTCAGAAAACTAATCACGACAGCCTAGTTAAGACACGCGGATAATTATCTCGTAGTGCTTACGCTGTAAAATGAAGAAACATTGATAAAAGGTCAGTTAACATCAATATCATCATTAGCCTATAGCAGTCCACTGCTGGACATAGGCCTCTCCAATTGCACGCCATTTAACTCGATCCTCGGCCACTCTCAACCAGCTGCCACAGCCACCCTGCGAAGATTGTCGCTCCACCTAGCCTGAGGGCGTCCTACCCTACGTTTGCCGATTCGCGGTCTCCACGCGAGAACACGTCTACTCCAACGGTCATCTGTTCTACGACTGATATGGCTGGCCCATTGCCACTTCAGCTTGCTTATTCTGGCTTATTCTGTAGGCTATGTCAACTATTGTCAGAGACAGTGGTTTTTTTTAGTTTGACAATAAACATACTTAAAACAAATCGCGGAATTAATATTAATTGCCGTGATAAGTATTTGCCAAGTGCTAGTGCCAGCCCTGTTGGCGTCGCATCCGGTAGCCATCTCCTCGTGAGCCAGGGCTTCGGAGAAAAAACCACCAATTAATTTATCCACTTTTGGAGATATGTTTTATTCATAATATTAACGACGCACGGCGCACACACCGCGATCCGCGATTCAGTGCAATCATATTTAGGATTGGATGAACCTTGCGTACAGATACGTTAGTTACTTTTAAACGAAAGTGACTAAATATTAAATAAATAAGTATGATGTTAGCAAAATATTGTTATGGACTGGACAAACGTTTAAAACTTAACCAAGGAAGATTTAAATTGTCAACGCACCTGACATACAATCTCAAAATCAAATTAACTCCAATGGTAGATTTGAAACAGTCAATTCAATAATTTGCCGATGCGATGTTGCAAACCCAAGAAGATTCAGCCAATCTGATGAAAGTCAGTAAACTCTTAAAAACAGACAGAAGAAATAATAGAACCATATTGTTCCAAGACAGTTTCCGGAACATAAAAGCCAAGCTAGCTAAAATTTATAATACTATTAGGTACCGGGTGACCAGCCAAATAAAATAGAGGTAGGTACCTCGACACAATATACGCTGCCATGCACGTCTAATAATGAGGCTATTTACAAGCATGATGTCACATAGTTTAAGACAACATAGAGACTAGCCAACCGCGGCGTACGCGGGTGTGCGCGCGCGCATTCACCTGAACAAACACGACACAACACACCCTGATAACTGTCAAGGACAAGTCTCAATATTATTACCGAGCATTCGTGCCTTTTAAACATGTTGCGTAGATAAATACAGGCTGATCAAATACGCAAATGACACACGAATCTTCCACTTTTTCAAATGTTTTGTGTGGCTGGAGTGATAATAAGTAACACCTTTCAATCTAAAATCATTATCTACGTTTACCTCGCAGTTAGCAATGCACATATTAAAATCTCAAGTTGTGATAATCAGATCAAAGTATAGGTATGTATTAGGTACAAAATCATCTGTTAAATCGCAAATAGCATGAAGTAGTCGTAGTATTATTTTATTGTTTATAACTTGATATGGAGTGCAAGCGGCGGCGGGGGCGGTGGCGCGGGTGCGGCGGCGGGGTATGGTCCCACGATTGTTCCTCGCAAGCTTTGCCCGCGACTTCGCTTTTTTTTCCAACATGATCGACGAGCATTTCGCCGAATGTGATTTGTAGATGGTAGTAAATCTTACGTTTCTTGTTTGGGACTGTTTTTACTTTGTTTTGTAGGGGGATATGAGCCTGAACCGGTGGATATTATCTACGAAGTTAGCGTGGGGGCTATATTGTTGAGATATACAAAAATAAACAGAAACCAGGGCTGAGGCGTGTACTGTGCGGTTTTATTAGTTTGCAAAATACTAGCTGGCCTTGATGAGCTTATAGGTGGCTTATGGGCAATTCATCGGGATCTCGATTAGATTAGAAAAGTTAACAATCAAGCGCTCTAATGCAAGATTTTCTCTCCATCAGAAGAAATACAATCACTTCCTGTATAAATTCAAGGAGTGAGTTTGGAGCTCAACCAGCCGACCGATTCCTTAGAACGTAACTCTCACCCATATCCACCAACAGGTCCTCGCAGGCTGGACGAGTGCTACCAGCACATATTACAGTACAAAGCGGAGTGCAGGCGGCTCTGCGACATGCCGGCTACTGAATGTTCTAGCGACACACGCCGCTCGATAACCGATGTGCAGGGTTATCGCCGCTCGATAGCGAATTAATATCAAAACATAATACACTCTCTCGATAACACTTGTTTACCAAGTTTTAGATACGACTACCTGGACCAAACTATCTGACACCGACTCTAAATTTTCCAGACCTCATTAGCAATGATAGACCTATTAAACTAATAGATAAATACGGCAAAGGAATCAAATAATAGTCCAGCAGCGGAGTGCGATTGATGATTGCTGATTGATTAAATACTAACGATAAATGAGTCAATTACAATTTGCTAGAAGATTCTATCACGGCTCGTAGCGTACACTGCACATTATATTCATTACTGACAATTGTTTAATAGCATTTATACTGTAACTTGTCAACCTTCGACTAAGGGCTGCATACATAGTGTAACTACCTACATCATACGTTGGTTCATATTATTTGGCTATCTTCTGAGGCTCTGACACATTGACAGGTCTGAAGGACGCCGAGGGCCGTAGGGGTCGTGCTTCTAAAGCAGCTTTGACGTTTCCCCTACTCCCACTCACACGCAAAGTGCAGTGAAAGACTGTATAGAATGATGAGTTTTTGGTATGTGTGTAGCATGTTCCCAGACTCCAATGTACTAGATTTAGGTGTAAAAGAGCACAAACAACTGGTTTTTAAGTGCCGTAACTGGCTTTACCTAGGCTGAACCGGTTAGAAAAAGTAAGACCTAGATCTAATCGTCGGAGGTGTAGTACAAGCTTATAGGATTCGTTTAGTTTTTGCAAACACCGATATCTAAGATGCCCAAGATGCTGACTTCGGACTGAAAGTAAAATGATAGGCAGAGATGCAAGCAGGTAGGTAGGCTAGTTAGTGTACACGGGGTTAGAACGAGATTACATAACATTTTATCTATATCTGGTATTAAAATATATTTTTTTTCTTAGCACAAATCAAACTTGCGACACAAGAGTGTCATCAAATGTGGCTGAAACGTTTAACCTTCCACCGTTCAAGATCAAGTGTCGATATGTCAAAGGCAAGGCGTGTGTGATGTGATGATAACCGCGTGCTATCACAATGCTGATGCGGCACGAGATTGCCACCCGCTATCACTATCAATCAGGCTTCGCTGCTGTATAATGACTAATTACCTTATGTTTGAAGGTCAATTATTATGTGGTATAATAATAAGTGACATCAATCAGGGTGCTCCTATATAATTTACATTTAGACCTAAGTCACACCCTAAAAGACGAAGAGAAAAGCTAACAAACCTTCCTAATATAATTTATGCTCAGACGCATTCCTCTACTGAGCTGAGGACCGTGTCCCTCAGAGACAGGTGACATTTTAGTGCCAAGATTTATCTTTTATAAAATTATTTAGCTTTGCAATACAGCCGAAAGAGTTAGCGAGATTTGGGGTTGACCCAATACTATCACGTATAAGATGAATAGGATTAATGAACAACATGTAGACAACAAGAACCTAGTAACAACCATAAAATAATCCAAACAAAACAAGAAAATCTAAGCTTAGACAAAATAAACACTAAGCAAGCCCTGTGAACGTAACTACAATAAAATACAAATCTGTACATGAAGGTACACAAGCGTAGCCCAAGGAAAACATTTTACTATGAAATGTAAACACAAGTAGATCTACTATTTACATCCGAGTGCAAGTAATTGTGCAGTTTTATGGTGCTAATCCTGAGAGCCAACACCTTTATCTCGGTCTTGGCCACTATGTACACGGCCAGCTGTGTGTGCTCCGTTACACGTGTGACGTGGCTGGGGATGGGCCTGCATTGCTAGAAGGCATTCGTATTGTCCTTGCAGGAGTTGCAGAGATAATTATTCACTATAAATAATGGGCCTACTTTAATTTATGAGGCTTTTACTTCGAGGTAAAGATCCTAGAAGACAGTTTTAATTCGAAACCTGACGCCTAAACCGGTTTGGATTTTAGGTGCTTTTGGAAATTAAAACGTAAGTAGGTAGAGCTTCTTTTGGAGACAATGGAATCAAAAACTAGTGTACTTCGAACCTTAGACCCTCTACCTCATTTCTTAGCTTTAGGAAATATTCATACATAAAAAAAATAATCAGAATCAATTTAAAGGTGAGTAGGTATAGACTAGAGCATTTACTTGTAACCAAACAACGAGCCGCTCTATTACTTGTATTGTGCCATTCATTCGTAAGAACGATACATTACACAGAAATGCTCGAGAAAATGCTCTAGTCTATAAGTACTCACCTTTACACTGTTACTGGATCACTACATCACTGTAGTCATAATACTTATGCTGTGTATTTCTGTTAACAATAAAGTTCGGGTCATCTGCAAGGGACTTTGAACCCATTGTGTATCGTGGTGAGGGTCAAGTGGCCCAGGTTCTGTCCCGTCGTCCAAGGTTGGGGAACAATGAAAAACTGCTGTTTTGATAACTGGTTCAGAAACCAAGGACAGAATTTGGAATACAGTATTGCGATTTTGTAATTTTGTGATGTTGCTTAACTACGATAAGGGCAAAAGAGTTTATAGTTGAAAAATGTTTGATAACATAATATCAGCTTGTGGACATCCTCAAAAACATAAGGACTCGCCCAAAAGTCGTTGTGGCAATATCAGGCCACCTCGTCTCTTCGACAGGGTGTTAATGAAAAGCTACAGGATAAAATCGAGAGAATGGGCAGAGGCAACTTTTGTGCTCTACGCTAGTCAAGCAAAGTGCATAGTACTATCACAAACTGTTCGTAGAGCGTGGAGAGGATGCTAGTATCCTCGACAATAGTTCATTGGAGTGGTCCATATGCATATGTTTAACGGTGGACATTTACGGGACAGTACAAGGCTTACTATTTAATTATAATTACCTAGTATCAGTATCACACATCGGCACGTATTAGGGCACTTGACTAGGACACAGTGTGCGATATCACAGCTAACGATGTTGACACAGCACTGAGCGGCGAGCGCATCTTTATCAGCGGCGTGGAAAAATATAAACCCGAGTAACAGTCGCAGTCGCACGTGTGTGCCAGCCTCAAATCTAATTATGTTATTAGTGGTGTGTTGCGTGCGTTCTCTTACTGTGCTGCAGTAGGATTCATCAGAATGTCTACTTCGCACAATGTATAAAAAGGCCATACAGCAAAAACAAAACCAAAACATGCTTTAGTAGTTCAAAATAGTTTCATTTCACCTGTTATTTTTAATTAAAAATAAAATTGCTTCACTATATGCCTCTTCAGTGTATTTCTGACACAAATCCCACCAGATCTACCCTGGTCATAACGGGCTGGATTAGAATACGCGACATAGAGCGCAAAAACCAATCGTTAAGCCACTGCTTCTTTCGACACTGCAATTAAAAAGATAACTAACTCGGGTTCTGCAGCAGTTTCATCGATCTACTATAATTCTTAGTGGAAGGACCGAGAAGACGCACTAGGTGTGAGGAAATCCTGGGAGAGAAACTCATTTCGTCTGACGAGATTATAGTGATGTCATGGCTAGTTCACGATGATTATACACGAGGGTTTTATCGCGCTTTGACAGAAGTGGGTCTTCTGTATTTGTATTGACAGTGCCAGTGAAGAGTCGCAGACTGCGTGCCGGCCTCGCAGTAAATAAATATCGCCTTCAATGCTGACGAGATAATTGGGGACGCGTTGCGAAACTCCTGGAGCTACTGGCGTCCTTCGCACACCCATTTAGTGGGGGTGATGAATGAGGAACTTGGATCGGGTAAAGGCCTAATAATGTAAGGCAAAAAGATCCATCTTTTTGCCTTACATTATTAGGCCTTTACCCGATACTTCTAATCTTGGGGTTCCTAACCTCCAGGTTAGGAACCCCAAGATTAGAAGTTTAAGTCTGTAGGCTTATGTGAGGTACATGCATGATTTTGAATGTCACAGAACAAAAGCTGTATCATGTGAGCCTGACCTGACAACTGACAGTGATGACCACTCTTCCTTATAGAATACTAGCTGACCCGCCCGGGCTTCGCAGGGGTAAAGTTTAGTACACCTACCCTACCTACGCCTACCCTACACCTATGTATCATTTGAGCCTGACCTGACAACTGACAGTGATGACCACTCTTCCTTATAGAATACTAGCTGACCCGCCCGGGCTTCGCACGGGTAAAGTTTAGTACACCTACCCTTTTTTTTTTTTTTTTTTTTTCGAGATGGAAATCCTCATGGATGTCCCCCGCCCTGGGGAGGGCGGAGGGGTCTGTCAGACTCTTACTGACTAAAACCACCCCGGTGTTCCTCCAAGTACCTTACGCCGGGGGCACGGGAGTCGCTTGCGCATTCGTCCGCACCCCCGGCAGGTATTGGCCCGCCAAATGAAAGGCGGGCCCCGTCACCCTATGCGGCCGTCATGTACGGCCGCAATTCCTCTGGACAGGCGCGCGCGGAACACGTCGCGCCACCGTCTCGGGCCTGTTTCCGTTCGGGCGACGGACGCCCCAAGTCCGCCGCCCGCAGGCCGCACCCTATGGTGGCCGGAGATCGTTGGCCGCCCTACGGCGCCCGGTGCGTCTGCTGCGGATGGGGAGAGAGGACACCGCCTCCCTCTCCCTTTCCGCCGCCTCCTTGGCGTCCATCACCTCCTCGCAGAAGGAGGCGACGGCGCTCCAAGCGCTCTCGCCGCCGACCATGGCCTCAACCACGGCCGGCAGCGAGAGGCCACCCGCAGCTCCGACCGCCGCGACGAGGTCACGGCGCTGCACTGCCCAAGCTGGGCACTCCTCCAGTGTGTGCTGCGCCGTGTCGTCGGGGCAGTCACCGCAATGGTGGCAACCGGGCGTCGGCTCCCGGCCTATACGGCACAGGTACTTTCCGAAGCACCCGTGTCCAGAAAGCACCTGTATAAGCCGGAAGCTAAGGGCGCCATGCCGTCTCCCGAGCCACTCCCTCATCACGGGCCTTACCGCCGCTATTGCGGCGTGCCCGGCGCTGGGTCGCGCAAGTCGCTGCTCCCATTCCGCCACAAGGATCTGGCGGAGCTCAGCCCTTTGTGCCTCAACCTGTCGAGGCACCAGGCGTTCGCCCCGCTCCGCTACATCCCCGCGCCACCGATATAGTGACGCGAGGAGTTCCGCCTCGAGATCCCTAGTACACCTACCCTACCCCTACCCTACCCCACACGTACCCAGGCCTACTCTAGACCCCAAATCTCAAAAATAAGTTTCAAGCTTCTAGCTTTAAAAATGACGTAATTTCCATACAAACTTTCATGCCCTATTTCAACCCTTTACAGCCTTTTTTGGCATTAAAAAGTAGCCTATGTCCTTTCTCAGGCTCCAGACTATCTCTGTGAATTTCATTTGAATCGGTTCAGCAGTTTAGGCGTGATTGCGTAACACACAGACAGACAGACAGACAGAATTACTTTCACATTTATAATATTAGTAAGGATAGAATATAGTGAGACTGCGGTCAACAACTTAACTTTTTACTAGCATTTTGCCCGCAACTTCGTCCGCGTGACATGTATTGGTACACGTAGCGCTATCTAGCGTCCTAAAGCACTTGTGACCGTCGAAAGATATTGTTCTTTCTCTCGGGAACAGTACTTATTTTCTGGATGAAAGGTACGCTATGTCCTTTTCTGTACCCTTGACAACGTATATGCAAAATATCATGATGATCGGTTCAGTGGTTTAGGCGTGAAAAGTTTCAAACAAACAAACTTACTTTCGCATTTATCATATTAAGATTAGGATTACTTGCTTATAATAACTCTCCCATGCCTTAGTCATAGACGAATCCTAAATATAATTCCATCGCATCAAGTTAGACCGGAAGGCTAGAAGTATAAACCACGTGGCTGAACATGAGCACCGAGCCCCGTGCTCGAGCACCGAGCATGCTCGAGCAGATATGTAAACAAACAATATGATATCAAACGCGACACCGGCGACACCACACTGATTTGTTTCACACGTTACCTGCGCTATCTCAGCAACAACACGGCTTATCACCGCCGGGATAAGATACGGTGCACTTAACGGCTGGGTGCTCCGTTGACAATTCGTTAACACAACAATAATATAAGCAGTCTTTTATCTGTTTCCGTAAAACTATAGGCAACCTTTCCTAAAATAAAATCTTTGACGGAATTTCTTCATTTAATGTTAGGAATTTATGTAAGGAAAAAATCTGAAAGACGGCCGATCATTATAACAAATTGTTGAAAATTCAAATAAAAATCGTAAAATTGATCTCGACGATGTTGAAGTGAAGTTTCCCTTAACAATTTTAGAGCGAGCCTCACCAGATTTGCGTAGCCTACCACTATTCCTGAACGAAGCCGCGAGAAGTGATAACGACGATATTGGACGTAAATAATACTATTACTTGCAATAACACAGCTCAGATACCATAGATGTAATTAAGGCGACGGTAAATGGTAACGGCCGTAAATCTCAAGTTTTAAATCTCTTATTTCACCGTCAAATAATGCAGGTTAGTTGTGCAATTTTTTTATGTGAAACTAGAACATGTATACATCAATCGTACCTGTGAATATTTAACTATTGTAGTAAAATACTTAATGAAATAAATTCATGAATTACTGTCTACCCAAAACATAAAAACCTAATTACTTTCAAATCGCTTAAGATATTTTCATGATTTGTTTTGTGTGAAAAGACTGTTACTACCTATAATATTGCCTGTTACTTTTTTTTTTTTTTTTATATTTTAGATACTAAAAAGTAATAATACGTCTAATTCGGCACAGCGCGCTCCTTGATAGGCGAGTCGTATTACTCGGTGGACGTATGTCGCGTTGCTGAGCTCAGCGCAGAACACTCAAGCTATATTACCCAAATCACTCAAGGCCGTTGGCAGTTATCAGCACCTTAAATGTATCTAATCATTGTGTCAGCCTGCATGTTTACATTTAACATGAAAACGGATGTAGCCATAAAGACAGCTTGTAGGTACTTGTACTACAAAGCCATTAGCTGAACACTGGCAATAATGAGAGTGTAGCCAGTGACAGAAATTAATTTTATTTCAAACATCCAGCGTATAATTGCCGAGTTGCATGACCATGGAAGCCATTAAGGAATTGTATTTAAAAGAAAAACTAAGTTCCTACCTAAAAACATAATACTTTTAGGTGGTAGACATTATCAATTAAATATATTATATGAGACAAAGACATTGTATTAAGTACCTAAAAATGCCCAAAAAAGGACACTAGGTATCGGTGAGGTTTCTACCTCACCGATACCTAGTGTCCTTGTTTGGGCATTTTTACCCTACCCTAACCCTGAAATGTCCATCAACGGCAGACGATCTATGACTCCACGGCTTGTAGGGAACACCTGGATGGGTAGCGCAGCGCAGGCAAGTCCAGCGTGCACTGGAGGAGAGTACGATGTACTTATCAGAGGAGACGATGCTGTGAATTATGATAATGTCTCAGCAATATGTAGGTTTAACATTAAACACCCTGAACTACGAACTCTTGTGTATATTACAACCAAAAACGTAACAGAGGACACGATATTTGCGGATCTGTGGTCGAAACGCCGCGTGCTATCACCGCGAGAACTGCCAATTTGTTTGAGGGAGAATCTCACCGTGACATTCTCCCTCGAAGATTCGCAAACAAATTGACCGTTCTCGCGGTGATCACGTGGCGTGTCGGTACAGAATAGACCTGCTGTTCGGTAACCGGATGATAATCACATGTGTATTTAATAACGCTAGACTTTGGCTCAGCACATTCAATTATGATGAGTTTCCTAACTGCAGACACGTGTTACGTAACGTGTCAATACATCAGGCAGTTCGTGTCAAGTTATCACTATTTTGACAAGTATGTGTTTGTGTATGTTATCACATAACGTTTGCCAGTTTAACGTGGGCAGTTTAAATGATCCTTTAATTTTGATTATTTCCAGGGAAGCTTTTTCGTCATTTTTCTGCATTTAGTAAGATATTTACGTGTCAAAGAGCTGGACATCAAACAGAGTATGCTGTCCATTGTTTATGCACGTTTTTGGCCACGTATCAACTCAACAACGACTATAACGAGCGCCTAGTAGCACAAGGAAAAGTTGAGGGCATCAGAGCACGCGTCTCCAATGAGATGGACAGATCTGATCATACCTGCAACTAGCCATCTCATGCACGAACGAATGCACTTGGAAAACAGCAGTCAGAGAAGGATGCCGCCGCATAAGCAAGAAGGTCACATCGAGATACCGCATAACGACCACGACCGCTCTGTCAAGAGTGATAGCGACTAAGGAGTAGGATAATATGTAAGAGGAGATACTTATGTATTGGTATCTGGCAACAAAAAGAGATAGATCGACATCAAAACGGTAACTGAGGTCGACTGGTTGAATAAACCGAGTGCGCAACTTGAGAAACATCATGTCCTGCAGAAACTGCGAGTGGCTAAATTGGTGATTGATGAAATGATGAGTATAAGTCGATGTGCCACACATTTGTTGTTATTACCGTTTCGAGCAAACATGTCACCACACGGAAGCGCTCATGGGTTATTCCTATTCTCCAGATCGGAGGAGAAAATTTTGTAAATCTAAAAAATGCATTGATAAAACTAACACTAAGTTGAGAGACAAAGAGAGTTGTAAAGAGAGGCAAAGACAGTTGTAAAGCAGGCTTGTGCACAACTTAAACTCTTCATTCTGATAAGCCAAGCACGGGTCGCCACATGCTCGGGCAGAAGAGAACGATTTGGATAGAAAAAACTTTGTCTATTCTTTGGTAGAATAGAGATAGAATTGGTCATGCCAAGCCGGTTGGAGATTCAATATCTAGACCAGTAATAACGCAATCCACCTAAGTGTTGTTAAATAATTATGCCAAGCTGCCAATCAATACTCAAGTTTCTCGTTTAAATTAGCTCAGATTTATTACTTTATGTTTACAATAATTATAGTTTATTAAATTATACAGCAATCAGTTTTTGCATTGCGCTCTGGTATTACAGTTTCTTAAGTTTCGAAATATAGAGAAATTGTAGCAATACCATACCTATAACAAGATAGATGTTTAGGAAGAGTAAGTTTTATGTTGAAAAACATTTTCAAACCAAGCTTTTATAATGACCACTTCCCAAATTCATCATGAGACCCTGGACATCATCTAGATCTATAATATTAGTCAAGACAAATCCAACGAGCCCAAACACGATGGAGTTATGTTAAGAAGTTGAGGAGTTCCTATAGCCACCTTCCAGCTCCATCATGAGGCCACCTTCATGGTACCCCATTATTGCATTGTCATCAAAGTGACATATTATGCGTTCCAATTTCAGCTCAATCGGTTGGGAGGAACTGGTCTAAAATTCAGTTGCAAGATTTGGCCTTATACACACACCGCAAGATAAAATAAAAGATTGTAAAAACAGACACGGACGTAATATCTGTCCGATTTCATTTTATAACAATAGTTGTGTGTGTAGGAGCGAATGAGTGAACCATGATCAACAGTGAACGAACTGTTGGCAACAAGGGAGGTCGTGCGACGTGGAAGTAGGAACGGAAACCAGCCCCTAGGTAGACTGCGATAGGCTAAAAATACGCGCTACGCGCAGATGCGTTCAAGACAACCCAGAAAACGAATAGGCCTAATCTATACATATAAAAGGCTTTGTCCTGACTGACTGATGACAACGCACAGCCTAAGCCGCTGGTCGGAGAAACGTGAAATTTAGAGGACGTACTCCTTATACGATGTAGGCATCCGATAAGAAAGGATTTTTGAAAATTCCACCCCCAAGAGGCTGAAATCCAGCGTGGGCGAAGTCACGGGCAAAAGCTAGTTCTAATATTAAAAATGCGAAAGGAAGTTTGTAGTTACCACTGTACCACTGAAGCGATCATCATGAAATTTTGCATAGACGCTGTCAAGGGTACAGGACCGCCCGCCAGGGTTGCGGGAAGTTTGAAAAAGATACCGTGGCCCCTGGCAAGGCAACTGGAGGAACACGGGTGGGTTTTAGTCAGTAAAAGTCTGGCACGCCCTTCCGCTCCACTCAGAGCGGAAGAAGTTATTTGATGATTTCCCATCCAAAAAAAAAGGGGTACAGGACCGGAACTAAGGTACCTTTCATCCCCGCGAGCAAAGTGCTAGTATTCCAATAAAGCTGAATTATTTGGCTTGTTTAACGTTGCACTAAATGACTTTCGACTCATTTCCGGTCTATTGCCAGAGTTCTTTTTCCTGGACTAGTGTTGCATCAAACAGTAAATACAGACACAAGGAATACTGTGTAGGTATCTAGCTTTGTTATCATTTGTCAAGAACCACGTCTTTTTGACTTCCAATATTTGTTCATCAGTAAACCAATTAACATTTCAATTAGAATAGTTATATCTTGAAGTAGGTAGGTAATTGAATTCTAAATGAGAGTCACAAGTCGGAAATCTATCAGACCAATTTGTCTGTTCAGAGATTTCATATATCTTTAAAGTGATTACAAGTCATCAATTTGGCTTGTACGATTGTAGTAAATAGGCCTATGTCACGACAGAACATGCCAGCAAAAAATTACAACCACTGTAACTATTATAAAACGAATGGACACACCATGATGTCATAGGCAAAAAGTTAGGCTGGCCAATATATCATTTCTTTTGACTGGCTCTTCAATATTCAGTACCTATGGCCTTGAAGGCTTGTACCTACTTTTGAGATGAAATCTAAAATTTGAAAAGAAATACGGCCCTCAATACTTCTAAAATGGTTCAGACATTAGGTATAGAACCAGATAATATTATAATATTTCAATTTACGTCGGATAACGTCGATAAAAGTTCAAGGGCACCTGTCAAGGTCACCTCAGACATTAACAAAGAAATGAGCCTTTATCACACGGCACACCGGTCGCCGACCAAATACTGCTCACTGAGCGCAGCGGAAAACCACAGAGATGGAATGATATCTGGTTGTCAATCATCGTACGATCCAGACGGTTCTTGTAAATAAATTCAATAGAAAATAAACAATACGAACCGCACCTGGGTGGGTCAGTATGCTAATAAGATTCTAATAATACTACCGATTAACATACACACAAGGTAACTACCTACCTACCTACATTGTATATTGTTTTTATTCCATGACATTATCACCTGAGCGTTATCAAATAAAGATTCCTTTTCGTGTGACGGATTGCAAAATCGATTTTCAATTATTCTGGAGTAACGTGTCACCCGGCAGTATCTCGCGTAGAACTGGGTGTTGTTTAGGTGAAAATGTGAAAACCGAGAGCCGACGCCGGCCGGCGAGTGTCAGCGGTATGGTGTGAGGAGGTGGATGTGGAGTGCGGAGTGCGAGTGCGGACTCACCGGGCTCGGCGCGCTCGGCCTCGTCGTCGGACTCGGTGCCGGAGTCCCGCTCCTCCACCTGCAACAGACAACAGCTGTACTCGCTGGCAGGAGCGAGCCGGGATCGTTCCGCTCCTTTGTTCTCGGCGGCCATTTTCTGGTGGCGGAGTGACCTTCAGCAAGCCCGGCGGCTAGCGCCGACACCCACCTTCTCGGAAACGCTCTCCTCATTCAACGAATGCGTTCGCAGCTTATGAGTCAGGAATTTGAGCATTATTGAGCGTCGGGTCGCTCCGCTCGTCCGCGTCCGCCCTGGCTGCGCCCGGCGGCTCCCCACTGCGCACTGTGCGGTCCGCACCCGCGAGTCTACGACCAGTACGAGCCCTCGCGCCTATGGGAAACGTTCCAAAAACATTTTAAACCTCAATAACATATCCGCATATCACTCGCACGCGTCCGCACCCGACCGTCTCCTTCGAACGCCGGACTACTACTAGTTTAGTTAGAGTAGCCTTGCGTACGACGCAGTCAGCTGAAGTGGGCACGACTCATTAATACCGAAAGGGCCTAAGAGCGATCGCGCTAAATACTGCGCCCCGGAACAAAATTCGCGATCGAAACGACAGGTAGAACCATTGGACGGATTACAAATCGTTTCATGGCTCAAAATCTCGTTTAAATATAGCGTAAAACATTTTCGAGTGGCACTCCAAATGGACTCGCCCGGCAACCCATTGATGACAAAGAACCGGAACACGCAGAGATCGGACGCGATTGGACAAAACATTACAGAATAGGATCGAAATTTAATGCAACATGCTGCGTCTCGCTCTCGCGCCGGGCCAGGCGGCTCGCCGCCCGCGTGCGAGCGAGACGGAGCGCACACACACCGACAGTTATATAATACTGGCCTGATAATAAATCGCTGATAAAAAAGTTGCGCATGTTAGCACACTGTGGACATTCCGATCACATACAGGCACCGGCAAAATATTGACTCTCAGCAACGAGTTTTGTTTCATACATATTATTATTCAGGAATTCTAACTAATTCGACTCCTACTTGAGTAAATACTGGTTACCGGCATTTAGGCACACATTCTAATATTTTAAAAGCATGTTCAGTTGCAATATCTATTTGTTTCTCTTTCTTTTTCTCGTCATGTGTAAACTACCAAATACTACCAGATATTTACCAGATATGTACATACTTTAGCTTTATTACATTGATTACCTGTGAAATGTTTGTATGTGTATGACCTTCAGTATAGGCTGGCTGTAGCCATTCCTGCTGTCGTACAGTGAGGTTTGGTTCGGTAGCTACACAGCGGGTCTCATCCGCAGCATAATGCATACGCGACGCCATGTCTGTTACAGCGAGCGGCGCGGCCGTCCCGCTCGCACGCCGCCGTCTCGCTCGCACGCCGACTCCGCGCGCTATTTCAAATTTAGAACCTAGAAACTGTGTACTCCCGATCATGAGTGTTTTTGACGTGTAGTATCGTTAACGTAAGCATATTTTGAATTGAAAATACACGTTTGTTACATAATATTTATATAAATTAAATAGGTACTTAATTAATATCTCTGTATTTTTTAAAATGTGCAAATTGTATAAAATTTTATCAAAATGTTCCAGCCGGCCTAGCATTACCACGATAGAAACGGGTTTTGTCTACATAGAAATAGACAAAGTGACAGATTGTAGAAACATTTCTACCGTTTCATTCATAAAACGTAGAAATGTTTCTACAATCTGTTTCTTTGTCTATTTCTATGTAGACAAAACCCGTTTCTATCGTGGTCATGCTAGGCCGGCAGGACTGCTGTATTTTAAATTCAAAATATGCTTACGTTAACGAAACTATAGGTAGGTACGTGAAAAAAACTCATGATAGGGGTACTGGTGACTATTTCGTTTTGGATTAGGTAGACTGGGTACAGTTGTGACAATTTTCATTTGATGGCCAATAATTTTGTTAGTGTAGCAGTTAGCTGTAAAAAAGAAGTTTTATATTATGAAGAGTACATTTGCCTACGCATGAAAACTAAAGTAGTATTTCTATGTACTATGGTTAACTCACAGGAGTAAGTAAGAAAAAAAAAAGAAAATGTCACAACCGACCACACCGCAAGGGCGGTTGTGACAGTACTTGGGGTCGTTAGTGACAGGTTCAAAAATAAACCAAAATGCTCATCCATCACTTTTATTGCATGAAATAAACATTCTACTCTAAAAAGTTAACGTTTACGTAACACAAGAACATTTATGTTTATAAGGAATAAGGCACTGTAGCATCTGTAGCTATTTTAACAAATCTTCTTAAAGCAGTCTAATAGCTTATAACTAGTTATTTTTACTATCAGTCCAAAAAAACTAACTAAAGCATTCTAATTAAACAATATAATGTTAAAATACAAACTAATCACTAAAAATGTTAATCACAATCAACTTCTTCGAAAAAATGGAACATTTGTGTAAGTAGGTATCAACATAGGTACCTACAACATAAAAAAAATAGAAGAAACGTTCATTTGAAATTTTAAATCTGAATAAAAAGACATTGAAGATCTAGTCAGAGTTACCAAAATCACATCGCACATATTTTAATTTTGTCCCAACCGTACCCAAAGCACTCCTTCGCAAAAAAAACAACCACTATGGCAATATAAAATAATGTAAGTACAAAGTAAGCACTGCTATTTAACAACTAATGTATAATTAATAACGAAAAAGAACACTCATTACCGTATATGTACGCATATAACAACAATCACTAAAAGAAATCGAATAAAAATACTTACTTTTGACTGTTAAAAAGTAATGAGGGCCTCTGTTAACGTCAAAGTCGTGCGTTGGTTGACGCAATACTGTGAAACACGTTCAGACCCCCATGGCGCTTCCCTCTCCCTTTACACCCTCAACGGTATTCCTTATAGTTTCGCTAATATTGCGACTGTCACAACCGTAACATGGCACAACCGTACCCAGTCTACCCTACAGCTGACCAAGCTATGGAGCCTATTTAAAAAATAATCGCAATTATATCATAAGAGGCCTGTTACGTTTTGTCACCTCTCGCTGGCACAATACTATTTTTTTTTTATGTTAAATGAAAAGATGCATTTTTGAAAATGAAATCTTTTACACCCTTACCACAAAAAAGATAATCACGTGTTGAACGCCAATGCTACCAAAAATAATACACACTTGTTTTAGACAAGTTAGTGCTAAAACAAGTGCGTATTATTTTTGGTAGCATTCGCGTTTAACACGTGTTTATCTTTTTTGTGGTAAGGGTGTTAATGTTTTAGATAATAATATTAATTCAACCGGTAAATAATAAAAACACATTTCTACTGTGTAATCTAATCAATTTAGCTCTATGAGGATTTGTTTTTGAGATAATTTCAACTCGAATCCATGAGTTTTTAATAAGCTTTTTAATAATTAAATTTGAGTTTTTAATACCTAGTTTTTAATTTTTACCTATTAAAATTTTAATATTATTATCTAAAATATTAAAGGCCGTCGTACCACAAAAAAGATAAACACGTGTTCAACATGAATGCTACCAAAAATAATACGCACTTGTTTTAGCACTAACTTTTCTAAAACAAGTGTGTATTATTTTTGGTAACATTCGTGTTGAATACGTGTTTATCTTTTTTGCGGTAAGGGTGTAATAGATTATAACATTGTTCAAAAATGCATCTTTTAATTTAACATTCTTAAAAATATGGTTATGTGCGAGCGAGAGGTGACAAAAAGAAATAGGCCTCTAAACAAATTGATCACTTTAGGGTGACTTTAATACTAATCAGGAAATGCTCTTGAGTAAGATCATATGTACCTACCTATGTTTATAGCAGCATTAAGCAATTAATATTATTATCTAAAGATAATAATATTAATTCAACCGGTAAATAATAAAAACACATTTCTACTGTGTAATCTAATCAATTTAGCTCTACGAGGATTTGTTTTTGAGATAATTTCAACTCGAATCCATGAGTTTTTAATAAGCTTTTTAATAATTAAATTTGAGTTTTTAATACCTAGTTTTTAATTTTTACCTATTAAAATTTTAATATTATTATCTAAAATATTAAAGGCCGTACCACAAAAAAGATAAACACGTGTTCAACATGAATGCTACCAAAAATAATACGCACTTGTTTTAGCACTAACTTGTCTAAAACAAGTGTGTATTATTTTTGGTAACATTCGTGTTGAATACGTGTTTATCTTTTTTGCGGTGAGGGTGTAATAGATTACATTGTTCAAAAATGCATCTTTTAATTCTTAAAAATATGGTTATGTGCGAGCGAGAGGTGACAAAAAGAAATAGGCCTCTAAACAAATTGATCACTTTAGGGTGACTTTAATACTAATCAGGAAATGCTCTTGAGTAAGATCATATCTACCTACCTATGTTTATAGCAGCATTAAGCAATTAATATTATTATCTAAAGATAATAATATTAATTCAACCGGTAAATAATAAAAACACATTTCTACTGTGTAATCTAATCAATTTAGCTCTACGAGGATTTGTTTTTGAGATAATTTCAACTCGAATCCATGAGTTTTTAATAAGCTTTTTAATAATTAAATTTGAGTTTTTAATACCTAGTTTTTAATTTTTACCTATTAAAATTTTAATATTATTATCTAAAATATTAAAGGCCGTACCACAAAAAAGATAAACACGTGTTTAACATGAATGCTACCAAAAATAATACGCACTTGTTTTAGCACTAACTTGTCTAAAACAAGTGTGTATTATTTTTGGTAACATTCGTGTTGAATACGTGTTTATCTTTTTTGCGGTGAGGGTGTAATAGATTACATTGTTCAAAAATGCATCTTTTAATTCTTAAAAATATGGTTATGTGCGAGCGAGAGGTGACAAAAAGAAATAGGCCTCTAAACAAATTGATCACTTTAGGGTGACTTTAATACTAATCAGGAAATGCTCTTGAGTAAGATCATGTAGGTACCTACCTATGTTTATAGCAGCAAAAATATAATTTGAGATTCATTACCAAACATGTAATAAATATATTGGCATGGTACCTACCTATTGCTATATTCTAAATTAATTGGATATACGTTGACCTGTTTGAGATAGTTGTTGTCACCATCAATAAAATTTCGGTCGGATGATTTAATCCTAGATACATTTTAGATACCTATGTCGGAACACTGCCAAATAAAATAATACAGAATTTATACTCTGACATTTCTAGTGCCGAAACCTCAGTCGATCGTTTTTTGATCCTTATAAGAAACAGAATCTACTGGCATCATAAAAGTTGTTGTGTAGGTAAATTGTCCATTTCCTTACTGACTGTAAGCACCTTTTTTTAAATCTGTGAATGCAGGTTAAAATGTCTCAAAAAGTTAAGGACAAACATTTTCGTGTAGCTAGAACAGTTATGTGCCCTTACTGCTTTAGCCAAAAAAACAACCCTACTGCATTTAAAACGCAGTTTATGTAGAAATAATAAAACGATGTAAAAAGACAATATATTTATTTTATATAAAATTTATTAAATTAACAATAATTGATTACAATAAATGATTTAATTGACAATATCATTGGATTTGTTAGTTCACACAACAGGGTCCTGGTTCGCTGATTTCTAATAAAATACGAAACTTGCAACAGACTGTCGCCATAGCATTTCATAGGGGCACTGTTTTAAAATGGTATCAAACAATAATTATTCTCTATTCTAGTACCTACCTTCTAAAAGATTTAGTTTGCCGCAGTCGCACTATTTGTTGTTTTAGAAGTGGCCCTACTTCATAAGTATAATATGCTAGTAGTCCCCAGATGATCTAGGGTTCTACATTTCCGAATCTGGGCTGAACATGATAGTCTATGAACCAGTGGCGTAGCGTGCCTTGTCGGGGCCCCGTATAAAAATTTTTTTGGAGGCCCTTATATGGAGGTAAAGATTTTTCACAAAAGAAAAAAAATAATAATATTATTTATAAGTAATATTTATTTATCACATAATTTACCCATTTTACAAATAAAAATCGAATTTTAAATATTCACTCTCCTTGCCTTTTTATCGGCAAACTGATTTATTAAATCATTTATGGCTGATGATGATTTTAGTTTTTCTAAAGTTTCTGCCTCTATGGACAATAGTGAGATGTCTGACAGCCGTTCTTGTCCCATCGAAGTTCTTAAGTAATTTTTTATTAGTTTTCGCGATATCGATGAAGGATTCCCGGGGATTCCCCGCTGAGTTGAAGATGAAGTAAGTAAAACGGGGAAGTCCCGCAGCCCGCCATAACGATGTAGTGTTGCCAACTTTTGAACGCACGCTTAAGGCGGGAAAAAAAGGAATTGCTTTATAGAATTTTGTCATTTGTAAAATAAAATAAATTAGAAAGTTTTTATTATTTTTCCTTACACACTTTGGGGGCCCCCGTGGCCCGGGGGCCCCGTATAATTGATACGGCAAATACGGCGGTAGCTACGCCCCTGCTATGAACAGTTAGGTTCTAACAACACTATAAACACATACCTACATGAAACAGTAAATAAACAACTTACTACTAACTATATTACATCTATATATATAAAAGAAAGTCGTGTTAGTTACTTCACTTATAACTCAAGAACGGCTGAACCGATTTAGCTGAAAATTGGCAGGGAGGTAGTTTAGAGCCAGGAGAAGGACATAGGATACTTTTTAATGCGAGAAAAGAGCTGTAAAGGGTTGAAATAGGGCATGAAAGTTTATATAGAAATTACGTCATTTTTAAAGCTAGAAGCTTGAAACTTATTTTTGAGATTTGGGGTGTAGGGTAGGCGTAGGGTAGGCGTAGGGTAGGCGTAGGGTAGGCGTAGGGTAGACGTAGGGTAGGCGTAGGGTAGGCGTAGGGTAGACGTAGGGTAGGTGAAGGGTAGGTGTAGGTTAGGTGTATTAAACTTTACCCGTGCGAAGCCCGGGCGGGTCAGCTAGTAAAATAAATATAATGTAGGTAATGTGTATAATTATCCACTAAAATGCTCTGTAACCTTACCTACATTTAATTAAATAAGTAATTTTGTTACTAAATAACCTAGGAAAATAAGGCAAAAAAAACGCCAATCTGCGGAAAAAATCCAAGTAAACACTAAAGATCTCTCACCGGGAGTATCTTTATTTTGACATTAGAAATAGTGTCTAAAATGTCCATTGTGAATTCGTGTGTGCAAAAGTTATTCAGATCACGAGAATCAATTTCATTTTCAATATCTTCTAAACTAAGTATTGGTTTTATTTACAGCAATTCAGCTTTGATAAAATGTATTCATTATTTGTGTGTATAAAAGTTTTACACAAAATTCACAAGATCAGTAGTTTAAGAGATATTGGGAAAAATCTGATTTTTGTGACATTTGACTTTGAAGAACTTTTGCATAGGTAGGTAGGTACACGATTTCGAATCTCGGTGAAAAATCCTCACTTGGATTTTTTCGCAGCACAGTTTTTATTTTCCTGGGTTCCTTATATAAATGTATTGATGTTAGGTATATGTTATTCTTCTAAAAAACGACAAACGTGAACTTATATCGCAATGAAATCGAAAATTTACCAAAAGTTGATCAAAACCAAAGCAGACATTCTGCTAACATTCTGAACTGGCACATATTATATAGTAGGTAAATAACAAAAAACATATTCTCGCGCTTAATATACGACAAAACTGATTAGAAAAATACCATTTTTAGTCAATTCAAAATCTAATCTCAGTTCAGTCAAAGTGCTAAGTGAATTACGAGAATTGCCTTCAGGTCGCTTAAGAGGTATCCTATTACCATAGCATTTTACTTTAAAATCATTTGTATTTAATAATTCTACTTACTTGTAGCCGCCATTTTAATGCATGTAGGTACTGTGTGCTATTTATTACAAGTAGGTCTTGATTGTATTTATTTACATATTTATATAATCATGTATTACATAATATTATGTACACTTTGCTACATACTTACTTTAAATGTACCTACGGTATATTTATAAATTATAATACATAGCTATTCTATTTTTTGTAATGTCATTTATACTTTTTTTTTTTTTTTTTTTTTTTTTGGGGATGGGAAATCATCAAATGACCCCTCCCGCTCTGGGCGGAGCGGAAGGGAGTGTCAGACTCTTACTGACTAAAACCCACCCATGTTCCTTCCTTAGCCCTTTTGTCCGGGTCAGCGGTATCCCTTCCGGACGATCCCGCTTTCCCGGCAGGCTTGGGCCCTAATGGGCCCCCTCTCTGATGCTGACATCTCTTTGAGGCGCGCGTGGAACACGTACGCGCCGTTCGGCACGGGCCTGGTCCTGATCGGACGGTGAGCTACCCATTACTCACCGCCCGCAGGCCCGCGCCTACGGTGGCCGGGAGTCGTCACGCGGCTCCCGACGCCCGGAGCGTCTACCGCGGCGGCTTGGACGGGAGAATCTCTCCCTCTCCCGTCCCGCCGCCTCCTTCACTAGCATGACTGCTTCGCAGAAGGAGGCGACTGCCTCCCACTCCCCCTCGCCCCGGACCATGGCTTGAACCAGGGCCGGGCGCGAGAGGTCGCCGCCGCTGCCGATCGCCTCTACGAGGACACGGCGGTGCTCCGCCCATGCAGGGCAGACCCCCACCGTGTGCTCCACCGTGTCCTCAGGGCGATCAACGCAGTGATGACACCCGGGCGTTTCCTCCCGCCCGATGATGTGCAGGTACCTCCCGAAACTTCCGTGTCCGGTGAGGACCTGCGTCAGGCGGTAGGTGAGGACGCCGTGACGTCTCCCTAGCCACTCCTCAAAGAGGGGTCTTACCGCCGCTATTGCGGCGTGCCCTGCGCTGGGTTGCGAAAGTCGTTCCTTCCATGCCACCATGAGATCGCGCCGGAGGTCCGTCCGCTCCGCCGCAATTTGCCGCGGAAGCGGGGTTTCCCCCCGACGTAGTGCCTCCGCGCGCCGCTCATACAGGCGCGCGAGGACTATCGCCTCCAGATCCCACGGTGGCAGTCCGGCAAGGAGGCTTGCCGCCTCGCCCGAGATCGTGCGGTAGCCCCGGATCAGCCTTACGGCTACCACCTTTTGGGGCGCGTTCAGATAGTGGGCGGCTCTCCGCCGCAGTGAACGCGCCCACACCGGGGCCCCATATGTGGCCATGGACCGCACGACCCCAGCGTAAAGCCTCCGGCAGGAGGCGTTTGGACCCCTCAGGTTAGGTAGGAGCCGCTTGAGAGCGGCCCCAGTCCGTTCCAGTTTGGGGGCCAAACGTCGGAAGTGCTCCACGAAGTTCCACCGGCTATCGAGCACGAGTCCCAGGTACTTCATCGTGGACTCGACGCCGATGTGAACCCCTCCTACCGTTAGTTGGGATCCCGATGGTGGCCTGTTCCGAGGCCCATGAAAGGACATGGCCTCGGACTTATGCAGTGCCACCTCGAGACCCAACTGCCGGATCCTCTCCACGACTATCGCAACCCCGCGTGTCATCGCGTCGGCCGCCGCCTGATGCGACCTCCCCTGCGCCAGGACCAGCGTGTCGTCAGCGTAGCACACCACGCTGACGCCATCAGGGAGGTCGGCCCGCAGCACCCAGTCGTAACCGATGTCCCACAGGAGCGGCCCCAGAACCGATCCCTGCGGGACACCGCACGACATCTCTCGCCGGTTCCATTCCCCGTCGCGACCAGGGTAGATGACGGCCCTGTCCGTCAGATATGCCTCGACTATTCGACGGAGGTAGGTTGGCACCCGGTGATACCGGAGTGCCTCCCCAATGCAGCTCCAGGGCAGGGTGTTGAATGCGTTGGCGATGTCGAGTGACACCGCCACGACCACCCCGCCCCGAGACACCGCGTCCCCCGTCGTGAGGGCTCTCACGCGCATGATGGCGTCCACCGTCGAGCGCCCCTTGCGGAAGCCGAACTGGCCGTCCGCAAGATCCGGCCCCGTCCTCACCAGGTGCCCGACGAGGCGGCCCGCAATCACTCTCTCAAAGAGCTTGCCGACCTCGTCGAGCAGCACGATGGGCCGGTATGCGGACGGAGAGTCCGCAGGGCGCCCTGGCTTCCGAATGAGGACCAGCTTCCCCGTCTTCCAACGGAGTGGAAACTGGCCTCTCTCCATACATGCGCTCAAGAGCGCCTCCAGTCGAGGCCCCAGAGCCGTCGAGGCCAGGACCCAAGCTTTGCCTAGCAGGCCATCGGGTCCTGGGGCGGTATTTTTGGCCTTCAGCCTGCCTACCGCCACTCTCAAATCTACCCCGGTCACTTCAGGGGTGTCATCGTCGTCCGCGTGGTCCGCTTCAGGCACCGCGGGCGGCGGAGCCATGGGCGGGGGGGTATGCTCCCCCCGTGAAGGGAACAGAGCGCTCACCACCTCCTCCACCAGCTGGGGGCGGAGACTCTGCGTCAGCGGGGGGGCCCAGGTGCGGAGTTTGTTCCGCACCATTTTGTAAGGGCGCCCCCATGGGTCTCCGTTCAGAGTCTCCACCAACTCCTCGCGGGCCGTGTATTTGGCCCGCTGGATGTCATTTATACTAAGACAAGCTTAACTTATAATATTTTAATGGAACACTTTTCAGCAGTAGGTACCTAATTAACTAAATATTATGATAAAAAACCATAACTATAAAGAATTGTATACAACTTTCTTATTTATAATGAAATATAATCGTATAATATGGTTTCAAAAATTTTATACATGCTACAAATAAACATAAAAATATACATAATAATCTATACAAATACATATTGACATAGTAAAGGTATAACATGTTATGTATTATGTATACGATGTGTACCTACTTATAAAACCGGTTCGGTAGGATTTAAACTCACAACTCATTAGTCATGATGATCAACAGTATTTATTGTCCATAAATATCTATAGGTACATATAAAATGACATGTCCTGACTGATTCATCAACGCAGAGCCTGAACCACTGAAGCTGGAAATATTAAATTTGGACAGTAGGCTCATTTTGTGACGTAGACATCCAATAAGAAAGGATTTTAGGAAATTCTACCCCTAAGGAGGTAAAATAGTAGATTAAAGTTTGTGTGAAAATCCGTAATTTTTAAGTAAAATCAATGAAAATTGGTATGTACCTATTTGGATTCTGTTTTATAAATTTCGCACACTTATTTCGGATTTTTTGAAAATTCAACCCCAAGAGATGAAAAGAGGGATGAAAGTTTGTATGTATGGATACGTCAGAGCTTTTAAATTATACTGTAGTCTTGTCGTGTCTAAGCTTTGAAATAAATCTAGATATGAATGTGTTTATTTCTAAGCGCGCTGTTTTCTTGTTTGAACCAAGCCATATTAATTATCAAAACATTATTGGTCAGTATTTTATGACCAACATTTTTCGTACATTATAACATTACCACAGTAAAAATATGTACCAGTATGGAAACTAGGCCTAATTGCAGAAATAAATACCTACGCTCCACTGCAGCGGTAGGGTTGTCACTCTAAATGTTTTTGAAACTGAACTGTATTTATTAAAACATCTGATTCTGTGTTCTGTAGTGATCAAACAATCGATTTAAAATAATTAGTTTACAAATAAAATTTAAATAGGCAAGCGACGCGCGGCATGGCGCATATGTGGCGCCGCTGCGATGCCTGCACCCGGCGGCTGCGCACTGTACTATGCGTTTCAACTAAGGATGGGATGACCTTGGCAGTGGCACCATATTGTGACGATAATTAAGTTTAACAAAAAAATATTTTGTGCAAATTACTTTTCAATAATATTTATCTTGTTCGTGTTATTTTCATATGATTATTGTTTATTTAAGAGCGTGTAAGTATTAGAAAAGCGTGCATGAGGCATGAGAGAATTCTAATATAGGGCCAAGGTCATCTTTATCTAAGTTAAAACGCATAGTACCTACTGGGTTTTAACCCGAAAATGTGTGTGACAGTAATTAAAAAACCACTACCTACATTAAAAAAAATATCTTTATTTTACACAGTTTACAAATTGTTTACTGAAAAATACTTTCGTCTGCTACGACATGTTCGGCATGCTTTATTAATAAATTTTATGGTATAATAAATTCTCATTCTAATGAATAGATTCTTTAAATAAACTATTAAACTATTAGATACTAAACGCAACCACTCGTCTTGACGCGGCACTCACGACTGACAGCACCGCGATGTCCGCTTAGAGGTCTCGTCGAAACGCGTGTTTGTGTGAGTGTGCCGTTTCGAACGTTAGTACGTAGTTTCCGTACTGGTACATATGTTTACTGTGACATTACGCTGTAATATCGACAATTATTCTAGTACAGACCGTTTCGTACCAGTGTATTGCCGTCTTATGTACAAGTAAACTAGGTATTGTACTTATGAAATAAAAAACTTAATAATAACGAGATTCGACGCACAGCGTCTAAAATTTTATCGTTCATGACAGTGCATGAGCACTGTCATGGATGCATTAAATAGCTTTAATTCAAGTGTTATAATTACATGATACCTATAGCAGGGACTTAAAGCGGTTACGGTTAGAGGTTAAGGTACCTCAAAAATATATCGGTACCGGTTAAAAATAAAGGTTGAGCTATACCGATACCTTTATAAATACAGGTTGGGCTATACCGTTAATTAACCTTTAAATGATTTCGGTACCGTTAAGGTCGTTAGCCATTTATTTTTCGAACGTTTTTTTTCGAACCGAAATATTTCGGTAACCCTTATTTATTCGGTATAACATAACTTTCATTATTAGTTTATTTGTCTTTTGTTTTAGTCTAGTACCGTACAGCGTGTTGTATCGATATTTTGTAGGGAGCCGAGGGAAACTATGTGTGTAACCGTGCATCGCTCCATTATTAAGTAATGATTAGCAGCAATAGTAGCAGGGCTTGAAATGTTGAAATACAGGCAGTATACATACTTAAAGAACAATGGCCATTTCGGACTTCGAAAAAAGGGGCAGTAGGTATGGTTAGTTAGGACAGCGGTATACCTCTGCGGGCGTCACGCTCGCACCAGCTCGGCGTCCAGGTAGTCGGGGTGCTGCTGCGCGTGCAGCGCCCAGCGCTGCGCGGCGCGCTCCAGCCGCTGCAGCGCTGCGGGCAGCGGCGGTATACCTGCGGGCGTCACGCTCGCACCAGCTCGGCGTCCAGGTAGTCGGGGTGCTGCTGCGCGTGCAGCGCCCAGCGCTGCGCGGCGCGCTCCAGCCGCTGCAGCGCTGCGGGCAGCGGCGGTATACCTGCGGGCGTCACGCTCGCACCAGCTCGGCGTCCAGGTAGTCGGGGTGCTGCTGCGCGTGCAGCGCCCAGCGCTGCGCGGCGCGCTCCAGCCGCTGCAGCGCTGCGGGCAGCGGCGGTATACCTGCGGGCGTCACGCTCGCACCAGCTCGGCGTCCAGGTAGTCGGGGTGCTGCTGCGCGTGCAGCGCCCAGCGCTGCGCGGCGCGCTCCAGCCGCTGCAGCGCTGCGGGCAGCGGCGGTATACCTGCGGGCGTCACGCTCGCACCAGCTCGGCGTCCAGGTAGTCGGGGTGCTGCTGCGCGTGCAGCGCCCAGCGCTGCGCGGCGCGCTCCAGCCGCTGCAGCGCTGCGGGCAGCGGCGGCGCGCGCGCCAGCTCCGCGGCCAGCGCGGCGGCGGCGCCGGGCAGCCGGTAGCGGCGGTACGGCTCCACCTGCTGCAGGATGTCCGTGTCCAGCGCCGAGTACCTGCGCACACGTGACGTCAGCCGGGCCGCCACACCGCCACCAGTCGCAGTGCGATGTGTACAGCGCGTACTCACGTGGCGAGGTAGAACTGGTGGTAGGCGCTGTGTATCTCCGGCGTCTCGGCGATGTAGCGCAGCGCCGCCTGCAGCAGCGTGTCCGTGAACTGCGGCTCGCGGTACAGCGCGCCGCGGCCCAGCAGCGGCTCGCTCACTGTGGACATACGTCACATTACACACACGACACACACAGGCAGCGGCTCGCTCACTGTGGACATACGTCACATTACACACACGACACACACAGGCAGCGGCTCGCTCACTGTGAACATACATCACATTACACACACGACACACACAGGCAGCGGCTCGCTCACTGTGGACATACGTCACACTACACACACGACACATACAGGCAGCGGCTCGCTCACTGTGGACATACGTCACATTACACACACAGGCAGCGGCTCGCTCACTGTGGACATACGTCACACTACACACACGACACACACAGGCAGCGGCTCGCTCACTGTGGACATACGTCACACTACACACCACACACACAGGCAGCGGCTCGCTCACTGTGGACATACGTCACAATACACACACGACACACAGGCAGCGGCTCGCTCACTGTGGACATACGTCACACTACACACTCGACACATACAGGCAGCGGCTCGCTCACTGTGGACATACGTCACATTACACACACAGGCAGCGGCTCGCTCACTGTGGACATACGTCACACTACACACACGACACACACAGGCAGCGGCTCGCTCACTGTGGACATACGTCACACTACACACCACACACACAGGCAGCGGCTCGCTCACTGTGGACATACGTCACAATACACACACGACACACAGGCAGCGGCTCGCTCACTGTGGACATACGTCACATTACACACACGACACACACAGGCAGCGGCTCGCTTACTGTGGACATACGTCACATTACACACACGACACACACAGGCAGCGGCTCGCTCACTGTGGACATACGTCACAGTCACACTACACTACCACAGGCTGCTGCCTGTGGTAGTGTAGTGTGACTGTGACGCTCGCTTACTGCGCACACATGACACACTACACTACCATAGGCAGCAGTCCGCTCACTGCACACACTGCACACTACACTAGCACAGGCAGCGCCTCGCTCACTACAGCACACACACATACTTACATGTCATACACTACAAAGGCAGCGTCTCATGAGCTGCGGCACACATACTCACACGTCGCACTATACTACTGCAGGCAGTTGCTGGCTCACTGCGGCACACACATGTACACGTAACATTGCACTACTACAGGCAGTGGCTCGCTCACTGCACACACATACTCACACGTCACACTAAACGCAACGCATATTTTAGCATAGTTTGAAATCCCTTCGTAACCAAGTATTAAAAAAAAATTGGCGTACAATGAATTTTCATAAACAGTTAATTTACAAACATTGACCTTGATTGCGCAATAGTCCACTTTGTGCATTTTGACCCATAATGCATGAAAGCGTACGTGTGCAGACTTTCCCCCACTACCCTTAAAATGTTCAAGTTATGTGTTAAATAGTATACGTACGTTTGAGTCCCGCCTTGTGTTGGGCTAGCTCCGCGCGGTACAGCGCGGCGACGGCGGGCGACTGCAGCAGCAGTACGCGCACGTCACCGCGCTGCAGCACGCCGTGCACCCACGTGAGCGGCGCGCTGGCACACAGCGCTAGCACCTCCGCTGAATGGATGTCGTACACCTGCAACCGGCACACACACCTCTTAGCCTTCATTTGCTCGCCCGCTTTTTTAACGCGCGTTTAAAAAAGGCGTTTGTCGCCGAGCCAACGCCGAGAATAAAAAATCCAATAGTGCGCAATTTAAAAGTCTGTGTTAAACAAAGCGCTGTCGCGCAAACAGATGTACCGTTTCCCATTCGTTTCTGTATTTAAGGGTCCTATATGGCGCAGGCTCGAGTCAAAATCTGTCAAAATCTGTCAAAATTAGGTATTGAAGCGCTACCCACACAGCGATCGACGACAACAGTGGTCTTGTGCGACGATCAACGTGGACATAATAAAATATTTAGTAGCGTAGTACGTAGTTAGTATTATTTTGTTTTTTTTTCTTAATTGCATTTAAAGAAGGATTGGAGAGGGGGTGGTTCAATGCACAGAGTTTTTTTTATGTGTCCATCAATATTTATATTATAGCTATTGCGATTTTCAAAAACAAAGACGATGAGTGTTTGTCAATGTTTTTACCTGACTGCGCGACACAAAGGAGGGTATGTGTTTATCAGCCTATAAGTATATGTATGTATGTATGTATGTTTGTTCCTTTGTGGCGCTCCGGCTCTAGAGACCAAACGCGTGGGCCGATTTTAATAATTATTCTTACGTCAATCGATTTGCCTTATTCTTGTAAGTGTCACAACTCACAATACATGACAGTAATCAAGATTCAATATATCTAGCGAAGTGACAACTAGGCGCCATATTAATTTTTCAAAAATAATGACCGGTCATAGTAATAAACTTATCAATTTGACCAACGCTCTTGGTCATTATTAATACTGATCGGTCCTTATTAATAGAGCCCGGCTAATCAGAGTCCGTAATATAAGCAAAACCACAAAAAAAAATAACAAGACGACATTGCAGACAGTCGGAATCGGGATCCATATTTTTCGGGAATTATGGGTTCTAGTTCTACTATGGGCGCGTATGGGCTCGCTAGAGTATTATTGTTCTGTGCGTATGGGTGCGTATGGTTCAGTCTTCTTAGGGGTCCCGAGCAGGGTACGGAATCTCGGAATCTCGACATATCGGAATCTCGGATCGATTTTTTCGTTATTTCAATTCCGATATTGAGTAGTCTTGCTCACTCGTGCATGCATTGTATTACAACACAGATCATTTGCAACCAAATGATCTCTTATGACCCCATGCAAATATCAACTATTTTTATCGAGTAATTTGATATTTGATTTAAAAACGATTGAAGATAATTGTCATTTTATGATTGAATACTATGTATTGAAGTGTTAGCAAGCAGATAATATACTTAAATACATTATTATTTTATCCATTTGAAAAGTTGTATAGCATCTTCAAAAACCGAGCAAGGGCGTGTCGGACAACGCACAGTCTAGGGTTCCGTAGCAAGAAGTATTTCACTGCCGTCCTTTAACTAAAACCACGTTAACCCCAAAAAGTGATTTTGGAGAAAAACGCAAAAAACGCGGGAATCGTTGTTTCTAGAAAACCTTTATACATAGATCAGTGATTGTTAGACATAATTTAAACAAATATTTTCCTGCATCATTTAGGATATTTTCTGCGCAGAAATATACTTTAAATTGTTTAAAAAACAAGGATTTTTGGTTTAGTTAAGCAATACACATATTTTTTTACATTGATTTCCGCACTAAAACGTCTCTAACCTACACTTAGAGACTCTTTAGTTAAGTATTTTCTTTAAATATGTAAGGTTTGTAATGTTTGATAGATCTACCCTGATATGCTTAACTATAAACTCTCTAAGTCAATTAACTGTTTTATAGCTAAGACTTTTCTTAATAATTATACATTATTACCTTTCGTAAAAAGAGGCTAAAGCACCTAAGACTCTTTTAAGTTAAGTGTTACCGAAAAATAAAAAACATTTGTAAAAACATACTCGTGCTTACTAAGCTAAAAAAAAACCGGCCAAGTGCGAGTCGTACTCGCGCACCGAGGGTTCCGTATCATTTTTGGACGTATAAAGTGAAAAAATCCGGACCGCATAACTAAGTTTGTTTGTGAAGGAATTTTGATGATTTTGAAAAAACTGTACTAGTTAGGAACAACGTTGTATTTTTGGTGCCATATTTGGGTCAATTCCTATCAACTCTAATTATTTCAGATTTTTCGCCCCGCAAACTTCGGAGATAAGGGGGGGGAAATGGTATTTTTTTGGTCATTTTTCATCATATTATGTCTGTCAACTGTGAGACATAAAAATAAATAAAAATATATTTTGAAATGTGCAGATCAAGTCCTTTCATATGATATGTCACTTGACCTAGTAACCCTACTTTAAAATTTTGGACCCCCACTCCGGCCCCTTTTGCAATGAAAATAAAAATATTTTTGGATTTTTTTCATTTGCAATAAAATTGAACAAGCATTCTTTATAACTGTTCCAAATTTCAAGTCGATAGCATGAGTAGTTGCTGAAATAAGCAGGTGTGACAGACAGACAGACAGACAGACAGACAGACAGACAGACAGACGAAGTCGCACCATAAGGGTTCCTTTTTTACCATTTTGGTATGGAACCCTAAAAAGGCAACTCTTACTTCGATTGTTACTAACGTCTTTATAGCTAAGCATCTCATATCAAAAAACTGGAAAACTAAATAAAATGCAATATGAAAATTTAATCAAATTTTATTAAAAAGTGTTAACTAAATAAAAGTTTCCTTCACTTATCATTAAACATAAATGGCAATTTGTAAAAACAGCAACAAAAAAATGTTATCTCAAAAATAAATTAAAAGTTCTTCTTTTATTAATTAAGAATAACATATTATTTTTTATTCATTTTATTTACATATATTTTACATTTTTAAATATTTCAATAAAAAAAAATAAAAAAAAATTAAAAATATAAAAAATAGTACCCCACCGGCATCGGGAACAGGGTCCAAGCTACCGGCGGTCAGGGGTCCAGAGAGAGGAACCTCCTAACAATGCGAGCCGTGTCCAGGAGTACCGCTCTCTGCATCAAGCCCTTGATCCAACTGCCCAACGAGAGCCTCCTCAGGTGTTGGTTGAGGCTCTTGGCTATTAGGCCATTGGCCGAAACGACTATCGGCACAATGATTGCCGAATCCACCCCCCACATGCTGACAATCTCGTGTGCCAAGTCAAGATACTTGATTTCCTTATCTTTTTCGGCCTTCATGAGATTGCCATCATGCGGGACCGTGATATCAACAATCATCGGCGGCGTTCTAATCGATCTACCACCACTATGTCCGGCTTATTAGCAATAATAGTCCGATCAGTGATGATAGATCGATCCCAGTACAATGTGATATGGCCATTTTCGAGGACTGGGTCGGGCACATACCTGTAGTACGGCACCTCTAAATCTACAAGCTGGTATCTCAATGCAAGTTGCTGGTGGATAATCCTGGCCACCAAGTCGTGTCTGTGCAAATACTCACCGTTAGCAAGACGAGAACAACCAGAAATTATATGTCGGATCGATTCACCGGGACAGTGACATGCCCGACAGATATCAATTGTGCCATCCTTTACAATGTACTTTCGATAGTTGTTCGTCATCATTACTTCGTCCATAATTGCACAAACAAATCCTTTGGTTTCTCCAAAGAGATCACCGCAACGCAGCCAGGATACGGACGCCAAAAAGTCTACATCAGGCCCATGAAGGGCTTGGAAAAAGCGTCCGTGTAGCTCCTTGTTCTGCCATACCTCCATGCGATCTTTGGTTTCGGGTACTACAGGTTTGCGCCAGTTCTCTTTACCTAAGGAGAGAGGCGTGAGACCTTTGTCCACTACGACTACATCCCGGTTCATCCCCACTTCGGCTTTAAGGAAATATTCCCTAAGGTTGCACACCTCACGGTTGTGAAGGGTTTTGGCATTTAAAAAGCCTCGACCCCCACACTTCCGCGGGATGTACAACCTCATCACCGATGATCGTGGGTGATGCATCCGATATACAGTCAGCAATGAACGGACCTTCCTATCCAGGGTGTCTAAATCTGTCTGAGTCCACTTGAGTATACCGAAAGAGTACATCAAGACCGGCATGAAACCAACCATTGAATGCACGCACGTTATTGCCGCCTGATAACAAACTGTTTAATACTTTTTTAAGGCGGCCAAAGAAGCGCTCCAGCAATGATTGTTTCATGTCAGTCACACTGATGCCCAACGCTTCCGACATACCCAAGTATTTGTAGGTTTCAGTTGAGGAGAGAGATCTAAGGTATATGGAATCCGTGAGTTGGGTTCCCAGGGATTCCATAATCTCCCCTCGCTTGACATGCATGACTGCACATTTGTCCACACCAAACTCCATCCTAATGGCGTTACTGAAAGTTTCTGTTACCTTCAGTAACTCCATCAGTCGTAAGTTGTTGGGGGCAAATAGTTTCAGATCATCCATGTAGTTGCGATTTTCTTAAAACAATTCATTAAAAAAACGTTATTTAAAAAAAAATTGTCATTCTTAACTTAATAACCGCTAACCCACGTTCCCTAAACGTGGGTTAGCGGTTATTAAGTTAAGAATGACATTTTTTTTTTAAATAACGTTTTTTTAATGAATTGTTTTAAGAAAATCGCAGTACTGAATACTTGACTAAAATACCGTTATGGTGGACTAACTAGCATTAAGATAAGTTTGTCATCATAAATAGTTTATAGTATTGTATTTTATTGTGTTTTATGAATATTGATCCTTAACTATAAACACGTTATACGCTCTTAGTGTATTTGTAGTCAAGAATAATCAAATAACGTAGTTTAAGCTAATAAAACGTTAAAAAAATATTAGGCGAATTTGGAAACTAAGGTACTCTAACGTGCATCAAGCTAAGAAGTGTGGTTTAGTCACTTTTTAGTCAAGAAATTGTTGCATATTTTGCCATTTAACGGTATATCATGTTTTAATATCTCTAAAACTGTAAGTGACAGGGAAATGTTGCTTAGACAGAAAGATAGAGAATTTAAAACTGTAATACTTTGCATTCAAAACTCAAAATCGACTATTTGAGGGTTAACGGGGTTCTAGTTAAAGGACGGCAGTTCAGTCTGCCGACCGCAAATATAAGTTTGTATTTCATTATATTGCTATGAAATACAAAGTTATTTTTGCGGTTGTTAAACTCAAAACTGAAAATAGTGAATATTTTAAAAAGTTATTGACGTATCTTAGTCAAACCAATTTTCATCGAAAGTATTTATTAGATGCTGTAGGTACCTATAGCTTGATTTTTTTCAGACTTTCGATAACGCGGTTGGAAAATTACAGGGGGGGGGACATGGTTAACGACTTTCAGAGCTCCTAGTTCACTGAATATGCACTTAAATAAAAAATCAAATTTGAAACCCTTATGTTATTTTCAAAGACCTATTCAAATTAAAAAAAAAAATCCCAATAATTATTTTATTTTTCCACTACAGGCCTTTATGGCGGCTTACAGACATCTATCTGCGAAGTTTCATACAAATTGGTTATGAACTGTGGATATGACAAGGGTGTGACAGACGGACGTGACGAAACTATAAGGGTTCCTAGTTTTACTACGGCACCCTAAAAACATAAAATGACAAAAGTGGTTGACATTTGAATAGAGGTCATTTGGTTGCAAATGATATCATCTCCTTCTTCCCCGTAATGGATTGCCAGCATATTACCTACCAGTAACCCTGTCAAAAGATAAAAATTAACTAGTTACACTTTATCTACTACATTTTTATTGATTTGTAATTGTTGCTTTAGGTAGCGTAAATAAAGTTGATTTTATAAGAAATAAACTGTTGTTTTTTTATAAACTTCATACGTTTATAATACACTCACTTGATCATGTTGTTTTACATAAATGATTTTAGAACGAAAATAAAAAATCGTTTTTATGCCAGCAATCCCGCCGGATCCGGTCGAATTGGTGGGAATCCGGCTGGATGCGGCTGGATTGAAATTGGTGCCGGATTGCAATCCCTACGCATTACCTATATTATTATCACCAAATACCTATTCGCCTAAATAAAAAAGACACTCACTTACTTCACGTTATTTTTAAAGATCTATTCCTACACTTAGGAGTGCATGAAAAAATTTTTTCATCCCTCAGTTTCATGTATGGAGTGCCTCCCAACACCTCCATCCGAACACTGCACGAATACCGTAAAAGCGGGAAGGCTAAATTTTGCCATAATGTAGGTACGTAGGTACCTACAGGTAGGTACCTGTGGTGGCTACACTAGGTACCTACTCACCTTTTTCGTTTTTTGGAATAATGCACGCATTTCCTGCTGGCGATATGGCCTTTATATTTTGGTTTGACAGCACTCATAATTACGAGTAAGTATATTTCTGTAAAAAAAAATCAAATGCTAAACTGTACATATTTAGTTTAGTTTTTACATAATCATTGTTAGTACCTACATTATTACAGAAATAGGTAGGTACTATTTTATTAGGTATCCACATAGGTACTTGTAAAAGATAACAAATAATTAGGTAGTAGGTATAGGTACCGGCATTAAAGATGATCACAGATCGTGCATGTACATTTTTGGCCCAATAGGCAATAGACAGTTGACAATACGTAATAGAAAATAGTCCAATAGACGACAAGCATCGACTGACGAACCAGTCACCCCCCATCTTCTTCATTCCGCCAAACAGACCGAAAACTAATGCGCAGGTGACGTTTGTGATCATAACTGACGCCGCTAGTTATACCTATAGTTCGTAAAATAGCTTAATTCCTATGACAGATGTCAAATACGTGCATTTTTAAATCATTTTGACATTATTTATTTATTCGTATTTGACATTAACACACTTACACTCACAGGACTCAACATTTACATTTTACGAACTGTATGTACCTACTCAACACGCTTAAAATAAGTAGGTACCTATCACATAAACTAAATAATATTATGTATTACGTTGTAGCGTACATACATACATACACACATCATTCATACAGAATTATTGAGATTATCAATTCTAGTAAAAGTTTTATGGTACCTATAGACCTCCTCCTAGACTCAAGCTTGACCGTTGCTAAGCAAATAACAAGGTGTAAAAACCTAATATTTTTTTTCCTAGAATTTGGAATGTCGACCTCTGTGCACGGATGATGTGTAGGTATTATACGCAACGCTTACCACGTGCTTATCACGTGACTTTCTTTCAAGCGACGTGGTCTCTCGTTGAGAGCCCGCAGGCGACTGAGCTCGTCTGCGAATTGCTGTTGTCAGAAAACGTGTGTCACCATAGTAATTTGTATGGGAAATTCGTGCGAAAAATTCAGAAAGTTTGTGAATTATTTACACAAAACAGAAGTATTGATATGAAAAAAAAAAACTATCAGCTACTACTCTGTTCTTTGTACCTTATAATTAAGTTAATTTTATTAAGTGTTTGTTCTTATTTACGCTAAAGTTATGGTTGCACGGCATTGCTTTTTGCACGGTTTTAGTGATTTTCAATATTTTTTTTACATTAATCTACAAGATTTATTCTCAATACGATTTCATTAGCCACTAGTGAAACTCTTTAACTAGTCAGACTTTTTTTTTCGTGGCTACTTCTTTACGTTTTCTATATAAAGTTATGGTTCCCCCGTAAGACTTTTGCATGGTGCTGACCCTTAATATGCGGGTAAGAGCACCCGTGCCAATAAGGGCTTACTGAAATTCTGCCGGACGTTTACTACAATTACTCACGTGATCCTGACATTTAGGACTAAGCCATACTATACAGGGTAAAATTATAACCAGTGCGGATATTTTAGAAGGTGAAAGTACCTACTCATGAATAAGTGATCAACTTTTATTATGGGACCGACACTGAAATATGAAAAAAAAAAATCTGCTGTTCCATACATTTTGATCGTGTTGTAGTGCATTTTTGTAGGGAACAGCTGATTGTTTTTCATATTTCAGTGTCGGTCCCATAATAAAAGTTGATCATATTCATGAGTACTTTCACCTCCTAAAATATCCGCACTGGTTTTAATTTTACCCTGTATAGTATAGCACAGTGTGAACGTGTCCATAACAATGTATGGTGCGCGATATTGTCGTGCTATGAGCTATATGCTATAATGCTATATAGTATAGCGTAGTCTGAAGACAGCTTAAGAAATAACTGTAATATACTGAACTGATCTAATGCCTAACTCGGACAGTCGGAATCGGGATCCATTTTTTTCGGGAATTATGGGTTCTAGTTCTACTATGGGCGCGTATGGGCTCGCTAGAGTATTATTGTTCTGTGCGTATGGGTGCGTATGGTTCAGTCTTATTAGGGGTCCCGAGCAGGGTACGGAATCTCGGAATCTCGACATATCGGAATCTCGGATCGATTTTTTCGTTATTTCAATTCCGATATTGAGTAGTCTTGCTCACTCGTGCACGCATTGTATTACAACACAGATCATTTGCAACCAAACTCAAACCAAACAAACAAACCAAACTCTATGGATTGTTTTGGAGTTCAAGTATATCTATTAACTTGTGCACCCAAGTTTTAGTACCTAGTGCAATAAGTCAGGGAAAGTACAACTTATCGCAAACAGCGCGATTTTCCAAACAAAAGGGGGGTGCACGTATGTAATTACTGCTGAAATACAATTAACAAAAAAAAATAGTTAAAAACTAAAACCCGACTCCCGAAACAAATCGAACTGAAAAGCATGAAACAAGAAAACATTCCTGTCTGACAGCCTGAAATGGGTATAGCCGTGGTCGCATGGTGGCATGCGACCACGGCTATACCCATTTCAGGCTGTCAGACAGGAATGTTTTCTTGTTTCATGCTTTTCAGTTCGATTTGTTTCGGAGTCGGGTGTTTTTGTATATTTTTTATTTCAAATATTTTTTGTGGTTTTATTAACACCGAACAAGACAGTGCAAATCGCAATCGAGTTTTTAAAATTTAAAATTTACTAGTCTTATTTTTCACTTTTATTTTTTATATATAATGGCGACTAAAATCCGCCATCTTCATTTTTTTTATAATTCATATAGCCTATGTTACCCGGACCATAATAACGAATCGATTGACACCTCATTCATCAAAATCGGATGAGTAGTTTAGGCGCTACGGTGGAACACACTTAAATACAAACATACATACATAATAGACTGCTAAAATCATTACCTTTCCTTTTGGCTTTGCGGAGTCGGGCTCAAAATATTTTTTTTTACGTTTTAGTAAATTGCAACGCTGTTTTGCGTTGTATGTTGATCAAAATTCAATACGCTATAATAATGATAATATACATAGTTAGGTACCTACTAAATAATAATCATTAAAATAATAAATTAAATACCTATAGCTATCAAAATTATATTTAAGGAAATTAACATGTTTTCATGAAATAGTCGCACAACGTATTTTTCTCAAATCAAATAAAAAACCCGGCCAAGTGCGAGTCGTACTCGCGCACCGAGGGTTCCGTATCAGTTTTGGACGTATAAAGTGAAAAAAATCGGACCGCATAACAAACTTTGTTTTTGAAGGAATTTTGATGATTTTGAAAAAACTACTTACTAGACCTCGTTCAAACCAATTTTCGGTGGAAGTTTACATACATCATATATATTTTTTAGTTTTATCATTCTCTTATTTTAGAAGTTACAGGGGGGGGAGACATTTTACCACTTTGGAAGTGTCTCTCGCGCAAACTATTCAGATTAGAAAAAAATGACATTAGAAACCTCAATATCATTTTTGAAGACCTATCCAGAGATACCCCCCGTATGAGGTAAATGAAAAAAAAAATTCGAGTTTCAGTTCTAAGTATGGGGAACCCCAAAAATGTTTTGTTTTTTTTTATTTTTGTGTGAAAATCTTAATGCGGTTCACAGAATACATCTACTTACCAAGTTTCAACAGTATAGTTATTATAGATTCGGAAATAAATGGCTGTGACATACGGACGGACAGACAGACAGACAGACAGACATGACGAAACTATAAGGGTTCCTAGTTTTACTACGGAACCCTAAAAACATCGGCTAAAAGGAGATACCTACCTATTATTTTTGTTAAATAAAGGATTAGGCCCACCACAAATTGTGGCGGATTTTAATGAAACGCATGTTGGTTTTTTTCTTACAATCTCTAGATTACAATATTAGTTTTACCTCGTCTAACCGGAATTCTGAGAAATCAACAATTTGTATTTATGTATAACTAGCACTTTTACCGCGCCTTCATCCGCGTGGCCCACAGGAACTAAACCTACATTTTTTTGGGATAAAAAGTAGCCTATGTTACTCAGTGATAATGTAGCTTTCTAATGGTGAAAACATGGTTAAAATAGGTCCAGTAGTTTTGAAGCCTATTCGGTACAAACAAAAAAATCTTTCCTCTTTAGAATATTAGTATATGTAGATAGACTAGCAAACCCGGCGAACTCCGTTTCGCCACCGTAGTACATGCTATGTATCAGAGATGGCGCTGTATGTGAAAAAAGATTTTCCCGCGTTTCTCTTTAAATTTTCCTGAATTTTCTTTGCTATAAACCTCACGGAGCCCGAGACCTTTCCAACGAATGCAAAACCGTGAAAATCGGTTCGTCCGTTCTGGACGTATATCGTCAGGAAGGAAAACCCGACTTATTTTTATATAGTAGATAAATTGTTTTTGTTATTGTTTTATAAGTATCCATTTGACCTCTGCCCTATTGCCCACGCTCAGGTTTAGAAGCTCTAAGCCAGCATGGCACACAGAATTGTTTTAAGTGATGCACCTTAAAAAAAATATTAGTATTGCAAAGAATGTTTATTAAAAATAACATTATTTTATTTAATCTTTATTGCACTCTAAATAAGAGTACAAAATCGACTCTTTCTTACGCGCATTTTTTTTGTATGATATTGACCGTGACAGGAATATCAAAACATCACTTGTTTATTATGATTTATCATGATTCAGATTAGATTTTTAAATAATTTAAATGTAACTAACCAATTTAGTATAATTAACAGGCACCTAGCCTGTTAACTATAAATTGGTTACTTTTTAGGGTTCCGTACCAAAATGGTAAAAAAGGAACCCTTATGGTGCGACTTCGTCTGTCTGTCTGTCACACCTGCTTATTTCAGCAACTACTAATGCTATCGACTTGAAATTTGGAACAATTATAAGGAATGCTTGCCCAACTTTATGGCAAATGAAAAAAGTAAAAAAATATTTTTATTTTCATTGCAAAAGGGGCCGGAGTGGGGGTCCAAAATATTAAAGTGGGGTTACTAGGTCAAGTGACATATCATATGAAAGGGCTTGATTTGCACATTTCAAAATATATTTTTATTTTATGTCTCACAGTTTTCGACATATGATGAAAAATGTCCAAAAAAATACCATTCCCCCCCCCCTTATCTCCGAAGTTTACGGGGCGAAAAATCTGAAATAATTACAGTTGATAGGAATTGACCCAAATATTGCACCAAAAATAAAACGATGTTCCTAACTAGTACAGTTTTTTCAAAATCATCAAAATTCCTTCACAAACAAACTTAGTTATGCGGTCCGGTTTTTTTCACTTTATACGTCCAAAAATGATACGGAACTCTCGGTGCGCGAGTACGACTCGCACTTGGCCGGTTTTTTTAATATGTAATTATGATCGTGCGCCGTTACTATTTACACTGGGCCCAAAAAAAACTGTGTCCTTTTAAACTTCCCGTACGGATTGACCCGATCAGCTGATTGTATGGAGTGGAAAAAAGTCTTTGCTCTTAATTGACCACGCTTTTCTTACATAATATGCATTGTATAAAAATATTATTTTATTATTTTTTAACAAGTTAGTTACTATTCTAACTAAATTAACTGTGTTCGCAACAAAACGTAGGATATAGCGATATCCTAATGTCAGTGCATTGTGTGTGTTTTGCATTGAGTAAGTTACAAATAAGAGCAGTGGCGGCCAGTGGTAGCGGCCCCGACTTACAAGGTACGTAGGTCGTGGGTTCGCACCCCGGCAGGCGCACACCCAGTCATGGGCGTAGCCAGCTGGGCTCAGGGTGGGGCAGCAGTCTAAAATACTATGTAACTAGCAAACAGCACAAAAAAAATGGGGTAAGACCGCTGGTATACCGCGGTTTTACCCCATTTTTTTTGTGCCGACTGTCGAGTGTGAACTTTCTTACGGATATTATCTTACCCCATTTTTTTTGTGCCGACTGTCGAGTGTGAACTTTCTTAAGGATATTAAGTATTGTAGTTAGTTTTTGATTTGGTTAGTTACCTTACAGGTCGGAGCCAGGGTGGGGCAAGTGCCCCACCCTGCCACAGCGTGGCTACGCCCATGCACCCAGTGCAGTTTGTTTCATCACCACTGCTCTAAAAACGGTGATGGAAAACATCGTGAGGAAACCGGCATGTCCTAGAACCAAAACTTCGAAGACATGTGACGTCCACCAATCCGCACTGGGCCCGCGTAAGGGACAACGGCCCACTCCCTCTCACGGCTCTCACAGACAGGCTTACCTATTCCCAGCAGTGGGAACATTATGGGGTGATTATGCTGTGATTATGCTAAGTAGGTAGTATAAAGTAAGTGTATATTTACCATTCCTTTGGTGGTGTCCTCTATGAGGTCCTTGAGCGCATCCACGGCGCCCTGCCCGACCTCGCCCTCGCGCGCGTACAGCAGCAGCACGGCGCGGGTGTCGCGCTCCGGCTCGGCCGGGGGCTCCGGTTGTGGTTGTCCTGGTCTGAAAATTAGGATCACACGCTGTATGGACCGACAATGCTAAGGCTATCGGCCCGGTCACAACTTTTGGCTTAGCGGCGCGTGCGCGCGCGAGCACCCGCAGCCGCCGCGGATTCGGCCGATAGCGCGCCGCTCTGAGTCGTGGCACCTCACTTACTCGCCCGGTCGGGTACATTTTTCAAGCCGCTCGCCGCACCGCTCGCCGCTGCCGCGAACCGCTCAGCAAAAACCGCTAGCTTTGCCGTTGCGAGCGATTCTTCGTGGCATGGTCCATACATTTTCATATACCTATTTGTTTTTACCGCTCGCCGCCGCTGCCGCTGATAGCGGCAAGGTCGTGATCAGGCCGTAAGATTAAGGCTAAATAAACCGAATTTCGGTCCTATGACAAGTGTAGGTCTGCCTCTCCTCCTGGTCTGATGAGAGGGGGCGGTCCCCAGTTGAAACGCGACACATCTATATCTCCGCGCAAGCACGCACACCAAGGACGCATTTGTAACGGGTGCAGTTTGTGTCCTTGGTGTGCGTGCTTGCACACAAATACCTATACGGGGGCGTTAAATGTGGCGCCAAAATTATCGTAATGCAAGTGTATGTCTGGTGTGCGGCTTACGTCACGGTCAAATCGTCAGATTATTGAAATGCACACTTTTCAGCATGTACCTAATTAACCTTAATCTGACACGCTCAAGTATTTCTAACTACCTATCGATTTTATTTTTATTAATCTGATGGGCCGCCCTAGATGCGCGTTCCGGCTCTATATAGAGGGCTCATGTATATGGTGGAGGTACTCAACAGGGTGCAAGGTTTCCCCTTATATGTATTAATCGGCCGCGCTTGAGTAAATCCCAAAATTCCCTGTTAGGCCCCTACCATTAGAGGGTGCTGAAATTCTGTCTAAAGAAAAAATCAAAACCTTGGAGCGGGTCAATGGGCGGTTGAAGTTTCCTTCTACTTCAACCCTCAGATCATAGACTTCTATGATCTGAGACTTCAGCCCCTTATCTATACCTTCTAATATCACCTATAAAGCTGAAGAGTTTGTTTGTTTGTTTGAACGCGCTAATCTCTGAAACTACATGGGATTCGAAAAAATCGTTTTGTGTATGATAGCCAGATTAATGAGGAATAGTATAAGCTACTTTTTTTAGAGGTCTAAATCAAAATCCAAGATGGCGGCAATAAAATTCCAAGGTTTTTGAGGGTGCCCATGCCGAAAATGAGGTTGAAATCAAAATCGAAGATGGCGGCCATGAAAATATACGAATTATACGTTATGGGTATCATTTTCATGGTTTTTGAGGGTGCCATGCCGAAAATGATGTTGAAAACATAATCCAAGATGGCGGCTATGAAAATTTACGAATTCATGGGTATCACTTCCGTGGTATTTGAGGGTGCCTATGCCGAAAATGAGGTTGTAATCAAAATCCAAGATGGCTGCCATGAAAATTTACAAATTAGGTATACGTCATTGGTATAATTTCCATGGTTTTTGAGGGTGGGTGAAACCGCGGGGCACAGTTAGTTATCAATAAAAACCTATCCACAAAATAAACGATTAGCTTGTATAAGTGTCAAGTACTGCTCAGATTATTATTATCTCCACAATCTCCATGCAAGTTACATGCAAGTTGTATGTCTAATGTTTAAAATTGTCTAATGTACAAGATTATACATAGTTTGTAGTATAATCATAATGTCCCAGATACCAGCTATATTTAGTGCGGTTCCAAGTGAATACATTTTACGTCATACAAGTTCACAAGTTGAATTTGTTAACAATAAAAAATATATGACTACTTATTTCGCAAGAATTTCTGATCCGGATTTGATAAGGTCGTTTTAATGTCAATGTCGTAGTCCGATCGTATAACTGGCCAGATCATGAAATGCCTGGGCATTTCATGAAACGCCGCCATTTCATGATTTGGCCAGAGATATCATGATGTGCCTAATAGAAAATACGGCAGATCGACGAGAACGACTTATTCGTCGACATTCCCACTAAAAAATTGAGCACATCGAAAATAGTTGCATTTTTCGCCGTTGATGGCGCTGTATCCGCGCTGTCAGCTATGTTTACTGCATGCAACATGGCGGGGTTACAAAAATAATCTTGTGCATATAAAATAGCTGTGATAATGGAAGTGATTGAAAATTAAAGTGCATATAAAGAAAATTATGAACATCAGCTCCATGAGTTTTATGCTAGTCACGCAGATTCTATGCGCAATGTGACAAAATCATAGACGTCGACACGTATTTTAGAGGTTAGTATTTGTTTATAACAAGTGTACCTACCCAAGTAGTTATTCATCTTTATCGAAATATTAGGTCTTTACCTATGAAATTGCCGTTCTGCAGTACTGGCCATTTCAAATCAAAATAATTTTTGTTTGGCTAAGAATTCAAATTTCAAATTAATTTTATTTTAAAAACATGGTTTTTTTTTCCAAAAGTAGTCATTTGTTTATTGATTAGTGTTACATTTTCATCGCATTTCAATCTTTTTCGTCATCATGGATACGTTAAAAATTCGAGTAATTATGGAATACGAGTACCGTCGTAGCAGCAACGCGCCACAAGCGGCACGCAACATCAACGACGTTTACGGAGCTAACACTACAAACCAACGCACCACCTGTTATTGGTTTGCTCGCTACCGTTCTGGAAATTTCGACCTGAAAAATGAACCTCGCGGTCGTCCGAACACTTTGGTTGACAATGACGAATTAAAGGTGATTGTGGAAGCTGATGATACACAATCTACGGCTGAATTAGCAGCAGCTTTCGACGTTAGCGTCAAAACAATATTGGTCCATTTGCGTCAAATTGGCAAGGTAAAAAAGCTTGACAAATGGGTGCCCCACGAACTCAATGATCGCCAGCGCGAAGTACGCGTCGAGACGTGCCTTGCACTGCTCAACAGACACACAAATGAAGGAATTTTGAACCGCATTGTTACCTGCGATGAGAAATGGATTCTGTTTGATAACCGCAAGCGCTCAGCAAGTTGGTTGGATCCTGGTTCAGCACCTAAACAATGCCCTAAACGAAAACTTACCCCTAGAAAAGTGATGGTCACTGTTTGGTGGTCTAGCGCCGGTGTGATTCATCACAGCTTCTTACCAAACGGAGTGAGCATTACTGCAGATGTGTACTGTGAAGAACTGAACACAATGATGAAGAAGCTGGCACATCTTCAACCAGCATTGGTCAATCGCTCGTCTCCACTGCTCCTGCACGACAACGCGCGACCTCATACTGCACAGCAGACGGTCTCCAAGTTGCAAGAACTGGGGTTGGAAGCTCTCCGTCATCCGCCCTACTCACCAGACCTTGCGCCTACAGACTACTAACTTTTTCCAGAATTTGGATAACTTCTTGGCGGGAAAAAAATTCAATACCCGAGAGGCAGTACAAAATCCCTTTGAAGAATTTGTTGCCTCCCGTCCAGCTGATTTCTTTAAGAAGGGCATCAATAAACTGCCACTGCGTTGGCAAAGATGCATTGATTGCATGGGTGATTACTTCGATTAATACAAATAGAAAATACATGAAAAAAATTCGTTTAAATTTTTTCATACAAAACGGCAATTTCATAGGTAAAGACCTATTATAACTATTTTCTAATGGTTTTGTCTGATTTCTTAATTTTATATTGGTTTTAGATTAATTTATGAGTACGTACTTAATTATTTCACATTTTTAGGTTATAGAAATCATATGCTCAAACATCGCTAAGCAAATCGTCAAACGATGAGTGTTGAACGATATGGCGGGTGTTAGCTGACCATGAAATGGCGGCGCTTCATGAAATGCCCAGGAATTTCATGATCTGCCCAATTATACCTACGATCGGACTACGACATCAATATTAGTTATTGAACTTACTTTGTGATTGTGATTTGTGATTTGTGATTGTGTCTCAAACTGTTCTAAAATTGGCGACTGTGGTTACCGTACTAATTTGCTATGATATCTCCTTTTTTCTATGATCTGAGGATAAGAGCATGTGCTCTTATCCTCCGTAGTTGTAAACGCGCGTTTTTCTAACGCGCGTTTACAACTACATACATTTCACATGAGGCCGTTCACACGTGTGAACACGCACGCACAGTCTAGGGTTCCATAGTAAGAAGTATTTTATTCTGACCGCAAATATAAGTTTGTATTTCATAATATTATTATAAAATACAAAGTTATTTTTGCGGTTGTCAAAGCTCAAAACTGAAATGAATGAGGTCTGATGAAATATATGCGGCATATATCTCAGCATTTGTTAAGGCCAATCAAAACTTATTTATAGGTAGGTATTGACCTCAGAAGTCAATAATAGGCAACAACGTGACGTATTTCGCCTCTGTGTGCGCCGAACCTATACCACTTCAAACACTTCACACAAAAGTGTGTTTCACATGGCTGCTGTAATTTTTAATAAATTTCCTAAGAAATAAGGGCAATGAATACTGCCTTATTTAAGAAAAACCTAGAGCCTTTATGTTAATCAATGTTACTATAACTTGAACGACTACTTAAACGATAATTTTTCCAAACTTAAGACGTCACAGTGACATCAAGTAGGTAATATAAATAATAATGCATCATCTATCTTTAAATAATAATTAATCTGTTAATGTTTTGTAATAAAATAATAATCCTAGGAATGACATTGAAATAATTTAAATAAATAATTAATCTGCATTATTATAACTTTGATATGGACATTGCATTAAATCTTAAAATATTTTTATCTTTTGTACGGGTATTTCAACGTCAATCTTAATAAACAATTACTGTATACATTTTGCATGCCTCAAGGCGCGTATTCATTAGGCAACATTTGTTGATATACACTGCTGCGAAACAGTGTATATCAACAAATGTTGCCTAATGAATACGCAGTTTCATCAAATTTGTTTATCGACTGTTTATGCAACGTTGCGAAACACTGTCAATAAACTGTTTCGCAACAGTGTATATCAACAAATGTTGCTTATTGAATACGCGATTTACGGTAGAATCACTTGGAACATGTACATTTAATAACACCATTGTAACAGTGTTTTCTGCAAAATAAATAATTTGAATTTGAAAATAGTGAATATATCAAAAAGTTATTGATGAATCTTGTTCAAACTAATTTTAATCGAGAGTATTTATTGGATGCCATAATCATTAATTTTTTCAGATTTTTTCACACCGCAGTTGGTAAATTACAGAGGGGGACAGATTGTTAACGACTTTCGGAGCTCCAAGTTCACTAAATATGCACATTATGCACTTAAATAAAATAGCATTTAGGAACCTTTATGTGATTTTGAAAGACCTATCCAACGATACCCCAGATAAAGGGGTGAGTGAAAATATTTATTTTCATCCCCCAGTTTCATGTATCGGAAGCCCTCCCTAATTATTTTATTTTTCATTATTTATTACAGGCCTTTATGGCGGCTCATTGAAGACATCTACCTGCGAAGTTTCATACAAATTGGTTATGGACTGTCGATTTGACGAGGGTGTGACAGACGGACAGATGGACAGACAGACGGACAGGACGAAACTATAAAGGTTCCTAGTTTTACTACGGAACCCTAAAAAACTAAGCCGTAGTTAGAATTTGAAATCTCGCTTTGTACCTACTACCCAAGTCATGTTTGATATCCATGCTCACTATCATAATTGTCCAGGAAATTACATTTTTAACGTTCAAAATTCGCATGCGTGTTACGAAGAGGCCAGTTATTTTACATGACCGCATTAGGCAGCTATGTCGTAGAGTTAACGACAATACGCATCGCCTATGCGGGCTTAAGTATTCATTGTGTAGCCCACCTCACCTTATTAACAATATGTTTCATACACTCAAGTATTTCGTGGATGTGTTAATATGAATCATAATAACGGTATTAAAATGAGGTAGTAGAAGCGATTAGAATCCGATTGAAAATCAAGGTGATAATTATAGTAATTATCACTTTGACTTTCAATCGGATTCTAATTTTTATTAAAAGTCACAAGATTGTTGAAACAATCTTTTATTTCAATACCAAGGAAAAGTATGCAAGTTTTAGATATAAATTCATTATGGTCACTAGTACTTTTTCCCTGATTTTTTAAGAAAATAATTAAAATTAGCATGAGCATCCGCTGAAGTCAATGATAAAACATCAGCATCAGCATCCGCTGATGTGAAAAAAATATGCATCAGCAACAACCCTGCAGCCTACTTGCGTAACTCAATTTCTTTCGCCATGGCTTTCATTTTGACAGTTCAACAACATCCATTGCGGCGTTGAGCTAGTTACAGGAGCACGGATTAACAATCATACGGCGTAATGAATGTCAAAAATAATGCCATGGTGATAGCAATTGAGTTACGCAATTCGGGTGCTGATTGGAATTATAAGTGACTTTAATTTTAAAATGCCACAAACCTGATTATGTCCCTGAATATTACATTATAAATCGGAAGAAAACAATCGCAAAGCTGAATTGGTCGTTTCCATACTAAAAATCTAAAGAGAACTTACCAATAGTTTCGGAATGAAAACGACCAAATAAGCTTTGGGTCACTACCAGACTGATTGCACGATGTTCAGCCCTTAGCGATGCAGACACAACGCTTACTGTGTCGTTTTCCCTCTGACGCAGGTCTGCATTTTGCCGCGTAAGAAAACGACCTATTTATCAGTTTTGTCCTGTTCCCGCTCGAATATGGCTACGTTCGAACTATTGTTGCATAGCGAATTTTGTTTTAAGTCGTTTTATGACGATAACTCAATTTTCGATTTTTTTGAATTGTGGCATTATCGTTCTAAAGGTGCGATAGGTACCTACTCTGAGAGTCAAGTTCACCGGTAAGATAACAGTCGGTTAAATTGAAAACGGCCGTTTAACAAGACTTTTCTAAAGGCCAAAGTCATTTTAAACGGCCATTTTCAATTTATCAGATTGTTAACTTGTCGGTGAACTTGGCGTTGGCGGTATCGATAAATGCAGGTTGACGCAGCGTGTTTTGAAATCTTATTATAGGTCAATACAAACATATTTGTAGCCAATGATCATAGCCTGGGACTTCGTAGGGCTTATCTGCAGGCCATAAGATTGTCTATTTACTGATGTACTGATGTTATCCAGATCACAATATTCATGGTAGGTACTATTATAAATGTAAATTTTTGTGAATTTTAAACATGTTAAAGCCATGTTATGCTTAAATATACAGGGTGTGGCGTAAGTAGTGGTCCACCGTTCAGGATTCGATGAACCAGATAATTAACTATAACAATTAAAAATTTAAAACATTTATACCCAAGGGTTCCGAAAATATTTCCTTTTTGTCTTTTATTTACGAAATTTCTACCTTTTATTACAAATTTGGTTGTAGTTTCAACAAAAGTCATTATTCTTTCATTTTGACTTCTGTTAATTACTGCTGAATACTAGAGCTACCATGACAAATTATGATTTTTTTATGTAAATTCAGCTCTTTTGAAGAAAAAGTTGATTCTTCTCTAATTTTAACCCAAATTTTTAAGACACCATCAAGTTCAAGAGCGATTTTTGTAAAAAAAACGTACCACATTGTCAGTGCCCATGTATTTAATAATATGCCTACTAAATGCCGATTTCAAAATGATATCATTATAACAGATCCAATAATTTATCAAAAAGATATTCAATTTTAATTGAAGAAAAGAAGATTTTCATTTAACTACTTTTTTAAACTTTATGCGTTAATACTTACGATATTTGCTAAAAAATGCACTACAGTGTCAATGCCCATTTGTTTAAAAAAAAACTACAACCAAATTTGTAATAAAAGGTAGAAATTTCGTAAATAAAAGACAAAAAGGAAATATTTTCGGAACCCTTGGGTATAAATGGTTTAAATTTTTAATTGTTATAGTTAATTATCTGGTTCATCGAATCCTGAACGGTGGACCACTACTTACGCCACACCCTGTATAAGAGATTCCCAAAAACAACTGACACAGGCAGGATCCTGCCTGTGTCAGCTGTTTTTGGGAATCTCTTATATATTTAATAACATTCATGGTATTAATAGAAGAGCTCGCGACAGCAAGCGAGAAATATCGATAAAGCTTCAAATCGTCTGCGTAAAGACGAAAAAGACAGACAGACAGACAAAGTCGCACCATAAGGGTTCCTTTTTTACCATTTTGGTACGGAACCCTAATTAGGAGAAATAAGTTTAGTAGGTAGAGGTATGTACAGTGTTGATGAAGATAGAGAAAAGTAGAGAAGAGAGAACGCCACCTTTAGACACGCCAGCAATGAGATGCACCAGAGTACATTTCTTCAAGGCGAACACACTAAGGCCCGTATTTCAGAACGATACTCGAGCACCGATCTCTGCTTGAGTATAGATTATTTTAATTTAAAGCCATTTGATTGGTTGAAACTAGTTTCAATCTACATATACTCAAGCAGAGATCGGTGCTCGAGTAGGTATCGTTCTGGAATACGGGCCTTGGAGCGACCCCGAAAATATAAATCAACCAGGCCAAGGAAGAGAGAGAGAAATTTATAGCTTGGAGAATCCCCAGTAGAATATCAAAATCGACTGCAGCTAAAAGCACAACAGCTACAGTGAAGTAATAGGTACTAACACAGTTATGGACTTATTGTAGGTATCTTGTTGTTCCACACACGTACAATTATCCGCAGGCCATAAGACTGTCTATTTATATTTACTGATGTTATCCAGATCATAATATTCATGGTATTAATAGCAGAGCTCGCGACAGCCAGGAGAAATGTCGATAAAGCTGCAAATCGCATAAATCGGATGATAATCGGATGTGACGCATATTTTCCCTAGCAGTTTGCTTTTTATATTCTTGTTATTTTTATTTGTGTCTCAGTGTATCGGCCATATGCCGATATGCCGATACGATACGCAAATAAATGCATTTTATACCATTCCCCCTCTAAAAAGCTTATTTTATTCACTGAAAACAGTGAATAAAAAGCGCTTTTACTCACTGTTTTGATGTTTGAAAATGGAACACACCAATGTATTCGGCCACAGATTTAAAGAACCTATGCTAGATGCGGCACGTTATTAGATTGTATGAAAACCGAACGTGTCATCTTTTTTATACCTACGATAACTTCACCCCAGCCATTTAGTGATGTGCTCAGAGTAAACAGAATTGTTTCAATCACTAAGCGTCACTGAGCTAACAGACTTTTTTTAGTACGAACAGTCGAACATGCAGGGCACGCTTGGTCGTGGCTTGCCGTATCTAGTGTAAGTGTAATCTGTGTATTCGACCTATATTGATGTGTTCTAAATTCAATTTGATTGGTCGACATTTTCGACAAGGAGTTTAGCATTAGAATAAAAACTGTTTTGTGTTCTTTGCTGTCCTTAGTAAATTGGCGCTATTTTGAATACTGTAAGTTGTACGAACACAAAGTTTAGTGTTACTTTAATCTTTAATTTTGTGTTTGTTTAGTGTTGTTCTAATCGATTAAAAATGCATTCTAGTGATGAAGATGTGTTAACCTGACCTAACCTGAGTTTGTGAAAGAGAGGGCGACCGATATAGTGGAAAGGTGGAAAGCTTGCTACCCAAAAAATCACGGCTGGTTTACATCAAAGCCAATTTAACTTTACTTTTTCTTCATTATATGTATATTTTCACTTAAATCTTTCTTTTTCTCGTAGTCATGGTATAAAGTATAGTATGCAACTCTTGAATAAAACGGATTTATATCGAGGGCCATGAATCGCTCGCGTCGCTACGCTCGTGATTCAATCATCATGAATCACTCCCTACGGTCGTGATTCAATCGTTAGAATCCTTCACTAGCTCGTGATTCATCTATGGCCCTCGCTTTAAATCCGTCCTTTATTCACTAATTGCATAATATACTATTCTTTCTTTCTTTTACAATGACTACAAGTACTGCAACTTATCTAAACTAATATTATAAAGAGGAAAGATTTGTTATTTTTTATATTTGTATGTTTGTATGTATGTTTGTAATGTATAAACTCGAAAACTACTGAACCGATTTTAAAAATTCTTTCAGCTACAGAAAGCTACATTATCACCAAGTAACATAGGCTATATTTTATTTTCAAAAAAGTAGAGATCCTTACGAAAATTACAAAAATATAACCCAAGGTATCAAAAAAATGCCTATAAAAGTCATGTGGCGTAAGTACGCTGCTAAAACTATTGATGATACATTAAAATAATGTACTACATGTTTATAGTACTCATCATTACCCACAAAAAAATCCGCGAGGCTATATGTCAAAATATTATAGTTAAGTCAGAATAACCACTTTTTGTTCAAACGTGTCAATCAAAACACGAGTAGAATGGAAAGATGATGATATTCGTATCATGATATTAATCCTTATTCAAATAGTTTCATAATCAAGGCTGATTATTTACACGTTGTTTACTCTTTAAATTATTCGAATCAGACCTTTCGTTTAGAAGTTACGACGGGTATAAAAATGCTAAAAGTAAGAACAATGCCGCGGTGTCAGGGAATAGCTCTACGCTTAGTCTTTAGTAGCAATGAATAAAATCAATAACTATAGGACTGATTAAAAAAAATCTTTCACCAATAGAAAGCTGCATTATCGCTGAGTAACACAGGCTAGGTTTTATTCCGAAAAATGTACAGTTCCTGTGGGTCACGCGGACGAAGTCGCGGGCGAAGTGCTAGTGTATAATACACTCCTCACTCGCACAATACGGGTACTAAATGAAGTGCATGAGAGGATTGACATATTTTCGTGCGATCTGAGTGAATTCGCAAGAGTTTTGTTGAATTTTGTTAGTTACATTTAAATGATTACATAATTATATATATTAGCCGTAAGTTTGTTTTCAATTTATGTTATGTGTGTGTGTGTGTAAACCACTATTGTATTGGGTCAGCCTGTAAAGATAGTGTGTGTGTGTTTTAATAAATAAATAATAATATGTTATATTACTATAAAGGTCAAAAGATAGATAAAGGAAGACCTTTCGAGAATTGACTTCTGCGAACTAATAATTATTATGTGTTCGATAAAAACACGTGGTTTGGGGTTTTTGAGTGCGGTAAAGAAATTAAAAATATTGATATCCTGTGTGGTGTAGTAGCTATAAATTATTTTCCAAATATTTTCCTCTACCGGGATCTCCGAAAGGCGGAGCGCATTAATAATGTAAGACGTGATCTGTAGAATTTAAATTTATAATGAGTATCGGCGGGTCATCACGAACACGTCGCGTCGTAAAAATGATATGATTCATAAAATGAAGGCTCCTGTTGCATTAGTACGAAGACATTACAGTAAAAAAGGCAGCTAAATACAGATATAATTATCTATTGGATAGGCACTCGTTTGACAAGTACATAGGTACTTGTTGTGTGCATACCTGAAGGAGTTCCAATCGTACATGCATGTGGCACCGCGTCAGCTTTCTGTTACTCACAACAGTCACAACTAATATGGACTGACAATCGCCATACCCTCACACTTGCATCAACAGCATGCATTATAATTACACAGTCTATAAAAAGATCCTCCACGATACGTCGTCAAGCCGGTTTTTTGGCGTTTACTAATTCCCCGAAGTCATCAGATCAAACATCGGAATTGCCGAAATTCCACAGCATCGATGTACCACATTTTCGAATAGCCATTAGATCGAGCGTCCGTTTCGCCCAAAAGCCATTGCAACGATAGTCCTATTTATCGAATGTCTATTGGCTCGACGTACCAATAAGTCGAAAGCTATTCTACTTATAAAAGAAAAAGACATTTTTCGATGGATAGGACTATCGATGCTAATGGTTTTTCGGCGAAACGGACGCTCGATCTGATGACTAATGGCTATCCGAAATTGTGGTATAATCGATGCCATGGAATTTCTGCAATTCGGAAATTCGATGTGATGACTTCGGGGAAGTAGCCATCAGGCATATGGCATTCGAAATCAAGCAGTAAACAATTTTTTTAATACCTGCTATGTAAGGCTATACCTGCAAACCGTTTAGTCATAGAGATATTGTAGCTTGAGTCCCCATTATTTTTCGTTTTTTTTACGAAAACATAATTTATGTACATATTTTAAAATATCATAACTGGATTTAACATTATCAAACGTAGACACATTTGGGCACAGTACCGTGTTACAGTGCGCGCGATAACAATTTTTTTAAATAGGTACCTAAAATATAATTCCCAGTAATCATCTCTGCACAAACTTGTTTTGTTATTTCATCTCACGAAGCTGGTTAATCTTAATAAAATTGTGTGTGTAGAATTTATATCGTTTCTGTGTGCGTGAGTGGCTCGGCCATATTATAGCGCTTTCAAGCTTGCGCACTTAAAAACAATGTGTGCGTGCACCAGACGCCACACAATAAAGACCAACCCGCCTTCGTGACCTAAAATATCTCTATGCTCAGTTTTCATCTTAGTGGTGATTGGCCCTGTATTTAACTAGCCGTCGCCCGCGGCCTCACTCGCACCCCACAGGAACAATGTCATGCACCCGGATACAACTATAAAATATCAAACCATAGAGATAATGCCAATATGGTGGATATTGGCATTATCTCTATCGAATGATGATTTTCAAAGTTTTATTTTATAATAAATCTGTTACCACTGTATATTAGGTATGTGTGGAATTTTTCGGTCAGCTTTTGATAGAAAACACGTTGATTAGTCATAAGTACCATGACAATAAATAATAAATCATACACATTTTCCTTAACAAAACTTGCGACACTTGCGACCCATCGTAAGATAAGAAAATTAATATCTACATAAAGTTGTTTACAACCGAAAATTCATTAGTTAGCGCATTCTGATCACGAATCACTTAATACTCGATATTATGTGAAATATGACATGTTATAGTGTTCGTTTTTGGGATGGGATTTTCGAGCGAAATCAGAAACTATGAAAAATGGAATAAAGCGGTCCAAGGAGTCATAATTAGTCCGATTTTGGAATAACCTAAAGTAGCATTTTTTATTTTGAAAAAGCTTCTGGTTTAGCCAGGAATCGAACCGGTCTAATTTTCCTTGTCTTTGCAAAAAAACACCGGCCAAGTGCGAGTCGTACTCGCGTACCGAGGGTTCCGCACCATCCTTGGATGTTTAAAAGTCAAAAAACCGGACCGCATAACTAAGTTTTTTTGTGAAGCAATTTTGATGATTTAGAAAACTGTACTATTATAGGTACCTATAGTTAGGAACATCGTTTTATTTTTGGTGCAATATTTGGGTCAATTCCTATCAACTCTAATTATTTCAGATTTTTCGATCTGCAAACTTCGGAGATAAGGGGGTGGGGGGGGGGTATTTTTTCAGACACTTTTCATCATATATAATTATATATATGTATATTTATGTATGTATATAATATATAAATAAATATTATTTCTATAATAAAGAAATATTATTTCTTTGGCACGCTCTTTAGTAGGGATGTTACGAATATAAGTAGTCGGGTAAAAACCCGACTGCTGATAAATAATAAAAAACAAGACGACATTGCAGTCGGGACCCGCTCGTTCCGGTACCTAGTCTGATTAGGTATGGGTCCCGACTGCAATGTCGTTTTGTTTTTTATTATTTTTCAGCCGTCGGGTTTTTAAAATTTTTAATTAATTTAATGAAACTAAAAACATTTTTTAACTGCATTCACTTGCAATAAAGCTGGGCAAGCATTCTTTATAATTGTTCCTGAAGTCGATAGCATTAGTAGTTTACCACTCTGGATGATTGTCCTAAACGATAATGTTGCACCTACAATGTTGAAGACTGACTTGTGCCCTCGAGGTGGCCGCCCGCATGTTGGCTTAGTACTATACCTGCATACTGATGCGACTAGCTGCCCTAAAATAAATCATCATGATCTGCATCAAGCGTCAAGATGAGAGTTGACTCAAGACTCACACGTCGTGCGCATATATCGTCAAGATAACAGTGTCACTCAACAGTCATTCAACAATATACGTCAAAGAATTAATTGTTTTTGTTAAAATAATTTGATAAACATTCACTCATAGTCGGATTACAGATTTATCGTTTGGAGAAAAGTAATGTTCATATTAACGACATTATCGTAAGCAAGTTATGGTTAGAACGTTGAAATATCTCAACTTAGCTACTTGGTTTTTAGGATTCCGTAGTAAAACTAGGAACCCTTATAGTTTCGTCATGTCTGTCTGTCTGTCTGTCCGTCCGTATGTCACAGCCATTTATTTCCAAAACTATAAGAACTATACTGTTGAAACTTGGTAAGTAGATGTATTCTGTGAACCGCATTAAGATTTTCACACAAAAATAATAAATGAAACAATAAATTTTTGGGGTTCCCTATACTTAGAACTTAGAACTGAAACTCAAAATTTTTTTTTTCATCGAGCACATACGTGTGGGTTATCTATGGATAGGTCTTCAAAAATGATATTGAGGTTTCTAATTTTTTTCTAAACTGAATAGTTTGCGCGAGAGACACTTCCAAAGTGGTAAAATGTGTGTGTAACCCTGTAACTTCTAAAATAAGAGAATGATAAAAAAAAAAAAGCCGGCCAAGTGCGAGTCGTACTCGCGCACCGAGGGTTCCGTATCATTTTTGGACGTATAAAGTGAAAAAATCCGGACCGCATAACTAAGTTTGTTTGTGAAGGAATTTTAATGATTTTGAAAAAACTGTACTAGTTAGGAACATCGTTTTATTTTTGGTGCCATATTTGGGTCAATTCCTATCAATTCTAATTATTTCAGATTTTTCGCCCCGCAAACTTCGGAGATAAGGGGGGGGGGGAATGGTATTTTTTTGGACATTTTTCATCATATGTCGAAAACTGTGAGATATAAAATAAAATAAAAATATATTTTGAAATGTGCAAATCAAGCCCTTTCATATGATATGTCACTTGACCTAGTAACCCCACTTTGAAATTTCGGACCCCCATTCCGGCCCCTTTTGCAATGAAAATAAAAATATTTTTGGACTTTTTCATTTGCAATAAAGTTGAACAAGCATTCTTTATAACTGTTCCAAATTTCAAGTCGATAGCATAAGTAGTTGCTGAAATAAGCAGGTGTGACAGACAGACAGACAGACAGACAGACAGACAGACGATGTCGCACCATAAGGGTTCCTTTTTTACCATTTTGGTACGGAACCCTAAAAATATATGATGTACACTCGACGCCATTTACGGTCGACCACTTTTCACCCTTATGTTCTTAGTAATAAGGGCGAAAAGTGATCGACCGTAAATGGCGTCGAGTGTACATTACCATGAACCCTCGGTGCGCGAGTACGACTCGCACTTGGCCGGTTTTTTATTAAGGCTAAACTGGTCGGTCCTAGCGCTGTGTTGACAGTTATGCCTAGTACCACAAATCGCAGCTTATCTAAAAATCGGATTGCGCCGCTAACATAATGGTAAAAGTGGATGACTTACCGCATGTATATTTTTATACAAGTCTTGACTTTCGGCCAAATGACGGCGGCCAGTGCCAGCACGAGGGCGGCCAGCGCCACGCCGCCGCACGCCAGCGCCGGCGTGAGGTCGCGCCCCGCCACCGGCGGCGGCCGCACCGCCACGCGACCTGCGGGACGAGCGAAGCAGTACACTGACACATGCTCCTTAGCACCACGAAAGCATGCTGGTATTGACCAAGTAGCATGTGTCTCAGAACATTGCTGGTAATAAGTATGCTCATTTTATATTAAACTACTGACCCGCCCCGGCTTCGCACAGGCAAAGTTTAGTTTATCCTTATGAATAGTCATGCGAAATTCGCTCTTATGAAGCAATCTCAATTATTTTTTTATTAAATCACTCCGTCGCGCGATGATTACATTGTGTTATCTCTGAAACTATTCGTCCAAATCACATACTGTAAACTGCAAAAATCATTTTCATTAAATACTTGTGACGATGGAACTATTTATTTTGATAAAGATGAATATTTTATTGATAATGTGTGTAATTAAAACATAAAAGCAGCTTTTGTGGCTTAAATATAAAAGTTAGATATATGCTGACGCGAACTTTTTTGTAGAACTATTTAAGGCCAACATTTTCGTTATACATTATTTTCACATAATAGGTATATCAGACGGCTTAGGCAGCGCGCGCGCAACACGTATACGTTTTTCCTTCCTTTCAAACGTATATTTTTTCTGACTTCCTTGGTAAAAATCTTGACAGCTTGGCTATTAAAAATAACACATTCATAAATTATACATAAAAACCTTCTTCGTGAATGATTCCGTTCATTGATGAAAACCGTATGAAAATCCGTTCAATAGTTTTGAGTTTATCGCGTTCAGACAGACAGACGCGGCGGAGGGACTTTGTTTGATAAATTATGTAGAGATGTAGAGATGACTATTGATTTTTGAGCGTGGTCGAAATGAGCATGCTACTAAGACAGGGATCAATGGGGCAATGTCATCCTTAAGTGACATATTTTGCTCAGGTGAGGGCTTTCTATATCTAGTAGTATTAAACCGATTACACATGACATCTCCAACAAAGTGATAAAAATATCCTTACTAATATTATAAATGTGAAAGTAACTCTGTCTGTCTGTCTGTGTGTTACGCAATCACGCCTAAACTACTGAACCGATTCAAATGAAATTTGGTACAGAGATAGTCTAGTCTGAGAAAGGACATAGGCTACTTTATAATGCGAAAAAAGGGCTGTAAAGGGTTGAAATAGGGGATGAAAGTTTGTATGGAAATTACGTCATTTTTAAAGCTAAAAGCTTGGTAGAGTAGATGTAGGGTAGGTGTAGGGTAGATGTAGGGTAGGTGTAGGGTAGGTGTAGGGTAGGTGTAGGGTAGGTGTAGGGTAGGTGTAGGTTAGGTGTAGGGTAGATGTAGGGTAGGTGTAGGGTAGGTGTAGGTAGAGTAGATGTAGGGTAGGTGTAGGGTAGGTGTAGGGTAGGTGTAGGGTAGGTGTAGGGTAGGTGTAGGGTAGGTGTAGGGTAGGTGTAGGGTAGATGTAGGATAGGTGTAGGTTAGGTGTACTAATCTTTACCCGTGCGAAGCCCGGGCGGGTCAGCTAGTTATTATCATATCACCCGAAACACGCTCACTGCCGGACATACGCTTCCCCGAGTGTCGCCACAGAGACCGGCCCTGGCAACATAGTTGTAATTAATAGTGTAATAGTAAGATGCGCGGAGCGCCCCTCGTTTTTCATAATAATTAAAAATTATTTAAACTACAAGTTTAAACGGAGAAATTATTTTATTAAGGGCCTTTTAAGGGCCAAGTTCACCGACAAGGTAACAGTCCGTTATATTGAACATAACCTTTTAACATGATTTTTTCTATAGAAAAAGATACCTATGTCAGTACGTTTATAAAAACTTTTTTAAACAATTTTTTTTTATTCTATCAAGAAGTGTCCAAATCAGTTTAGGTATTTCCTACATTAAAATGTGGAAGTACATAGTCAAATCTTATAATTGACTAGCTTCCGCCCGCGGCTTCGCCCGCGTTTTTGGGATAAAAAGTAGCCTATGTGTTATTCTGATGTATAAGCTATATTACTGTAAAGTTTCATCAAAATCCGTTCAGTAGTTTTTGCGTGAAAGAGTAACAAACATCCATACATCCATCCTCACAAACTTTCACATTTAAAATATTAGTAGGATAGGATAACACGAATAGCGTAAAAATAATTATTATACATAATACAATTTAAAAAAACCGGACAAGTGCGAGTACGACTGATGTAATAGCGCCATCTATGCCGCTATTACATCACAGTAAATATATCATAATATATCTTGATCATAGATGGCGCTACTGCATACTTCTAGTGGCGCCATCTATGAGCAGATGGCTCCACTTATGGTTCGGTGACAGACGGACAACAAAGTGATTCTATAAGGGTTCCATTTTTCCTTTTGAGGTACGGAACTCTAAAAACCACGCGTGATGAGTGATGGCTTATCACGTGTCAGGCTTATCGTGTCATCCAGAGTTTGTACCATGAAAGGATGTGATGGATAGCACATTTGTCTGAATACTATCAGAACACACATTTGATTACGGTGAAGCTAAATGATGACCCGGAACACGATGTTGAAATAGTCTGTGTTTATCTGTTTCAGTAACAGTCATCGCGTAGCCCGCCGCGCCGCCGCCGCACGATTATTTGACTTTAACCTATGACATCAACTGCCTTATCATCTGTCACCCTCAATAATACCTACGTCGATACTTCGAAAGCTACCTATTTAATTCTACAAAAACAGCGATGAAGCTTAGTTAGTTGGAGCAGGTTTGAAATTTTTTATTTTTATTTTAATGAAATCAGACTGATTTTTTTAGGGTTCCTTACCAAAATGGTAAAAAGGAACCCTTGTGGTGCGACTTCATCTGTCTGTCTGGTCACGGCTGGTTATTTCAGCAACTACATAGGTACCTACTAATGCAATCGACTTCAAATTTGGAACAATTATAAAAATTGCTTGCCCAGCTTTATTGCAAGTGAATGAAGTTAAAAAATATTTTTAGTTTCATTGAAGAGAGGGGTTGAAGTGGGGGTTCGAAATTTAAACGTGGGGTTATTAGGTTAAATGGATCATATGAAAGGGCTTGATCTGCACATTTCAAAATTATATTTTCATTTTCTATTATGTTTTATAGTTTCCGATAGGTATTATGATGAAAAATTTCTAAAAAAATACCATTCCCCACCCCCCCTTATCTCCGAAGTTTGCGGAGCGGAAAATCTGAAATAATTAGAGTTGATAGTATTTTATATACAGGGTGGCAGGTTAGACAGTGGAAATATTTAAAGGGGTCATTGTACTCATCATTATGAACAACTTTCACTATGGGACCAACACTGAAATCGCGAAAAAAAATCAGCTGTTCCGTACATTTTGTTGAGTTATATGAACATAAATGTATGGAACAGCTGATTTTTTTTTCGCGATTTCCGGGCTGGTCCTATATTAAAAGTTGTTCACAATGATGAGTACAATGCCCCCTTTAAATATTTCCACTGTTTAACCTGCCACCCTGTATATTGCACCAAAAATAAAACAATATTCCTAACTAGTACATTTTTTTCCAAATCATCAAAATTCCTTCACAAACAAACTTAGTTATGCGGTCCAGTTTTTTTTTACTTATAGGCGATTCGCACACTGCACCGCATCACGCAGCGTAGTGCGGGAGTGCGTGATACGTTGCGTGTTACGTTGTATGCAAGTACCTGTGTTTGTAGAAAACACGCGTAGTGCAACACACAGAAAACGCATTGACGCGCGGTGTTGTAGAGCACGCGCCTACAAGCAGAGAAACACGCACCCTCGCGCCTAGGTGTGGGGCAAGACGCAAGGTATGGCACACCGACTACCGAGGTCTGCAGTATCGTGCGTGATTTCGTGTTGACAGCACTAGACGTACTGTAAATGTCAAAAAAGTTGCTAAGACAACACTAGTTATAGGTGGCGTATCGTTTTTGCCTCTAGGCCACCGCATGACTATACTGCACCTCCGCACGTTTGTGCGGAAAATCTGCATGATGATGCAGATCTGCACTCCCACACCCGCACGCGTGGCGCCGTCGCCACGCACCCCGCAGCGTAGCGCGGCAAGATGTGTGATTCGCCTTAAACATCCAAGGATGGTGCGGAATCCTCGGTGCGCGAGTACGACTCGCACTTGGCCGGTTTTTTTTATTGTCTTTTTTTCGATTTTATTAGTTTAATGCATAGTTTACGAGCTGAAAACATTTTGATGTACTTATAATAGAATATGAATGATGATAGTGGTAACAAACAGTGGTAACATTGAAATAATTTTTATGAAGGTTTTGTCGAAAATGAGTGCTGAAACCTGATTCTGAATTCCGTTTGATTGTGATAGTGAAAGAAAGTAAAAAATAGAGAATGAAATTGAATTTAAATCCGTTTGATTGAAAACGAATCCGTCCGATTTAGTGGCCTACTATTAAAAACGTACAAATAAATTATTTTATTTCAAAGAAGGAATATGCACAACAAAAAAATAAAAGCTAAAATAATAATTTATCACAAAATGGAAAACATAGACGCTTTTAAAGTTTTTGGAGGGAGTATCGCTCCGTCTTTGTCGCGCGAAGCGGACGTAGGTGGTGTTACGTCACTAGTAGGTAGTGCCGTCCGTGTCTAGCAAATCATTTTAAAACGCTTATAACTTTGCCAATTTTGTAAATGTTTCATTGGTTTTTTTGGTGTTAATTGTCTTTTTATAAATAGATTACAGATTCACAATAAAAAAAGTAGTAACATCCCTATTCCGTCTTTATGACTTAATACCCACGTCCGGCTCTTTCTCTTGTGTGCCATCCGATCAGCCGTTTATAGTTGATAAAAACTTACACAAATTTCTCAAAGTGATGAATTTGTATCGGTAGAACTCGCCGGATGTCCAAGGCCCGCGGTTGGTCACCATGACGTCGTAGCAGCCGAGCGGCGGCGCCAGCCAGCAGTCCAGCACGCGCGCCTCGTGCAGCGTGCAGTTGCGCGTCACGTCCTCGGGGAAACCGTCCTGCCACACAAACAAACGCATCTACGTATTGCTACCAATGATGAAACAATAAAGACAACTGTCGTAATATGCATAAGTCAAATAGGGCGTTATGTGCTCCTACATCTTGCTGAAATAAGCAGCTGTCATGTCTGTGATAAACAGACAGAGCAGACAGACGAAATCACACCATTATAGGAATAAAGGAACCCTTACGAGTTCCTTTTTTACTACTACGGTTCGGAACCCTAAAAATAAGTACAACTACTGAAATTGATTCTTTTAGGTAGGTACCTACTGATTCAGAATTCTATCTAATCCAGGTTTGGTATGTATACTTATTATATTATCGTGGACAATCGTGATCCGATCGTATAACTGGCCAGATTATAAAATTCCTCAGCATTTCATGAAAAGCCGCCATTTCATGATTTGGCCAGCTTAACACCCGCCATATCGTTCAACCCTCATCGTTTGACGATTTGCCTAGCGAATAGCGCGATGTTTGGCCATATCGATTACGTAGGGTGGTTTGTTGTCACTTGTCATTCTATATATGAACACAATATTATGTTTGGCCACACTTCCCGCAGCGCCGGAGACGTGTAAAATACCGTGGTCCAATCATATTGGGCAGATCATGAAATTCCTCAGCATTTTATGAAACGCCGCCATTTTATGATTGGGCAGCTAACTAGCTAGCCAAATCGACAAACGCAAGTTGTTGTTCGCCTTACTTAGCCCATATCATAAATTAATTGGATAATCATGAAATAGCGGCGTTTAGGTACTTAATTAATTACATCCTATACTCAAATTAACGTAGTAACAATGTTTGACAAGCGTCTTTTAGTAAATTAAGATAATTCTGCTGTTGTTCTGTTGTGCAATTATCAGCTTCCACAACACAGAACATTATTCCGAGGAGGTTCATAACCCGAAAATGAAGGCTTCGCTCTGAGCTTTTAAAAATCTAGTGCTGGATAGTTTAGGTGGTATGGAATTATTGCAATTTATTTTAAAAACAACAAACACTAATGTTAATAATATAGTACTTTACCTCAGTTTTATTATTTGTCAGCGTCACAGTGTATTCTACAGCAGGTATCCCCAGGTTCCACTTCAGTGATATCCCATCACTGCAAAACAAATGAGCAAGTTATCTATACTTATAATAAATCTGTAGAGAGGTCAATTCTGTACATGAAATATATTTTCAAAATAACTATCAGGGGGTGATTAGTGATCGATACTGATGCTAAAAATGCAATCAGTATTTTTTTTGTCTGTCTGTCTGTCTGTATGTTCCTTATAGAAACAAAAACTACTCGACGGATTTTAACGAAACTTGGTACAATTATTCTTCATACTCCTGGGCAGGTTATAGTATATATTATATAGGTTATAGTATATGGCAGGTTATAGTATATGTTATAGTATATACGGGAGAAGTTACTCCATTTTTTAAGCTTCTGTCCCGTGTGCAGCCTTAATGGTTAAAGCTACATAGAAATCATGTATGACGGAAATGTTCTACATAAAATTATCTAAAGAATATGCCACAACAGCATATCGTCGCTGCGCCTGCAAAATCCGCTATGTATTATTTTTTTTAATCGGTTTTTGATGCTGTGTTTTGTGTGGTGGCTCGAGAAATACTATAAATAAGCATCAAAAACCGATTTAAAAAAAAAATACATAGCGGATTTTGCAGGCGCAGCGACGATATGTCTATCTTTTATGGTTGACTCACAATAACACGTGTAACTCCCGATAGCTTAGCAGTTCGGAGCTTTCTGATTGTATTACACACAAGGAGTTACACGCTGATGGAGTCGCGGGCACAGCTATTAATAATAATATTCTGCGGTTCTTTATTGCGATATTTTTCAACAGTATTGTGGATTGACATATTATATTTCCCTACTAAAATATGAAAGTTAATCTGTCTGTTACATCAAAACCATTGAACCGTGAGGAAGGACATACGCTACTTTTTTACGAAAAACGACGGAAACGCGGACGAAGTCGCGGGCAAAAGCTAGTATTATAATATTTTATAAATAATAAATTAATTCATTAAAATTCATTCTAACATTTAAGGCCCCGGTATACGCCAACGGCCTTGAGTGATTTGGGCGGTATAGCTTGAGTGTTCTGCGCTGAGCTCAAGCAACGCGACATACATCCACCGAGCAATACGACTCACCTATCAAGGAGCGCGCTGTGCAGAATTAGATGTATTATTACTTTTTAGTATCTAAAATATAAAATAAAAAAAAAGTAACAGGCAATATTATAGGTAGTAACATAGTCTTTTCACACAAAACAAATCATGAAAATATCTTAAGCGATTTGAAAGTAATTACGTTTTTATGTTTTGGGTAGACACGAATTCATGAATTTATTTCATTAAGTATTTTACTACAATAGTTAAATATTCACAGGTACGATTGATGTATATATGTTCTAGTTTAACATAGAAAAAATGCACAACTAACCTGCATTATTTGACGGCGAAATAAGAGATTTAAAACTGGCCGTTACCATTTACCTTCGCCTTAAATAAGTAATTTAATATAGGTGTTACAGTCAAAACTCTTAACCAGTCAAAACTAGTTTTGACTGCTTTTTGCACTGTTTTGACTGGTAAAGAGGCTCCTATTTCTATCTGCAAGGTTACAACTGTTACAAGGCTCACTGAAGTCCCCGTCAATCCCTTCGAACCTAACCTGTCTTTGTCGGAGTGTCGCAAGTTCCCCAGCTCGCTCTTGTACTTATACTGCTTGGGCTAGAAGTAGGGAAGTATTCATACAACCCGGTCCAAGTGATAAATTCAAGCTATCCCAAACCCTGATTTTTTAAATAGACCACGGCCCGTCGGGCATTATTAATAATGACCAGTTAAAGACATACATTTATCAATTTGACCAACGCTCTTGGTCATTATTAATAATGACCGGTCCTTATTAATTCGACCCGGCTAATGAAATTACCCGTAACTTATATACATATGAAGGGTAAAGGGGAAGACGGGTTATAGTCAATGTTTAGAGAAAAACCAAAAAAACTTCGCTAAAAAAGATTATAGTCATGGACTTTGACCTATTTTTAGGGTTCCGTAGTAAAACTAGGAAAACTTATAGTTTCGTCATGTCCGTCTGTCTGTCTGTCTGTCACACCCTCGTCAAATCTACCGTTTATAACCAATTTGTATGAAACTCCGCAAGTAGATGTCTTGTAGGTATGAGCCGCCACAGAGACCTGTAGGGAAATTACGAAAAATAAAATAATTAGGGGTGGCCCCATACATGAAACTGATGGCTGAAAAAAAATATATTTACGCGCACCCCTTGGTGTGTGGTATCGTTGAATAGGTCTTTGAAAATAACATAATGGTTTTTAAATGATTTTTTTATTTAAGTGCATATTTAGTGAACTACAAGCTGCGAAAGTCGTTAACAATGTGTAATTTTCCAACCACGTTACTTAAAAATGTGAAAAAAATCAAGCTTATAGCATCTAATAAATACTCTCGATTAAAATTGGTTCGAATAAGATAAGTCAAAAACTTTTTGAAATATTCACTATTTTCAGTGTTGAGTTTGACAACCGCAAAAATAACGTTGTATTTCATGGAAATATAATGAAAATGAAATACAAACTTATATTTGCGGTTGAAAGACTGAAATACTACTTGCTACGGAACCCTAGACTGTGGTGGTCCACCAGTCAGTCTTCTAGATGTCGTTGTTGCCTCTACTTATGAAAAACACTGACTATGATCCTTCTTCCCCCTTAGCCTTCATAAATATGTATGTTTTTTCATCTGTTACTCACTTTTCGTCTAAGATTTTTCATCGATTTCGAATTTTAAAATGTTAATCAAACGAATTTTGTTGCAAAACTGGTGAAGTATCAAGGTGAAACCTTCAAAATACGGATTAATAAGTTACTAATTCCATTTAGTGAGTGATTGTGTGATAATTTTAGCGAAACTGGGTTTCTTTACCTTATCATTAAAATAGATTGACACAGGGTAGGTATAGTTTATTACCTGACTGCGGCGAAGCCCCAAAGGAGCCCAAAAGGAGATCCGTTTTATGTTGTAGACCGGGGATAGTTGACCAAGTTTTTACTTATTGGTATATATCTCTTGTGTTTTAATGTATTTAGATAAAATAACCACTATATTTGATAGGAACACTATTAAGCTAAATAATAAATTCATATTTTTTTGATTACTTAACGTTATATTAGTTATTTACGGGATTTTGCAGACCTCTGCCTCTTAGTCGACTAACCCTGGGTCTGGGGTAGGTTGATTACGACATAGAGGTAAGTTGACCTATACAGTAATTTCTATAAAAGCATGGAAAGCGATGAGCAATATATATATTCTTTGTTTATTGAGCTTTCAAAATACTAGTCAAGTTGAAAGATTACAAGTGTTTGGGCCATACCCATTGGGCAGCAGAGTGCATGGTAATGGATCACAGTTGAGGTTACTGTGGTGAAACTCACCATACCATGCAGGCAGTACCGAAGGGAGTAACAGGCGCACAGATACATTAACTGCAAGGGTAATGTTCCGAATGCTCACTCGGCTTCCAGTCGAGACTGCTCAGAATAACTGATATAACCTTACCTTGTAAGCACAATATTATCACCGCTAATATTAAGTTTATGTGTACCGTTGTGTATCGTTGATGTGTACCTCGAGAAAGAAAGTCCTATAGAAGACCAGGTCTACTGCATCGCTCAAGTGATCAATGCGCTTAACACGGAAAAGTTTATCGTTGCAGGAGGCCTCAATGCAGAGTCTTTGGTGAGGTAGCGAGGCGGAGGATAGGTGAGGAGCTGCTATTGCTCAGTTGGTCACTGAACGAAACATTAAAACTCTTAAAAGAAACACACCCTGCTCCTTCATTTACACAGGTGACACCCTGTATTCCAGCGTCGTGGACATCACCACCGCGTTGGGACATTTCTGCCCATCACCGGAACTGTAGGTTGGATCCCGACTTATTGCTCATCAGATCTCAGACCCATTTGTTTTGAGGTTTAGATGTCATTAGCTAGAATGGTGTGAACAGAGATCTGCACCACTACCGAAAATACAACTCCAAGAAGATGACTGAGACAAGTTTGGGTCTACTCTTTCTGGGAGTTCATAGACTGGCTAGCGACAGAGGAAGCTTTTGCAAGGTACAATCACCGGAGGATCTGGACTGCCCGGCGGAGAAATTGACGAGGGCTATTGAGAGGGCTTGAGGATGAACAATGTGCGAATGCATAGAAGACGAACGAATGAACATACTAATTCAATTATTCTACCAGCCCCAAAAAAATTAGTCAACCATCCCCAACCACCATTTTAATTCTTCGATAATATGACTATCCTAAACAGTGTCTCCGACTTGAAAATAACACTATGCTATATGAAAAACAACTCATAAACAAACTTTTGGTTTGAAAGGAAAGTGGTTCACAATAAATCTGTAGGCGCAAAAACAAAGTGTGAGAGAATATAATTTTACTTAAGTGTATAATAAATACAAATCGTGTCACCACTACTAAACGACGCGCGGCCGCGATGCCGTGCTTTGTTCAACTGGGGGGAGTGCGAAGTGGGATCATTGCATGTGACTGGATGACGTAACACTCGTACTGTCGACGAGTTTTTAGCCGTTAGTCTACCTACCCTTTGGTCAACTATCCCCGGTCTCCCCTATAGTAAATCTCATATTAACAGCATCTTTACCAGTGCAGGACAGTACGGTCTACCAAAAATATAATAAAATGTATTAATAAAGTGACTCACTCATGGTTGGTAATATCAACATGTATTTCGTTTTTGTTGAAGTAATCTTTGGTGACAATGTTGCCATCTGTATCTGTGCTGTTGTCGATAAAGTGGTAAGTACTGTAGGGTCTGGAACTTTTTTTATCGTTTAATAACGTGCTCTGAAGTTCATAGCAACTGCTGAATATCAAGTCAAAGTCTACCGCATAACATACCTGTAGAAGGAAAAATCTTTTAATAATCCTATCCTATTAATTGATTAATGTGTAAGTTTGTGGGGATGGATGTATGGATGAAATGTACTACATCATTTTGCACTCCCGTCTTCTACATGGTTCTGTTGTCCTAGTACTTTTTACTATTCTGCTCCTAACTATAACTTTTTACTATTCTGCGCGGGACCATGCCGTCAGAGTGCAGTGTGTGGGTGAGTATTAATAGTACTACTATCAATCTGCTTTCCCAGTACCTACTTTATCCAAGACTAGAAAAATTGTTTGATTGTCGATGTTTTATCGTCGGATATGGACACCACTACACACAGATAAATCGTTGTGTGCAAAGTGGAATAAAATATTAATATTTCCAGCCGTGAATCGCACCGGTGCGGTAAGTGGATTAGAAAAAATAAATAAAAAAAAACCGGGCAAGAGCGTGTCGGACCACGCACTGTCTAGGGTTCCGTAGGAAGAAGTATTTCAGTCTTCCGACTGCAAAAATAAGTTTGTATTTCAAAATATTATTATGAAATACAAATTTATTTTTGCGGTCAAACTGAAAATAGTGAATATATCAAAAACTAATAAACGTATCTTGTCCAAACCAATTTTAATTGAAAGTATTTATTAGATGCTACAAGCTTGATTTTTTTCCGATTTTTTGATGACGCGGTTGGAAAACTACAGGGGGGGACACATTCTTTACGACTTTCGGAGCTTCTAATTCACTAAGTATGCACTTTAATAAAAAAGTCATTTAGGAACCTTTATGTTATTTTCAAAGACCTATGTACCTATATTTCCCCCTAATTATTTTATTCTTGTTCAAACCAATTTTAATCGTAATTATTTATTAAATACTATTAGCTTGATTTTTTCAGATTTTTCGATTAGGTACGCGATTGGAAAATTACAGGGGGGGGGGACAAATTGTTAACGACTTTGGAAGCTTCTAGTTGACTAAATATGCACCTAAATAAAAAAATCACTTAGGAACCTATATGTATGTATATATATGTATTATTTTTAAAGACCTATTTAACGATACCCCACATAAAGGCGTGCGCGAAAGGTTTTTTTTATCCTTCAGTTTGATGTATGCCCCCCCCCCTCCGATTTTTTTTTTCTGCAGGCCTTTATGGCGAAAGACTTACAAAAGACATCTACCTGTGAAGTTTTATACAAATTGGTTATGAAATGTAGATTTTACGAGGGTGTGACTGACGGACAGGCAGACAGACAGACAGACAGACAGACAGACAGACAGACAGACAGACAGACAGACAGACAGACAGACAGACAGACAGACAGACAGACAGACAGACAGACATACAGACATACAGACAGACGGACAGACAGACATGACGAAACTATAAGGGTTCCTAGTTTTACTACGGAACCCTAAAAACCGGGCAAGAGCGTGTCGGTAATTTTCAAAGACCTTTATAACATTCTAACGATCACACAAAGGGGTGCGCGCAAATATTTTTTTTATCGCGACCTTTTTTCCGCGATCAAAGACCTATCTAACATTCTAACGATCACACAAAGGGGTGCACGCAAATATTTTTTTTATCGCGACCTTTTTTACCGCAATCAAAGACCTAATATTCTAACGATCACACAAAGGGGTGCGCGCAATTTTTTTTTTATCGCGACCTTTTTTACCGCGATCAAAGACCTAACATTCTTAGCGATCACACAAAGGGGTGCGCGCAAATATTTTTTTTACCGCGATCAAAGACCTATCTAACATTCTAACGATCACACAAAGGGGTGCGCGCAAATATTTTTTTATCGCGACCTTTTTTACCGCGATCAAAGACCTATCTAACATTAACATTCTAGCGATCACACAAAGGGATGCGCGCAAATAGTTTTATGTATGGGGCGACCCCTAATTATTTTATTTTTCGTAATTTCATCAGGCCTTTAAGGCGGCTCACAGAAGACATCTACTTGCAAAGTTTCATACAAATTAGTTATAAACTGTAGATTTGACGAGGCGAGGGTGTGACAGGCGGACAGACCGGCGGACAGACAGACAGACGGACAGACGGACATGACGAAACTATATAAGGGTTTCTAGTTTTACTACGGAACCCTGAACACGGTGCGCAAAGCACCGGTGCGAATCAAAGCAGTGCGCAGTGGAATACCTCTTCAATACACATTTAGATTTTTATTTATGGAAATTTAATTTGTCATAGTCTTTAGTGAAGTTTTTAAAAGTCGTTTTTTTTAAACCTGTTTTTTTAAGCGGTCCTCAATGTTTGCTAGATACTCACGTAAGTACAGTTAGTAGTGTCATTAATATCAAGTCTAGAGTAGGAAGAGTGGTCCGACTTCCTCGCTTTATGGTCCGAAATGCACTCGTACAAAGTCATGTCCTCTTTGTACATCAGGTCCAGGGTCCAGGTGGTCCAGGGTCCCTTCTTCCTGCACAGTTCTGCAGTGTACCGATGCTCCACCCCATCCGACGAAGGAGTGAACGTCATGGATTCGTTAACATTAGAATTGTCATTACACCTGTACCTCACTTTAACCGGTTCCGCGCTTATTTGGCACAGTAATAACACAAAAAACACAGCGACAAGCATTGTAAATGCTTGGAAAATTATGCAAATAACTTCATGACAAGGGCAGATTAAACACAACAACACAACTGACTTGAACTCGGACTTTTGTTTACTAAACAGTAACTTGACAACTGGAGAGCGAGAGGGATGCCGGCAGTGTTGCCAACTCCAAAAAATCGAAGTCGCTAGACTCAATGTCAAAAGTCGCTAGAAAAACGCTAACTGATTCTACTGGTAAGTCAATAATTGAACAACACATCGTGTACGAAATAGTAAATACAAAATCATACAATCAATTTAACTCATTTCACTATTGCGAAAAGATTGATCTTCATTAGACGTTTTATTAAATTATTGGTACATTGAAATTAATTTTATTAGAAATTAAATAAAATCGTACTTAGCGATGTTACAAAACACCTGACCTATATTAAGATTTTTTTGCTCTTACTATTATTTTTGCACTCCAAAATGGAACAATACCGCTTAAAAAATGAACGTAAAAATAAATTGATTAGGTACAATAATTACAAGTTAACTCCAAATATCCTTTCTCCAAAAGTCGTCAGAAAAGGCGCTAAATAAATAAATAAATATTTTTTTTCCTGAATTTTTTTTGTCGCTAAGCCAATATGCAAAAGTCGTCATTTCTAGCGACAGTCACTAAATTAGCAACACTGGATGCCAGTGATGCCACTTTTTACCCGACTGCGCGACGCAAAGGAGGGTAATGTGTTTATCAGTCTATGTATGTATGTATGTTTGTTTCTATGTGGCGTTCTAGAGACCAAATGCGTAGGCCGATTTTGATAATTCTTACGTCAATCGATTCGTCTTAACCTTGCGAGTGTCACTAAAGACATAACAGTAATCAAAATTCACCACAGGGACAACCAGACGCCATATTGTCAAAATGAAAAAAAAAAAAAGTTGATGAACTATGTCAAGTAGGGTGTCGTTGAATAGGTATTTTAAAATTATCTTTAGGTTCCTTTTATCATTTTTCATTTTAAATAATAGTTTAGGATATATAACGATTTAAAGTTGCTTAACAAAGCAATCATTCTCGCTAATTCTTACTTATTGATTTAAGTTTTTATTTCAAGTATTAACGATATACAAACAAAAAAACAGTGAAAAATGTCTCCAAAAAGTTTGTTTTCCTCAAAACCTATCATGTGGGGTATCAAAATGAAGGGCTCGAAAAGAAGATTACGAAAACATATATAAATACATTAAAAACTAAAAAGTGAAAAATAAAAATAGTAAATTAAACATTTAAAAAACCCGACTGCCATAAAACAACTAAAAAGTTCAAAACAAGAGCACTTTTCAAGCAGTCTGATGCAGTTGGTGGCATAAAATCTAAGATTTAACACAAATAATTGCCACCAACTGCATCAGACTGCTTGAAAAGTGCTCTTGTTTTGAACTTTTTAGTTGTTTTATGGCAGTCGGGTTCTTTAAATTTTTAATTTACTATTTTTTTATTATTGTGCGTGACTAGGGAGTTCACGCTTCAAACCATATCGATAGAATCTGATCATGATACTGTGATACATAATTTTTTTGCTTGGACACAGTTTATGGGATGAAGAGTGACATAGGGTCGTATTACGGAGCCTAATTTGAGATTCAAGCATTGCTTGAGACCAGTTTCAAGCCATTTTATTGGCTGAAATTAGTCTCTAGCAATGTTCGAATCTAATGAGACTAATTTCAGCCAATCAAATGGCTTGAAACTGGTCTCGAGTAATGCTCGAGTCTTTAGTTAGGTTCTGTAATACGACTCATAGGCTACTTTCTTTTAACAGAAAATGCACGGAAACGAAACCACAGACAAAAGCCAATACTATAATAAAATGGGAGTCCTGTAAAATGAAAATTATAGACACATATATTGCGATATCTAATAGGTAAAAGGTAACAACCAATGAAGATTACAATTTAATTTAAGACACAGACGCATTTGACTTTATTGTTTATTGTAGAAAAATTTACATATTCCGGTAATAAAGCAGGATTCCTCAGTAGGTACTTGGAGTAGTCTTGAATTTTTCGTTGGTTTTGGTTTGCAGTTTTGAAGTCTTACAGCTTTAATCCACTACCTTCTTCTTTCAGGATATTTTGAGAATCTATAATAGTAAACAAGTTTTAAAAAAACTAGGCAACAATAACAAATATCGATAGACTGTATCGATAATTTGTGCACATCACTACAGTTCAAGCCTAAAACAATGCCTAGGTTTAACATTATTTCTTACTTTATAGCAGACAATCATACTCCTAATGTGTAAATCTTCAATTTTTATCGATTTTCTCAATAAAAATCTCAGTGCTTAACGACTTACGTTTTCAAAGACTTACGTGTAAAATGATAATTCCGGGTCTGCTAAGCCCCATTTCGTTGACCTTGAACAGTTCAGTCACACACAACATGTCTTTATTTATTTTATGAACTTAAATCTAGCCATAGCACTGTAGTTAAATAATATTTTTCATTTCAATACAACCACACCACAATATTTTGACACACTAAGTGTGTCACTGTCAACAAGAAATGGCCAACCTACGCACAGCAGTGCGACGTTGCCAGACTTACACTTTATCTCTTACTTTTACCTAAGCTCTGTGAAATAGAAAGAGAAAATAATACTCGTCTGACATACACAGATACCTACTGAGTGGCAACATTTTCACGCCCTCCAGTAAAATTATTTCTCCATGACATTTATGTATTGTAGATACTTTTCATTGATTTATTATGATTTAAATTAAATTAAGATCTAACTAAATTTGAAATAAAAAAAGAGACAATATTACACGAACTTTATAATAACTATCAAGTAATTACAAAAATCAACAAAAATAAGTATGACACGTAAACATGGTAAGCAAGAGATGTTGTCGGTAGAACGCGCGCCGGTCAAAAGAGAGCGGCGCACTCGCAGCAACGACTTTTATGTCCTCTGCGTCAGATGACGTCAGCTTTGGTTGTGGTGGTGGAGAGGATTCTGCTAACACGGCCTCCCCTGACAAGGCGGCGTCCTCGCAGCCTTCTTGAGAAGAACCCCGTCGTGGCGGCGTCCTTACAGTCTTCAGCGGTGCGGCGCCAGCAACCGCCAGCGCAGCAGCCAGCAGCGCAGTGGCCAGCAGCGAATCGGCCAGCAGCGCAGTGCAGCAGCATAGCAACATGAAACATGTATTGCAACAGTTAGAAGTTTTATTCGCTTTCAAGGAAAGCAATAGCTGAAACAACAACAGTTAATTATTTTACTCGCATCTGAAACAGAGAGAAATTAAACACATTGCTAGTCAGACTGTTCAATTGTAATTACAACATCAGCTATCACAGCTACTACGGGTTGTAGTTCACATCAACGCCTTCGCTCAATCGACAGGCCTTACATGATCGTCGAGTCCCAAGCCTATGACCGCAGCCTTCCCGGCCTTACAGGGACCCAACCACACAGACACGACACCCAGCTGTACCTCAGCCCTTGTACAGGTCTATTCCAGGTCACCCCGATGCCATTTCGCACAGGCCTTACACGGGTCTCTTCCCAGTCAACCAAATACCAAGAGGTAGGTACAGCTCCACAACAAATAAACACCATAGCACATGGTTTTACACCTACAGTCTGACGCACAATGCAAATATTACAACACACAAATAGAAATTCAACACAAAAGTAGGAACAGTGACATTAGTAAATTTGATGTATTCTTATGCTCAAAGATAACGGCTATGACTCCACGAGTCCACTTGCTATTTCAGAATAACATCTGCTCGGCCGTACCTGACCGAACTTTTAGCTAGAAATGATTTGCACATTTACACATTCAAGACGGAATCAAGTTCGACACGCAACCACGTGCGTGCTTCATTTCGGACAAAGCTCAATACAGAAAGAGTTATGAGGAATAATGGTTTGGTCTCACCGGGTTTATCCATTCAAATGCGCAAATGAGGCGCTCCAAGACACCTTCTGTACACTGGAACGGTGAGCCACGTCGAAACGCGTTGTACAGGGCAGGACACGTGCAGGTCCCAGTCTTGCTATCAAGCGGCAGGCAACTGACGATGGCGCCTTTGCCACTTCAAAGCTCGTCCACTGTTCCAGGACGATCACGCCATTCTGATTCCATTGTTGCACTCTAGCGATCTAACGCTCGGTTGCAGAAAGCTTTCAGTTATCTCCCGTTTGCTTAAAGCATTATTAGAGCTAATTATATGATTATTTTTTTTGAGGTTGCACAAAAGCATTTTAGCTTTTAATATTGGTTCGTTAACTAAAATGTTAATTAAAAATGTTGTCATCATAAAATAAACATCGAATGAACAAAGAGTGAATGATTGCGTGTTGTTTTCTGTGCTTTTACATTTATTAAGGACGAAACGCAGGCGAATTAAACGCGTACCTACGCAATTTAAAAAAATCAAATCGTCAAACTTTAAACGTCAAACTGTCAAAATTGCAGTGATGCCACCTTAGGGTATTTTTCCCTAGATTTAGGGTAAAACTGAACTCGTAGGGAATTTTTTAGGGCATGAAATTATTTAGGGTATTTTTTATCTTGTTTAGGGTATTTTGTCATAACACTACGTAAGAAAATTTCATGCTATAAAATAAATAAACATACATTAGAGTCCGCGCCACCACAGAAGTCTATTATACATGGCGCTGATATCGCTGAAAACTAACAAACAAAAGGCAAAAGCGGAACTTACAAGCTTAGTACCTACCAATTTTTTTCCGTAGGACTTTATTGGTGGCACGGACTTTAATATGAATAGGTTCAGCCGTTTTTGAAGAGGTAGAAGACTGAGTAGGTTCAATAACTGATAGATTTCTTTATTATTTGAGTAAAAATATGAGCATGCCGTTTGCCGAATGGTGAGCATCAAACCGTGCAATGCAAATGTCTTTTTTTCATTTTAAAACATTAATATTTGTGTATTTTTTTCAATGTCACTGCAAATCTAGGGTAAAAGTTAACGGAGCTTAGGGTAAATTGAAAAATAGACCTGGCAGCACTACAAAATTGTCAAATCAAACTGACATTTTATTTTATTCAAATATCACAAGAAAAATTTATTAAATAAGTGTAATTCCGTATAATGGAGCCAATGGAGGAATCAAATAAAAAAAAGCGACGAGCACGTGGTGCTAATTACACGTCGTAAGAAAAGGCGCTATTAGCTGACCTTGTGTCCGAGTGAGTATTTTCCACGTACCTACCTTGTTACTTTGTATGATGCCTGAGATGGTATGTGCCTAGCATAGGCTCATTGTAACGCCGCCAGGACGCCCTCTTGCAGTGCAACACTGGACTTAAGGGTCGTTGCAAGATGCATAAAAATTATAATAAATAATTGAGTGAACAAGAGACAACAACTGGTATTGAATATAGATTGTCAGAGCAGATGTTTTCTCCCACAAACCCTTTTAGTCTAACCCTGTGTTCCTTCTCAAACTCTTTTATTATATATGTATACATATACAATACAACACTAATGATAAATCTCCTGAATAAAATAAAAATAATAGCTCTACCTATACCTAATGTAAAATTATAAGATATTTTTTTTTTATCATCTGTGTGACTTTGGGCAAGCTTTCTTTTCTAGTGCCACTTCTGTCCAGCCGACCTAGCATGACCACGATAGAAACGGGTTTTGTCTACATAGAAATAGACAAAGTGACATATTGTAGAAACATTTCTATCGTTTCATTCATAAAACGTAGAAATGTTTCTACAATCTATCACTTTGTCTATTTCTATGAAGACAAAACCCGTTTCTATCGTGGTCATGCTAGGCCGGCAGGAGAGTTTTGATTAAAGTGGTACAATTTAGTTGCCTATAATTATTTCAGATTCAAATCCATAAAACAGGAGGAGGATCCTACCAGCTACAAACAACAGATGATGATGCCAACATTTTGAGCATTATAAAGGAGCAGACTGAACCCTTGCCCAAACAACCAATAGCGTTGCGTTTTGATTGATAATGATTGTTGTGATTGTTTTGATTGATATTGATTGAATTTTAATATTATAACGCTTTAAATTAGAAAAATAAATATATAGGTGTAATTCTATAGTAATAAAGATTACAAATAAAAATACTTGATGTTTATTTGAATCACATGAATGTACGGTCCTATCAGAATTTTTAGGTGGTGCGAGATCTAAAAGTGGCGCTCCTCTAATTAGTGGCGTATTTTGAAAAAAAAAACAAAAGAAAACCAGCAATTTCATAAAAATCTTGTGCTACTGTTCTTAATTCACCCCTTTCTGGCATATTTATATATCTAGGCGCTTTGACTTCTCTTTCATTGTGAAAACCGCCAAACAGTGGAATACGCTGCCCGAGTGGGTGTTCCTCGACAGTTACAATCTGGGTATGTTCAAGTCGCAAGTGAATCGGTTTCTTCTAGGCAAGCGTGCTCCATCATAGACCGCATCATCGCTTAACATCAGGCGAGATAGACGTCAAACTCAAGCCTATGTTCAAATAAAATATAAATAAAAAAGTTTCATCCAAGTCCGTTCAGCCGTTTCAGCGTGAAGAAGTAACAAACCTAACACACAAACTTTCGCATTTATAATAATTATAAGAATAATAGCACAATTTATTGCAAAAACAAAGATAACTGTATGTTTAATAGATGCTTGGTGACCTATTAAATTTTGACATTCGTTAAGTTATATTTAAATTCTGTTTGGCCTTAACTACGTTTTGAGCAACCTAAATTGTGTCTAATGTAACTTTTTGACGTTTGAATAGTTAAATATTAATAACCAGTTAAAGAGGTAGCTAACTTTCTTTTCTGGAACAACTTAACAGAAATGTTAAGGTTAAAGACTCCTTTAAAATTTAATGACCTTTTCTGCAACTGACTGTAAATCTGGAAAAATGTGGCGTGCGCTCTCTCCGACTATTTGTTTTGGACGGTATTTTGACTTACTTTTACCGCTTACGAACTTACAACATAAATCAAAACAATTTTACGGAAATAATAAAACTGTGGGTAGATGTGAATCTTAACAAATGTACAAAAATAGAGTGGGCGAATGGGATAGAACCCAAAAGTTGAGTTTCATCCCACTTCTGATATTGGGAATCTAACTAAATTTGAAATAAAAAAAGAGACAATATTACACGAACTTTATAATAACTATCAAGTAATTACAAAAATCAACAAAAATAAGTATGACACGTAAACATGGTAAGCAAGAGATGTTGTCGGTAGAACGCGCGCCGGTCAAAAGAGAGCGGCGCACTCGCAGCAACGACTTTTATGTCCTCTGCGTCAGATGACGTCAGCTTTGGTTGTGGTGGTGGAGAGGATTCTGCTAACAATATATTATTCTTATGCATAGCTTTGACATGTATAAAGTTCACAAAAATAAAGATATAATTTTATGATTTATTTAATTCAACTATTTTTTCATTCGTTCTTTTCGCAAATTCGGTGAGTGCCCCAACACTATTAGTTTCATTATTTTGCTTCGAGCCAGCGATGTTAAGCTAAGCGTCCATTATAGACGGGCTGGGCCGCAACGGTGCGGGGAGCATTTTTGCGTACTGTGTCCATTCAAAGCGGGCCGGGTTGCATATACCTACCTGACGGATTTTTGCTGACAGTTGTAACTGTGACAAGTGAGTGTAGGGTAGTGTCATCAGAGCTCTGGTGAAGAATAGGCTATTTGCCTCATTTTGGGAAATGGTTTATATTAATCTTCATTATATTATAAGCACACTACATTGATATTTCAGGGAGATCTACTGTCTTTATCAATAAAAATCAGTGATGAAGTATAAATTTCCAAAACCGCTCCAAAAACGCTGTTTCTGACGGAAGTGACGTAACACGCTAGTAAACGAGCTTTGTCAACAAGACAGACGGTGCAGCTGAAGTTAATTTCATCAATTATTTTTTATTGGCTATAATGGCGTATAAATGGTGTGTAGTTCCACAATGTACAAATACGTCTTTAAGCAGTCCATCATGATTCATGACACAAAAGAATTTATAGGTAATGTTTCTGAGTTTTTATCAACATAACCTAAAATGAGATTTCACAAAACTTCTGAATGATTATACAAAATATTTGTAAATAAATATGTAGTAGGTAGGTACTTACTCTGCTGTTTTTACATTTTTAAGTTCCGCAGCATAATAATCAGCGTTATTCTTAAAGAAAAGTGCAACCATAAATGCGTCTATCTTAGGTAGGTTGTATCAGCTTGCACAAAATTTTACTCCATTTTGAGATTCGATATGAATATTTATGCCACTAGATAGAAGATTTCTATGAAAACAGCTTCAGAAATAGCTCTAAGATCAAATATAGCACCCAGAAAACATAAAACGCAAACTGCAACCTGTCAAAGCCGTGCTTACTTCAGTGTTGCCAAGTTAGATTTTCATTTTACCCCAATGCCTGATTAATTTTATTCTAAAATCATAACTATTTATACAAAAATACCTGGCTAAAGTTTTCGTTTGAGATATACAATAAAACAAATTCTTTCTTAATCAATGGTCATGTTTCACAATAAAAATATGCTGAATTTGTTTAACTCAAATTCAATTCAAATACTTAGGTACCTACATGTATTGCTTACCAAAAAGCCCATAAACTTTAGTAATCATAACAACAATACGAAATCTAACCTTAAAATTTTGGAATTGACTAGTTTGGCAGCCGGCGCTGACTTTGGAAAAAAAGCGGGAAAGGGAGTTGGCAATTTGGCATAATTAAAAAAACATTTCATGTTTTATTTGAGTAACATACCTAATTAGGGTCCAAGAGCGAGCGAAGCGAGCTCGGGAACTTGGACACCCCGACACGGACAGGTTAGGTTCGAAGCGGTTGAGGGGGGCTTCAGTGAGCGAGCGAACGAAGCCCCCGTCAACCCCTTCGTGTTAGGTTACTTTTAACCTTGCAGATAGAAATAGGAGCTCCGCGTACCGGGGCTCCGTCGACCACCTCCATCCCCCTTGTAAAAGTTGTATTTTGTTCTACATTGGCACTGTAATTTAAAAGTCAGTCTAAGGTATTTAATTCAACTTAAAATACGGCAACATTAATCTGCTGCTACGGTAGTTTGCAATTATTTTCGTCTGGTATCACTGCTACTCCAAGGCTACTCCGGTTCCTAACGGCATTATTTTTGGGAGCCTAGTCGACGCCGGCTGCGGAGGCGCTCCCTAAAATGTTACCCTCAAATTTACCCTAAATAATTCTTTACCCTAAAAATAAGTTGGCAACACTGGCTTACTAGCGTGTGACGTCACCAGAGTGCAACAGGCCGTTCTTGTCACAGCTAAAATAACAAAAAATATTACATTTTATTTTCGTGTGATTTGCAAAAAATATAAATATTTTAGTTGAAAATCAAGTGAAATAAGTTTATTTACGCTATGAACTGATAGGATGACCACAATCTGTAGCATATTTTCAATGTTGGCAAGAACCCTATTGTTTTAATTTATGAAATTTATTGACGATGATTAAAATAATAAACGTCCAAAACATAAAGTTTGGATTATAATATTTTAAGAGAATTCTTAAAAATCGAATGTCGCGAGCAGGATTTTAACTTGCGATCTCTTGCGTACCGTGCCAATGCTTTACCAACTAAGCTACCGGGACCTGCTCGGTCAACTCGAGTTTTGAGATCCCCTTGCAACGCCTCGTATGAGCGTTTGGTGACATCTATCGGAAACAATTACAGACTCCAACTCAAAGCCTTTAACTTTGCAGTTATTTAAAGGACATCGATGCGATATCACCATTTTATACATAATATTTTTTTTTTTTTTTTGACATGTTGACATGTTTCAAATTCACAAAAAATATACAGTTTGGACCCAAAATATATGTAAGATTATAAGAAGATTTTGTGGTAAATTTAGTCTTTGATCTTGAATAATTATCCGGTGAAATTCTTAAACTAACAAAATCAATGTTCAAAATACCTACGAGTTTCTTTCACAATACCTCCTATTTCACTCCAAAAGTAATTTCTCACAAATTTTCCTGGTGTTGCGCCCGGAGTACCAGAGGCTCTAGACAAGTGGCTTTTCTGTTAGCGTTCACGCCAAAATGCTTGGCAGTGACGTTACCTGGAAAAGCCACGTGACTCACTAATGTCATTGCCTTACATTTTGTCCGTAGCGTTTGGCGTAAACGCTAACAGAAAAGCAACTTGGCTAGGGGGGCAGTACCGCGTCCACTGAGACATTGACGAAAATTACGCTAGCTCAGCGATCCGTCGACGGATTCTGTCGCGCCCCTGCCCGCCCTCCCTCTAGTGGACGCAGTTACTAGATGTGTGGCAGGCGGATTAATGAGTTGCGATGCGGCCCGACCCGGCGGCCGGGTCGGGCCGCATCGCAACTCATCAATCCTTAGCTAAGCTTTAGACGTACCAACTTGTTGGTATACGTACCATTTTTTGGAGTCTTTTACCATGTACCAACTAAATACTGTGCTGGTAGGTAGGTACGCAAAAATTCCAACTTTTTGACATCGACCATGAATGATAATTTCGTAATCAAAAATACTTTGAAAATAGACGTAATAGGCTATCCAGTGATTCCGTCCAAATTATTATTTTTGGAAAGTAGACAATAAAACATGTTTTATGTGAAAGTAAAGGTTCGTTGGGACTAACCCGACGATTCCCGTGACGGATGAATCTACTTAAAGTACAGAACTCAGTGCGCGGTTATTAATTATTGCTTGCTTATATTCTAACAAAATTACAATAAGGGCGTTTTACTTGGGATTATACCTACTTCATATTTTGTAATATTTACAGGGTGATTTTTTTGGACGGGGCAATAAGAACAGGTGTACCTACCTTAACCGTTGTAGCTACAGGAAATCGTTCTTAGGAGACTGTTCTTAGCTTTTTGAGACATTTGGACCTGCATTTATAGATTTTGAAAAAAACTGTCAGCTAGAAAATGGGCAATTTACAGGCATTTAATTAGCACGCATCTAAAAAGTCCCCACTTTATGAACGCAGTATAAGTAGAAATAATAAAACTATATAATAAATAAAGACAACATTTTTATTTTATATAATTACGTGATTTGAATAACAATATCATTGGATTTGTTCGTTCACACAACAGTGTCCTGGTTCGCTATCACTTCTAATAAAACACGAAACTTACAACAGACCGTCACCATAGCATAGATAATAATGATAATTCTAATTAAAGCAGTGCCCCTATGATAATAGGGGCACTGCTTTAATTAGAATTATCATTATTATCTATTCTAGTACCTTCTAAAAGGTTTAGTTTGCCGGAGTCGCGTTATTTGTTGTTCTAGAAGTGGCCCCTATTCGTGCTTAAGTACGTGTTGGCAGTCCCCGACTGATTTAAATAAAAAGGCATCATGATTTCCGAATCTGGCCTGAACATGTTACAGTCTATCAACACTTAGGTTCTAACAACACTACACAATAATATAACACATACATGAGACAGTAAATGAACAACTTACTACTAACTATATTACATACCTAATTATAACATTGTTACTATAATAACCAGTGATCGGAGTAGGTAGAGCTATTTTTGATACTTGCAACATGTTCATAGTATGGACATGCCTGAGATCCGACTCACTGGGATTTAAAAACCGGCCAAGTGCGAGTCGTACTCGCGCACCGAGTTTTTCATCATATGTCGAAAACTGTGAGACAAAATTTAATAAAAATATATTTTGAAATGTGCAGATCAAGCCCTTTCATATGATATGTCACTTGACCTAGTAACCCCACTTTAAAATTTTGGACCCCCACTCCGGCCCCTTTTGCAATGAAAATAAAAATATTTTTGGACTTTTTTCATTTGCAATAAAGTTGAACAAGCATTTTTTATAACTGTTCCAAATTTCAAGTCGATAGCATAAGTAGTTGCTGAAATGAGCAGGTGTGACAGACAGACAGACGAAGTCGCACCATAAGGGTTCCTTTTTTACCATTTTGGTACGGAACGGAACCCTAAAAATATATTGTTATGGTTTGCACTGATTTTTAAATGTACTTCTGAGTATGTAGTATTTATAATGTCACGGAAAAAATCTGAACTTGGATTAAACTAGGTCCACCTGCATAAAATCAGATAGATACCTACTGCCAATAATTTTCTTTAATTAATTATCTAACAAGCTTTAACTAATCCGATTTTTTTTATTGTTCTCAATAAAAGTTTGAGTTCATTGGCCCGAAATAGCTGTACCTGCTCCGACCACAATAACCTAGGAAATAAGGCCATATGCGGAAAAAATCCAAGTGAAGATGTCTCACTGGGATTATCTTTATTTTGACATTAGAAATAATGTCTAAAAATTTCATTACAACTTCGTGTGAGCAAAAGTTATTTAGATCACGAAAATCATTTTTTTTTTCAATATATCCTAAAGTAAAGGTTTTATTTACAGCAATTTAGCTTAGATAAATATATGTATTCATTGTTTGAGTCTGCACAAAAAGTCCTACGCAAAATTCACGTAGGACTAAGAGCTGGTTCAGACATGGCGGAATCCGTGCGGATACAAATGGCGCGGATCTTATTTCCATTAGCGCCTATAATTCGTTCATACCTGTCCACGCGGATTGACAATCCGCGCCGCGCGGACAGCTATGAACGAATTATAGGCGCTAATGTAAATAAGATCCGCGCTGTCTAACCGCGCGATTTGCATCCGCACGGATTCCGCAATGTCTGAACTAGCTCTAATAGTTCTCGAGATATACGGCTGAGAAAAATACGAGTAATTATATTTTAGTTTTAGAGATATTGGGAAAAAAACAGATTTTTGTGACCTCTGACATTGAAGAATTTTTGCACGCACGATTTCTAATTTTAAAAGAAAGAGAATCTCGGTGAGAAATCTACACTTGGATTTTTTGCAGCAAAGTTTTATACTCCTGGGCCTGTAGGCCCAGAGCCTGCAGTCTTGACATACATAACGATCGCTTTACGACCAAAATCGGTTGTTCCGTCGTATTTTTTCATAGATAGCGACCGATTTCGGTCGTAAAGCGATTGTTATCTATGTCGAAACCGCAGGGCCCGGGCTATTGTATGGACAAATAAAAACTAACACAACAATCGCATAATTATGCAGTGTTTGCGACTGGAACGCGATACGGAAGTTTGATGTATTTATTTATTTATGTACACACAAACAGTTATAAATTTAAAGATGTAGATAGATAATTGAGCACAAAGGTGTACTTATTTATTTTAAAATATCTTGTCAATAATCTTGAAATGAATAAATCCTTAAATTTAACAAAATGCCATCGGTAAGTACGTTTTATTTTTAACAAAACGTACCATTATTTTCTAGCGATTGTGTAAAAGTTGATGTTAATGTTAGCTTACAATAGATAGGTACGCGAATGACTACAACAACATAACGACACAAACAACAATGGAGCAACTACATCTACTTACAACTACCATTTCCAACTACATAATATTATAATATTACATAGTTAAATAAAATTAATATCTATTTAAAAATTAAGCAGACAACTGTCACATAAATGTTACAATAACAATGCTATTTAATTTCCCATTATTAATTAAACCGGCAAGATCGTTATAATTATAAAACAATAATTATTATTATCTACCACTTATTAATGTATCTAAGATTATTGTGATGTTCATAATATCATTGAAAATAATGTTATGGATACAATAAAATGATGAATTGATGATAATAGGTGACACGCCTTGATCGCGACAGGTATATCAAGTACTTTGGACAACTTACATAAATGTATATTTCTGCGAATTTTAAACATGCTGCCATGCTTATTTAATGTTATTAAATATACAGGCAGGTTAGACAGTGGAAATATTTAAAGGGGTCATTGTACTCATCATTATGAACAACTTTTACTATGGGACCAAACATGAAAACGCTAAAAAAAATCAGCTGTTCCATACATTTTGTTGAGATAAGTGAACATAAATGTATGGAACAGCTGATTTTTTTTCGCGATTTCAGGGATGGTGCCATAGTAAAAGTTGTTCATAATGATGAGTACAATGACCCCTTTAAATATTTCCACTTCTAACCTGCCATCCTGTATAAGAGATTTTCAAAAACAACTGACACAGGCAGGGTTTGAACCCGCGACCTCTGCCTAAAACGCTGCAGCGCTCTTACCAACTAAACTACGGTGTTGTGTCTGAATCAGTTGAAATTGGTTTGGTGCAAGTTGTAACTAATCTTTTTTAAATTAAATATTATGATGTCATGTTAGGGTTTGTCGACAATTTGTCACGAAATCCGTCGAAGTCTAAATTTGACAGAACGAGACGAGTTGTTTGTGCTGCCATGTTAGCACTGGACGAGAAAAAGTGTTATCTCGTCCTAGCGTGACATAATGCGACGAGAAGCGATTGTCGCGCTGCACATGTCAGCCCTGCAGCTCGCAATTAAGACGTATTACCATAGCATTTTACTTTAAAATCAGTTAATAATCTACTTAGTAGCCGCCATTTTAATGTACTGTGTGCTATTACAAGTAGGTCTTGATTGTATATATTTACATATTTATATAATCATGTATTACATATTATGTATGCTACTACATACTTACATAAAGTGTACGGTAGGTATATTTATAAATTACAATAGGTACAGTCAGGAAAAGGGATCCTTTAGCATACATACATACATAGATTTCAGGGCTGGGCCCATAGTAAAAGTTGTTCATAATAATGAGTACAATGACCCCTTTAAATATTTCCATTGTTCAACCTGCCACCCTGTATCATTTCGGCAACTATTCCAGTAGGTACAGGCTGTTTCGTACTAGTTTATTGCCGTCTTAAGTAGAAGTAAAGTATTTTGCTTATGAAATAAAAAACTTAATAATAAGGAGATTCGACGCACAGCGTCTAAAATTTCGACTTCATGCACTGTCATGGATGCATAAAATAGCTTTAGTTAAAATATTATAATTACATGATAAAGACAAAATAACTTAATTAGCGGAAGAATCTCCGACCTCTTATGTATATTTAACAGACTAGTACTAAATCCGTTCCGCAAATGCCGCAGCTGGTCTGAAACCGTAACATAATTTTCATTATTAGTTTATTTGCCCTTCGTGTTAGTCAAGCACCGCGTGTTGTGATATTTAGTAGGGAGCTGAGGGAAATTATTTCCATTACTGTGAATTGTTTAATTTTATTAGTAACGCTTAGCAATAGGGTTTGAAAATTCAGGTCAGGTATTTTCAGTAACTGGTTCAAGTGACTGACGAGATACGAGACGATGTAACTTTATTATTGGTATTGTAACGGTTTAATACAGATATTGATACCGGTAAAAATTCGGTCAATGTTAAGTGCGAGTGATAGAATAACACAGACGTCAGCTCAGTGCATACGTCGCGTCAGAGCTGCGCGGCGCGCTCCAGCCGCTGCAGCGCTGCGGGCAGCGGCGGTATACCTGCGGGCGTCACGCTCGCACCAGCTCGGCGTCCAGGTAGTCGGGGTGCTGCTGCGCGTGCAGCGCCCAGCGCTGCGCGGCGCGCTCCAGCCGCTGCAGCGCTGCGGGCAGCGGCGGTATACCTGCGGGCGTCACGCTCGCACCAGCTCGGCGTCCAGGTAGTCGGGGTGCTGCTGCGCGTGCAGCGCCCAGCGCTGCGCGGCGCGCTCCAGCCGCTGCAGCGCTGCGGGCAGCGGCGGTATACCTGCGGGCGTCACGCTCGCACCAGCTCGGCGTCCAGGTAGTCGGGGTGCTGCTGCGCGTGCAGCGCCCAGCGCTGCGCGGCGCGCTCCAGCCGCTGCAGCGCTGCGGGCAGCGGCGGTATACCTGCGGGCGTCACGCTCGCACCAGCTCGGCGTCCAGGTAGTCGGGGTGCTGCTGCGCGTGCAGCGCCCAGCGCTGCGCGGCGCGCTCCAGCCGCTGCAGCGCTGCGGGCAGCGGCGGTATACCTGCGGGCGTCACGCTCGCACCAGCTCGGCGTCCAGGTAGTCGGGGTGCTGCTGCGCGTGCAGCGCCCAGCGCTGCGCGGCGCGCTCCAGCCGCTGCAGCGCTGCGGGCAGCGGCGGTATACCTGCGGGCGTCACGCTCGCACCAGCTCGGCGTCCAGGTAGTCGGGGTGCTGCTGCGCGTGCAGCGCCCAGCGCTGCGCGGCGCGCTCCAGCCGCTGCAGCGCTGCGGGCAGCGGCGGTATACCTGCGGGCGTCACGCTCGCACCAGCTCGGCGTCCAGGTAGTCGGGGTGCTGCTGCGCGTGCAGCGCCCAGCGCTGCGCGGCGCGCTCCAGCCGCTGCAGCGCTGCGGGCAGCGGCGGCGCGCGCGCCAGCTCCGCGGCCAGCGCGGCGGCGGCGCCGGGCAGCCGGTAGCGGCGGTACGGCTCCACCTGCTGCAGGATGTCCGTGTCCAGCGCCGAGTACCTGCGCACACGTGACGTCAGCCGGGCCGCCACACCGCCCACTAGCGTCGCCGAACTACCGATAGTTCCGCTATCAACAGTTTTCGTCTTAAAGGCCATACCATGGGGTCTCATCAGGAACAAAGGAACACTTGTTCAAATAACTCTTAATGGCGTCACATGTATCGATTTGTTATTGAAGTTTGTGTAAACATGAAAAAATAGACCATGAAAAATATTTGTTCAAATAAAAAAAAAACTTTTAATCAATAAAAATGTATAGCCCAAAGATAGCCCGCGTTACACCGGTCATGTTTCTTTATATGAGATGAAGCATCTGTACGCGTAGTATTATCTGTGGCCATACTATCGATAGAACAATCAATATACTTATACTTATAATTATGCGACCGGGATATGTTTTAATTTTGGATAAGTTTTAATTTTATTCTGTTTATACGTCCCAATAGGATTCCTACGGCAACCCAAAACTGAATACATATAATTATAATTTCAGACGCGATGTAGGCTGCATTCCCATATAAATCCTATCCTACCAATCTAGATACTAATATTATAAACATGAAAGTTTAGATGGATGGCATCCGGCTCGAAGGACCAAAAATGTACGAGCAGTAACTCCGTACACTGAGATGTAGTCTGTTATGTATGTATGTAATAATCTATGAGTACGCTGAATATACGGTGTGTACTCACGTGGCGAGGTAGAACTGGTGATAGGCATCGTGTATCTCCGGCGTCTCGGCGATATAACGCAGCGCCGCCTGAAGAAGCGTGTCCGTGAACTGCGGCTCGCGGTACAGCGCGCCGCGGCCCAGGAGAGGCTCGCTCACTGCAGCATACACACTCACACGTCACACTACACTACTGCAGGCAGTTCACAGCCGAAGTCGACTCGGCAGGTAGTGAACGAAAGCATCAGTCGACCATAATAAAAATGAGCCATAAAAAAATCGAAATTTGGGGTGTAGTCTTAAAAGTTCAGACATTGCGCTGCTTCTTGTTGGGAATAGAGTGGTAGTGTGAGTAAAGCCTCCCCCACATTGGGCGTGCGCGTTCCTCTGGCGTGTGAATGACGCGAACGTTCACGCACGCGGCGCGAGCGTCGGTCACACGCTGGAGGAACGCACACGCTCAATGTGGGGGAGGCGTAAGAGGTAATATCGCGGTATAAAAACTTATTTTTTTTCCAATTTTACAGGAAAACCTAAAAACTGTGAAAATATCACCTCTTTAAACTTTAAAGTTATATAAAATTCCAGACAGTTACGTAGTTTTGGTATATCATGCAGTACCACTATCCAAACAGTTTTGTGAATTTTTGAATTTTTGGTAGATACGTTCAACCTGCCGGCCTAGCATGACCACGATAGAAACGGGGTTTGTCTACAGAAGAATAGACAAAGCGACAGTTCGTAGAAAGATTTCTACCGTCTTATGCATACAATGAAGAGAAGAAACGTCTCTATTCTTTAGTAGATAAAACTCTGATAAGCCAAGCACGGGTCGCCGCATGCTCTGGCAGAAGAGATAACGATTTGGATAGAAAGAACTTTGTATATTCTTTTGTAGTTGTCATGCTAAGCCGTCTGGCTGTGTGCGCGTACGTTTGAGTCCGGCGTCGTGCGGCGCCAGCTGCGCGCGGTACAGCGCGGCGGCGGCGGGCGACTGCAGCAGCAGCACGCGCACGTCACCGCGCCGCAGCACGCCGTGCACCCACGTGAGCGGCGCGCTGGCACATAGCGCTAGCACCTCCGCAGAATGGATGTCGTACACCTGCAACCGGTGCACGCCACTCAGCATTCATTCCGACACACACGCCACTCAGCATTCATTCGTAGGCGTCTGTCAAGCCACGCTCCAACGTCGAGAGCAGAAAATACAATAGTGCGCAATTTAACACATTCATTACCACTACGATTTTCATGATGCCTTCTCGGATGCCGCCTACATTTTACGGTTGACTCGCCAGGGGAGTCGTCGGCACTGGAATAAGATTTACGTGAACTCTCCGGGCGACTCGATGGCACTGAACGTGTTAAAACGCGATGTTAAGGGTGGGTTCCTCAGATCATAATAAGGGAGATGTGCCAAGGCGCTATTCAGCTTGATACTTTAGTTTGGTCATATTGAGAGTGATACAAAAGTACACGTTGACGACGAACCGAACACGATCGATGATATACAGGGTGTCAGGTTAGACAGTGGAAATATTTAAAGGGGTCGTTGTACTCATCATTATGAACTACTTTTACTATAGGACTAAACCTGAAATCGCGAAAAAAAAATCTGCTGTTCCATACATTTTGTTGAGTTATGTGAACATAAATGTATGGAACAGCTGATTTTTTTTCGCAATTTCAGGGTTGGTCCCATTACCACTGTCTAACCTGCCACCCTGTAAATACAGTGTTTTAGTTTAATGCTAGTGTTGAGTGACGATTAACAGTGTTAGATTGAGGGTGTGCGGAATTTTTTATGTGTGCGAGATCTTTTTATTCACAAGGAGCTCTTGTAATTGTTTCGAAAAATGTACTACAAGTGGGAACAGTTGTTCCCGCACTAATCTGCTATGATGGCATATCTCCTTGTTTGTATGATCTGAGACTTATACCTTGATCACACGTACCGAGGAGGTTTTGGTTTTTACACAATTTATCTTAATTGTCTGGACTTTAAAAGAGACATCAACCTTTGAGTTTGTTTCGGTGTTTGTTCTCAAAGGTAGTCACATACGAAACACCGAACTCATCTAAATAAAAAAACAAAAAAAAAATGTTTTAACGTGTAAAAGTGTTATTTTTAACCTATTTATAAAATAAATATCATTTATCATTTCACTTTATACGTCCAAAACTGATACGGAACCCTCGGTGCGCGAGTACGACTCGCACTTGGCCGGTTTTTGCAAATTACAATGCTGTTTTCTACGCGACAATAGTGTTATTATAACTAGGTACTAAATAATAATCATTAAAATAATATTTATATTTTTAAATGTTTTGTTTTTTATAATTTTTTATGAAATATTTTAAAATGTAATGAATGTGTACATAAAATAAATAAACGATTAAAATAATAAATTGAATACCTATTGCTATCAAAATTATATTTGAGGAAAATAAACATGTTTTCATGAAATAGTCGTAGGTACCTAACCTAGGTAACGTTTTTCCTCAAATCAAATAAAAAACATCGGCCGAAAATGTTTAAACTTCCCGTACGGATTGATCCGATCAGCTGATGCCATTTGTATGGAGAGTAGAAAAAAATGTTTTTTTTTGTTTTTGATGACCTATCAAATTTTGCTTTTAATAAGAGTTCAAACAACCCTCTTAAATAAATATGACCACGCATTTCTTATACCTACACGTTGTATATAAATATTATTTTAGTATTTTTAAACAAGTTATTATTCTAACTAAATTAACTGTGTTCGCAACAAACAGTGGGATATAGCGATAAGCGCAAATACACACATCAAAAGTGTCTAGGGATCAAGCATTTTTATGCGGATTTCTTGAGATTGAGATGTGGCTTTGTAATAAAGGACGTCGGCAGTTTTGGGCTTGATCTGGTACAGTAATAAAAGCTTAACCAAAAATAAAAATATATTTTAATTGTTCTTTGCCTAATTTATCTTAGAGATTAAGAATTGAAATAAAAAATCGAAATAAATAAGAAATAAAATGATTATGGCGTTGACATTTTGAAAAAAACAATAATACAAGAACGGGTGCACGCGCCCTGGCTCGTGCCTCCATAGAGTATCATGTCGACAGCAACTAAAACCTTTGAATTGAGAACTCATTAGTCGGGCTGTACTTCATTGGATCATTCACACCATACTTAACCTCATTGTCACAAATACGAAGATTTCTCTTTAACCCAATTACGTACAAAAACAAATAAAAAATGAATTTAAATACTCCTGAAATACTCGATCACACCAAACTAATTTCATATCTGTACCGACTTACACAATCTGAAGCCCAGCGTTCTATGGGCGTCTGCCAGTGCCCTTTATGATTTTATAAATTTATATGGATCCTTTTTGGTGCATTTCATAATTTGAATCAGGAACTCTCAATCAAATTCGAGTAAAAGATGAAAATAAGCTGTCAATATTTTCCCTATAAAAACATACAACGCATTGAAGACATTATTAGTGCTACTGTTTCCCTACTACTGATTAAAACCAACGTTATTATGGAGCGGCGACGTCATTTAAGCAGGGAAGAAATGCTCAGAGCCGTGGGAATGATAGAAGCTGGTTCCCGGCAACGTACTGTAGCTTTAGCTCTGAATACAAGTCAGAGTGTTATCAGTCGACTTTGGACACGTTACCGAAGCACTGGTACCGTGGCTGAGCGCCATGGAGGACGGTATCGCTGCACCACACGGAGACAAGACCGATACATTCAAATCTTAACTCGAAGAGCTCCAACAATAACCGCCATGATGTTAGCCGTGAGGCTTCATCACTCTTCAGGGAACTTAATTAGCGACCAAACAGTCAGAAACCGCTTGCATGAAGTGAACCTTCATTCCCGAAGACCGCTACGGGTACCACCTATAGCAATGCACAATCGTAGGATTCGATATCAATGGGCTCTTGAACACAGAAATTGGGCAGAAGAACAATGGCGTCGTGTGCTTTTCTGATGAGTCTCGTTTTGGTATGAGACCGGATTCAAGACGTATACGACACTGGAGAACCCCTGGACGCCAACAGCGATTAAAATCCTGCCAGGAAGTCCATCCTTATAGTGGTGGAACCATCATGGTATGGGCGGGTATTTGGATCGGCGGAAGAACTGAGTTGATTTGGATCAGAGGCAACCTCAACGCTCAAATTTATGCTGAGACGATTGTATCAGACGTCATCGTTCCTCTACAAGTGCAAATCGGTCCCTTATTTCAGTTAATGCATGATAATGCACGACCGCACACCGCAAGAGTTGTAAGACAGACTCTCGCCGCAGCTAACATCAATGTCCTGCCCTGGCCTGCTCAGTCGCCAGACTTGAACCCGATTGAGCATGCATGGGATATGCTACAGAGAAGAGCTCTGCCGAATATGGAGGGTATCTAGTCGCAAGAAGACCTTTTTTTGTTGTTGCAACGAACATGGGCGGCCATTCCACAGCGTGATTTGGATGAACTCATTTTGAGTATGCCAAGCCGATGTTCTTGTGTTGTTAGTGTTCGCGGTAGAAACACGGATTATTAATTGTTTAAGTTACCCAATAAAATTTTAAAGAAAACTGTTATTTCAGTCTTTTTTTCGAACTTTAATGTTAGTGGTTCAAATGTCAAAAATCCCTTTATTAGGAAAATGGCAAATTTCTTTATTAATGCAAAGGTGACTTGGTTTATCGTTACTGTGACAAACGAAAACACTTTATTTGATGAATCCTTAAAGAAAATTTTAATTAATATCAATCAGGAGAAAAGTTATTGCAAAAATATATGTTGATCCCTAGATACTTTTGATGTGTGTATGTCGATAGTACTGGATGATCGACGGCCCGCACGCAGTGCTACCCGCACAGCTGGTCAGGCAGGGTGTTGTACAAAATAGTTAATGTAAACCTGCATTAACTGCATTTCCGCTTTGAGTACCTACCGCTAGCATTTTACACTTATCAAGTGGATATTTTGACTACATTTCTAGCAAATTTCAAAAGGTTTTGAATTTCATTATACACAATGAATTTTCCAAGTGTGCGCGGATGGCCAAATCTGAAACTTTAAGAAATAACGAAAAATACTCAAACGAGTCTCGGGGCCGGTTTTGTTAAAAACTAAAACGGTATTAAGTATTGCAATTTTTCTAGCCAGGAATCGAACCCGTTGATTTTGGTTAATAAGTGTTACTATTCTACTAATGACTTTCTCGAGGATTAAAACATTGTTATAGCATAAGAGACAATAAAATATTATGTTAATAAGTTAACCATATTTGTACACCGATTCGGTAGAATATATGATACTATATAATAATACTGTTAATACCTGTTATACTATATTCTAACAAATAATTTTTTTCTTTCTTTCTTAGAAAAAAACACTGTATTATTGCATCATCCGATAGTGTCACTAATAAGGATCAAATTCGGGAAAGTAACTATTGATTATTATTATTTAAAATCATCAAATAGACCAACAAAAAGATACACCATGTACTATGATACTATGATACTAATTTCCATACTCGACACTAGCGCCAGAAATATGCATGCACCTTGAGAGATGCGATAAACATCACATAATTATCAGGTTTTGCTATAACCTGCGCAGGCGCACACACTGTAACATGCCGATCGTTCAATACAGTTACAGCATCTTTAAATAATCCTATAAAATTCTAGGAAAACTAGATTTATACCTCCGCAAAGTAATGTGGGATACAGATTTAAAAAGAAATCTTCTGAAGTAGGTATAAGCAGGAAGGAAATGATAATCTTCCTGTTTTTTTCTTCCTCTACACAAAACTGTATTTGGTGTGCTGTGCCCAATGCCTAGTGCCGCCATATTCAGCCACTGAACCATGGGACAGGAGACACGATAGCTATTAGAAAAGTTTTAAAGAAAACACGTGGCCTTTTTATACCTATAATGACCAGGAAAATGTACACCAAATGCCCACTGAATCACTCAATAGTATCTAATTACGATGGAATTTTGAGAAAGAAAGAAAGAAAAGTCATTTATTTGTCACAGACACGCTTACGCTTCTCAGACTTTTCCTAGTCTTTCTTTCACTTTTCTTCTATAACTCAATATACAGGGTGAATTTTTCAAGCGGGCTAGGATGGCCAGATCCGAAACTATAACAAGTAGCGAAAAATACTCAAAGGAGTCTCGGAACCGATTTTGATAAAAAAATAAACTGCATAATTAGATTTTTGAAACATCAATTTTCCTAAACAGGAATCAAACCCGTTGATTTTGGAAAATAATACACACGCTGTATTATTGTAACATCCGATAGTGTCGTTAATAAGGATCAAATCCTGGGAAGTAATGACATATGGCAAGCTAAAGGAAAGGGTTGATTTTTAGGCCTGTGTCCCAGCAGAACATTATGGGCTGATTATGCGTTGATTGTGCTATGTTATGACAGTGTATGTATGTAGTAAGTGCATATTTACCATTCCCTTGGTGGTGTCCTCTATGAGGTCCTTGAGCGCGTCCACGGCGCTCTGCCCGAACTCGCCCTCGCGCGCGTACAGCAGCAGCACGGCGCGGCTGTCTCGCTCCGGCTCGGCCGCGGGCGCCGGTTGTGTTTGTCCTTGACTAAAAGTCACGACCACACGCTGTATTCACCGACAATGCTAAGGCTAAGGCTAAGATCAGTGGCGTACAATGGGGGCGAACGCGTGTGAATTCGCCGCTAGAGGCGCTGTTGTAGAGTGAGGTCACCGAAAATGAGGTGGGTTGTAATGGCTTTTTTGGGTAACGAAATGAAACTATCTATCCAATATCAATAGCGGGTTTTGAAACACTCTATTATATAATAGCGGCATAATAGTGTTTTACGACGTGTTTAGCTATTCTATGTGGCGAATGAAACGATTGCCGTTTCACGATAAAGCATAATCTAAACTAATAGTATTATAAAGAGGAAAGATTTGATTGTTTGTTTGCATTGAATAGGCTCCGAAACTACTGAACCGATTTAATATATTATAATTAGCTTCTTTGGTGTTCCGATTTGACACTTAATCTCGTTAATATTTCGTTATGATTTTGATTACTGATAACTAGATTAAAGTTTTAAAAGATAAATAATATTTATGTAAATATGGTATCATTATTTCGCTTCGAACTGTCAAGTTACTGCAAACAATTAAGAGTCAGAGTATAAACAGAAAATCTGCTATATTTATTAGCAAGCGTGCCTAAAAATAAACCTTATCATGCATGGCCATGCAATTATTATTTTTTTGTTTGAAAATATGCAAATATTACTTAGGTACTTTACTTTCTCATTTCTATTAAATTAACGAATCTTTAAGAAGTTAATAAAGTCATAAGTCAAAATGCAAAAGCATTGTATGCGTGTGTATATGTGTGAAGGAGACAAAACGATAAGTCTGCGGCAGCGGTCGTTCGTGAATCGCGTTACGTAGTATCTAAAACGTCTATATCTATCGGAACTACCTATTTCAATAGATGGTATCAAACTATCTATTTCAATAGATAGTTTCGTTGGACTGCAGAAACCCTCTACCCGCTATTGCATTGATAGATATAGGCCGACCGTTTAACTCGCGTATCGCCTGCGGTAAGAAGGGAGCGGGGACGGGTAACGCTACACACGGAGTCAATTAGCTCTCTGCTCCGCGCACCCCTTTCACCCATCCGCTAACATCTCCCCTCGCTCCCTTCTACCCCCGCAGGCGATACGCGAGTTAAACGGTCGGCCTATAGTTTCAATAACTGCCTACATTTCGTAACGACTACTCCTCTTCGAAATGTCAAATGTCATAGTTTGTAGGTGAACTAAAATACGTGCGTTTATTTCCAAATAAACTACTTTTGTGATTATTTTGCAATATCTGAGATTCAGTAAAGCAAATATGAATTACTGGTCAATGAATGTCAGTGCTTTAAAAGCTGAGCTAAGAAAAAGAGGTGCAAAATTAAGCGGGTTGAAAGAACAGCTAATTCAGAGGTATTTTGACTGTGGTATGTTTACTGGTTTACAAATACATTTTCTATCAAAAGTATGCTTATTTATGCCGAGTTTACTGCTATGTGTAATGGATCTGTATAATTTATTAATGTTAAGACCAAAACTGTACCACACTTATGGCAAATAAATTGAATTGAATTGAATTATGTTTTCTTCGATATTTATAATAAATTGGTATTATAAATTTGATTTGTTTCACGCCCGTAGTAAACAAAGTTTGACATGACCTCTCGCGACTGTAGCGCCAACTGGTGAGCAAAAAAACGGTAGCCCCCATTTGCCGCCCCGAGCCATGGCCCCCATGGCCCTAGGGTAAATACGCCACTGGCTAAGTGTCAAGATTCCGACACATTTAACGCCCCCGTATATGTGCGCGCAAGCACGCACACCAAGGTCACAAGCTGCACCCGCTATGTGTACTACACGTCTTGGTGTGCGTACTTGCGCGCAGATATACGGGCGCGTTGAATGTGGCGCGTTTCAAATGTGGCGTCAAAATTATCGTAATACAAGTGTATGTCTGGTGTGCGGCCCGGCTTAGGAAGGACGCTTCAGGTAATGAACTCTAAAAAGCCACGGTCGGAGCCTTTGATCATTAACTCATATTGACACAAACTGTTTGCTGAACCTTGACGACCAATTAACATCTTAGTATTGTACGAATGTGTATGAAGCTATACTTGTAAAATGTGTTGTTTGGACATACCACGGCGTTCGTTGTAAACATAGATCGTATAAACTAAGGCTGCTCAACCAATTTTGAAGGTGGGCCGTAATTTTAATTCCGTGTCAGCCGGCAGGCCATCTAGTGATTAAAACTAGCCCACGGTTATGGTAGACATTATATTTAACAAACAAAACATTAATGAGACCTGTAAGAGGTTTTGTGCTAACAATTTATCAATATTTGGCGACAAATCTGAGGTCGATAGTAAAATCAAGTCTGAAAATATGTTTATACCATTCCCCCTCTAAAAAGCTTATTTTATTCACTGAAAACAGTGAATAAAAAGCACTTTTACTCACTGTTTTGATGTTTGAAAATGGAACACACCAATGTATTCGACCACAGATTTAAAGAACCTATGCTAGATGCGGCACGTTATTAGATTGTATGAAAACCGAACGTGTCATCTTTTTTATACCTACGATAACTTCACCCCAGCCATTTAGTGATGTGCTCAGAGTAAACAGAATTGTTTCAATCACTAAGCGTCACTGAGCTAACAGACTTTTTTTAGTACGAACAGTCGAACATGCAGGGCACGCTTGGTCGTGGCTTGCCGTATCTAGTGTAAGTGTAATCTGTGTATTCGACCTATATTGATGTGTTCTACATTCAATTTGGTCGACATTTTCGACAAGGAGTTTTGCATTAGAATAAAAACTGTTTTGTGTTCTTTGCTGTCCTTAGTAAATTGGCGCTATTTTGAATACTGTAAGTTGTACGAACACAAAGTTTAGTGTTACTTTAATCTTTAATTTTGTGTTTGTTTAGTGTTGTTCTAATCGATTAAAAATGCATTCTAGTGATGAAGATGTGTTAACACCTGAGTTTGTGAAAGAGAGGGCGGCCGATATAGTGGAAAGGTGGAAAGCTTGCTACCCAAAAAATCACGGCTGGTTTACATCAAAGCCAATTTAACTTTACTTTTTCTTCATTATATGTATATTTTCACTTAAATCTTTCTTTTTCTCGTAGTCATGGTATAAAGTATAGTATGCAACTCTTGAATAAAACGGATTTATATCGAGGGCCATGAATCGCTCGCGTCGCTCAGGATTCTAACACTTGAATCACTCGCTACCTCGTGATTCAATCATCATGAATCACTCCCTACGGTCGTGATTCAATCGTTAGAATCCTTCACTAGCTCGTGATTCATCTATGGCTCTCGCTTTAAATCCGTCCTTTATTCACTAATTGCATAATATACTATTGCAGTGAGTGAAGTAGGTAAAGTATTCGTTTTGTTCACAAGCTGAGAGTTGAAAATCCTGTTGGCGGGCCACATATATTAAGTAGGTAGGTACTGTAAGGTTTCATCATAATCCATTCAGTAGTATTTGCGTAAAACAGTTTAGTTTGTTTCAACGCTTACTTTTTGGAACTACCAGTCGGATTCGAAAAATTCTTTTTGTATTATGATAGCCAGATTCACGAGGCATAGTATAGGCTGTTTAACATCACGCTACGATCCTTAGGAGCCGAGCGACGGGGGTGCAACAGCTTCTCCCTAGTTGTTAGATAATATTGAACTTATAGTGGGTTTTCTCTGATTTTAAGTGCAAATTGACGTATAAGTCATTTTTGTCCATCTCAGGCATTTGTTTATATGGCCGATGGGCATTCCCCTTACTATAAAGGTCAAAAGAGTAAGATAAAGGAAGATTCGACCTTTCGAGAATTTACTTCTGTTTCCTCATAATTACATGTTCGATAAAAACATGTAGTTTGGGGTTTTTGGGTGCGATAAAGAAATTAAAAATATTGATAGCGTGTGTGGTGTAGTAGCTATAAGTTTGTTCCCTAATATTTTCCTCTACCGGGATCCGACGAAAGGCGGAGCGCATCAATTTGTAAGACGGCTGAGTTGCAGAAAAGGTCATTAAGTTTTAAAAGAGACTAACGATAGAAATTGTATGGTTAATGCCTCCATTGAAACTTAATTATATTATCTTTGTGCAACCGACCGGTAATCTGTAGAATTTAAATTTTAAATAAATATCAGCGGGTCAATACGCGCACGGCGTAAAAATGATCTGATTCATAAAATGAAGGCTGCTGTTGCATTAGTACAAAGATATTACAGTAAAAAGTAGGTAGTTAACTACAAGTAGGTATATCTATTGGATAGGCACTCGTTTGGGCACCACCACAAGTACATACATATTCTACTTGTTATGTGCATACCTGAAGGAGTTTCAATCGTGCATGCATGTGGCTCCGCGCCAGCTTTCTGTTACTCACAACTAATATGGACTGACAATTGCCATACACTTATGCAGAGATTGATAAACGTCACTTAGCACTTACTTTGGCTTAGATATTATGTTTCCGTCTCTATCTTGCACTTCTAGTTTGACAGTTGTGCGACAGTGACGTAACATATCTAAGCCAAAGCACGTGCTGAGTATAGTTTATCAATCTCGGCATAAGACCAACCCGCCTTCGTGACATAAAATAAATGTTTGATCAGTTTTCTTGGTGGTGATTGACCCTGTGTTTAAGGCGATACTAAGTGCCAGCGGCCTTGAGTGATTTAGGCGGTATAGCTTGAGTGTTCTGCGCTGAGCTCAAGCAACGCGACATACGTCCACCGAGCAATACGACTCGCCTATCAAGGAGCGCGCTGTGCCGAATTAGACGTATTATTACTTTTTAGTAACGAATATTTGATAAAAAAAACATTCTAACTTAAAGTTAGTTAAATTATCTTTAAAATGGTGAAGGTTTCGTAAAAATACGCTCAATAGTTTTCGCGCGACGTCTTCACTTTATTGAACGCGTTAGACCTAACTTTACAAATTAATTACACTACATAGATAAACGTAATCTAAAATATACTCTAATCAAATTATTAAGAAAATGCTCTAGTTTAGCATATATTTTTTTCAAATCATTAACACTACTCGTTTAGTCGTGATCTTCAGTTTAAAATCTTTAAAAGTCGTAATTATATCTGCGTCTTAACTAGCCGTCGCCCGCGGCCTCACTCGCGTGTTACGGGAACTATTTTATGCACTCGGATCAAAAGAATCCTGTCCTTCTCCGAGATTCAAACTTCATCGTCTCTGTCGGAACGGGTTCAGCATTTCTAATATTATTAATTTGGATTTATTCGCTCGCAGTAAATCCTCGGCCAACTATATAAAACGTATTACCTACTATGCAGAAAATGTTAAAAAAAGTGTTATTGAACTATGCCGACTACTATTATTTATTACCTTACAACTAAGGTAAACTATTGATACAAATATAATAGATCTGTTACCTTATTTAGTGCAATTTTTCTGCGATCCTTATCCTGGTCAGCTTTTGATAGAAAAAACCTTGATTAGCCATAAGTATAAATAATGAACCATAAAATAAGAGGAAATCATACACATTTTCCTTAACAAAAGTGTTGCGACACTTGCGACCCTTCGTTAGATAAGAAAATTAATACATAATCTTATTTACAACCGAAAATTCATTAGTTAGCGCATTCTGTTAACGAATCACTTACTCATATTATGTGAAACATCACATGTTTTAGTAATTTTTGGGATAGGATTTCCGAGCGAAATCAGAAACTATGAGAAATGGAATAAAGCGGTCTAAGGAGTCATAATTAGCCCAGTTTTGGAGAAAGCTACAACAGATTTTTTTATTTCTGAAAAAGCTCTTGGTTTAGCCAGAAATCGAACCGGTCTGGTTTTCCTGGCCTTTGCAAAAAAACAAACTACCACTGTATGATTGTCCTAAGACCTAAACGATAATGTTGCACCTACAATGTTGAAGACCGACTTGTGCCCTCGAGGTGGCCGCCCGCATGTTTGCTTAGTAGGTACTATACCTGCCTGCATACTGATGGGACTAGCTGCACTAAAATAAATCATCATGATCTGCATTAGGGCTTGCATTCGATTATTCGAATAATTCGAAATAATAAACTGTTTCGAATATTCGAATACAAATTTTGCGATATTCGAATATTCGACCATCGTGCCCAGGAAAATTAATTGTGAATAAGATAAAAACAGAAGAAATCGTTGATTTTAAGCAAATGGTGGCCGAATTACATAAAAAAAACCTGAGTATCCTAACTAATGGAAGAAATACGCCCAAGGACAGGAAAGTACATTTTCGGTTAAGTAACCCATACACGTATGCCAGAAGACATAAAGGATATATCGAAACCAGAGAATTCATTGGTGGTGTGGCGACTATGTACACCCTATATGTATTTACAATATTATTTACATATACATTATTTACATATATACACATATACATAATATTTACGTTTATACACATTATTTCTTATTAGTATTTATTTAATATAATTTTTATTTCATTCCGACACACACCATATTTTGTGTCGGAACTTTGGCCGTTCGTACCAAGTGGAGAAGCGCGGTTCTACGAGGTTTTGCGAGGTACACCGTCCGGCCGCCGGCGCGCGCGCATTGCCGCGCCAGTCTTGACCTGCTCTCGACGCGGAGCGCACGCCGCTTAGTTTAACGACCGCTCTGCTTATACCCGCTTACTACGTTTTGTTGATATCGTATTTTTCTGTGCTATAAGAACTCTTGTGCCTTCTTTCATTTCTTATTTCTACACCTGTGAACTTTATAAACTACATTGATCTGTGTTCTTCTTCTTCTTCTGACTTTTCTGTGCTTCCCTTTGTGTAAATACGCTTTGATATTACAAGCTAGCTACCTACTACTTGAAGGCTTTTATTTCATCGCCCGAGCAACACCCATGAAGGAAGTAGCAGCTACAAGGTAGGATTTACCCATACACATACCTACATTGGTGACCCCGCATAAGCAACAGCAAGATTTATAATATCGCAGATCGCAAATAAAGCGAATATATTTTCACAACATGGCGGAAGGTTCACAGTCCACAAGTGGCAAGTCATCGACCGAACGTACCGTGCGCGTTTCCACTGATGCATCGGACGTGTCGACAGAAATTTGCAGAGTAGCTGTGCGTATACCACCCTTCTGGCCTGATGAACCCGAAATATGGTTCGCACAAGTAGAGGGGCAATTTGCTATAGCGAATATTACTACTGATACAACGAAGTTTAATTACGTTATCGGACAGTTGGAACCACAGTACGCTAAAGAGGTGAAGGATATTATAGTACAACCACCAGCGAGTGATAAATATCAGAAACTAAAATGCGAGCTTATTAAGAGACTTAGTTCGTCCAATGAGAAGAAGGTAAACCAACTTTTGATACACGAAGAGCTTGGAGATCGTAAGCCTTCGCAATTTCTAAGACACCTTCAGAGCTTAGCAGGTACTAATGTTCCAGAAGACTTTATCAAATCCATCTGGACTAACCGCCTGCCGGAGAATATTCAGACGGTCATAGCGGCACAGACATCTGTATCGTTGGAAGTTTTAGCGGACATAGCGGACAGAATCAAGGACATTACCACACCCACAGCACAAGTTGCTTCAACCAGTGCTAATCCACAAGTACCAGAGACTTTAACGAGAGAACTTGTGGAGCTTCGGAAACAGGTGAACGCGCTTGCGACTGGGAACCGCCAATCACGCTCCAAGGAGAGAGGATCGAGACACACCCGTTCAACATCCAAGCGTTCAGACTCGAACTACAGGAAATTTCCGGTGTGTTGGTACCATTATAAGTTTGGAAGCAAAGCAAAGGCATGTGTTCGCCCTTGCGATTATAAGGCGGAAAACTCGACGGGCCGTCGCTAATGGCGACCGACGACAGCCCTAGCTCTGGTCGCCTGTTTGTTACCGACAGGAGAACTAAAACACGGTTCCTGGTCGATACCGGTAGCGACCTCTGCGTGTTTCCTCGGACATTGCTTCGTGAACGACGTGTGAGCACCAAGTACCAACTCTTCGCGGCTAATGGAACGCCTATTCAGACTTACGGTTTTGTGTATTTTAATTTAAATTTAGGACTACGTAGGGATTTTGAGTGGAATTTTGTTGTCGCCGACGTAACCAAACCAATTATTGGAGTAGACTTTCTCTCTTTTTATAATCTTGTAGTAGATTGTCGTAATCAGAGATTAGTAGATAATGTTACAACTTGTTCTACTGTAGCTTCACTAGCCCGTAATTCTGAAGATAGTATTTATTCTGTAAAGGTCATGACTGGCGGTACCGCGTTTCATAAGTTACTGGACGAGTTCCCAGAGATCACTAAACCACCTGGTACACAACGTGTCATTGATCATAACACAGTTCACTATATACGCACCACACCAGGCCCTCCAATTTCAAGTTCTCCCCGCCGTTTGGCTCCAGACAAGCTTAAAACTGCCAAGCAAGAATTCGAGGCAATGTTAGCCAACGGGACCGCCAGACCTTCTGAAAGCCCTTGGGCATCCCCGTTACACTTGGCCCCGAAGAAAGAAAATGGCTGGCGGCCCTGTGGAGACTACAGGAGACTCAACGCTCGCACCGTACCTGATTGTTATCCTATCAGACACATACAGGACTTTGCTCACAGCATCTTCGGATGTACCATCTTCTCCAAAATTGATCTGATCAAAGCCTATAACCAGATCCCAATCAATCCGGAGGACATCCCCAAAACCGCGATCACTACACCGTTCGGAATGTTTGAATTTCCGTATATGACGTTTGGTCTACGAAACGCGGGTCAAACATTCCAACGGTTTGTAGATGAAATGACTCGCGGCCTTGATTTTTGCTACGCGTACCTCGACGACTTCCTGGTATACAGCAAGGATGAATCGCTACACAAGGAACATCTGAAACAGTTATTCACCAGAATGAAGTCGTATGGTATGGTGATTAATAACGCAAAATGTGTCTTCGGCGCGCGAGAAATAACTTTCCTGGGGTACACTATTTCTGAGAAAGGAACGAAACCATTACCAGAAAAGGTACAAGTCATTCGCGACTTCCCGGTCCCTAAAAATATTCGGGAGCTAAGAAGGTTTTTGGGCATGATAAACTTTTACAGACGTTTTGTGCCCGAAGCCGCTCGTATACAAGCCCCACTTAATGCTTTGTTGGTAGGTGCAGTCAAGGGATCAACTCCAATCAACTTGACAGGAGACGCCCTAAACGCCCTAGAACAGTGCAAGGAGAGTCTGTCAAATGCAGCCCTATTGGCCCACCCTGATTGTCAGGCCAAAATGGGACTGGTGACAGACGCGTCTGACTTAGCCATAGGTGCTGTGTTGCAACAACACAAGGACGGACACTGGCAGCCACTCGCATTCTTTTCTCGAAAATTGAACACTGCTCAACAAAAATATTCTCCGTACGACAGAGAATTACTGGCGATTTATGAAGCGGTAAAACATTTTCGACATATGCTCGAAGCCAGAAGTTTCACTATCTATACAGACCACAAGCCGATAAGTTTTGCTTTTCACGAAAGGAAAAATAACTGTTCGCCGCGGCAGTATAGATATTTGGACTTTATATCACAGTTCACTACCGATATCCGCCACATTTCCGGAAAGGATAATGTGGTAGCTGATACCTTGTCACGGATAGATGAACTGCAAGCACCAGTAGCTCATGAGACTCTTGCCAAGGTTCAAGAGTCAGACATGGAGTTATCGGAATTCCTCAATTCTACGTCATCACTGAGGCTAGAAAAGTTTAAAGTGCCAGGTAGCGATGTAACTGTGTACTGTGACGTCAGTACAACAATTCCTAGGCCTTTCGTACCTCAAGCCTTACGAAAGCAGGTGTTCGACAGTCTCCACTCATTAAGTCACCCTGGCGCAGGCGCGACCGCTAAGTTAGTTGCGGAACGGTTCGTTTGGCCGGGAATTCGAAAAGACTGTCGGGAGTGGTCCAGATCTTGTGTAGCATGTCAACGAGCTAAAGTGAATCGGCACGTATCGGCACCACTAGGCACCTACAAATTGCCACGTGCTAGGTTCAAACATATACACATCGATCTGATCGGCCCCCTCCCCATTTCACAAGGTTATCGATACTGCTTAACGGCTATTGATCGATTCACTCGATGGCCGGAGGCAATACCGATAACCGACATCACGGCTGAGACAGTAGGCAAAGCCTTACTTCACGGCTGGATATCTAGGTTCGGCAGCCCTATAGATATTGTAACAGATCGTGGACGTCAATTCGAGTCCACCCTGTTTCAATATCTGGGTAAAATTGCTGGGTTTCGTCACAGCCGAACCACAGCGTACCATCCAGCAAGCAATGGACTTGTGGAACGTTTTCACCGACAACTGAAAGCGTCTATTGTATGCCATGCAAACGAAAGCTGGACTGAGGCTCTGCCTTTAGTCTTGCTTGGCATACGTAGCGCATTCAAGGATGACCTACAAGCATCATCGGCGGAGTTAGTTTATGGCGAGCCATTGAGGCTGCCTGGAGAATTCTTCGAGAATAGTAATCCGAGTGGCACTAGTGACGTGACAGATTTTACAGTGCGACTTCGCTCCATAGCTCAAAAACTTCAGCCAGTACCGACATCTCGCCACGGTAAAAGTAAAGTTTTCGTATACAAGGACCTGAGCACATGTGACTTCGCATTTTTAAGAGAAGACGCATCACATGGTTCCCTAACGCCGGCATACACTGGTCCACATAAAATTATCGAACGAGGCAACAAAGTGTTCAAATTGTTGGTAAAAGGTAAAGAGGTGACAGTCACCATTGATCGTCTTAAACCTGCATATATACTAGCCGATAATGACAATATACCTAATGCCCCAGTACTGCCTACCCCAATTAGCCCAAATCTCGGGTCAAATGACACCACCAAGACGACACGTTCCGGTCGTGTGGTAAAATTCCCGGATTATTATCGCCCCTAACCAGGTCTCTGGGGGGGAGTGATGTGGCGACTATGTACACCCTATATGTATTTACAATATTATTTACATATACATTATTTACATATATACACATATACATAATATTTACGTTTATACACATTATTTCTTATTAGTATTTATTTAATATAATTTTTATTTCATTCCGACACACACCATATTTTGTGTCGGAACTTTGGCCGTTCGTACCAAGTGGAGAAGCGCGGTTCTACGAGGTTTTGCGAGGTACACCGTCCGGCCGCCGGCGCGCGCGCATTGCCGCGCCAGTCTTGACCTGCTCTCGACGCGGAGCGCACGCCGCTTAGTTTAACGACCGCTCTGCTTATACCCGCTTACTACGTTTTGTTGATATCGTATTTTTCTGTGCTATAAGAACTCTTGTGCCTTCTTTCATTTCTTATTTCTACACCTGTGAACTTTATAAACTACATTGATCTGTGTTCTTCTTCTTCTTCTGACTTTTCTGTGCTTCCCTTTGTGTAAATACGCTTTGATATTACAAGCTAGCTACCTACTACTTGAAGGCTTTTATTTCATCGCCCGAGCAACACCCATGAAGGAAGTAGCAGCTACAAGGTAGGATTTACCCATACACATACCTACAGTGGTTTTATATGTAGTTCAAACTTTTGAATCAGGCCGCAGAAATCATGTTCCTTCTTCTTTCAAGACTTCTTAACGATTAAAATCAATATTCCTATAAAACCTTATTTTTATTTAATATTCGAATGAAATTCAAGTTATTCGAATATTAACTCATAAAAACATCGAATATTCGAATGGCGAAATTAACAAATATTTGCAAGCCCTAATCTGCATCAAGATTCAAGTGTCAAGATTTGAGTGTTGAGACACTTCATGCAATACGCACATATCATTAAGATAACAGTGTCACGATTCAATCAAGAATATACCTACGTCAAAGAATTAATTGTTAAGTTATTAAATATATAAGTGATTCTCAAAAATCATATGACCCGAGCGGGATTTGAACCCGCGACCTCTGCCGAACCGTGGCTAGTGCTCTGAACCAACTGAGCTACCGGGTCCCGCCCGACTCATCTGAAATTTGAGACCCCTTTGTAATACGCTTCTTAGGAGCGTTTGGCGACATCTATCGGAAAACTTATGCAGTATTTCCGATAGATGTCGATAGATTTCAGAATTAATTGTTATTGTTAAAATAATTTGATAAACATTCACTCATAGCCGAGATTACAGATTATATCGTTTGAAGAAAATTTATATTCTTTTAGCGACATTGTCGTGAGAATGTTACTCTTAGGACTTATTTTTCCATCGTCAGATATCTTTTATTCAAGGAATAAAATTGACGTTTGACAGATTTGTATGGAAAAACTGTCAAAAATATAAAATTTATCCTTGAATAAAGTTATCTGACGATTGAAAAATCGGTCTTTACAAAATAATAAAATTAAGGTACCTATCTGTATGGGTAGGCCTACCCATACAGATAGGTACCTTAACGGTGAATCTCACCACCATCCTAGTCAGTTAGCTACTGTGGCTAAATCTTTGTTACAGAGAGCACATGGCATCTGCGACGCCAACCATCTGGCAGGGGAACTTCATCATGTGAAGCAAGTTCTGAAACAGAACAATTTACGTGCTCCACACCCCCGTCGCAAAAGCCGCCCGAAGCCCATCTCAGTTGATCGTCGACCTGCTGTTCTACCCTTTATAAGAGGGGTCACTGACAAAATTAGTCATATCTTGAAGCGTGCTTCTATAAAAACCTACTTCAAGCCACATAGAAAGATTAGCCAATTTCTTAGACCTGTGAAGTGTCATATTCCTTTACAAGATGCAGGGGTCTACAAGATTGACTGTGATTGTGGGTTATCATACATAGGGCAAACAAAGCGCAGTATAGCCACTAGAGTTAAAGAACACATAGCTGACGTCAAAAACGTGCGCTCTACAAAGTCCGCAGTGTGTGAGCATGCCCTAGGCAAACCCAACCATTTCCTACGTTTTGATCAACCTCAAATCCTCGCAAAGGAGAACCGATATGTACCTAGAATGCTTCGCGAGGCTATTGAAATTAAAAAACATCCTAATTTCAATAGAGAGGATGGTTGGCAATTACCACCTGTTTGGAATCCAGTTCTTAAAATAATCAAGTCCCAAACTTCATTATTGTGTGCATCGAAACGAGTACGATTCGAATAATATCGATTGAATCGATTGTGCGGGTAGATCGAGAATAATTTTTCTATAAATTAGCTGTCATGACGCCTACCACCTCAGTCGTCCTGCGACCACGAACGCTGCAAAGTGTTCGAAACGTCAGGAAAACTCTGTAAAAATCTGTAATATACGCGATTTAATCCGTTTAAACCGTCTTTACAAAGCTAAAATTTCGTAATGTTACTTAGTGGTTGGTATTTGTAAGTAACTGAATTCGGGTCAAGTTTATTCACATTTAGCAAGTTCGCTGACGAACAAAATTAGTTAGCATCCTAATTAGAAAAAGATTTAGGACGATTTAATTTAGTCAATAAGCGCTTAAACTGGTCGGTCCTAGAGCTCTATTGAGAGTTAGATATGCCTAGTAAGACAAATCGCAGTTTATCTGAAAATCGGATTGTGCCGCTAACATGATAGTAAAAGTGGACGACTTACCGAATGTATATTTCTATCCAGGACTTGACTTTCGGCAGCAGCACGGCGCGGTACAGCTTCCTGGCCAGCACCAGCGCCACGGCGGCCAGCGCCGCGCCGCCGCACGCCAGCGCCAGCGTGAAGTCGCGCCCCGCCACCGGCGGCGGCCGCACGGCCACGCGGCCTGCCCGACAAGGACAAGTGGCTTTTTTTATTCAATGATAGGCTTGCGTTTGACCGCCATCTCGCCTGATGTTAAGCGATGATACGGTCTACGATGGAGCACGCTTGCCTAGAAGAACCCGATTCACTCGTGACTTGCAGATACCCAGATTGTAACTTTTAGGAAACTCCCACTCGGGCAGCGCATTCCACTACTTGGCGGTTTTTACAATGAAAGTGGAATGAAAGCGCTTTGTATATCAACAAATCAAAGCGAAACCCGATTTTTGGTATATCAACCATGCACTGATGGCGCTTTGTAGTGCTTCTGGCCGTCCGATAGAAGAAAGGGTAGGAGGGAATTAGATCTCTGATCTCTCATAGCTGAAACCGCTGGGTCTAGAAGCATACAATTTTGCAAAAATGTTCCTTAAATGACGTAAGCGTGCACTAAGAAGGGATTTTTGAAAATTCAACCCCTAAAGGGGTGAAAAGGAGGATGAAAGTTTGTTTAAAGATACCGTTAGTTTTCAAATTAGAGTCATGGAAATTGGTATTTAGGCTGTTCGTTTCAAATAAAGAGAAGGAATTTCAGGAAATCCTAAACGATAGAAAAGGGGGGTGAAAGTTTGAATAGGGGTTCTGTTACTTTTAAAGTTAGAGTCATCTATTATATAAAAATAAGTCGGGTTTTCCTTCCTGACGATATAAGTCCAGAACGGACGAACCGATTTCCACGGTTTTGCATTCGTTGGAAAGGTCTCGGGCTCCGTGAGGTTTATAGCAAAGAAAATTCAGGAAAATTTAAAGAGAAAAGCGGGAAAATCTTATTTCACATACAGCGCCATCTCTGATACATAGCATGTACTACGGTGGCGAAACGGAGTTCGGTTCGGAAACGGTTTGCTAGTAAAAATATATATTTTAGCTCGGGTATCGTTCCCATAGTTTTTGAGGGTGCCCATGCCGAAAATGAGGTTGAAATCAAAATCCAAGATGGCGGCCATGAAAATTTACGTATTATACGTCATGGGTATCATTTCCATGGTTTTTGAAGGCGCCCATGGCGAAAATGAGGTTGAAATCAAAATCCAAGATGGCGGCCATGAAAGTTAGTTTACGAATTACACGTTATGGGAATCATTTCCATGGTAATTGAGGGTACCAATACCGAAAATGGGGTTGAAAAAAAATCCAAGATGACGGCTATTAAATTTACGAATTATACGTCATGGGTATCATTTCCATGATTTTTGAAGGCGCCCATGGCGAAAATGAGGTTGAAATCAAAATCCAAGATGGCGGCCATGAAAGTTAGTTTACGAATTACACGTTATGGGAATCATTTCCATGGTAATTGAGGGTGCCAATACCGAAAATTGGGTTGAAAAAAAATCCAAGATGACGGCTATTAAATTTACGAATTATACGTCATGGGTATCATTTCCATGATTTTTGAGTGTCCATGCCGAAACTAAGGTTGAAATCAAAATCCAAGATGGCGGCCTTGAAAATTTATGAATTATTCGTCATGGGTATAATCATTTCCATGGTTTTTGAGGGTGCCTATGCCGAAAATGACGTTGAAATCATAATCCAAGATAGCTGCCATGAAAATTTACGAATTAACTGTCCGAATCTTGTCCGAATGTTGTGTAGGTACGAATCAATTGCCAAAATACAGATTTTGAGGGTGCCTATGCCGAAAATGACCGATTGATGGATTAACGCACATCATAAACCGCTGGTCGTACAAACGTTAAATTTGGAATATGTTTAAACCATTTATTTTTGTTACACACAAACAAGTTACATAAACATACCTACATTATAACAATTAATCACACATGTGTAACAAAGGAGACCAGCCCAGTATTCGCTGTGCTAGTGCACAGCACTGATTTTCAGCTGGCCCCTGGCAATTAAATTAACATTTTTAATCTTACCTGCACCCAAAGTTCAACAAAATTAAAACATGAATCAAATCTCATGCAATCTCTAATCTAAAATTTTATTAATTTTTTTCCGATCTCCACGCGAGCAAAGCAGCTGGCAAAAGCTAGTGAGTAATTGATAAAAACTTACACAAATTTTTCCACGTGATGAATTTGAATGAGAAGAACAAGCCGGATACCCAAGGTCCGCCATTCGTTACCATGGCGTCGTAGCAGCCGTAGGGCGGCGCCAGCCAGCAGTCCAGCACGCGCGCCTCGCGCAGCGTGCAGTTGCGCGTCACGTCCTCGGCGGGACCGCCCTAGTACACAAAAGAAGAGGTTCATGTCCTGAACATGAAGTGAAACATCTAGTGCTGGATAGTTTAAGCATGGAATGGTTGCAATTTATTTTAAGAACAACAAAAACTAATGTTGATATACTTTACCCCTGTTTCATTTGTTGTCAGCGTCACAGTGTATTCTACAGGAGGTATCCCCAGGTTCCACTTCAGTAATAACCCATCACTGCAATACAAATTAGCAAGTTAAGATATTTGTGAGAATACACATGTTGAACATAAAATGGGGGAAGCTTATGCACTGCTGTTGGTAGAATAAGGCTGCAGATGATAATGATGAGAAACATGAATGCGGCTGTTGTCACATGCTACCATATTACTGACCATAATTCAATAAAGTGACTTACTCATGGTTGATAATTTGAACATGTGGCTCGTTCTTGAAGAAGTCATCTTTAGTGACATTGTTGTTGACAAGGTGGTAAGTGTCGTAGGGTCTGGAACTTCTTCCATCATTTTTTAATGTGCTCTGAAGTTTATAGCAACTGCTGAATATCATATCAAAGTCCATCGCATAACATACCTGCAGAAGAGGATAAGTGTTTTAATCATAGGTAATATGAATCTATCAATAATTTAAATACACATTCATGCTCATCAGCTTTTTTCTAAATGATTGTTTTTAAGAATACATGTGACACTCCACAGGTAAAGGTACCTCATAGCCAGTATGGACTCTATGGACTTATGCATATGCCCATAATCTGCAATTAATTAGCTAGGTATCAATAAAAAAATCAACATCATAACATGAGCAGTGACCGAGATAGTGACACCTCTAGTTTGTACCATTGGGTGTAGAGACCGTTCCACATAAGAATTCCCCTAGAAGTTATGTTGGCTCCCTTGCTTGTCATTCCTATTTAGGTCATATCGGTTTGTGTTTTTTGTAGATTTATGTTTTTTAATAATATTTAGGACTTTAAAAAGTGAATGAAAGTGATTTGGTGCTGAAAGAAAACATCCAACACCGTTAAAAACATTGTAATAAATTGAGATTCAGGGCAGCCAACATAACTTCCAGGGGAATTCTTATGTAGAACAGTCTCTAGATAGTCTCTAGATACAATTGCTTGTGTTTGATACTGTTGTGATCTAGTTATTGCACTATAACTTGGTGTGAGACACAATCGCTTGTGTTTGATGCTTTGATACGAAAGCTAGGTGTTTTCAAGAACAAACAAACAGAAACACTTTTGGATTAATTTTTGCTTTGATTTTAGACAGTTTAGCTAACCATTTACATCAATTTATTTTACCTCAAGTCCTCAATGGTAGCTAGATAAATACTCACGTAAGTACAGTTAGATAAGTCATTAATATCAAGTGTAATGGTAGAATGTTGGGGGCCCGGCTTGTACGCCCTGAACTTAGATCTTACAAAGCCAGGTCTACACAAATCCATGTTCTCTTCGCACGTCAGGTCCAGCGTCCAATACGTCCAGGGTCCCTTCTTCCTGCACAGTTCTGCAGTGTACCGACCCGTTACCCCGTCCAACGAAGGAGTGAACGTCATGGATTCGATAACATTAGAATTAGTGTCATTACACCTGTACCTCACTTTAACCGGTTCCGCGTTTATTTGGCACAATAATAACACACAAAACACAGCAACAAACATTGTAAATGCTTGCAAAATTATGTAAATAACTTCATGACAAGGGCAGATTATACACACTGACTTAGTTGCACTATCGTTGCGTTGCTTCTCTAACAATCACGCTTTCACGCGGTTAAGTCCACAATGCGGCAAATGCTTTAACTGTATTACACGAAATATATTATAAATATTTTAATATTTATTTGTAACTACAAACACGTCAAATATCTAAATCTATTCGCCATCTTCACAAGCATGCCAGTGCTGCCAGATGGAAAAATGAATTGAGCGCTAAAACTGTCAAAAAAAGCGCTAGATTTGCAAGGTTTTACAAGTCAAAAAAGTTAAACTAAACTAAACCAAAAAAAAGTTAAATTAAACTTACAAATAGAAAAAAAAAAAACTTATCAAAATGGAAATTATTTATTTTATTTATGTATTTATAGCCTTCTTTCAGAATTACAACTCTTAACACATTTAAAACAATACAATATTTAAGTTTTTAATTTTCTGTGTGCCCTTTGGCAAAGGCCTCCTCCAACCTTTTCCAATTTTCTCTTTCTCGTGCTAGCCTAGTCCAGGTTTTTCCGGCTGTCTTCACTATTTCGTCTTCCCATCTTTTAATGGTTTCCCTTTCTTTCTCTTTCCCTCTCTAGGGTACCACAGGGTTACTAATTTATTCCACTTCTCTTGTCCTCTGATAGTGTGGCCGGCCCATTCATAACGCTCATAAAATCAACAGGTCAAATTGAAGAAAAAAATGGACGCTGATTGGTCGGTACGCGTGACATGAGCGACAACTGAAGAGAAATTTTGTCGTCTGATTTAAAAAAAAAGACTGTTGTTTGAAATCTTGTCTTTTTAGCTTTGTTCACGTTTCTCGGTAGAGATATTAGAGTACCTATTGTATATTCCTTGCCCCTTGGGCCGCCGGATCCAAAAAAGCGCTAGATTATGCGCTAGGCGCAAAATTCTCAGATTCGGCGCTAAACATGTCAAAAAAGCGCTAGATCTAGCGCCGAAAGCGCTAAAAGCTAAAATGGCAGCACTGAAGCAGTGTGACCGTTCAGAAAATCGAGATTCTGCCACAGGCTAGCTGAAAATCTGCTGAACGCTCAAAATCTGCCACTTATCTATATATTATTTTAGCATTTCTTTGGGGGTTGGTTTGTTGGATTATGACTGTGGCGCGCACTCTAGAATAATAGTATCCGTGTCCGTATACTGTGTGAAGGGTGTCATTTCTTGTTGATAGTGATACACTTGAGTGTTTCAAAACATTGCGGTGTTTGCATTTAGATGCAAATTATTAATTGGTATAGTCTTGAGTTAGGTTCTGTAATATGGCCCTTTCCGTCCCATATACTGTCTCTAAGCAAAAAATCGATGTATCAATAACAGATTCTATCGATATGCTTTAGGGCGCTAGTAGCTAGCAGGATCTAGGTGTTGGGAACAAATAAAACAGATTTGTGGTGGAAGGAAAATGAAAATGGTAGGTTTTTTATTAATAAAAATAATAAAAAGCAAAAGGAACTTACATTTACAAAATAATATAATGTACTAAACCGACCATGTTCGTATTTAACAACACTTATCTAAGAATAACTTAAGAGCACACTCAACTCTGTGACAAACAGAGTAGTCCCCGCGGAGTGGCACTGGTCACTGTATGGCGAGCGCGGCGTACATGGCGAGCGCGGCCAGCCCCAGCGCGGCGGCGAGCGCGGCCCGCAGCGCCAGCGCCGCCCACGCGCCCAGCGCCGCCGCGCGCGCCGCCGCGCCCGCCAGCGGCGCCGCGTACGGCCACAGCGCCAGCAGGCCGGCCAGCGCCGGCGCGTGCGCGCGCGGCAGGTCGGAGCGCGTCCACAGCCACACCAGCGCGGCGCTGGCGGCCGCGTGCAGCAGCGCCACGTTGGAGTCGGCGCACGCGCGCACGTAGCGCCAGTCGAACTCCGAGCCGCGCGCGCCCACCCACAGCAGCACGCTGCGGCTCACCACCACCTGACCGGGACCCATCTTACTAATTATTCTAATTCAAAAATCATTTATTCAAAGTGGGCTAAAGAATAGCACTTTTTGCCCGCCCTTCACTGCTTCCTAGTGTTTTAGCTGCGAAGAACAGACGCAACAAATTCCACAGCAACACAATTCTGTCAATTACTTTTATATATGTAAAAATTATACAGGGTGGCAGGTTAGACAGTGGAAATATTCTAAGGGGTCATTGTACTCATCATTATGAACAACTTTTGCTATGGGACCAACCCTGAAATCAGCTGAGTGCCTAGTGCGAGTTTTTCTAACATACTCGACCGTGAGAACGTTAGCGAAATTCATAGTCAACGACCAATCAAACACCGGTTTGCGCTAGGTAATGATGACGCTAACGCACATGATTGGTTACTCCATTCACTTCGATAGAAGTTTACTCGAATAATGTGGTGATTTGCAACTCGGAATCAGCACTCTGTTCCATACATTTATGTTCACATTTCAACAAAATGTATGGAATAGCTGATTTTGTTGAAATGTGAACATAAATGTATGGAACGGAAGTCGGTGGCTTTGGTTTTTAACCGACTTCAAAAAAGGAGGTTCTATATTCGTCCCGTATGTATGTATGTATGTATGTATGTATGTATGTATGTATGTATGTAAGTATGTATGTATGTAAGTATGTATGTTTGTATGTGCGCGATTTTCTCAAAAACTACTGATTCGATTTGAATGGGGTTTTCACTAACGTAATTTACATACTTTCAGGAAGGTTTTAGTATATAATACATTATGTAATCATTCCTATGTACAAAGTTATAGGCATAAATGTACACACTCCGTAGAAGATTTACTGTTGAACGAATTCGTGAAAGTAATCTAACACGGGATAAAGAACTAAAAAGGGAAAAATAAAAAACTTTTTTAACAAAAAATAACCGACTTCAAAAATCCACTACAAAGAAAATAATAATTTTGGTTTCGGAAGTCGGTGGCAAAAAAAGCAAACAAAAACCAAAGCCACCGACTTCCGAAACCAAAATTATTATTTTCTTTGTAGTGGATTTTTGTTTGCTTTTTTTTGCCACCGACTTCCGAAACCAAAATTATTATTTTCTTTGTAGTGGATTTTTGAAGTCGGTTATTTTTTGTTAAAAAAGTTTTTTATTTTTCCGTTTTTAGTTCTTTATCCCGTGTTAGATTACTTTCACGAATTCGTTCAACAGTAAATCTTCTACGGAGTGTGTACATTTATGCCTATAACTTTGTACATAGGAATGATTACATAATGTATTATATACTAAAACCTTCCTGAAAGTATGTAGATTACGTTAGTGAAAACCCCATCCAAATCGAATCAGTAGTTTTTGAGAAAATCGCGCACATACAAACATACATATATACATACATACTTACATACATACATACATACATACGGGACGAATACAGAACCTCTTTTTTTGAAGTCGGTTAAAAATGTATGGAATAGCTGTTTTTTTTTGTCGATTTCAGGCTTGATCCCATAGAAAAAGTTGTTCATAATGATGGGTAGAGTGACCCCTTAGAATATTTCCACTGTCTAACCTACCACCCTGTATAAATTAAAACACGAGTGCATTACCGCCTAGCAACCGCGTGATATTCTTTCATTTTCATATCCAGGGTGTTTTTTTTGAGACAGTATGGGGAAGTCCAAATCCATAAGAGCTAAGAGGAAACAGTCTTAGGAACCATTCGGTCTTTTTTCATGGAATCAATTTTAGCATAGTTGGAGACTGTAAAGTCTCCAATAGATGTCACCAATGCTCATAAGAGAGCAGAAGTGCATTTCAAGAGAGAGATAAACTTGGAGGTTTTCAAAGATCAAATCTTCCTATCTCTTAACTCTTAATATTGTATATCTATCATGGTACCAAACACTTTAGTCATTCTGCAACCACAAACATCAGGAAAACAAAAATTAATAATAAATGCAATGTAATCCATTATAGCTTGTCTTATTATAATGTGTGTTTAGTTTACCTCAACACTTGCCCATCCAATAGCAGCAGTCAGGATCTTGGCGTGACCTTTGCCTGGCACTGCATTCAGAGCAAAGTATATACCCAGAAGGTCGGCAAAGTCTACAGTTGCTTTCAGAATTTCCTGAAATCATGTATACGAGAATTCAGTTAGTAGTGTAATAGGAGATAATGAGTACTGATTTCGCAGCAAACTTAAAAAAATTAAAACTCCTTTAGTTGCAACATGGACTTTCAGACTGATGATTGGTAGAATGTGCAGACAATAGAATCTGATGATTGTCTGTTGCTGTCAGGATTTATGCTCATATTCATAGTCATTTTTTAAAACATCCCCAAACTCACATGAACAAAAATGTTTGATATTGTTTGAATGAGGAATGTCAAAAATTAAGTTAATTTTCAAGGAACAACTGAGAATATAAGGTTCAGTCTTATCACCATTTTATGTAGTTTATTATAATAATAATCAGTCTATAATGTTTGTTTGAGTAGGGACTCATGCAGGCCCAGAGCAGGTTAGTATAATAATAACACTTGGAAAAAAACAAGAGTTAAAAAAACCTAAAACCCAACTACGGAAAAAAACCAACTGAAAAGCATAAAATAAGAAAATATTCAACACATCGGTACAGTGCAAGTGGTCTCCAGGTTATAGACATGGTCGCATGCCGCTATGACCTGTGATGGCTGCTTAATGGCGGCATGCGACTACAGCTATAACCTGGACACCACTGTACTCATGTGTTGAATATTTTCTTATTTTATGCTTTTCAGTTGGTCTTTTTCCGTAGTTGGGTTTTAGTTTTTTAACTCTTGTTTTGACACTTTTTTGGTGGCTTGGGTCAATTACTGCATTTACTTTAACTGTCGCTTAATTAACGAGATGGTGTTAGTTAGTAGCAAGAAAGTCACAGATTGTACACTTTAAAAATTCCAGTGTTTGCTATATTGGATTTCTTGTAACACCATATACCTCACGATAATCTTTGAATCAAGACGAATCCAAGGACACCCCATTTGTTAAAATCAGGTAAAATTTTATTTTTTTGGTCCTCTTTTTTACGTTTTGTCGGCCATCTTGTTTTTTTTTTTTTTAAAAAAACATATCCTTTGACACTTTTATTGTAAATGCGAATCAACCGATACCTCATTTGTCAAAATCTGACCAGTAGTTTTTGAGCTACAATCAAACATCCATTGAGCCTATGTATGTATATGTGTCTATACACATACATACATAGGCTGTAAAACTCATTACCCTTCCTTTTTCGTAGTCGGGTAAAAAAAATTAAAACTTAATGACCTTTTCTGCAACTGACTGATAGTCTACTAAAGTCTAAACACTAATGACCTATATACTCAATGCACAAAAAGAATCTTTGTGACCTTCACAAAGAGCCTAAGGCGACTCTGACCAAGTTACTGTTATGCCATGAACTAACAGTGCTCAGTGGCACAAATGGTGAATTTATACTTGATATTATTACCAAGAACACATTATATTCTCCCGTGATGTGACTGCTGTCTGTGTCTGGGAAGAATGTGGCCAGCAACAGCATCTTGCACAGCTGAGTGAAGATGTACAGGCCTCCAGCATACACACATTTTGAGAACGTAGCGTATTCCGATCTAAAATTACAAAAATAACAAATAAAATAAAAATGTATTGTACCTACTACTTGGTGCTAACCCTGTAAGTTATTATGTATAGTAGGTAACTTACATTCCAGAGAACTTGTATGCCATATGATACGGCGCATACACCAGTGCAAGGCAATTTCCAAAATGATACAGAGTCATCTTAATTACCTATTTAGAAACTAATTTATTTTAATTCTTCTTTCGATCTTCGTTTCCCAGTCTCTGTGTTCCATTGATATAATACTGTACCTGTACAGTATAAAAAGCATTATGTTCTTTTTCGTTTTGACATAAGGGAAATAATAACTTTATCTCTATCTAAAACGCCTAACACATTGCGTTTGCCTTTGGACTGGAACGTTTGGAACTTTGGAATGCGTACCTGACATGAGGTCTCGCTGTCAACCACTGTCAAGTCATAAGCTGTCAGGTGTCAAGCAAGTGACGATGGCAATACGTCACATATCAACTTGTATGTACGTATGAGTGGATTGAAACGGTGAATTCTACCTAGCAAAATAATTTTCATTTTGTATCTAACAAATTATAGTTTTGATTGATGCAATTTTACAGTAATAACTGTAGAAGATGGTGATTAAATAAGCCATTTTAATTTTAAAAATAAGAATTTTGCGGTTTTTTTATACAATAGCGTATAGAGAAATGCTTAAAAACGTTTCATTTCTCCAAATTTTACAACTAAGCGTTATTTGAATTTTGATGTCTGAAATGTCTCTGAAACAAAGAAAACGATCAAATTGTCACGGTAAATCAATATTTTTGGAGTGCATAGTGTTATGTAGTTGTATATTTATTTTATTCTAAGGATATTAATTTTTAAAGTGTTATTTTGGAATTTTGAAAATAAATATATAAGAAGAAGTCTTGCGTAAAATAGGACGTTATTAGCGCGCCAATTTCGGGACACCAATTTGATGGGCAGTGATTTTTATTTTACGAACTTTTGTTTTCTAATTTGTAGTTGTAATAAAACATATTTCTAATAATAATTGTAGTGGGATCTTCGCTATGTAAGTGTTGTTTGGTTGGTTCCTATCTCTAGTTCTAATCTACATAGCTGATTTTGCTAATTATTTTGTTCAACCAGATGCATGCAAAATCTAAGGAAATAAGCTGTATAAATAATCAAACTTGCTTTTTCAGCTTACTTACGTCCTTACATACAAATCTTGTTGAAATACATCGTTAGATCACAATTGTTATGTTCATACAAATGGGTCAGGTTGTGTAGAAAGGGATGCAAAATAAGGGGAGCTTCTAAAAAGGGTTCCTTTTTTAACCCTTTCGTTTTTTAGCACACGCGCAAAAGGGTAGAGGGTTGGTTGTCCAATAGCAGGACAGAGTTTGGGAGATTTTAAATTTTATTCGTCCGGAGAAGCTTGGTGTCAATTTGGTGGGTGCTCCGGGCACCGTCTCTCAGGCAGTTGCCTTTAGGAAGAGCTTGTTACAACCTGTTTATTCCAATGAGGGAGTTCTCATGTAAATATCTCTTGTGTTTTATTGATATCAAAAGTTTTTTGAAGTGTTGATAGTAAAATTGTGATGTTATTCGGTGACTAAATTAATCTTTATTTTTTTATAATATTTTTGATACAATATGATGGTTAGGCCGAATGTATTGTGCCAATTATAATTGTGATTTATAGGTATGTAGGTAGGTAGGTACCTATTTGAATTATTTTTTCTGCAGGTGAGTAAGTTTTAATTGTGAAAAATTAGTAGGTACTTATAATAAGTAGGTACCTATATTTTGATGTTATGGTTTAAATTCTTTATTTAATTCCTATAATCATTTTATTTCCATATTTTATATATTTTTATAATATTCCTATATTAGGTACTACCTATTTATTTATTTAGCCTATAATGTCCCACTGCAGGGCAAAGGCCTCCCTTCCCTCTTTCCATGCGTCTCTGTCTAATGTCATCTGGGGCCAGTCTTTTAAATAGGAGTCCAGTTCATCCCGCCATTTCCTGGGCCTGCAACGAAATCGTTTGCTGTTATTTCTTTAGTTAAGAAAAATTAAAATTAGTAGTTAGGGACTTATCTACCTTCACCTAGGTATCCCGTACCCCATGACCCACCGGCATCGGGAACATGGTCTAAGCCAGGGGTTGCCAAATGGCGGACCGCGGTCCGCATCCCCGCATCCGGACCGCCGACCCATTTTGTGCGGATCGCGAGAACACAGCAACTTGCACTACACAGTAAGTAATTTAATAAAAATGCATCCCCCGCAACGAAAAATGATTTTTTTCTCATTGATATACCTACATGTAAAAAAATACTTTTGTTATTTCCGTAATTACATTTGTTTAATAAACATTTTTTCTATAAAATGTTGTGGGGACCGCGATGGTCATTTCATTTCTTAAAACGGACCCCGAGCGAAACTAATTGGTGATTAGCTGCAGAGAGAGGAAGCTCTTAATAAAGCAAGCTATTTCCAGCAGTACCGCACTCTGTATCAAGACCTTGATCCAACTGCCTTCTCAGTTGTTGGTTGACAGTGGCGGTCCGAGGGGGGAGGTCGTAGGGGTCATGACCCCCCCCCAAAATTGTACAAAAATGTGCAAAACACGGTAATTCACGGTATAGCATGTCGGCATTAATCGGTATGACCCCCCAAGGCCCAAAGTCTTCGGCTGCGGTATGACCCCCCCCCTCCAAAGTCGTCGGCAGGCGCGCCTATTGGTTGATGCTCTTGGTTACCTATTAGACTATTGACCGAAATGAACAATGGTTGCTTAGTCCACCTCTCACATGCTGACAACCTCGTGTGCCAAGTCAAGATACTTGATTTAAATATCTTTTGCGACTTTCACGAGATTTCCTTCATACGGGGCTGTGATATCTATCAACTATCATTGTGCGGCGTTTTAATGGGTCTATCACCACTATATCCGGAAATAATAGATCAATGTGTTACCCATGCCATCTTTAATTTGGTTCGGCGTCTTATTTTTTAAAACCAGATACTTACCTAATCACGGCGGTTCTGATTTCAGTTTTCTATATTTTCGCACATTTATGGCAGATTAGTAACTTCAATTTACAGGAAAATCCACTCAACTTATTGTGGTTTGGCATAAATATGATTATTTTTTTAAGCTATCATATCAGTAGGTATAAATTTATTTTGATTCTACACATATTTCTGGGTCAGGTTACGAACTTTTCAATCCAAAAAAACTAAAAAGTCTCGGTGCATAAGTGTATCTACCTACCGCTAAAGTCTTGTCTTACCCTTCATACTCGAAATATTTTAAGAGGTACATCTGTAGGTGATAAAGATGCCATACAAACGAAAACAAAAATTTTCTGAGTATATGTTTTTTTTAAATTAATTAATTTAAAATTATTTAACACATAAAAAATATTATTTTCAATATCCATTACGCTAGTATTTACGTAACTTACTATTAATATTAGAAACTAGCATAATGGATGTCGAAAATAGTATTTTTATGTGTCAAATAATCTGAAGCCCTAAAAGTCTGACAGCTGGTCTAACATTCGAATACCGGAATTACCCATTAATTGGGTTGTGGAGGTCAGATGGCAGTCGCTCCACGTAAAATATTGATATTCAGCCAAAAACTAGTTAGACTGGATGCCGACCCCAATATAATTTGGGAAAAAGGCTAGGCAGATGATGTGTCAAATAATTTATTTAAAATAATTTAATTAATTTATTTAAAAAAAAATACTCAGATACATTTTCTTTTTCGTTTGTATGACATCTTTACCACCTATAGATGGGCCTCTTAAAATATTTCGAGTATGAAGGGTAGGACCCTATATAAATAGGTAGGTAGCATTAGGTAGGTACCTAAAAATAAAAAGAAAGAACGTTTGAACGTATTAAAACTATCATCAACTATGTAATCATAATTATTGTACATTACCGGGAATGCGCAGTCTTGGTAAAGTAGCAGGCCAAAAAATCGTGCCTATTCGATCAGTCTTGTTTGTATAGAATGGTAATGAATTCCGTAATGCCTCATATTCACAAGTATTGCACGAATATTTCAAATAAAATGAAAAGAATAAAAGCCCGGCGTGTCGTGAGGAGTCCACTCACGTCATCCCTCCATTACAGCATTGTCCGCGTGACAATGGCGATAGAGAATAAAGAATCGCGGCCATTAGGTAAATTTCCTCATACATTTTTTGCGTGACACCCTCGACGCGTAAAAAGCGGGGAAACGTGCATTTGTCATGTGGAAGAGACTAGTGGACGCGGCTCTCGCGAGATCTCAATCTTGGTATGGTGGCGTGAAGAAAATTTTTTGTTCACCTTAATCGAGTGGGGCCGTCAGGTAGAGCGCGTTAAGAGGCAGGATATCAGAATAAAAATATCTGAACCAATGTCTGCGTACTATAATTTGTGCATAGGTAACTCAGTTTTACAATAAAATTTTTATCTAGGTACTAGCGTTATCGGGAATTGTAGAAATACTATCTAAAGTAAGCTTTATTTAATTACCTACTAGCTGTTGCCCGCGACTTCACCTGTCTGTCGGAAAAGTAGCCTATGTGCTTTTCTAAGTAGGTCCCAGGCTACCTCTTTTTCAAATTTCATCCAAATCCGTTTAGCCGTTTCAGGAGTAATAATTGGCCAAATTACTGTCGGACCACGCACACTGTAGGGTTCCGTAGCAAAAAGTATTTCAGTTTTCAGACCGCAAATATACGTAAGTTTGTACTTGTATGAACCTACTTACCTACAAAGTTATTTTGGCAGTTGGTTAAAACCACACCACCGTGGTTAAAACTGAAAATAGCGGATAATTATGTCCAAAACATTCCACTTATTATGTATATTATTATGTATATATTATTATTAGGTAAACCTATTTTTAATCAAAGGTGCTTAGAGGTATTAGGTGTTAAATGTTTGTGTTTTCAGATTTTTAGGGTTCCGTACCAAAATGGTAAAAAAGGAACCCTTATGGTGCGACTTCGTCTGTCTGTCTGTCACGGCTGCTTATTTCAGCAACTACTAATGCTATCAACTTGAAATTTGGAACAGTTATAAAGCATGCTTGCCCGACTTTATTGCAAATGAAAAAAGTCATCAATTATTTTTATTTTCATTGCAAAAGGGGCCGGCGTGGAGGTCCGAATTTTTAAAGTGCCTACTAGGTTAAGTGACATAAGGGCTTGATTTGCACATTTCAAAATATATTTTCATTTTATTTTATGTTTCACAGTTTTCGACATAAATGATGAAAAAATGTCTGAAAAAATACCATTCCCCATTAAAATATTTCCACCGTCTAACCTGCCACCCTGTGTAAATAAAGTTACTTACCTACTTAAAAAACATGTTATTTTCAAAGACCTGTCCAATGATAAAATAGCGACGAAAATTACTATAAGTGTAATTTAAGTGCAGCATTAACGACTATAAAATGGCAGCTTTTCCGGGATAATGTTATGTATCGGTGTAGTCTATAGTTACCTAAGTCGTCTTAGATACCTACTTATACAGAAATGGTAGTCTTGGGATAGTTATAAAATCGCAGTTTTGACTGTCGTGTTCAAAACCTAATTGCTGGTTTTGTAAATCTGTTATTTGCAAAATATATCTAAATAATATGTTAAACGATCACGATAAACAATATCGATATGCTACAGTTGAACCTAATAATACCTGTCTCAAACATTATACTTGCTGAGTGAATCAGCAAGATCCGACTATCTACGTACCTAGACCTACATGTCGCAATCAATAATGTATTATAGGAAAATAATTTCAATTTGGTGTGTGAGTGGTGGACAGACGAATGCATTATTCAGCTCACGTATATTGCAGGCGAGTGTGCCACGCAGATAAGCGAGTATTGAGCCGAAAATGCCGAAAGTCCGAAACACTCCGCCGTGTCGCCGGGGGGCCTTATCGGAAACGGCTTACGGTGACCCCATGCAAACTCCCTAATGCGACATCGCTCACTGGTCCCTCCGCGCTGTGCCCTCCGGCGATCGATCTCGATGCAAAATTGTCGATAGGGGATGCTAGTTTTGTTTCTTGTACGTAATTTTTTATTGCGATGTCTCGATACTCTCGATCTAACTTGGAGACGGCATGCGGCAGGTGGGCCTTTATTAGGGATATCCGGTTTTAACTTTGTTGCAACAGAGCTGAAGAGTTTGTTTCTTTGAACGCGCTAACCTCTGGAACTACCACTCGGTTTCGAAAAATGCTTTTTATAAAACAATTATTTTTTTTAAACCCGACCGCGGTTTGCCCTATGTCGCATCTGGTGTTATAGAACCACCAAAAAGAAAAGGTAAACAAGACATTGCAGTTGGGACCCAGTGTTCCCGGGTAATAGTCATAATAATGGGTCCCGACTGCAATGTCTTGTTTACCTCTTCTTTTTGGTGGTTCTATAACACCAGATGCGACATAGGGCAAACCGCGGTCGGGTTTTTATAAAAATTTTAATTTTCTATTTTTGTATATGATACCTACCTAGTCAGATTCATGAGAAATAGTATGGGCTATTTAACATCATGCTACGACCCTTAGGAGCCGAGCAACGAGGGTGAAACCGCGGGGTACAGCTAGTAGATAATATGGTAGACATTTTTTTAAATTACTTAAAAAAATGTAATCATCTGTACCTAGGTATATTTGCTTACTTAAACATTATTTAAGGAAAATTTGGGAAATGTAGAGGTTGTTATGAACAACCTCTACATTTCCCAAAGTTCGATAAGTTTGTGCGTCACTGAATATTGAACAGTGGACGGCGGTATACATATTTTGCAATGAAATACCTACACGTAATGGTTTTCGGAAGAGTGAGATGGGGTAAGCGAGGTGGACCGTGGGTGGAACAGAAAATTAATAACGTACGACGTACCTACTGCAGGAGTAAACTTTAACTACGTTTTTTATGACCCTTAGGTACTTAAAAACTAACGGTATACTTATACACATTTTCAACCCACATTACACCCCTTTAGGGGATGCATTTTCACAAAACCTGAAATAGCTATTTCTATATTTGAAAAAAAGAGCCCAAATACCAATGCCCATGACTCTAACTTCAAAAGTAACGGTACTTCCATACAAACTTTTATCCCCTTTTCACCCGTTTAGGGGTTGAAATTTCATAAACCCTTAAATAGATGTTTCATTAATTGAAACGAAGATCCTAATTACCAATTTTCATTACTCTAACTTCAAAACTTACGGAACCCCTATTCAAATTTTTACCCCCCCAATTTTATCCCCATTTTTACCCTTTAGGGGTTGAATTTTCAAAAACCCTTTCTTATCGGATGCCTACATCATTTATAAGGAATACGTCCTGAAAATTTCACTTTTCTACGACCAGCGGTTTAGGCTATGCGTTGATCCATCAGTCAGTCAGTCAGTCAGTCAGGACAAAGCATTTTATTAATATATAGATAAAAGATAGATAAATCAGATAGTTAAGGGTGTGTTTACAAAATAGACCGCACCACTATATTGACACGGCTCAAACGGACAAATACGCAATTATAGTTGCGGGAATAATAAGTAGGTAAGTAAACTAATTTGCGAGCTGCTGCTTACAAGCGACACAGGGTCCACTCACAACACTCACAATGTGGACTTTCATTTTATTAGAATTTTCTGTACAATAAATCAAGACAAGTAAAATAAACCTTAATGCCACCTATTAGGGTTCATGTCTATTAGCAAAATACGTGAAAAAGTAGACGGGAATTTTTATTTTTTTTCTGAGATTATTTGTAACATTTTCGTAATTATTTTTTGTATCGTTTTGAGATGACTATATCTGCTTACCCAGGGAATTTTTAAAGAAACAAGATTATGTCAATAAATCAAGAAAAACGATCCTAAACTCAAGCTTGTATCGTCAATTTTGTGTGAAGAGGCAATGGAAAATCGTTTTAACAATATCAAAAACCAAAAATTAAAAAAAAAAACAGGTTTAAAAAAAACCGACTTCCAAAAACTACACTAAAAACTATGAAATAAAAATGTTAAACTTCCATAAATAAAAATCTAAATGTATATTGAAGTCGGCGGGGCCTAAGCATAAAATATATAGGAATGAAAGGAAATTTTAATTTGTCGAGGCGCAAAGCAAGCTGCACGTTCGCTGCACACACTGCGCACGTTCTTCCTGTTCAAAGGCTGAGAGGTAAAAACCTGAAGAAGAGGCCCCGCCGACTTCAATATACATTTAGATTTTTATTTATGGAAGTTTAACATTTTTATTTCATAGTTTTTAGTGTAGTTTTTGGAAGTCGGTTTTTTTTAAACCTGTTTTTTTTTTGTGCAGTGTTCCACGAACTAGAGGTATTCGTACGAAATTGTAAATTGATGCACTCTGGTTCCTGGGAATTTATTTTCCGCGATTATTCTGAGCTCAGAATATTTAATTTCACAAAAACACTCTTTTAAAAATACCTTTTTACGGTTCCGTAGTAAAACTAGGAACCTTTATAGTTTCGTCATGTCTGTCTCTCTGTCTGTCTGTCTGTCTGTCTGTCCGTCTGTCACACCCTCATAAAATCTACAGTTCTTAACTAATTTGTATGAAACTTCACAAGTGATGTCTTTCGTAAGCCGCCATAAAGGCCTGCAGAAAAAATATAAAAAATAAAATAATTTGGGGGAGCCCCATACATCAAATTGAAGGATGAAAAAAAAAATTCGCGCACTCCTTCATGTGGGGTATCGTTATATAGGTCTTTAAAAATAACATAAAGGTTTCTCAATGACTTTTTTATTTAGGTGCATATTTAGTGAACTACAAGCTTCCAAACTCGTTAACAATCGTCGTCGTCGTCGTCGTCGTCGTCGTCCCTGTAATTTTTCAACCGCGTTATCGAAAAATCTGAAAAAAATCAAGCTAATAGCATTTAATAAATAATTACGATTAAAATTGGTTTGAACAAGAATAAAATAATTAGCATGAAACTGAGGGATTATAAAAAATATTTTATCTCACCCCTTCATGTCCGTATCGTTGGATAGGTATTTGAAAAAAAAAACAGGTTTTAAAAAAACCGACTTCCAAAAAATACACTAAAAACTATGAAATAAAAAGTTTAAACTTCCATAATTAAAAATCGAAATGTATATTGAAGCCGGCGGGGCCTCTTCAGGTTTTTGCCTCTCAGTCTTTAAACAGGAAGGGTGTGCGCAGTGTGTGCACGTGGAAATTAAGATTTCCTTTTATTCCTTGTTAATCTGCAATTTTGCTTATTTTCATGCTAGGCCCCGCCGACTTCAATATACATTTAGATTTTTAATTATGGAAGTTTAAACTTTTTATTTCATAGTTTTTAGTGTATTTTTTGGAAGTCGGTTTTTTTAAAACCTGTTTTTTATTTTTAACTTTTTTGTGGAGTGTAACATGTCATGTTTTTTTGATAATAATACCTTACGTATAAAGTACCATAAAATCATGCATAGAGCGACAAAGTATATAGACAAAGTACATACCAAATGTGTGTCAAAGGCAGTATATTAACACACACACACACGCCTTTGACACACATTTGGTATGTACTTTTACCGAGATCGATTACTTCCACTAATTTAAAAACAGTGATTTTTCAGTTTGTAATGGCAATAGGCTCGCTCCCTAGCATTCTATCAAATGCGACTTAAGCATAAAAAAATTGTGTGTACTATACACCTCTGTCTAACCTTGCGGGAAATATCGGCGTGATGTTATGTATGTATGATATCGAGGGCGATTGCGTTCAGGAATTCATGTACCTACACAATATCACTTGTTCATCATCGTCATGATGTCATCGAGATACACCAAAAATACCGTTTATTACACCTGGTTAAAAATCTACTCAACCAAAGTTAATAAAATTTATATGGGACCACCTCGCGAGCTTCTTCTACCATATGAAAAAAGAATCACGTAAATCGGCTCATAAGCCACGGAGTAATCGGTGTACATACATTAAAAAAAAAAAAAAAAAAAAAAAAAAAAAACCAACCGAATGCAGAACCTCCTCCTTTTTGGAAGTCGGTTAAAAAATCTGTATGAATTGGAAATAAAGGAGTAGGTAATCTATCCGTGGCAATAGTTTGATTTAGTTTCATTCGGTTGGAAATTCTACCGAAAAACAGCCTATTTTTGTCAGATTTGTAAACGCGTCCTTAAGAAGGAACGCTTGCAGCGTTTAATCCATACAAATGTATTCCCCTGTTTTATCCCTGCATAATGGCACTATACAACTAAAGCAAATATTTTTGTAACTACAAAAAAATATCTAAATAATTCTTATTTAAAAGAACTAGGAGCTTTCTAAAATTACTGAAATTTTCTGGCCTACGTTTCTGACTAGTACCTACCTACTTACTAGTAAATATTTTTTTTTTATAAAACGCAGATGTACCTAGTCCTACATAGGTAAGTTCGGTGTAGGTAGGTACATAATGTGCAAATCGCTTTACTTCCTGAGTTATATTTACAATCCCTCCCCCAGCACTGCTACCGACGCTTCACGCATATTTATTCATAGGCCTGTGCGTATTTTTTACTGGGACATAAATATTTAAGGCGGTTCGTGCCACTACGATTTTCAATTCGACAGCGACGTCGGATCCCCTTAGATTTTAGGCTTTCTCTCTTTCCGCGGATTAGAGCGGTTTGATGTATGGCTGCGGGTGGCGGTAAATCAAATTTTGATTGCTATTTTCTTTGTAGAAAGTCGGAATCCTCCGCCTGGGACGAGCGTCGTGTAACGTGGGTTAACCGATCCCCAGGCGCGCCCCGCCGTCTTATGTGGATAGTTGTACAAGACGTATACGAGTATTTCTTATTCGGGGATTGACGTAAAGCCGATTCAATTTTTTTCACCATTTCTATTCCTACTGAAAACATCTTACGTTTGTAGGTAATTCGAAATTAATTAATGTTTAGATTCACGATCATCATCAGTAGGAAGATCATAATTGCGGGTTTATCGGGATCATAATTATGGGTCCAGCCAGAATTTGCTTAGGGATGGGACAAGTATAAGTAAGCAAACTCGTGCCTGAGAAAGTACTTACCTACTAAAAAAGCTATAGGTATATTAAAGCTATTTTACCTATATGTATCCGATGTGCCTATCCCACATAATCTACAAAATTTATTTCAGCGATTTAGTGGAGGACCGCTAGCCTAAAAAAGCACTTTATTTGACTTAGTTGGGCCCCACTGCTTCACCCTGCGTATGCCCATGTATCTGCGGATGGTCAAAAGTCATTAAAACCTAATTTAATTTCACGTATTAGGTAGATAGTTAAGCATGGCAAACGGCTCCATAAATTCCACATTCCTGGCTGACGGGTCGAATTGAAACAAATTTAAGTTTACTTGGGGTTATTGAAATTAAATTTGTTTGGATAAGTTGATTTTAGTGAAGTAACTCAAGTTCGGGGAGACGGGCCGTAGTAACCACGTGTGTGATCCAATTGCGAACCGCTCTAGAGGCGATCCAAACGGATGGAATCAAATTCAGCCGCCCTTTAAATATTTGAACTGATGCTGGAGGCTAGCGAGGGACGGCTCGCTGCTAGGGAGGGGGCGGGCATGCAGGGAGATACACAAATCACAAATTGCTCATGTGGAATTTATTACTGCTGAACCGTTTTAGAGATGTTAAAAATAATTTCACTTTATTCATATAATTCTAGTAGGTAGGTAATCAATATTATTTGTACGTGTATGTTTGGGTAAACTAAAACAACGATTAAGAATTAATATGTGTTGAATAGGTACTGCACAATATAAGAAGGTATATTCTCCATAGTCAGGTTGAGCGAGCGGACGGCGCGGGTCGGTTCTGAAGGGTGGGCACCCACCTTCGGATAAAAAAGGATCTCGAAAAATTCTCGACCCTTTTTATACTAAATAGATAGCTAACACGGCCTGAGTGGAGTTTCAATAGATGCTTTCTCGACGGAAGAAGCGACCTGTAAAGAATCGAGGGGCCCAGTGAAAAACCGTGTTATATATCTACCGGCTTGTGTAGTGCGTGTCACACAGTTTTTCCTTTTATTTTTTACGCGTGCCCTCCTCAGAGGGATAAGAGGAATTCTTTTTAAATTGGAAATGTTTTCTAAGAGGATTACGATTTGCGGAGGTGTACGCCAATGTTGGGCGTTGGGAATAAGGGATCGCATTACTCTGTTTTGTGTTTAACATTCTTAAAATTTTCTTTATTATGTGTCCGTATTAAGTGGGGTTTGTGTTGTGATTGAAAGAGATTTGGGTTTATTTCACATTTGGTGACGATATTCTTGTCGGATTTACCATCACTAAGTAGATATTCCATTAGAAGATACTTTAAATATACTTATTTCCTTCTATTTAGTTGCGTTGTTGAGGATTTCGTCACGCCCTATCCTGTAGGTACTTTATTTAAGCCTGCTCGGCAAAAGTCCCACGTTAGTATAAAAATATCGTGTAACGAACAATGGCGGCAATATTTCGAGTGACCATTACTCGTGTGAAGTTGATGTAAGCACAAAGCTCGGGACGATTGCCGAATAAGGAATATTTTTTCAATGGCCATTTAAACATGCTGTTGAGGAAATCTTTATTGTGTTTGTAATAAAGCCTACGTTTCTTTAAATTTGTAGCTTGCTGTGGTGCTGGGAACGAAGGCGATTATCCCCTGCAGTTGCAACTTTAGCAATGGGGATTTATTTTAAATTTTCAAATCGCCCCCGCCCTTGTTGCACAATTTGAAAGGTTTTGTGCAGTGCATAAACTACTGCGAAATAATAATATTTTTTTAGTATTGGTCAATTTACACAAGTTGTCAAATTGGTATTTATTGTCGTTTATTTTTTGCGCCCTTATAATGTCGATACCTGCATTAGTTATGCCTCACATCTATTTTGGTTCATGAACATTATACTTGCATCAATCATAGCTTGAAGGGACGTACAGTTTCCTATCAGATACCTATTAATTTATTATAATAGTGTCATTGTGTAGTACCTACCTAGGTACGCATAGAAATCACAGCAACATCAGCTATCCTGCCATACCTATCAGGATCGCTGCGAGTAGGGTTAGCAAGTCATCAAATTAAAGTCTAAAGCACTCCAGAATCGATACTATAATTCACTTGAGAAGTAATTTTCCCAAACTGGATTACCTAAATACTTATACACAAATGTTGCATACTAAGTAGGTAGGTACTCCAATATCGATGCTAAACTATAACACAAAAACTTAAATAAACTGACTGAATCAGTCGCAAGGGTGCGAATTTCGAAAAAAGTATATTTTTAGCAACAATGAGGGGATAGCACGCTTTAAATTGCGTCCGCCCTAAATAATTGAGTTTAATACTCACATTCGTGCCGTAGTTGTACGTTCTATTGTAGGTTTGTGACAGGTGGTCACACATTGTCCGACTGCCGCAAATATTCGGCTTGGCTTTGTTTATGATATACCTACAGGGTGGCAGGTTAGACAGTGGAAATATTTTAAGGGGTCATTGTACTCATCATTATGAACAACTTTTACTACGGGACCAATCCTGAAATCACGAAAAAAAAATCTGCTATTACATAGTACATACATTTCTGTTCAACAAAATGTATGGAACAGCTGATTTTTTTTTCGCGATTTCGGGGTTGGTCCCACATTAAAAGTTGTTCATAATGATGAGTAAAATGACCCCTTAAAATATTTCCACTGTTTAACCTGCCACCCTGTATATCTATACTAATATTATAAAAAGGAAAGATTTTTTTTGTTTGTTTGTTTGTTTGTACCGAATAGGCTCCGAAACTACTGGACCGATTTAAAAAAATATTTCTCTAATAGAAAGCTACATTATCACTGAGTAACATAGGCTACTTTTTATCCCGAAAAAATGCACAGTTCCTGTGGGACACGCGGACGAAGTCGCGGGCGAAGTGCTAGTTTATGATAAAGGATGAGACGGAAATATCAATCCAATTGCTAATAATAGAGATGCATCAGTGCCGTCACCTACGAGTAGTTGAACTTTTTATAGAGCACTAGATGTTCCCCGCTGTTTCACTCCCGTTGCGCGGATTCTACGGGTGTGATGAATCTGGCTATCATATACCTACAAAAATATTTTTTCGAATCCGAGTGGTTGTTCCAGAGATTAGTGCGTTCAAACAAACAAAGTCAGCTTCAGCTTTATGATATTAGTAGGTATAGATAGGTTCGACTTTTGTATAAATCCGTGCAATGTTCAAAATAATACAAAGCTAATACCTATACCTACTTATTAACTTATAAAGACGATTTGCCTAAAGGTTTTAAAATCCCTCAGCAACCGATTGCGTCAGTGCGACTACAACTTCGATGGTGTTTCATAACATTGGTCATTCGAAACTAAGTGTTCGAACTAAGTAGGTAAAATAACTCATTCGAACAAACGTTAATCGAACATGTGTCATTTGAAAAATGTCTCGCACCCAATAAATAGGTAGGTACCTACTTACATACTGACACAGAGCTATGAAGCAGGTAGGTACTTACATAATATATCAGGGGTGGCTTATTCATACATAATAATATTACGATGACTTAGATCTTGTATGTAAGGTATTATAGGACAGCATGAGGCCCCTTTGCTACTTACAAACAAGCTCTAAGTCATCATCACAGTTATTATAGCTTTGGGTAAAGACCAGACCAAAATGACGGCAGTTAAAATGTTTTAGTAAGTGCAATATCATGTCGAATTATCGCCACCGGACGTCGCTAACAAAAGTAATGTGCGGTTTATGCTGTATTAAGATCATTTTACTATTACTGCTACATCTTGGAAGCACATAAACCGGCTGTAATACTACACCGGTCATTACGCGAAATATCACCAAACAAAGGAATATGCTTTCACCTACCCAGGTACTGTTGACCAATGAGAACAAGCACAAATCAAATGATTAACTTTTAAAAGGGCGATGATCTTTCACATCCTACTTAATACTTATCTAATTTTGTTTCTGGGTTTGGATTTGATTTTGTTCGACTGTAATATTTAAAATACCTGACTAATTTTATATCTATTTTGATGTTCAACATAACTTAGGTACCTATTATTTTAGAATATCCACTTATTTATTATAGCCCAAGATATCCCAACACAGTCTTGATATTATTTACATTGACTCAATTATCTCGATATACCTACCTGAGTATCTAATACTTAAATCAAACAAAACGATAGCTTGCAAGTAATAAAACATCGTTCGGCTGGTCACATCACTCCGCCTCCCTATGGTAATAAAAAAGATACATTATAAATCGTATGGGATATTGTCCACCGTTGTTATAGTCAGAGCGGCCGCGACGCGTGACGTAGTTAAATCGTTTTATTGTTTTTTCACGGCGACGTATCGCAGCATTAGTACTGCGTTATAATATTTTGCTTAGTACACAATAACCCGCGGACATAAACAAAGTTATGTCGGACCGTGTCCACGGAAATTAGGCTTCGTAAAACGTTTATAATATCTTTTTCCACATAGGTATGCTTGCACACTCGGGGGAGACGCTATAAAATTGTTTGTGTGTTCAACCTCCAATGATAATAATATGTTGGCAGAAAGACTTGACGACGCGACGTTTCATTCAGAACCTGTTTCCCGATTAATCTTCCTAATCAATTGGAAGCGGAATGCTTCAATGAAGATTCATCGGAAATCGTTTAACCAAAGCTGAGGCCTCATTTTGAGACGCTCGTACATTTATGGCAACAAAATTCCATAATACTTTGCAAGCTTTAGCTTTTGACCAGCAATTGAGTACCTCTACCTAAGACATTAATATTGTCATCGTAATTATTTAAAAAGTTTAGAACCGAATTCCATCAAATACAATAAGTACCTATCTATCAGTAAGGAACTGGCATCATAATCTAGTTTTGATGTGCGACGCTTGATTGTGTTTCTGTAAAAGGTCTATCCGCGCTACGTTCAGATAATGATGAACGACTGATGGAGATGACTGATCTCTGTATTGACACGCGCCCGAAGTGATCTCCAGTAAAAGGGTTGCGAGTCTCCTCGGCGCGTTAGCCGTAAATGATGGATGAGCCTCTTTGTCTCCTCGTGACTTGATATAGCCATTAGGTACCATGTTATTGTTATATTTACTAATCTTTGCTTTATTTAATGCGTAGGTACTCTATATGTATAGGTATAGTTTGCTCTTTTAATGTCTTGCCAAAATTTGGCCATGTCCCATGCTTAACGGTTTGCTAATAGGTACTTATACCAACTTATACAGTTTCTTCTCATTAGCATTTGAACCCCCCTCACAAAATAATTATAAATACCGTACTTATTTACCCAAATGGTTGTTTTAACGATTGGACGTAGGGTAGCTACTACATTAAGTTACCTACTAATCTTTGTTCTGGATTAAAAAATATCAACAAAATTCAAGTACATTCAATGATTCAAGTTGGGTAACTTTAAATTTCCTTGTAACTTTTAATTAAAACTGGTTTGAAGCTTCTAAATCTTTTTTCTCAAAATATTTACGGTCCAATGCATGGATAGCTGCGGAAACTAACAAATGTACCTACATAGGTAGGTAAGACAAAAGATTTAGAATCTTCAAACCAGTTTTATTCAAAGTTACAGGGAAATTAAAAGTTACCCAACTGAACTGTAATTAAGTAATATTACATCAGGATAGAGGTCGTTCATTATTCTTCGTAGAGTTTCATGTAAGTAAGTAGGTACCTACGCATATTTTGGCCACAAGACCAACGTTGTTATGCTGTACCACGAATAGCTGTATTTTTTATCCACTTATCACAGTTTGACGTGTAGCAACCGACTATCTGACTCGCCATGACTGTGCGCCCGGCCAATCAATTTATTCCATTAACATATAGTTTCTTTGTGAAATTTCCCGAGGCCTGAAGCGGCTCCATGATTAATATTTGAACCGTGACTGGCTGGGCTTAACCGAGCGGAATATATCGCTTATCTTATACACACATGTACCTAACTGTGTGTGCTCTAGTTGGACGGTGTCCTACATACATGACAATTTTCGAGCACTGATTTATGATGGAAAATATTGCTGTCAGTGGATACTGGTCGTTTCTATTTGTTTTGGCAGTCGGATATTTTATTCATGAATAATTATGCGCATGATAAAATATACATTTTTCTTGTAGCAATAATAAAAAAATATCTTTTCTAACGTAGTACTTGTACAGTTTCATTTAATTTTGTTATGACAGTGTGGTCCATTACTGAAATTTTAAAAATAATGTCATTATAAAACAGTTTAATCAATTTACTGTTTTTGTTTTAGCAAAAGTAAAAGGTTTTTGGACGATCATTTTTTATGTGGTCCAGCTAGGGGTGGACACGGCACGCAATCCATTAAAGCTGAAAAAACACTTGAAATTCAGCGACTCATACAATAAACATCGTTTGGTAAGTCGCGCGCGACGTTTTTGTCGCAGCGACACAACCGCGCTTTTTTGCTAAAGCTTCTTCTGCACAGTTTTTGTGCGACCGGGAGCCGATAGCGATACCACGGTTCTTTTGGTTTCGACGTAATTGTATGATTTTTGTGTCGTTACCATTTTTCGTGCACTTAGGGACTTATGTGCATACAAAAGTTGGTATTTGCGAAGGAACACCATCTAGGTACTATTGACACTTAAACTAGGTGATCAGGAATATCACTCAAAGCCTTGTTTCACCTACAGGTGTACATTTTGTCTGTCATCTGAAGGCAAGCCTTTTTATGGATTTATTGCATTAGTCGATTTCCATGTATTTCTAGCGTACACCAATAAAAAAAACCGGCCAAGTACGTGTCGGACCAAACACACTTCACACTGTAGCCTTCTGTAGCGCAGGAGTATTTCAGTTTTCCGACAGCAAATATAAGTTTGTAGGTATTTCACAATATTAGATATTTACATAAAAAGTTATGTTTGCGGTTAATTAACTCAAAACTGCAAATAGCATTTGCTATTTAGCTACCTACGTTAAAAGTTTCTGAAATATCTAAGTACATATATTTAAAAAATTATAAAGGTACCGTTTTTACGAAAATTTACGAAACGATTATGAAAATAATGTTATAATGCTCAATGTTACGTAGATATATACCTATACCTGTACCTACTATACCTAGGTGTAGGTACGATTATAATACCTACTACGATAATACTCAGTAGATTTATTGATAGAATGATCATTCCATAAATGAATGGTTTTAAGTTGTGTATTTCTCGTCCAAAACATTTATCAAAGTAGGTATTCAAGCTTGATATCGTCAGTATTACATATAATTCCGGCTCCTGTGGTAAGGGTCTTATTATTCAGCGCATAAACCAGGGAATATTTTAGCGGCCAGTCGACGACGCCGAGGGATTTTGAACGGCGGCGGCCAAAAAAATTGATGCGACTTATCTCACACGCGTGTTCCCGCCAAGATAAACGTATGACATGTTTTATGTATGTTTGGATTTAAGTTTCCACCATTGACTATGCGTAGATACGGGAGGGGAGCAAGATCAAGAACTGGGGGTATTTCTAGAGGAGTTACTGTTGATAAAGATATGAATCTTTATGATTCTTTATGTTTGCCCTTCTCATTATTATAGATTATGGTTGAGTGGGTGATGGCTTCCTTTGCAGTTCTGCCAATTGTCTAGCTGGTTAGCTGAGAAGCAGTACCTTGGAAAAATAAACCGCGCACCTAGTTCCCACATTTTTTTTAGAATCTATTAAAATTTATTACAAAACTTACTAAAACTTAAACCAGTGGGTACGTATAGGTACCATGTTTTGCCATAAGTCTTTTTTCAATTGAATTTTCTTCATGATGTAGCTTTGCGTAGTCAGAGTCGAGTAATGAGCTGTAGATATTTTCTCTCCAAAATACAAAAGACAAAGTAGGGATGTGTTGAGATATTCAAACTGAAGATTTCGTTTCGGTGAAGGGTCAGTTCATGTGTGTAGAGTTGGCTCGTCACCCCCGCGTCCGCTTGACCTCACGTCTCCCGGCGCGGGGGAACTTGGCATTCACGGCATTGTTCTGTTATTGCACGTCCGATCAGCTTCTGTTGCAAGGGGAAGTTTTGCCTATTGATGACGTACGGGATACAAACTTTAAGCGGTTCTATAATAAATATTTTAATTTTTTTTGCTTTTGTAGATGGATCTATAGGGCTTAAGGACACCGATTTCAGTCAAGGAATTGGAACGAATGTTTATACTTACATGTAATTATGAATGGGTTGAAAATAAATTCTTAATGAAATTGGCAGTAGGTACCTATTAATAATTAACTACGGAGGTTTTGAATTCCTAACGTACTACGGGTTTTAAACTTTTTTACATATAATACCTACGCTTAGTTAGGTATATCTTTAACCTACATACAAATAACACTAGAAAAGCTCATCAGAAAAGCTTCTCGTATTATGGGGTGTAGGTTTGAGGGCTTATTGCATTAAAGCAGTTGGATCTAATCTATTTCTGTGCTGTGTTACAACTTGACACAACTGTGCACTTCATACTTCTTCGTCTTGCTCTTTACCAGCTTCCTCAATCTATCTTGCCTACTTACAGGCTGGGCTCGCTCAGAATTCTATTACATTGGCGACGTGAACGTATAATCACTACAGCTTATTACTACTTACCTCAAGGCCATATTTGTATAAAGCGTTTCAAGTGAAATATCAGCAGTTTTTATGAGGCAATTATTAGCATATTGTGTGACGGCGGGGGTCCGCGGGCGAGCTCCGCGGTGGTCCCTGGGGGCCCCGCTGGGCTCATAGATAAACATGTCTGGGCTTCCGAATACTTGCGCTGTGCACCGATATTGATTTTGTTTTTGTTACAACAATGTATGTAGTGCGAGATACAGCTAATTTGTTCCATGTCCACTTTAGCTCTTAAATGAAAACATGTTTTGTTTTTGTACCGTTTAACTGTATCATTTGTGTGTTGATACTTTTTATTATATTTGTATGAGGATAAGCTGTTTCACGTTACTTAAATTGTCCGTGCGCCCGCCGCCGCGCCAGCACTCCGCCAAGCCGTCCTGCATTGAAGTCTGATTCTAAAATTCCTCGTTTAGAATTACCTGTTGGTCTTGGATGAATGTGAAAGGTGTTAAACACCTATTATAAATAAAAACCGGCCAAGTGCGAATCGGGCTCGTACATAGAGGGTTCTGTACCTTCCTTATAAATATAAAAAGTTTTTTAGTTTAAGAAAATACATACATACACATAACTAAGTAATCACATTAATATTATAAAGGCGAAAGTTTGTGTGTGTGTGAGTGTGTGTGTGTGTGAGTGTGTGTGTGAGTGTGTGTGTATGTTTGTTACTTCTTCACGCTGAAACGGCTGGACGGATTTGAATGAAATTTGGCAAAGAGGTAGCCTGGGACCTGGAAAAACACATAGGCTACTTTTCATCCATTTTCCGCAGACGAAGTCGCGGGCAACAGCTGGTGATGACCATAAAGACAACTCTTTCGCTTCATTACTTAATACAATTTTGGACACCCCGAAGAGTTAGGAAGTTATAGGTAATTGTCTTGAAGTTAATAGTAGCCGGCAACACGTCAACATCACACTAACACTATAAATGCGAAAGTTTGTGCGTGTGTGGGTGTGTGTGTATGTTTGTTACTTCTTCACAAATTTGGCACACAGATAGATGATAGTCTGGAATAACACATAGGCTACCTGTTATCCCGAAAAACGCGGGCGAAGCCGCGGGCGGAAGCTAGTTAATAATAATCAATGTGTACAATTCGCGAAAGTTTAAAAACTACGTCAACATTAACTAAGTAGTTCTATAAGATGATGAGAGAACATAATACATACTCGCGGTTACGTTACGTGCGTGCAGTGTCGTGCCGCTGCCGCGCCGCGCCGGTGCCGCGCCACAGATAAACTATAGCTTTAATTACTATTAAACACAATTAAACGATGTGCATGCTTCTCGAACGGATATACAGCGTAACTGATGCGTTTCGGCTGATTGTGGTATTATTTGTATTTTGGTTTTTATGGATATTGTCACGGGGTCTCATCAGGAAGAAAGGAATTGTTCAAATAAATCTTAATAGATAGCGTTATATGTATCGATTTGTTATTAAAGTTTGAGTAAAATTCTGAACATAAAAAACAGATCATGAATAATATTTACTAACTTGCTAGCCTCCATAAACCTACCATTTCAGACGTTGAAAAGCTTCTACCAAGCATATACAAATCATAATATCTCTGGAATAGAATAGAAAATTTAAAAATTATTTTACCCCAGGCAGGTTACGTTCTGGTGCTATCTATATCCAAATTCCTCTCAGCGATTTATGATCGTTGAGATGCGCACGCGCAATTTCTCAGAATACTCCAACCCCTCCGTCCCTCGCCCCGCCGATCCACGGGCGGCACGGCCACGCTAGTTTATTTCATGACCTTATGAGTTCCATTCCTTACTTTTTAATTATCGGCACATTACATGGTTCTGACGTCGATACCATCTGCTTTTAGTATGTAACTCAATCATATTATTTGAATATAATGGCACTTTTCTATAGATTTATGGGTTTCCTAGAAGGCAATATTATTCTGCACGCTTAGCATGACCCGGATTGAAGCGGGTTTTGTCTACAGAAGACTAGACAATGTGATAAATTGTAGAAAGATTTATATCGTATGATGCATACAATGAAGTGAAGAAATGGTTCTATTCTTCAGTAGGCAAAACTTTGATAAGCCAAGCACGAGTCGCCACGTGCTCGGTCTGAAGAGATAACGAGTTGGAAAGAAAGAACTTTGTCTATTCTTAGAATAGAAGAGAATTACTGCTTCGGAAAATTCTGATTCTGAGGTCCTGCGATTGCTCCCTGTCCATTCAGTCGGGGCTTGCATCGTCATTGTTGTAGATGTAGATCTTGCCATCCACGAAGACGCGCTCCACTCTTACTCCTAATCGCTTACAGTGCCAGTGTGCAACCTTCCGCTAGTGTTTTAGTTCTATAGTTACACACTAATTATTCTATGAGTGCACACCCACACTACGATGAATAGACCAATCATTAGACAGCTTTACGGTCAACTGGAAAGATCCTCAAAAAATTTGTGGGGTGCGTCTTCGTGGATGGCACTATCTATAAAGTTTGGATGCATATGTTACCTGTAGGGTTGTAGTTAACGCTGTGCTAGTTTAATTTTGGAAATACATAGTAGGCTCGAGGAGTTTTAGTAGGTACCAATGCCTACTAAGCAAATCTCTTTTAGTATCGCACACGCAATTCTCCACGGCTATGCACTCTCCAGAAGTATTCGTTTTGGGAATCCAATCTAGTAGGCCATTTAATATTATTTTCTGGTGGCCTTTAAAGAATAATTTATTTTGTCTCAGCTGCGCTACGTGTCTAGTCATTTAGAATTTATAAGAATTTATTGTATCATGTAATGCTTACCATACTAATGATTTATCATTTGATATCGGCGTATTACGCTACACACGGCATTACGCTAAATGTGGCGGTGTGTAAGATGCGGTGGCTGCGGGCGGCATCTTTGTGACCACCGCAAGATCTGACGAGGCCCGGCCGGCCAGCCCGCGAATGTCTAATGAGTTCCGAACGGGTAGGGCTACCTCACGGTTCTAGGAATAACGTAGTTTTTGGTAATCGTTTCCTCAACATTTGGTGCCGATAAAGATAAGGGCCGCGATTGGTGGCTAGCTATTATCAATTAAAAAAAAATGATCAAGTATCAACTATGGTATAAAATGTAGATTGTGTGACTAATCTACGACAGCAGCAACTAAGTACAGTATTTTTTTCAACACAATTTAATATAAGTATCCTAGAACAGAACTGTCGCAATATTTCTTTGAAGTTGACTAATTAAAGTCGTGTAACATTCCTGGATTCTAGATTATATTTATTTGAGCCGGCCCTGGTCCTTTGCGGCGCCGACGTCACCTGTCATCCATCAGTCGGCGACAACGCGCATGCGCATACCGGCCGGCGCAGATTGCCCCGCGCGCGCGCACAGCCGCCTCGCGGATTCAAATTTAACGGTACAAAGATGGAACGCAACAAAACTGTAGCAGGACGCATTCCTATTTGTAGCGGTTCGACTAGTTCAGATGATGGCTGTGACAAAAAAGGGATGCACCACTTAAGAATTCTGTTGATCATGGTTACGCGGAATGAATGTTTAGGGTAATTTAGCATATGTAGGAATGTTTTAGGCTCATAGTAGAGTGGATTAGCTTTTGACAATCCTTTCAAATACTTACCTAGAATATTTTTTCAATACTCATGTAGTCCATTATAAAACACTATGGACTGTAACGGGATGGTATGATAATGGTATGATTATATACTTAGTTATCCTAATAAAAATCATTTTGAGATCATTATGAATCGTTGTCAGGATTCTCTGCGACTACGATCTAGCTTAATACTTGTAAGGGTAAGGGTAATTTCAGCATGACTGTCCGTGCGATTGCATCCCACTTTATATGAAAGTCAAAGCGAGTGCCGAAGAGTTACAAGTCTAAACAAGGAGTACGGTAACGAGGTTGTATGCATCAACTCTGGTAATCATCGCCATCTATCTTAATGTCACAATTAACACAACGGCTTATGGGCTTGCAAAACAGGTACCTATCAAAGAGAAAATTACAGTCGTAAAAATTATAGTCTGCCATTATGGATACTACTCGATTCATGTGATGTACCTAGCTAATTGGTGGATACAGGCCCATAGGTACGGATGGAGTATAATTTATACGTAGGTACGGGACAATAGATGGCAATACGTACTGTACGAGGGAGTTTCAAACGAGTGATTTGTTTACTAACTCTAGGGTACCGATAAAATGTCACACCTTGAATATTTTTTTTGGTGACACAATGTGAACAAGTTATTAAAACGTGCCATGTCACAGCAAGCGTCAGGTACTGACCACAGAACAATAATACTCTAGCGAGGTACTGACTGAGATGTTGCGGCGCACTAGACCGCAAAGCGTAGCGCAACAATTTTCTTCGCGGTGTCTGCTCTATACACCTTGACATTTTCATGGCTTTCATCTGGCGATGTAACCACTATACTCATCATTATGAACAACTTTTACTATGGGACCAACCCGGTTATCGCGAAAAAAAGATCAGCTGTTCCATACATTTTGTTGAGTTATGTGAACATGGATGTTATGTGAGTATGGAACAGCTGATTTTTTTTTCGCGATATCCGGGTTGGACCCATAGTAAAAGTTGTTCATAATGATGAGTATAGTGACTACATCGCCGGATGAAAGCGATGAAAATGTCACGGTGTATAGTAGGTATCTACATTATACCTCAATACCGAATAGGAGTGGATTTTTCGTAAAATTCTTAACTAGCGTATGCCTACATCCTGTGATTTCAAGTTTATAGGCCTTATACTTAGTTCCTAAGATTTCGGGATTAGTCAGTAAGTAAGTGGTATTTTGCTTTTGGATACCAAGATAGTCTTTCATAAAACGATCCCGTTCTGACATAACAATTGAAACAGATACGCGATTCATGTCTACCTAATACCTAATGCATGACATAAAGTCATAGGCAATGTGTCGTCATATCTAATCAACAAATGGTCAGGCACATAAACGATACAATTGAATCATGACATTGAGCGGCCAAACGGTCGCGTGTGACCCTCCCGGCAGGTCGAGGCTGTCTCATCCTCCAACGTCATCAGTATGCCGCCGACCGACCGAGCTCCCAATTGCCTGAATTAGCATACTTATGCTGAGGCGCCGCCGAATTCGCCTTGTATCACTACTATCAAAGAAAACACCGACGCGAAAGTATTTTCAATCTTAAAGGCTTCCAAATAAGATGCATATTCCTTAAACATGTAGTTGAGTTTTATTGATGTGAGTACTGGCTAACAATCTGCATTTTCAATCTTATTAGCTTCAGAATAAGGCTGGTATCGGGCTGTTAGGTGAAGTTTAAAAGTGTACACATTAGGATCGTCAGGCGTCGAACTCTGACCTGTTGGTAATGGGCGCAAATTGATCGCAGAGGCAAATTTTTCAAGTGATTATGCGGCACGATCACAAGACGACAACGGCCGGTAGATGGCGGCTGCTCGCTGCCTCCAGAATGTTTCGTGTTCAGAAAATGCAAAATTGCTTTTTTTAACGTTTTTCTTGAACATAATTTAAAATGTGCATTCGTTTAGAATACTTATCTGACGATAGTGAAGATTTTTTGCCAGAACTTAGCTAGAATGTACATGCTAACTGGAATGCAAATTAGAGTTATGGAGTTATTCTTTTTTTCGCTTTAATTAGCACTAATATGCTTCACGAACATTTCTAGAGAAACGGAACGTTAACGACAAAGACTGTAAAGAATTTGTTGAAAAAGTAAATATCCGTGAATAATAACGTTTAATTATAACGTCAGTGGAATTACAACGACCTCGCAGGAAAAACATCACCGCTATCAATTAGACGTCCGATTGTGATGTTTTTAACTTTTTATTAATTAGCAGAATTAACAATGTTTAATTATAACACAAATGCAACCATGACACAGATTTGTATAATCAATAGGTTTATTCGCATTGTTTGTAATGATTTTAAAGCATTTATGAGTTGTATAGTGTGTATTCAAGTGCTGCACAGATAATGAATTGATAGGTAGGTAAGAAGGTTCCTATAGGTAGGTTACGTAGGTCTATCTAGACTCACATCTTAGATAAAGAAATAATTTCTCGTGGGTGGGTGCTTACGTTAAAGTTGTACGTCGAATGCAAGTGTTCTGTTGTTTGAATTCTGATTATACGCAAGTTGAATAGTGTGAAGATGCATGCGTGAATAAATTCCAAGTGTTTGATAGATGTTGACGTAAAATAGCAAAGGCGTCGGCGCAGGCGTCTGCGCAGGCGGGGCCTGTGCGTGAAAGCTGCCAGTGTGGAGACGCGCTCCCACACGCGAACGTTGACTCAATAGGTACCTACAACGAGAAATGCTTTAGTTACTTATTTGCAATTTAATTACCTCCGCGGGATAGGCACCTTCATTAAATCTATCTATCTATATCTTAGTCGCTAGTCTAATACTAATACGAGTAGGCTGAAGAGTTTGTTTGTTTGTTTGAACACGCTAATCTCTGGAACTACCAGTCGGATTCGAAAATTTCTTGTAATATTTTTGTATTAGGTACGATAATCAGATTCATGAGGAATAGTACCTATAAGTTATTTAATATGACGCTACGAGTCTTACGAGCTGATCAACGGAAGTGAAACCGCGGGGAACAGCTAGTTTACCATAAAACGCACGCTTTTATGCAGCACATAAAATAGTTATTTATTTTGGTGTTTTTAACACTTGCACAATTATTAGTAGTACTTATTAGGATCAGACGAAAGTCGCTCAGTGACAAGCCGTCAGTCTCTCAGGCCCAGTGCCCTTTACGTGCTAACAATGAACACGTTACATTTGCACTATTTTTTGCGTTGGCTGAACACTCCATTGCCTACTACTTTCTCCTAATTAATGATAATTTACCCGCTAACTGTACTCTAGTTTTATGAGCGATAGTGAACCTTAAAGTGGAGAACGTCCAGGTGAACTACAACCTTTACAGTTCAAGGACAAAGAAAGGATGCAATTCATTTCTTACAATTCAAGTTATAAGTAAATGTTCTTGCAGCTGATTGTGTGATGATTTTTTTAAAGAACAAATTAATAGCTGCCGTTGAAAATTAAAATGCTAAATATTTTATATTTTATCTCGTTGACTTTGATTGGGACAGAGCAATTGCCATAGAGAATTAATGAGCTATAGTGCTCTTAATTGATATTTTTCCAGCTATTTTTCCAGCCAAGTAGTATGGAAGTCATAATACTCATAACATAGTAGGTAAATAAATAATTAATCAGTTTTAGTAGGTAGGTACAGCCATAGTTTTTGTAAATTTATGCATTTAATTATTGTTTCATTTATCTCTCGTCTGTTATTTCTATGAATTGCAAATTGTGTGTGGATCGGTGTGTGCTGTGACAACAAATAGGCCTGTCAGTCCGTCCCCTGCCATTGTGCGCACCCCAGTCCGGACGGCTCATAATAACGGGAATTCTGTTTACACTCAAATTTTACTCGCGATTCTTGTTGAAAGCGACGTCGACGTCTTAGCAAAAATGTTTGGCTTTTGTTATGTTATGACATTTGAAATAATTTTATTCTCACAAAAATAGCGAATAGGTGACACTTTTATTAAATTACCTTTTCTACTTAGGATACAGCATTCCCAAACTAATAATGCGCATGCAGATCTTCGCTAATTGTCGTATTCCCGGAAACACCTAATCATTGAATCGTATGAGCCTGAAGCATGAAGAAAATGCACTTAACCACTCTGTATACTGTTTTTTCTATATACTTTTTTGTTTCCGGGAATACGACAATTAGCGAAGATTGCATGCGCATTATTAATTTGGGAATACTGTACTTAGGTACCTATACGTTTTTCTACCTATTGTTAAAATGTAAAATTAATAAATCTCTATAGGTACATCATGAAATGAGTACCTACCTATTAGAGTAAAACTTATAGAGAAGTTTGGTGTCGCGCTTAGATATTTAGTACCTACGTAGTCGCCTTTGGTAGGTTACATATTACACTCTCACTTACAAAACAACCTCACACGCTTTGACTCACCTACACACAATTGCGTTAGAATAACTTTGTTTGCTTTGAATTTAAGTTTAAGATTCATTTTTAGGGTTCCGTACCAAAATGGTAAAAAAGGAACCCTTATGGTGCGACTTCGTCTGTCTGTCTGTCTGTCACACCTGGTTATTTCAGTAACTACTAATGCTATCGACTTGAAATTTGGAACAATTATAAAGAGTGCTTACCCAGCTTTATTGAAAGTGATTAAAGTTAAAAAATGTTTTTAGTTTAATTGCAAAAGGGGCCGGAGTGGGGGCCAAAATTTAAAAGTGAGGTTAATAGGTCAAGTGATATATCATATGAAAGGGCTTGATCTGCACATTCCAAAATATATTTTTATTTAATTTTATGTCTCACAGTTTTCAACATATGATAAAAAATGTCTGAAAAAATACCATTCTTCGGAGATAAGGGGGGGGCCCCTTATCTCCGAAGTTTGTGGGGCGAAAAATCTGAAATAATTAGAGTTGATAGGAATTGACTCAAATATGGCACCAAAAATAAAAAGATGTTCCTAACTAGTACAGTTTTTAGTTAAAATCATCATAATTCCTTCACAAACAAACTTAGTTATGCGGTCCGGATTTTTTCACTGTATACCTCCAAAACTGATACGGAACCCTCGGTGCGCGAGTACGACTCGCACTTGGCCGGATTTTATTATTTTTTTTCTCTTTGTTAGAAAAATTACTGAATTGATATTTTATCAACCATGGCTAATGTTTGTCGATAGATATATCACAACTATTGACACCCAAGATACAGGCTTGCCTAGTTTGGGGTCAATGTGCAACTCTTTTGAATGTGTACCTACTCTTTTCGGAAATAAATATTTTTATCTTTATCTTATCTTTATATTAAACATAATCCGATGAAGAAACACCTAAAATGTTATACATATAAAACATAGTAAAATATCCATTACCTCGTTACATTAGTGTAACTATAACAACAGCTACCTAGATCAACAATTGGGACACGACTGACGAGCAATTTGCTAGAGTAGCAACATTTTATAGGAGCGGTCGCTGTTTGCTCTTAAAGTTTGCAGTACCTACCTACCTTGCCCCGGGGCACAATTTAATTACCAAATGGTCCGTTTTTTGTGATCTTTGAGCCGTGTACACAGGCCATAACGATGTGTGTGCGGAGGGCCAGCCACCGGCTCCTTTTTGTTGGAACTAGCGTTGCCAGACGTCCCGTATTTCCCGGGACGTCCCGTATTTTAGGCATAGTTTAAAATGTCCCAGCAGGATTGACTCTGTCTCGTAAATCAATAAATTTATCTACGGTTGGTAATACCTAGGTAGGTACTAGCCAACCGTAGATCAGTAAACTATTACCTACTACTACTATACTAATACCTACAGTAAACTAATATTTATCCCTTTTTGTTTCACGCATAATAAATAAGTATCTCACTTTCTTTCTGCTTGTTTTTCTTGTTGTTCTTTTTCTAATTAAAAAAAAATCACTAAATAATTTTGTTTCTTATTTGTCCCGGGTAAAAAACTGACATCCCGTATTTTTTTGCCCATTTAAGCATTTTGTCCATTAAAGGCTGCAAAAAAAATCTGGCAACCCTAGTTGGAACTATTCCACTAAGTAGGTATTGTTCCTGTACCTACTGTTCACCTGTTCGCGGATCTGATTCGGAATTTAATTGGAATTCAAGTGAGGAGCTATTGTGTTGTGGACAGCTTTTGTTTTGTCTCCGCTATCAAGAATCTAGAGTTCTTTTGGCAGGTTAAACTAGGTTAAAACCTTTAACTTTTGTAGTTATGGTATCTTAGCAGGTTTGTTTCTTTTACATACGTAGGTACAGTTTTTAGTGATTATTTCTTTAGTATCAGCTATTGAGTTAATTTCGTCTTTCGTGGAACCAAGTCTTCAAAATTGCTAGCAGTCACGTGCGTCTAATAATTAGATATACCTACTTAATATTAATCTCATCATGATTCATAACATTCGGATGAAGGTTTAATACTTTAATACTACATATATAATATACTTTAATATGAGTGTATTTCTAACTTGTGATGCCGATTCTGTTACTTACAAACTAAATTACTTAATTTAGTTTCATTGACAAGGGCGCAAACTAATTTTATAGTTCTTTATAATGCTTCTATTTATAAGAAAGAGTGACTACCTATTAGTTTAGTACGATGCAAGGCAGCATTAGCACCAGTATCTACTAAATCGCGTAGGTAGGTATATCCCTATACCCAATATTTTTATTTCGTTGGGATGAACATAAAAAATCCGCCATCGTAATATATGTAGGTAGGTACGCGCACGACTAACTGGCAACACAAACGACTGGTCCCTCGTTATTTTAAACAATTCGATAATGGCGCCCCCTGGCGGCTCCTGATTGCGGTACAAAGGGCTGTCCCCTCTAATGAGTCTCATAGTTTCTCTCCGACATGAAGTTGTGATGTTTGCCCAGGGCCAGCCGTGTTTGTTCCCAACTACCTCACGTGCGTCCACTGAAAATTGTACATTTTATACACGGTATACGGGTAGTCTGTAGGTAGGTACCTATTAAAAGTTTTGTTGTTAGTATCTTGATAATGTCTGGGTGGGGAAAAAGAATCATTAATATTTTTCCAAGAGAGTCCGTAGCTTAATCGTCTCGAAAAATAACTAAAGTTATAGTTATTATTGAGACAAATGTATGTAACTGACCTTTTAATAATTATAATTTTACCGTATGATCGTCGCAAAACATTAAACTACTTATATTTTAAAATGTTCATCTTATTTAATTAAAACTTACCCAAAGCCTGGTCAATCATTAAACATAAGGATCGCTATGCAAAACATGAAGTGGCGTCCCCTCGGCCTATCAGCATTTATTATAACCCTTGTACAAATGTATAATGTGCACACAATGGCACAGAGCGAGACAATATGCAAACTAATCTACATACCTATCGTATGTACGACACGGCATCATATCGCGACAGCGAATCAAATGCTACGCTCCTAAAAATGACACTTTAAAAAACTTGCGTAGGCTCGCAGTGCGCAAGACCGTACGCAAATCACCGGCCAATGGCAGCGCTCCGCACCGGCTATGTAAATGTTCTATATTCAAATCAGTTTAAAATCAGAACGCGCATGCACGCGCCGGGTCTTTTTATTGGCGCTTTGCATACAAAGGGTTCTTACGATGTCTCGATTTGAGAGGCACGTGTCGTTAAAAAATAAGGGTTGCTCTCAGAGGGGTCGTAACCCTTCCGCAACCCTTTTCAGCTGCAGCTGTTTTTTAGCATCGTGTGTTAGTTGGTGCCACGCGACGTTAGCATTTGACACGTTTTTTGCTCCGATATATTTTGGAATGTTACAAAATCGAGTTTAAACTCGTGTGTGGAGCACACCTGGCGCTAGTTATTGTTATCTTCGGTGATTTACTACGAACACGCGTCCTTTATTACACGTGAGTTTAAATTTTGGCAAGAGTTACGAGTAGTGAAAGGAAATCAAAGGTGTTTGTGTTTCGGCATTGAATTACTTAGTTCAGATTAGGAGGTGAGGTTTATTTTGTTGATAGCGAGAGAACTTACAACACATTTACCTACAAGTTACAACCACTTTATTTATAGGTACTTCAAAATATTGGTACAAGGAAATGAGTCCTCGATTACTTAGAAGCGATAAAATTAATTGCCATAAAAGTGGGTAGTTTACGTAAAAGCTTGGAAGAAGGCGTGTGTGCAAATATAGTTGGCGAGGTGTTGGCAGACAATCAGCTAATGTGCGACGTGCCGCGGTGTCGTGTTGCCATGACGCGTGACGCACGGTGTGCTGTGTGTGCTGTGAGCTATGTGGCGCGGTGTCGTGTTGCCATGACGCGTGACGCACGGTGTGCTGTGTGTGCTGCGGGCTATGTGGCGCGGTGTCGCCGGTGTCGGTGCCTACTGCTGGCCTAGGTGAACAAACGAAATGATTAACGTGTGTCAGTTGTTGGAACACCTCGTAAAAAGCAAGGAAATAGAGTGTAGACAGGCTTTGTTGGTTTATGAGCTATTTCATTGACATACCTACTTATTAATCACTTATCATTATAAGTACATTTTATTAAATCTCTATCGGAAGAGTTGATTTTGCAAACCCAATCCTGCTGGAAGACCGTTTTTTATTTGGTCACGTTTTATAAGTATGTAGTCACCTTTTGATGAAGAACATAAATCGCTTTGTAAGAAAAAAACATTTTGCAATTGACAGTTAAAGATAATTCACCAGCAAGTCTTTAATAATAGAGATAATTGAAAAATACATGATAAGTAAATATACAAGAATCAACCTACACTAAAATGTCGTAACAAATTATATTTTAGGGTAGAAAAGTCGTCACAATAACGATCAACGAGTTACCAACCGGGTTTCGTCCAAGCTAAATATTTGCGAAAGGATATCGTGTAAATATTGTACCTATGATTGTGGCCATTAACGGTCATATCGGTGATGTGGCCGCATTAAGCGCGGTTAATGTAGGAAATGAAATATCCGGCGCGACCGCTCGGGCTCGCCGCCGCGAGCTTCGGCCTCCACGCCTACGCACTGGGACAAAGAGCCTCCAGCGAGTTTTTACAAACTAAAGCGCTTAAAACACTTGATCGAATTTAGTCCTAACTGGTTGTTTAACTTAATTCAGACAAATGTACTTAAGCGCATTCAGCAAGTTCGCCGCCAAACTTAAGTCAGTTAGCATCTTATTTAGGAAAGGTTTTAGGACGACTAAATTCAGTCGATGTAATGAAAGTTTAAGTAACAAACTTAACGGAATTAAATATGTAGGCATTTGTTTTATAGATAGTATTCGAGTGTTCAATAATAGCTAGGTAACTAAACGGATCACTCCTGATATCAGTGATGCGATCTTTGGTTGAATTTACTTCTAACCAAAAAATCAGATTAAGGGGCTATTTCACCAACTTATCATTATCCATTCATTAAGCTAATGTGATCACTAAACTATTCAATAACAAAAAATTGCGTTTTACACCACCTGTCAATAGTGTTAATGACAACATTATTGAAGTAAAAGTTAATTTACTTAAAGTCACCTTTAGCTTATCTTATCTTTAGCTTATTGAACAGATATGGATAGGTTGGTGAAATAGCCCCTAGTGTACAAAAATATATTTGGTTGTCAATAAAACGCAGCGTTTCGTCGGCCGGGTGCCCGCACGCGTTAGGTACGTTTGACAAACATCGGAAGCGTCGCCGGCGTTTTTTCCCCAAAACACGATACAACGCAAATAGGTATTGCCATTTTCTCGTATTTGCGTTCACTTTGCTATATTTGCCTGAAATTATTTTCAGAGACGTTTCACGTTACAGTGTTGATTTCGGGGAAAGACATGACATTTGAACGTTGGTAAACGGATACATTTTGTTACGCAGTTGGGTTTAACTTTGATACGTTTTCCTTATTGGGTGGCGGCGTGTTGCCGCGATGTCGTCGTTTACGAGCTGGTCATCAACACTTGTACATCAATCACGTCAATCTGGTCGATGGCTTTAGGGCTTGAAATAAGATTTTGTTGTTTCGGTTTTGTGTAAAAACTGACGATGGTCTGACACCTCAGATCATATAAACAAGGGAGATGTGCCAAGGCGCTATCGAGCTTGATGCCTGATCTTGAGCAATTGCTCATAATAAAAACGTACGCGCTGGCGACGAACCGAACACGATCGATGGTATAAATACAGTGTTTTAGTTTAGTGCTAGTGTTGAGTAACGATTAACAGTGTTAGATTGAGGTTGTGCGGAATGTTTAATGCGTGGGAGATCTTTTTATTCACAAGGAGCGCTTAATTATGCGCGTAATTGTGTCGAAAAATGTACTAAAAGTGGCATCAGTTGTTCCCGTACTAATTTGCTATGGTGGCATATCTCCTTGTTTCTATGATCTGAGTCTGACACCTTACGGCTTTATTAATCTTTTAAAACCATAATAACCTGTCAATACTGATACTGATAATCAATTACCTTTCAACTTTTGTTTAAAATGCGACTTAGTATTTCTGCACTAAACTAAAGACATATAAAATGTTGGGTTTGTAAACGTTAGACTCCTTCCGACCAAGTCTTAATTTGCCTCCACAGCGAAATAGAACAATAAAATTCTTCACTCATATACATACCAACTCGCCACTGTGCTCGTTTATAACGGCAGCCGGGCGAGGGGGTGGGGGAGGAGGGAGCAACCCTTTCCCTCCGAGAGGGCCATCCATCACCTACGACTAGCGAAATGTATTTTAATCCACTGCCCCACGCCCGCCGCTTCATGAAACGTGAAAAATGATCCTACTGCACACACACATCGCCTCACACACAAAGTTAACTGTTTGTGTGTGAGTGTGCGAATTGGGAAGTTATTGCGTCTTTAGGCAGTATTTTATGTTGGGCTGCTTAATTTTAAGATTGTGTATTTAACGATCAAGGTTTCACAAACATTAAATTGTACATCAAATCTATGGATGGATCTTAAAGTTTAAAGTATACCTACACACAGCTAGTAATGTAAGTACCTACTTCTCAATGAAGTTGTAGTGAAGTTACTAACAAAAGCCAGCAGCGGAAAAATTAGAGTCAATTACTTATTCACTTGTTATTAAACTTATTCACCTTACTCCCGACAGTAAAATCTTACATCTTCGGCGATTCAAATCGAATATTGGTGAGTGGTTTCAAAACGATCGCTCTCGTTCGGAAACCTTTTCCCGGAGCGGCGTGCGTGAAAACTTTTATAGTTTGAAGCGGTCCCGCGGGCGTCCCAGATTTCTGGCCGGGACTGACGCAGTCATTAATCATACACAAATTGTTGCGTCCCTTCGCCCTGTCCCTTGATATTTAAGCTCCAATTGAGCCAGTCATCCCGCGCCTATTGAGAGTTCCTGTGAAGAAGCAACGCTCACTATCTCTGGAGTCACTGACTGGAAGCGGCTGAATGATGGGAACCAACTATTGTGGCGGTTAAACGGCTCGCAATTTTCATGTCAGTGTGAAATGGCGTTTTCTGAAAAATGTTACAAGAAAAAAACTAAGTAGGTATCTACTCTTTTTATTTTACCACATGGTCTTAAATACTTTGCTTTGTTTTTTATCACACTGAAAAAAATGTTAGGTTGGATTTAACAGATTCTGCGTAAATGTTACCAAAGTTTGCGGTTGATTTCGGTCCTATCACAAATTTTGATTGATTTTACCAAACATATTAAGTTGGTGTTGTACCAAATTTATTTGGTAGATTACACCTATATTTTGTACCATTATACCATTATTATTATATTCAATGGATTTGTTTGGTAAATTGTACAATACTCTTTGTTGATTTACATCAGAACTCTGGTACCAACTTCAACCTCTTTAGTCTTGTAACTTCAATAGCGAGGTTTTGTTATATTTATCGTAGTTTCCATGTAATTCAGCCAACCTTTGCTAATTTGGTAAATGCGACAAACCATTTTTTTCAGTGCATGATTAAAATGTCTATTGCTAGCTATCAATATTTACATCCAAACAGCGCATATAGGTACGCCTAGGTACGTAGGCCAATAAAATAAAACTTTATAATATTGGTAATATACAATCCATGCCCAGTTTTATAAGGTTTTTAGATTTTATGACTTAATAAATGTGAGCGTGGCGCGACCCCATCGAGAGACGTCATTGTCATAATAGTGAATGTTTTATTGTAGCGTTATGCGCGCTATCTCTCCGTGGATTACTAAAACATCTGTCCCGGAAAATTCACTCTCGAGCCGTTTATCGGCTCCTTGAGGGTAGATAGAGAAAAAACTGCAATAACGCGGTGTCATAACAAAGACGCCGCCACCGGCCGATAATACTATGATTAATACCCGGCGTTATCTTGAGAGTGCAGGCCTCGCCCGCCCTAAGGAAACCGCACCACCTACCAGAGCTTAAAAGTCCTATCCGCCGCGCGGCCAAACTGACTTTGAACCCAGAGTCAAAGGTGCAAAGTTGATTGTCGATTGGTAGTCTGCCTGTTTAAGGTATTCTCCGGACCCGACATAAGAGTTACGGATTTCGCATAATGCATATTATATTCGTGCGGGGGTGGCTGTGAGGGTGCGAGCCGAGAGGAGGCTGCGGGAGGAGGCAGGGGTGCGGCGGGGAGTAGAGCCGCGGCTGGGGGGGGGAGGGTGTCGGGGTTGCAGGGAGGACCGCGTGACCGCACGTCTTTTGCACGCGACAAGCTCTCGACATTTTTTTATTATTATTGCGCTTCGATGGAATTTATTCCAGCAAGGGTCGCTAATAGAATAGCGGCCACGCTCGTTTTGGCCCTTATAGCGATTTTGAATATCATTTTTAAATCACATAATGGAGTGTACTCGCCTTTTTAGAGTTATTTTTAAGGGGCGAGGGTCGGGCGCTGAGAACTATGAATGTTTGTGTCGGCATTAGTTCTCAGGATAATGCTGTTTATTGGAGTAATAAAGGCATCAATACATAACTTTTGGGCTATTAACGTAACGAGTGCTCACTCTCAACTGACTCGTGCTTGCAGAACGAACCGGTGAGCTCTGGAGACCGCTACGGGCGCCACTAATATAATTACTACAATTAATTTCGCGGTCCGCCGGCCGCAGATTAAACAAACGATTAATTGTGCGCCAATAAACGATGTTAATCTCAGCCTTCACCGGCAGGTGGCGGCGATTGTCAATAATCGCCGGGTAATATGAGAAATGTGTTGAGGCGGAGTGCAGCGGGGTGGTGTAATTATACAAGAGGGGTGGGGGAGGGAGGCATCCCCTCCGAGACGGACCTCTCGCTGTCATATGCACTCATATTTATGTTAATTGTAGGTATTCTGCGCTTATTCTGTTTTGTCTGGAGGGCATTAACATGAGACTTGGTTTTACTCGATTTCTATTCACATTCATTGTATGTAAGTCTTCTAAATAATACTAAGATACTGCCAGTAGATGTCTAACGGTAAAAACCTAAAGGAATCGTTTTCATTTAGGTACTGTTACTAAACACACCTAGTACTATGCGTAACATTGAAACTTGATGATTGCTGTTTGTGACTATGATTTACACTTACTTATTCCTTGTCCAAAGGTACATACCTACCTACAATTAATTGCAAAGTACTCTCATTATTCTCGACGACCGGCCTTGAGTTCTGGTTCGGATGTGTCAATGCCGTGATGAAGCTAGACGACCAGAAAAGATTATTATTATTATCAACTGTTTGCAGACGACTAGAAGAGTTCAGGTATTACTTATTATAAACTATTCGCAGTGTAGTGTGTGTAATCGACGTCTTTCGACTAATGTGACGATGATTCTATAATTTTAGCAAGGCGTTATGCCTCCCAATTAACATTATGGTGATAAGAATAAGTGCTTAGGACTTTAGGCTCTTAAAATTCTCTTAAACAGCTCATGTAGCACTTATTCTAGCTGTTTAAGAGAATTTTAAGAGCCTAAGGTCCTAAGCACTTATTCTTATTACTAAAATGTTAGTTGGGCTAAATCGCAATAGATTATTATAACCATAATCGTTATATTTCAGGCGTCAAAAGACAACACCCTGTCGTTTGAAATAATACGAACTTAATCGGGTGATCAAAGTTGAACTGTCTTCTCATAATCAACGTTATTTGGGAACAAAATGACCTCGAACCCCAGTTGGCTGAGATTTGGTAAAAGAACAGGTTATTCTAAGACAATGAAGGTACGTGTTTAAGTTGTGTGCAATTTTTATTACAATATGATTTAAATTTAAATAATGTCATGTAAACGTTCTATTGATATTGTATTTTTTGTATATTACGCATTGTATAATGTGCATTATATAGTACACTAGCACTTCGCCCGCGACTTCGTCCGCGTGTCCCACAGGAACTGTGCATTTTTTCGGGATAAAAAGTAGCCTATGTTACTAAGTGATAATGTAGCTTTCTATTAGTGAAAGAATTTTTAAAATCGGTCCAGTAGTTTCGGAGCCTATTCGGTACAAACAAACAAACAAAACAATCTTTCCTCTTTATAATATTAGTATAGATTGTACAAGTTTTTATAATTTTAAAGTTCGCGGCACATATAAATGGTAAGCTATCATTACATTTTTGTTTCTATGAACAAACAGAAATAAACGTTCCGAACCGATATATACATACTTTGTACTACAGAGACTTTAAAACCAAATATTTTTTTACTTCAATTATCAAATTATTCTTTGATTTTTTATCTCTTTACAACTTATCAGTAGGTAAGTAAGTATTTGGGTGGCCGAGATGACACCTAACTAGATAAAATTTGGAAGTGAAACATAATCTAAATACAGCATCCAACTCCATCTCCAGCCATTTCCGAGAAACAATTATCATTTAAAGTAATAATATATTAACGTAGAACAAAATATTTTGTTTATTATAACTACAGACTAGAACTATGCTGATTTAGAAAACTAAACAGTTATTATTGTTATTAAATGCCACCAGTTATTTATGGAGTCTAATTAATTTTCCAGGGCGGAGCGTGCTACGGCGTAGCGCGGCCGGTGGGCGCTACGGGCTACGAGCACCCGAATATTAAGCTTAGGTTAGTTGGTTGTATTATTTTTGAATATAATAGAAAATATGTGGATATACTTATCTTAAATAACATTTTAATATTATTTTATATAGTGTTTAACACAATGGACAAAGGAATGAAGGAATGAAGCTGCTTTAGCCATTTTATTTTCATTCACTTCACTATAATTAGCATCAAAGCTCGGTCCGAGTGAACGGTCGTCCAGTTAGTGTCGATACTCGCGCTATACATCTTTTCTTCGCTTCCCAAGTGTGTGTAATGTCGCCGAGCTCTCCTGTATAAAACGGCCGCCATAACTTGGCCTCTCGTAGCGCATTCTGTCACTCTCTCATTGTAATACTTACAATGTGTCGCGAGGGGAGGGGCAGCCCAAGTTATGCTGGTAATGGATCGTACATATTTCTGCAATTGATTAGACGGGGGCGGTCGCCATGGCAACGGGCTGCACCGGCCGCCCCCCGCGCGCCCCCGCAGCGCCCCCGCCGCCCGCGACTACGCTCATTGTACTAGAAATAAGTTACGTTCATACTGACACATCGATTGCGAATGTGCAATGTTATGATGATTGTTTATGTCCAGGTCCAAACTGTCCGTTAATCCCGCGGCAGTGACTGTCCAGTAGCGCTGTCGGATAGATTGAGTTAAAAAAATATAACTGAATTCTTATTGAAACGCGAAAAAAAGTCACAAAAAATGTTGAATTTTGATATTAAAAGAGAATGGTTCCTGCGTGCCATCGTACTAGCGATTATTATTTGATTGAGCCCAGACAGCAACAAATTATACAATTTTTATGTATTTATAGCGGATCCGTCACGCTTTCTTGTTGCAGTCATTTTAGTTTGCTATGCCACGTTATTTACTGCCAATTTGACCAAACCAAGGTACAAAACAACAACGTAAGTCTAAAACGAAAGCCATAACTTAACCGTCCTACCGCAGGTACCTACTTAATCTACGGTTTAGCGGAAATATTGTGGAGAATTTTATAATTAGTTTGTAGATAACAATTAAATAGATTTTGTTGGTAATTGGATAACTAGTTTTTTTTGTTTTCTTATAAATAGGTATCATAGTTAATCATGGTATGTTGTAAGACCGATTACAGAGGCTTCAATCGCCCGCCATCTTTCATCTTAGGAGAATCTTTTAAGTTTTGTCAAATATGATTCTAATAAAGAGCTAATAAAAAATATTCAAATAATAAACAAGTTTAAACGGATTAGGATACCTACATCGCGTATACATATTACTGAATTTGGTTTTTCCTGAAGTTTGGAACATTTTGCAGCGTTTTTGATCAAATGTTGATTGATGTTGTTGAATGTTACAAATAATCTCAGAAAAAAATAAAAAGTCCCGTCTATTTTTTTCACGTATTTTGCTAATAGACATGAACCTTAATGGGTGACATTAAGGTTTATTTTACTTGTCTCATTTATTGTACAAAAAATTCTAATGAAATGTCAGTCCGCGTTGTGAGTGTTGTGAGTGTTGTGAGTGGACCCTGTGTCGCTTGTAAGCGCAACTATAATTGCGTATTTGTGCGTTTGAGCCGTGTCAATATAGTGGTGCGATCTATTTTGTAAACGCACCCTTAAAACAGTAACTGAAATCCAGAACAAATTCCTAACATTGTTACAACATGCAGAACCCAGCAGTAGGTACAAACCAAACCCGAGCAGTATTTATCTCTACACTGCTAGTGCAAATCCTAAATCCCAGAATGCAATAAACTCCAGTTTCCCGCCACACGAAATATTTTCAATCAGTTGAACGGAGCCAATCGAATACCTGTCTTAATTGGCGCTAGTAACGGCGCCGCCAATTGTCTGCGAGCCTCTAAAATAGGGTCCCGAGGCCCGGAAGCCATCCAGTTTCAAGTTAATTTCCTCGCTGGAGGCTAATCCGCCGCCTAATTATGAGCCTCCCCGGCCGCCCCCACCTGCCACCTAAATTGATTCCATGGTCCTTAGTTTGGTAACTACGTGATTGAAGTTTGTGAAATAGATAAAACTATACGTGATGTCATAGAAGTTATTATTTTTATGATTATAGATTTCGAGGATTAAGCAGAGATAGTATCCTGTTTAAAATCCTGTCGAACAATATTAGTACATTTAACTAAACGTAGTATGAGTAAAGTGACATGTTTAACTGTATAAAACTTAGCAAACTATACCTACTATTTTCTCATTCGCAATTAAGAAAGAAGGAAGTCTTTGTATGAAAGTATTTCGGTAATGATTTTATCGCTAGTGTTGGCGAATATTGCCCCAAATATTATTCAATTCGCAGATAGTTCGGTGTGATACGCTATGGTAATAAGTGGACCACCGCTACTTTCCTCTGTTTATACCTTGGAATGAGCGAGTAATATTACAATCATATTCATAGTGTAATAAAAAAGTGTTTTTAGTGAGACTGCTAGATTAATTTTTAATTGACACGGTGTCATAATTATCTACTATACTAATATATTAAAGCTGAAGAGTTTGTTTGTTTGAACACGCTAATCTCTGGAATAGCCAGCCGGATTCGAAAAAATATTTTAGCACAAATGATAGCCGGATTCATGAGGAATAGTATAGGCTATTTATTAACATCACGCTACGACCCTTAGGAGCCGAGCGACGGAGGTGAAACCGCGAGGGACAGCTAGTATTTAATAAAATATTATTATTATTTATTTTATCATTCGTCGGCAGTATGGTTAACATAAAAACGAACAATAAAGATCAATAAAACTGTCGCTGACCCGAAATAGAAGTCAACGAGATCTTAAAGAGCTCCGTCCACTCTTAACACCTGAATGAACTTCAAAATGGATCAGATCCAATCAATAAGCCCTCGACGCGGTCCACGGAGCAAAGCGTCCATTTACATGGAGTGGCCCGCGGGCCCACGGGCCGGACCTACCGTAACGACCCGCTAAGTGTCGCGAGAGGCTTAATTACGCGCCCGGGGCGGCCTGGTGGGCGACGGGGCGGGGAGGGGGGGAGAGGTCGCATGGGGGCGTCTGCCGAGGGATGTGCTCCGAGGTGTGCCAGGACGCTTTGTTTATCTCCATGTACTGTGAGATATCAATTAGACTTTGACTGATTTATGCGTCTTATGTTTGTTGTGGTTTTGTTATATTTTGTAAAGTGTAAACGTTGTGCCGTCAGTTGATTGATTGATACAAATAAGAAAAATGTGTATTGGGTCTCAAACAGTTAGGTACATTATTGCAGATGTGATTGAGACAGCCCCAGTAAGTAATTAATAATACTTGTGTTTGGGTAAATGACGCGTTACTATGAACTACAAAGTGACGATGTTCTTAAGTCTTGTTTCAGCTTGCATCATTGCTTGTCGTTGGTTTACTGTTGCTTTAAAACAGAGGTCCCAAACTTTTTTGTCCCATAGACCACTTGTCATGTTTTTCGGTTTTGGGTACACCCCTGCTTACTTAATATTGAAGTTTGGCAATCGATTTCAAATGTGTTTTTGACAGCTGTTATAGTGATACTCGCTTTGAAAGATTAAAATTTCTACTTGCAGTGAAGTCTATATGTGTATGTGGATTATTCCATTCATAGAAAGCCAAAATTAAAGTCAAGATCAAAATTAATTTTGATCCATTATTGTGAACCCCCATTTAAATCTCATGGACCCTCAATTTTCTTTTCCGCTGACATGGACTCCTTGCAGGTCGTCGCTGACCTCTGGGGTCGATATATAGAACACTTTGGGTGTAAATGCTTTAGAATAATGTTCAACCAAAAATACCTACACAATATTTCCATGCGCCAATAAATACTGAATACGGTCATTACTGTATTTTGTCTAGAATTTTGTCTTTTCGAGTTAATCCTTAACTGTTTCTATTAAGTTAATTTAGAATACAGTGTTACGCGACTTCACTATGCATGGAGTTCGAGTTAGATTGGCACTGTGTGCACTCGCTGACCACACCGACACGACACGCGCCGATATTTAGACTCATGCATTAGTGATAGCACGCAGCGGCGATCATTTCTTGAGTAATCCATAAATCCATACAGTGCTTATGTATTTTTGAAGTGAAGTGGTTAAAACCACTGACGCATGTCCATACTGTGTCAATCTAGATTACTGAAATACAATTTAAAGCGACGTAAACATTAGCTATCTGCTAGTGAAAGTCCCGTCAAAATCGGTCTTGCCGTTTCGGAGATTAGCCGCAAACAGACAGACAGGTAGACAGCAAAATAAAAAAAATGATTTTTTTTTAAATACCGTATTATACCTACTTTCAGGTGCATTTAGTAAAAACCTGTTATTTTGACATTACAAACACTGACATATTTTTAAAAATTGTTGTCCCACCGGAATTCTAGCTCATACCTGATAAAATGTAAACTAACACACAGCTTACAGCTTAACGTTTATAACCAAAACATCAACAATATCCGCGTGAATATCACATTTGTTAATCAAAGTCCAAAAACGTGCGATTCTTGTGAATTCCTCCCCAAACGTGTGCACACATCGACCGGGGGACAGACGGCACATAATGAACGCATCTCATCAGCTTATGCAAATAGCATGCACTGGGGTGCGGTATCGATCGGTGCAACATGCATAATGTATGCACTGCCCCTAACTAGCGCAGGGGCGCGTCATTATGAGCGAGATGAATGGCGCAATAGATACATATTTAGATGCAAAAATGTTTTATCTATTTATTAATATGTATTTTTTGCCCGACTTTGGCAAAGCCAAAAGGGTTATGAACGTTTTGTTTGTTAAGTTTTTCACAACACTGAATTCCTTAAGTATAAGAGAAGAATTTCAGTCTGTCAGACAGGAATGTTTTGTTGTTTCATGCTTTTCAGTTCAATTTTATTTGTAGTCTGGTTTTATCTTTTTTTATTTGATGATATTTTTTTTGTTTTATTGACGCTATTGTATCAGCCTAACTATACCTACACAGTTTTAGGAAATTGTAAGTAGGTATAATATTGGATTGGGTACAGTACCCCCCCCAAAAATGCAGTGATAGCCTAGTGGTTTAACCATGTGCCTCCCACGGCTAATGGTTCGAGTTCGATCCCGAGGCACGCACCGCTGACTTTTCGAAGTGATGTGCGTATTAGAAATTAATTATCACTTGCTTTAACGGTGAAGGAAAACATCGTGAGGAAACCGACATGTCCTAGAACCAAAAATTCGAAGACATGTGACGTCCACCAACCCGCACTGGGCCCGCGTGGTGGACTACGGCCCACTCCCTCTCACAGAGGAGGCCTGTGTCCCAGCAGTGGGAACATTATAGGCCGATTATGCTTATGCTGTACAGTACCTAACAATAACACGTCATGTCTAACATGACAACCTTTTAATCTAGACGGTTAGCTGCGATTAATAGTATTTTCAGCTTGATGAAACTCATTCATTCTGCAAGGATCTAACACTTTAGTATTTTACAATAATGTCTTAATTTCTGGAATACAAGCTCAACGACCCGTTCCCATGAGGAACGGGTCGTTGAGCTTGAGGTCAATTAAATGACGAAGCTATCGTCATTGTCGGTCGTTAATATTAGCAACATGGCGGTGTTTACGACGCCGCTGGTCGCCGGTCGCCGGTCGCCGGCAGCGCAACACAGCTTAAATCTTTCATAAACCGCAATAATAATAAATTTAAGTGCATTTTACAGCGGCGGTGTTGCCGTCCCGTGTCGTCCCGTGCCGTACGACGCCGGTCCGTGCCGTCGCTTTATTAAATGACGCTCTTTATTAGCTGTTTAACGCCGTTCCGATATTGGACCGACGTTTATATACGCTTTAAAGATTTAATTCTTAATATTGTGTAATTAACGAGAATTTTACGCTCACAGATTCAAAGGACTTTTAGTTGTACCTACCCGCAGTTTTTTAAGTTTGTAATTACGAGTATGATGTACTTTCGAAGTAGTTATATTTCTCCGTAAATATTAAAAGAACAGCTGATTTATTTAATTTTGGACTTGGTTGGATTGGGCATTGTAATCGTTATGAAGGCGGTTTAAACTTTTTTAACCGACTTCCAAAAAGGAGGAGGTTCTGCATTCGGTTGGTTTTTTTTTTTTTTTTTTTTTTTTTTTTTTTTTTTTTTTTTTTTTTTAATGTATGTACACCGATTACTCCGTGATTTCTGAGCCAATTTACGTGATTCTTTTTTCATATGGTAGATAAACCTCGCGCGGTGGTCCCATATAAATTTTATTAACTTTGGTTGAGTAGATTTTTAACCAGGTGTAATAAACGGTATTTTTGGTGTATCTCGATGACATCATGACGATGATGAAAAAGTGATATTGTGTAGGTACATGAATTCCTGAACGCAATCGATCTCGATATTATGCATACATAACATCACGCCGATATTTCCCGCAAGGTTAGACAGAGGTGTATAGAACACACAATTTTTTCATGCTTAAGTCGCATTTGATAGAAGGCTAGGGAGCGAGCCTATTTCTATTACAAACTGAAAAAACACTGTTTTTCGGGTTCCGTAGTAAAACTAGGAACCCTTATAGTTTCGTCATGTCCGTCTGTCTGTCCGTCTGTCCGTCTGTCACACCCTCGTCAAATCTACAGTTCATAACCAATTTGTATCAAACTTCGTAGGTAGATGTCTTTTATAAGCCGCCATTAAGGCCTATAGTGAAATTACGAAAAATAAAATTATTAGGGGGGGCTCCCATACATGAAACTGAGGGATGAAAAAAAATATTTTCGCGCACCCCACCATGTGGGGTATCGTTGGATAGGTCTTTGAAAATAACATGAAGGTTTCTAAATACCTTTTTTATTTAAGTGCATATTGAGTGAACTAGGAGCTCCCAAAGTCGTTAACAATGTGTGTCCCCCCCTGTAATTTTCCAACCGCGCTATCGAAAAATCTGAAAAAAATCGAGCTTATAGCACTTAATAAACACTTTCGATTGAAATTAGTTTGAACAAGATACGTCAGTAAATTTTTGTAATATTTGAGTTTGACAACCGTAAAAATAATAATATTTCATAATAATATTATGAAATACAAACTTGTATTTGCGGTCGGAACACTGAAATACTTCTTGCTACGGAACCCTACACTGTGCGTGGTCCGACACGCTCTTGCCCGGTTTTTGTTTACTGAAATGCTCGCATCCACCAACATCTATGAATATAAGTACCTATTTAAATTCGTGGAAGTAATCGATCTCGGTAAAAGTACATAAATGATCAAAGCTCTGTCCATGATTTTATGGTACTTTATTGTAATAAATTAACAACAACAAAAATGGTTACACTACACTAAAAAGATAAAAATAAAAACAGGTTTAAAAAAAACCGACTTCCAAAAACTACACTAAAAACTATGAAATAAAAATGTTAAACTTCCATAAATAAAAATCTAAATGTATATTGAAGTCGGCGGGGCCTAAGCATAAATATAGGAATGAAAGGAAATTTTAATATGTCGAGGCGCAAAGCAAGCTGCACGTTCGCTGCACACACTGCGCACGTTTTTCCTGTTCAAAGGCTGAGAGGTAAAATCCTGAAGAAGAGGCCCCGCCGACTTCAATATACATTTAGATTTTTATTTATGGAAGTTTAACATTTTTATTTCATAGTTTTTAGTGTAGTTTTTGGAAGTCGGTTTTTTTTAAACCTGTTTTTTTTACTTTTCTATTTTGATTGACATAAAGACGCGATTTCAACAATAGCGTGAATTCATTAGCACTAACCGAATTTACGTACCACTTTTTACTGTGAATAATTACATTAATCATCAACATAGGCGAAGTGAACCAAATACCGTTTATTGAAGCTAGCTGAAAACTACTCAACCAAAGTTAATAAATTTGGAGATGACCGGCCGAGCTCTCTCTGTCAAATGTAAAAATAACAAATATAGTCGAATTGTATACCTCCTGCTTTTTGAATACGGTAAAAAAGTAGTCGTGAACATTGGAAACCGAGAATTAGACCTACGACTATCTATGAAACCTGTTACTCAACTTCTTCCTGTCAAACTAGATGCGTCTGGTCATGCATGACGTATTGTGTTCGTGTATTATTTGCGCTTTGGTTGTAACGTAGCACGGTTGCAATGCGGAGGCAGCGGAGCGAGCGCGTCGCGTCGCAATAATTCGGCTTCAAACGCTCCTTTGTGGCGTTGAACAAAAGGCCCTAGTTGCCGGAATCCAATTTAAAAGTAGCGTTTACTTCGGCGTGTAATCGTTAGTGGACGTTAGGCTGGCCGTAGCCGCGCGACTTTCGCTCACTGGGCTGGAATTGTTGGAAAAATACTTAGGTGTTAAGGGGCCTTATGTATTTGATACGTTGGCTACTGTCTTTGAAGTACCTACCTACAACTATGTAGAAGACCGACAAACAAACAACGTTTGGCCGATGAGCTAGGGTGTGGAGCTTGGCCATCAGCCTCTCGTCGCCTGTAAGAGTTTTTGCTCTGCGTTCCAAGGAGTCAAATTGAGCAAGGAAAAAAATTAAGAAGTTGTCCAGGTGTAAAGTACTGCCCTACTTTATTTAGGATTCCCAGCCTTCTGGCTGCAGTCTGTGTTTTTGACTGGTTGAGCCGAAGTTGAGGTTTGATATCAACTCCATGGCCAAAAGCTGCAGGTGGTAAGTAACTGGTAGGTACTATGTATTACCACGGGAATTATAAGAAACTTGCTCCTTTTTGTGGTGAATTATTAGATTGTTTCCAGAGCGTTGAATTTGGCCAAACTGTCGTCGTCCCACTGGATAACTAGCTCTACCATGGCCTCAATAAGAGTAGATTTCCTCCTTACTGGCTGGCTGGCACTGGACACCTTATCTTTTAACAACTCCTAGCTGAAGCAGATCGTTAAATGCAGCAAGAATGAGAGTCGCAGAAAGAATAGACCCTTGAGGAACACCTCCATCAAAAGCCATAAGATCGGATGAGTAGCCATCTAAGACTACTCTGATCTATCGCTCACTCAAGAAGTCGGAAATCCAATTGCAATAACCCTCCTTCCGGCGCAGTCGGGTAAAAAAGACAGCAGGGCCCCGAATGAGGGAAACTTACTCAACAGACTAGCACGCCAGACCCTGTCAAATGTTTTTGAGGTATCAAGGACCCCAGCAAGGGCTTCGCTGTGTCCCTCGATGGCCTCGCCCCAGGCATGCGTAACATACACATAATACAAACAATGAATTCTAAAAACATTGTCTACAGGCGGTGATTCAATTTTCACGATTTGACAGTAAATGTGGATTATGTCTGCAAATACACTTTTCCAAAACTGTCCTGTTTCTCACAGAACTAGTGCCTAACAGCTGTAAGACATAACAAACTTTTTTAATAAGCGACCTAATAATTGTCGCGTGTTTTTCTATCAGCCTGACATTGACTATACACTGAAAAGCCTTTTAATTATGGGTTTATTGAGCATTCCTGAATGCAAGTTGCATGTGCGTCAAGCCTAAGGTGGTGCACGCGCCGCGACAGCGCTGCGGCGCGGGGCCGGGGGGGGGGAGGGGCTGGGGGGGGGCAGCCGCCCAACAGCCAATATTATACGGCCGTAGTTAGCGCGCACTGATATTAAGAATTCCACAGAGCACAGAGTAGGGTGAGGTACTTTAAAAACGTTTACCTGATAATTCCTTCATAGGTGGCTCTTGGCACATGTTACGGCTTAGCTCGATTGTGGGAAACGTTTCTTTGTTCCTAAAGGTGTAAACGCGTATTTTAACCATACAATATACATTGACCCATAGTAAAATTGTTTGCAGTAACTTCACATAACTGTAAAGGTATTGATGTGAAAAAAGAATGAACAAAATTTATTGATCTGTATTATGTACTACTCAATGTACTTTTCGTTGATTTGTAAAGATTTATTCAATTCAATTATTTTTATCATTAGGTAATTCTTTTCGCAAGTTCTCCAACACTAAGTATGTGTCAAGTGTAAGTCCAGACAATTATGGGTTAAAGTATAGGTACATAATTATTTTAAACGAGTGCAACATTATTAAAACTGAACAATGGTTAATTACTACAGGCATCGGATATATCGACACCAACCAAATGGAAACTAATGTTATTATTTTAGCGTAGTATTACAGCATCACGCTTGTGTTCCGCTAAGGGTTAGGCAGAGGCGTATTATACTCGCAAACGCCAGTTATGTTTAAGTCCCATCTAATATTACCTTATTAATTAATACAATATTTATCAGACTGTTTTATCCAAATATTTGTAGCTTAATTTGAATAATTTAGTGGCTATTTCACCACCTATCATTATCTGTTCATTAAGCTAATTTGATCTAATCAATCAAATCTAACAAATCAAAAATCATTTCACCACTTAACAATAGTGTTAATGACAACATTATTGAAGTAAAAGTTATTTTACTCAAAGTCACCTTTATCTGACGGATCACTTTATTGATAGGTTGGTGAAATAGCCCCTTACAGTACCTATTTACTGTCAGTGTGGTAATAGCACGACAAACAGGTAGGAAAACGATTGATACATTTGTTTTTATAATCCATTCTTATTATCTGGCTACGTTTTAGTATTTTAAGTTACTTTGGGTAACTAAGGTACAGTTCTCAGATCATAGAAACAAGGGAGATGTGCCAAGGCGCTATCGAGCTTGATGTCTGATTTTAAGCAAATTGCTCATACTAAAAACGTACGCGCTGGCGACGAACCGAACACGATCGATGGTATAAATACAGTGTTTTAGTTTAGTGCTAGTGTTGAGTGACGATAACAGTGTTAGATTGAGGGTGTGCGGAATGTTTAATGCGTGGGAGATCTTTTTATTCACAAGGAGCGCTTAATTATGCGCGTAATTGTTTCGAAAAATGTACTAAAAGTGGCATCAGTTGTTCCCGTACTAATTTGCTATGATGGCATATCTCCTTGTTTCTATGATCTGAGGTACAGTTAGTAGATATTATTAATTTAATGTACCTATAAATGATAGACCTGTAAACTGGCTTAAATGAATATAAATATCAATTGAAAAATGATCCCCCACCACGTCCCGTCTAATTTACTTGTACGAGTATTTAAAACGCTATGAATAAGAACAAACCGTCGCTCATCAAAGTAATCAGCGGAGCTCTCTATCCTCGGCCACTACTCTACAATCTGAGATTGGAGCGAACGGCACAAAGTTGGTAATTGAAAAATCTTTCCGGTCTCCCCCGACCCCCGCCCCGAGCACCCCACGACCCCCGACTGCCCCCGGCGGGAATTAAACTTAACTGTAATTACACGTGTTATGTTTAATTGGAAAATGGACGCCGTGTACAAGTACACGCTCTGTGGAGGTCGAGTACCTGCGGGCAGGCTTCGGTAGTTAGCCGCCGCTGACGCTCAAGTCTTTTATAGAAATCAGGTTTTAGATTGAAATAACTTTTGAAGCAATTACTACAATTAATTGATAGCTGTAATTAATTGGTAGCTATAATTAATTGGTACTGGTAATTAATATTTCTCTGACTACCATGTTTCTATATCGGTTCAAAAATCTTTTTCATATCTGACAGCTTGACATTAACTGGTTAATTGGTCACATTTTCAACCAGAAAGATCCAGGGATCCGAACCCAGGAGCTCGCGCTCGTCAGCGGCACTGGACGGTGAGGTCAGGTCGTCAGGTTACTGAACCAACAAAAATGTTAGTTAGATAACGTTTGAGTTGTGTTATTGTTTCAGGTGCAGCTTTTAAAGTATCGAATTTGTGCTAATGTCTACTAGCGGAGACTGTTCATATTCACAATATCTCTGAGAAAATAATATATCAGCCAGTAATAGTCTCTTCTTATTGAGAGAAGAAATTAACAGTGATCACTGATCACAAAGGTCGACTGTCTTTTAGTGATTTCAAATGACAAAGGGTGGATTGTTTTATCGGTCAAAAGTCAGCATGAAATTGTGATACAAGCCACCATATTTGACGGTTATGTTATGATATAGCTAGGCACAAGTTTGTGTTTCCTATTTTTCTAAATTATGTTAGTATTATCTTTGGAATTGACATAATATTATCATGGCAATGAAAACGTCTCCTTGGTACATCCCAGGTTTCGAACCCGCAACAAAGAGGTGGCTCCGTGAATCTATTGGCTACTATGCCCAAGTACGTATGGCTTAAAACTCGTTAATTATTTGAACACCACATCTCACTCAAATAACTTTACTCGTAGTAAAGTTATTTGACTTATCAAATAACTTTACTACGACAGTGCGTAGGCAAAACAAAAACCGTAGCGTAGAAAACTATGTAGCACCGTAGCGCATTAGAATTACCTATGCTACGGAATGTCGTAGCATAGGTAATTTGAAAACCACACAGCTGTCATATTACGCCGAGGTGGGTAGATGTCGCGGCATCCCGGTCCCCTCTGGCCGGGGTGGGGTGAAGGGGTGACGTGGGGGGTGAAGGGGGGCGGCCATTCGTCAGCTCTCCACAGAAATGTTTTCATTTTTATTTCATAAATAAAGAGTGGAATTCCGGGCGGGCGCGTAATGAGGCTGCGGCCTGTCCGCCGCCCGCAGTCGACCAAGCGTTAGTGGAAGGACTTTGCAACTGTTGGGATCTCGTCGGTGGTAGGCTTTGTTTACTGTGGGATATAATGCAATTTTGATGCAACAAAACTTTGATAAATTATTAACAATTTGTTAAATCACTAGCTGTTCCGCGCGACCTCACCCCCGTCGCTCGGCTCATTAAGGGTCGTAGCGTAGTGTGATATTAAATAGCCTATACTATTTCCCATGAATCATGCTATCATATACAAATGTAATTTTTGGAATCCGACTGGTAGTTCCAGAGATTAGCGCGTTCAAACAAACAAACTCTTCAGATTTATAATATTAGTATAGATTATCATGATTGATTTAATGATTATTGATTATTTTATCTATCAAGGGTTGGACATTCTGTATAAAAACTTGAAACGAGAATCAAATCCACCCTGAAACTTGTCGTCGCAGTGCTCTACTCGCTCGCGTTAAAACACAAACAAATCCAATGAATATGAATAATGAATACATCAATATTTCCAATCTGTATGAAGTGCGTGGTCCCCGTGGGGGCGGCTCTACGTAGCGCGTAGTCATGAATACATCGCCGCCGCCTCTATAGCGCTGTCTTTACGGCTCTCCGATCATAGAAGGAAGAATAAATTATTATATTTATGCCAATTTCAACAAAATATCCAACTTTAATATTTTCTTTGACAGTTTTTGAGACGATGCCATCAATAATGGTCAATTAGTGAAATATCCTTGTTGTGGGGAATGTTATCCGAACCTTTACCTACTGTGCAATCAATAAAATATTCTAAATCATATGCTATATTAATCTGCTACATCACTACAAATAATCGTAAGATATGTCGAAGAAAGTCTTCATAAAATTATTCAGAAATACTGTAAGCTTATAGAGGTGTCAACCGTCATGTTTCCCATACGGCATATCTCTATTTCTCCGTGGTTCGAACCAGGGATGTTACGAACCAATGTCATATTTTACACATTTGCGAATACGAATGCGAATGTTCGGGATGCGAATGTGCGAATGCGAATGCGAATGTTCGGGAATAACATTAAGAAAAACATTAAATTTTTTCTAAGTAAATTTTCTCACAAACATTGCATTTCGCGTGGTCTCGATCGATATCGATCGTAAAAAATCGCCATATTTCACTTTTCTTTCCCGGTGCCATGGGAAAAGCTGTCAAAATAGCTCAACACAATTCTAAACTCATAAACTACCTACGTTTTTATTTACTTATGCTGACTGACAACACTAACAAGGCAAACTAACTTGCTTAGTTAGTTTGCCTTGTTAGCAGCGAAAAAGAAACGCTTTCTATTGATCGAGTGAAACACGTGATGCCTGCCTGCGCCTTCTGCGAGACACAACACGACTTGCACACATTCGCATTCGCAAAACATTCGCATCTCTTGATGCGAATGCGAATGTCGATGCGAATATTTAAAATGATGCGAATCATTCGCATAAGCGAATGCGAATATTCGTAACATCCCTATTTCGAACGTACTCTACATGACACCAGTCCCGCGCGCCGCCCCCGCCGCTCTACCCGAGCTCTAGCACCAGCTTTTATAACGATTCCCTCACTTTTTATGTCTCTATCATGTTTTGTTTTTATATCTTCATTTCGGGGTCGAGTGGTAGCGGCGTGAGCCTGAGCTCGGTTTAAACTATTATTTTATACGTCCATGTATTTGTTTAAAGTATAATACTATTTGTATTTATGATATTACGATAGAATTTAACTGCTTTTACGAGATTGTAATTTGAATTGTGCAAGTTCTTAAATAATCCAGATTTTTAAGTTGAAACTTAAGTTGACGTTGTCCTGTAAAGTATGACAAACTGTTTTCTATTATGTGTGACTAAGGTTCAAAAAAGTTAAGAGTAAACAATGACATAAACTACGTAGTTAAACACACTGTTAATGTTTGTGTTCATTCACTAACATCATAAACTACTTTATCTACAGCGATAATAATTCAAAACAATCTATAAATAAACATTGAACATTTCCTCAATAAACCGTTCGCCGAGAAAATTGGATATTCACGTGATTTGAGCGCCATTCAAGGAATTGAATGGAAATTTCAAAGCGGAGGGCCGGCCGTGCGATTACGTTGTAAACAACTGTACACACGCAGTGTTTAAAGTAGCCGCCAGGCACCCGCGACAGGGCGAAAGGGCAAAGTAATTGGTCTCGAGAGCGTGCAAGGGGCGAAGCCCTACCTCCGACATATTGCAAACATATTCTCCGCTTGAAATTTATTGTAAATCGCGGCGGGCGGGGATTTGAATTCGGTCGCCCCTCCGCTGGCAGTAAACCGAATGGACTTTGGAAATTCGCTACATTCGCCCGATGTTTGTGTTTGCTGCCTTCGCTTTTTCTGTTCTTGCGAAAAAACTTGCCTCCCCCCGCGCGCCGCCCCCGCGCCGCGCCCCTCCCGCCGCTTCCGATTGTATTTGTCTAAGGTTTTCCATTCCGTCGTAATTGTGTGAGTTGCGAGCTCGATTGTTGCTAAAGCGAATATTTATTTGGGCTTCAGTTTGCTTTCCATTTGCCCGCGCCTCGCGCCTCCGGCCCGTGTATGTATGTATGTATGTGAGCATGTATGGCGGCGGCGAGCTCACTTTTAGCGGCATTGTGCTACAAATTGAATTTGTGGGGACTCAAATCAAATGTTGTCGTAAGAAATGACTTGTCGCCGCGACTGACACTATCAAAAAATTGATCGTCGGCCAGCTTATGAGGACACAATCTTCAGTAATAGTACCCACTGCAGGCTATACCTATTAAATTGTGTATTACAATACAATAACTACGTACTCAGATACTACAATAAAACTTAAAACATCTATAGACACGCTAGCAACATTGTGTTCTGGGCGAGTTTATACGACCACTTGCATCAGTGGCGGTAGAAACAGATAAAATGCCAAACCGTTTAATTTGCCACTTTCAGATATTTTACTTTACCTTACAAAACAACCTTACTTTTGATGAGATGGCATTTCTGTCTAAAATACAGAGTTCAGTCACAAATCAATAGACGTGAAGCTGACTCGAGCCCGGAACACTCATGATAATGGCTGAACCAAGCTTGTGTATGATTTGTGAGCAAAACAATGTAATCTACATAAACATTAGGTAATTTGACAATAAATTGTAGCAATAACATTAGTACAATGAAACGCGCAATCAGCATTAGCCGGAATATATTTGGCGTAAATCTTTCACGGCAGCTTTTATGTATATCGTAAAAAACGGCCAAGTGTCCGAGCGGGCTATAAATATGGTCGTAAAGCGGAGCGAGCGAGCGAGCGAGCGAGCGGCGGAGCGGAGAGCGGCCGCGCGCGGGCCAGCGCTGGTTATTACATTTATGTGAGGGATCGGCTATCAGAAGTGATGGTGTCATTTTACATACTCATAGTTGTTTAGACTGAGAATCGAAGAGCGGTCAAGCACAGGATCTATGGGGATAGCCACTTGCAATCGTTTGTTATCGAAAAGGTCCCATCTTTTTACTTCGTATTGGTTTTAAAAGAAGAATAATGTAGGATCTAGCCCATCTACTAAATGGGCTAGATACATTATGTATAGTTTTGTATAACTTTGAGTATTATTTATATTTTGATACATTACTACAATTACAATATTAACTACAATGTAAAGCGACACAAAACACTAAACTGATCGACACAGCGGTTAGTAATGCCCGCAGTTGAAATATTTATACTTACTAGCTACTACTTTTTCTCATGATTCAGGCTCCATCAGTCCAAATGGAGTCAGAATCATCAGAAAAACTATTACAACATCAGACGTTTAAGTTTGAGTTATAGTCCGAAGTTTTTCAAAAATTTTCATTGAGAGCATAATTTAATATGTATGAAGCTTGATTCATTCAATCCTATCAGCTATCTAGGGATTACAGCCAGCCCCGTCTGCGAGGCCCTACAATGTTATCCGCGTCGGTATGATTTTATCGCGCCCACCGTTTTTACCTCCGCATCCTAAGGAAGAGGTTCTTGAATAAAACATTCGCTTTTTACTAAATAATACAGCTTATTACTTCATCAATCGACAGATGGCGAGCTGGGTGACGGCCGGGAGCTGGACCATTCAAGATCGGAGACAACGCAGCACTGGGGAGAAACCGAGGCGTTTATTTAGGTAAACAAATAACAAGTTTATATGTTTTTTACGCGCAATAGCAGATCAAATGCCAGTTAGTGTTGTATCGGTTCAATCACAGTAAAGCGTGTTCGATGGCGGTCGGTCAGAGCCGCCCGATCCCGGCTCTCGCCGCATCATATCATAACGCGCCGAACTTTACGTGCGGTCGCCAGGAGGGCTAACAGTGCGATGCGGCACTGAACAAACTGAGGAATTCAACGATTTTTCTTAAAGATGTATCTCAAAAGGTGACTATGTTAATCTATCAACTCACAATCAAGATACGGTCATCCCGTACTAATTGTTACGAAAGAAAAACAAAAGAAGTATCAATGTATGCATGAGAACCTACAGAGTAGTTACAGCGTTAAAATATTAGTTGGTGAGAAACATTAGCATATGTAGCATATTAGCGTGTGCTACCATTCTGTTCCTCTGAAGCAGTACAGGTACACATACCACATCAACAGCGTCGTGTCTTCCGAGCTGTAAGTCGCGATTGAACGCGATTCTCTCTAAGACAAAGTGTGTTATTTCTCGCGGGATCCGTCCGTGGGGTCGCGGGGTGCCTGCGGGGTGTGGGGGGTGGGGGTAGAGGAGGGTGCGGGGGTGTAGGAAGGTACTATGTAGTAATATTTTTACGAGCGCGTTTTATTGTCGCGGCGCGCGATAAATTTGTCATCGCGCCCTGCACCCGCCGGCTGCAACCTGCTAACTCCATGAATTGTAATCAGTCGGTGATGGCTGTGTTCACCTTGGTGGGTCCTGACCTAGCATGCCGAACTGTGGGCACCACGCTGAGGTAGCTGCCTTGGACCAGTTGTAATGCAATACAGAGAGTTCAATATGAGTCAACGAACATGATGTGCGTAAGATTATCGATCTCAGAGTACATGCACAACTATAAAAAATGCGTAAATAATTAGCCTATTGAATTCAATAGCCGGCTTTTTCGTGATGTTAGTACCGTACCTAGTATTATAACGCGGTCATCCTGTTTTGACGCAAACTGAGGCAACTTACTCAGCCAGTCGCAATCAATAAGACCATTCCTAAACAAGTACCAGTTCACCGTCGGCTGGTGATGCTAGAGTTTTCTCAACTGTAATCCTGAAATCCCCGAATAAGAATCGGAATACGAACAGAAACAGTAGTCTATTGCAAAGAGAGAACGAAGTTAACACGTTGAACACCATTTATTGTTTATCGGTCACCGGTGATCGACACGGCGGCGGCGTGTAAGACTTTCTCAACTATAATGAAGTATTCTCTTTCTGTTTAGTATGGGGTCTTGGAAACTGTAGTGAAGTTACGCTAGTTAGTTATTTACGCTAATTAAAATCTAGGTGCTGGCTTAATCCAGATCTGTCAAAACCTTCAATTTCCCCGTATGGCGTACCGCGTGTAAGACGGGCGTACAAAAAGCGTGCGTACCGGTGGCGCCGCCTCCTACTATTACGCGCCGTGTACTACTTACGAACCATTTAAAAAGCTTTAACATGTGTGTACATATTTAAGTCAGGGCTGTGCTTGTGATTTCCACTTTTAACTTAATTTCCAAATTCGCTACGTCGCGTCGTTGGTCTTTCGTGAGGTATTCCGAAAATTCCCGGATTTCAATGGTCAGATCCTTCGAACATGATCGAAGGTCACATCAAAACCACTGTAGAATTCTGGGCTATGGAATGGATGGTACATACATACATGTGACAGTAGACTTACTACTCACATGGTACATCTCTAAAGTCTTCGGCAAAATCACACTAATATTCACAGTACCTTATATTATGAATGTGACAGTTTGTGTTTCTTACTCTTTCACGCTGAAATGGCTGGACGGATTTAGATGAAATTTGACAAAAAGGTAGCTAGCACCTGGAGAAAACACAGGCGGCTTTTCATCCATTTTCACGCAGACGAAGTTGCGGGCAACAGCCAGTACGTATATAAAAGACATGATACAGAGTGATGATCGCAGTACGAAACAAAACTCGTAATTTATCACCATCGCCCTAATTGTCATGTTACTACTTGTGTCCCACAAAAAGTCGACATCACCACAGCAGCCCTGTGATTAGAGTAGGTTCCCACAGCCGCCTCGCTACTACTAGTACGTACAGCAGCGAGGCGCGAGCGAGCCGCCCCGCGCCGCGTGACGCGGCGGTTCACACGTCGGCTTGTTGCAGACGCGGCAGCCGCCTGCTGCCACCGGCCACTAGCCGCCAGCCACTGGCGACCAGCGACCAGCCACTGGCGACCAGCGACCAGCCACTGGCGACCAGCGACCAGCCACTGGCGACCAGCGACCAGCCACTGGTGACCAGCGACCAGCCACTGGCGACCAGCGACCAGCCACTGGCGACCAGCGACCAGCCACTGGCGACCAGCGACCAGCCACTGGTGACCAGCGACCAGCCACTGGCGACCAGCGACCAGCCACTGGCGACCAGCGACCAGCCACTGGCGACCAGCCACTGGCGACCAGCGACCAGCCACCAAGCCGCCCAATTTGTTTGTAGTCGGTAATTGTGCATGTTACAAATAGACGTTTACTTTGACGATGCGTTTTCTTTTTTTGTTTCCTAAGTTTCGGAATGTGGAGTCACGTGGGAATATTTCGGATTCTTGATCGATTACTCATGTTGTTATCAAAATATGACTAGAAGAAATAACAAATTCCAATGGTTAGGGTCGAACGATCGAATCAATTACTTTTTGTAGAACATTCCGTCATTTTATGAGATTTAGGTACACGAGTCTTCTCTGTCATCTGCTGGAGTGTCTTGCGGCCATACGAGGCTTAAATGGACTAATATCTTGATTAGAAAGAATCCCGTCACATCTCTAGATAAACGGAATGATCTTAGGGGATATTGCCATTCACCACGCCAGGCAGATGGTATTATGATCACAATAAGTTGTTATTAGCAGAACAATATTAATGTGGGAACATTATCAGTAGGTGATTTATTTACTCGCATTTATTTATTCGATAAAGACGTAAGACATTGATTTGGTTATTTGTGATCCTTGATGCGACTCAAATCTATGGGGTATACCATCTGTCTCTTCAGAGCACGCGATTAGACTATTTTAAGGATACTGCATGGGCAAGTAACCATACGTACACATAACAGTTTTGAAGAGTTCTTGCTTCCCAAAACATTTTGGAAGTCAACTCGTAGGCATTTTTCTTAAAACTAAAACCACGCTGTAATGCTAAAGCAAGGTCATAAACTTGCTGCTAATAGGTGCATGGCTAGTAACATGGTAGGTACTCCTGCCACGGGGCTACATAATGTTAGGAGTTACGGTTTCTAGTAGGGATGTACCGACTAGTCGGTAAAGCCGACTATCCGGCCACTTTTATAGTCGGCGACTAGTCGGCAAAAAACGCCGACTAGTCGGCCATTACTTTATTCATATATAAATAGGGTGATTGAAAGATTTTATTTTTATTTTAATTTGTTTTTATTTCAGTATCAGTCTTACAAATTGGCAAAATAATACAGGAATAGAAACAAAAAATAAATTCTGAACGCAAGTTTCTAATTAAATAATAACTTTGATTAAAGAACATAATATGTAATCACCTAATCACCTATTTATTATTTATTTAAGAATCGCATTTATATCGAATAGAATCGAATTTGTTTCATATTAAAAAAAAAACACTAAGTAACGGCGATCGTATGAGCGACGAACATTACCGATTCCACCCGAACACCGCCGAAAGCAATGATCGGCCGACTAATCGGCCTTTTGCCAGCCGACTAGTCGGCTAGTCGGCCAAACTCATAGTCGGCCCAGCACTAGTTTCTAGTAATTATTGAGGCTCCATACAATTATTCTCCGGAACATGTCTAAGATAACTCTGGGCACGCACTTGGTATGTTCGATCGGGAACTTCGAAACATGGGATAGGTTAGGTATATTATATACCCTATAGTCGATAAAAATGTTCCCCACTCGCATAGTTAAACAGAAAAAAAATCAGCAACCGGGAAAACCTAAGTACCTACTCTCTCTCTCTCTCTCTCTCTCTCTCTAATTAATACATTATGGTACTTTCCCTAAGCATATATATCTATCAGATTAAAACACAGCTGAGGTATTAAACAATAGTCATTAGTACTTATTAATATTGTAGCAATGTGTAATAGAGGCGAGTCAATATTTGCGCGCGCTATCGGTTGTTGTCGCGGCGTGGTTCACCCGCTGGTAAATACTTCATGAATATGTAGGTACTACACTTGTAAAACGGATTTGCAACAAATTATAGATACGGTTAGTATCACGACTGCTATTAACGATGGGTCAAGCAGCATGCGCGCCGCGACAAAATTTTCTCGACGCTTTTATCGTGCATTTGTCTCGTATTTGCACGAGAAAGAGCGAGACAAAACGGTCGACAAAATTTTGTCGCGGCGCGCATGTTAGCCCGGCAGGTCAGGGTGTGCAACAGAAGAGGGTGTGGAATTGCAAACTCACCACAAACTTCCCAATCTACTGTTTCGCGTTCCTAGGGCTCGGCGGCATGGTCGGTCAGCCTAAATCCATCGAAACCTCTTTGCACATATTATATTCCACCTCTGTTTATGCTATAGTCCTAGGTCAGCTCTTGTAGGTGTGCTCTCAGATTCTGAAACTTATCTCCGACAAACATTTCTCTGCCGAATTCATAATAAGTAGATATTATTCAGGAGTTGTTCATCGAGTTTCTGCTCCAATATAGGACAACTGAACTCTGTAATCTTTGGAAAAATAACTGTTCGTAGAATAAAATTATGTTAGGTGTTAAAGCATTTTACATTAAAACGGCAACTTCATACATTTACACCTATTTTTAACTGTTCTCTGTCTATTGGTACAATTGTAGATTGCATAGTCTTCGGCCTATCTAAATCACTATTTTTAAGAGCCATTCATAGAGCAAGTCATCTAATCGGAATCTGGAAATGATATAGGTAGGTACCTACTCTGAATGAACACGGCAGTCCTGAATTTCAGAGTAGTAGGTACACCGTGGGGTGTGTGACCGACCTCAATATGTCATGCGGCCTGTCCTGTGCTGTTGATGGTCGGCACTTGTATGATAATGAGTGGCACAGTTGTGTTGGTGCGTGTGCGCTGCTTTCAAGCTGTTTGCTTACGATAACTTTACGATAACTTTCTCGATATCCAACGCTTATCGAACGAGCAAACATTCGCTATCTTCACCTCCGTAGGACGTAAATTTTACGTTTACTGAAATCGTATATTTTAATAATATGCAATAACTAGTGATTTGCAATAATTGTTATATATCGTGTAGTTACGTTATAAGGAAATTCTAAATTAACGATAGGTTAACATTCGAACTTCCAATATCTTTGTATGCAGCAGTAGGTATGTTATTTATCTTAAAGAATAGGTATTTAACGTTACATAGTTGCTAAAATATAACATTACAAATGGTTTAAAAGTCGCTTAAAGTAAAGGAGCAAAAACTAGGCTCGGAGCACCATTTCTCAAACGTTGCAGACCTTAGCAACAAACCGGGAAAACGTAAGGATATAGGAAATATGCACAATACATGAACATATTGCAAACTGGTGTAATTAACTGCCAAAAGAAACTAAATACATATTCATCACATGTCATTAACAGCTCATCCATTTTAACTAAGTCCATAAAACGCAAATATCCAGTACCGCTAATAATAATTGGAAAGAAACATTTAACTGGATTACAAATAAAATGCAAATAGATAAGAAAGTTTGGCAAGCTTCCTGCGCGCGCGCCGTAGGTAGTGTCGGTGCGACAGTTTACGCGCTACGTGAGATGCGCGCGAGTGCCCGCGGCGCCGCGAGTGTCGCCGCGACCACCGCGCCTGTCGCCGGCGCGCGCCCGAGTGACGCGCACGACCGCGACCCGCCCAGTGCCCGCAGTGTGCCGCCCCATACTAACCCGTTTGTACTTCGTAAGGAGTCCGCTGAGCCGCGCTATGGACTTGAGTCAGGTAGGATGTCTGGGCTCTCTGGTGGTGGATACTTAGTTAAGTTTATTCCAGTTGCGGATATAGGTATGCAAAACAAAATGATTTGTTTATTTACGATTCATAAAATTAGCATTCCTATTTTATTGTAAGAACATAAGAACAAAATAAATGTTACATAATTTAAAACACATAATAATATAACCTCCGTAGTTGGGTAAAAAAATATCTTAGTAACCTTTATCTCCACAAACTTACGTCTACTGAAAACGGAATCGAACTTCCAGCTATAGGGCTGGCCAATTATTACACTATAATATTTTATGCACTATTCGACAAGCTATCACAATGAGTTATGTCCAGTTAATGCCAAGTCGTGCAGTTATAAGTTATAACCAATTTTGGATGTTAATTTTAGGTACCAAGTATTCAGATATTATGAATCGGAACATTAGTAGATCATGAATATTGAATTCTTTTTTAATAAATAAAATTAATAATATTAAAAGCATTATTAAAAGCCACATTTCACAGTTCAGTACAATCAGTAGTAGGTAGGTAGTAGATGATAGTTAAACATTTTACTTTTATTAAATCTACCCACAAATAATAATATTATTTTGAATAACTCATTTTGATTAATTAAACGGCTGTGCTATGCTATCATCCAGTATTGTACCATTAGAGAGTAATGCGCATATTTTATTATTATTATTTTTTCAAGATTCTTACCTAAGTAGGTAATACCTACTCACCTAAATGAAACAAAAAACACAATTTTTTTAGAAAGTTATTATTATTATCATATAATGTATTAAAACAGCATAAACAACAAAGCATTAATAATACTTAATTAATCATAATAAATTAATAAACACATAAATCAATTTTAAATTTGTCAAGATTTTTTCACTTCGTCTTGAATGTTGATTTCGGCAGTTGTAAGTTTTTAGCACTTCGCCGTCGATATGACCTTTCTTTTAATTTTATGTCAATATATTCAATTCCGGAAGTAAATATGTAATAACTTTGTAATTAATATCCTTGTAAGATATGAGCGGTATGCATGCAAATGTCAAAATGTTATGCAAATGACATGGTTTTACATGAATTATCATTGATGGCCCCGTAAATCATTGATAGTGCAGCTAAAATTAAATTATCTACCTATATCACGTCATTATTTAAATAAAGACAGGTGTAGGAACTACTGTCGATCTAATTATAATTATGTATTCAAGTTATAATAAAATTATTATAACACTAGTAGGTAGTAAGGTGAGTTCAGGAGTGTACAGTATATTATATTTCGTTAGTAAGCATAGAGAACTCTGAGAAGTCCTTGGATGTTTCATGTTATTTCATTACTATGGTTCACACACACACACAATACATAATAAATTAGCATTTATATTTTTAGAATAGTATCAACATAGGCTGAATTGGTGTTACCTTTGCTTTACATCAACTGTCAAAATAATCATACCCAGTAGGATAGATAGGCTGTATGGTAGGCAGTATGGTTTCAAGACTTTTGCCTGCTTATAATTTGAAGAATGCAACAACATTAAAGAAACGCGTCAGATTGATTTTATGGTGATAAAGTTTTAACTTAAATTGTGAATTTAATTGGTAAGAGTGATACCTACCCTACATCGCACTAAAATTGGAAGTAGGTAAGTAACAATTTAATCCATTCCTCTAATCAATTATTAAAATATAAAGGTGGGCTACCTATTGCATATAAAAACAATCGGATAAGTGCGAGTAGGACTGAGAGTAGAGTACAAACTTTAATCATGTAGGTACTTATGTTAAAAAATTGCGTAGGTCTGTACCGAGAAAATAACGTTAGGTCAATGCCCCGAAGCGATGCGAGCTTGTCAAAGTTACTGTAGATTTATCGATAGCAAGAAAATGGTTTAATTTATGCTCTTATACCTACCTACATGGTGTTGTTACCGATTGCATGAAAATATGTGACAAATGGCCGCATCTTTTGACTGCGTAACTGCGTTGACTTAGAAGATTATAACGCCTCAAAAGTCCAAGAGACCAGATCTCAGATCATAGAAACAAGGAGATGTGCCAAGGCGCTATCGAGCTTGATGCCTGATCTTGAGCAATTTGCTCAAATAAAAACGTACGCGCTGGCGACGAACCGAACACGATCGATGGTACAAAATACAGTGTTTTAGTTTAGTGCTAGTGTTGAGTGACGATTAACAGTGTTAGATTGAGGGTGTGCGGAATGTTTAATGCGTGGGAGATCTTTTAATTCACAAGAAGCGCTTAATTATGCGCGTGATTGTGTCGAAAAATGTACTAAAAGTGGCATCAGTTGTTCCCATACTAATTTGCTATGATGGCATATCTCCTTGTTTCTATGATCTGAGGTTATAAGCTATCTAACATCACGCTATGATCCTTAGGAGCTGAGTAACAGCTAGTCTAATTATATTTTGTCCCAAGTTCCCAACGTAGCACCAATGCATGACACACAATAGAGTAGGTACCTACTATGTAAATGACGTGGCCGTTTAAAAAGAACCGGTAATACTCAAAGAATTCAATCAATTTGAATATTTGTATCAAATAGGTCCACTCGACACTTTCAGGAATTCAGTGAGTGGACGCATGAGTTCAACTTTGTGTACTTAAATTATTATGAATACTTATTTGTGCGATTGATATGATTACGTTAGAAGAATCGATTACTCACTCTTCGCTATAACGTGTTTTCCTATAATATTGCGGTGACCAGTTTCATTACAGAGTCAGTTTTTATAGATTGTCATACGGCTTGTTTTTTTTTTGATACAACGATGCAATGGTGGCTAACAGGCATACAGCCCGCCTGATGGTAAGCGATTACTGTACCCTATAACAAGCTTGCAACACCGTGCATCAGGTGCTCGTTGTCGACCCTTCAAAATGAAGATTCGTTGCTTTAGAAGCTTACGGGAAAAGCAGGTCCCTCGCTGTTAACACAGCGCATCCTCAGGAGCTCTGGCGACCTTACTCACCACAGGAGCACAGCACTACTGAAGAGTAGCGTTACTTGGTTCTGGTTGTGGTATTCTGTGAGGTACTTCTCCAGTAGGTTTGCTCCAGACTTGAGCGAGATATCCCGCCGTGCCTTACCACTCTTAGATAGGTATCACTTATATTTATTGTGATATTACTAGATATATATACTTTTATTTTTCTCATTGACATTGTACCTATATTTACCTTCATAATTAAGTAGGTAGGATTTTATGGTTGTTATTATACGTAACAGTGCAACCCACTGCAGGGCAGACATTAAGCCTTCTTTCTATCTTTGCACCTTGTGCAGGTCGATTTTCAATTATTTCATTGTCTCATCTTGCTAGCGGGTATAATTATTATATATTTTAGTCCTTGTTAGAAATCATTCCCTTATCTGACACCTTGCTGATAAATTGTCGTGTGCTAATACCAAGTGCATCAACGCTAGCTTCTTCGTTGTTTTGATGTCATGATAAGTTAGGATGTGAGAGGTTTTCCTACCACGAGTCCTGTGTTATCGCTCGCTGACCATCAAAAATCGCCGGAACTTAGTTGTAGTCAGCTTACAGTCTAAACAGATGCGGGTGAATTGGCTATTTGCCTCATTTTGGGAAATGGTTTATATTAATCTTCATTATATTATAAGCACACTACATTGATATTTCAGGGAGATCTACTGTCTTTATCAATAAAAATCAGTGATAAAGTATAAATTTCCAAAACCGCTCCAAAAACGCTGTTTCTGACGGAAGTGACGTAACACGCTAGTAAACGAGCTTTGTCAACAAGACAGACGGTGCAGCTGAAATTAATTTCATCAATAATTTTTTATTGGCTATAATGGCGTATAAATGGTGTGTAGTTCCACAATGTACAAATACGTCTTTAAGCAGTCCATCATGATTCATGACACAAAAGAATTTATAGGTAAGGTTTCTGAGTTTTTATCAACATAACCTAAAATGAGATTTCACAAAACTTCTGAATGATTATACAAAATATTTGTAAATAAATATGTAGTAGGTAGGTACTTACACTGCTGTTTTTACATTTTTAAGTTCCGCAGCATAATAATCAGCGTTATTCTTAAAGAAAAGTGCAACCATAAATGCTTGCACAAAATTTTACTCCATTTTGAGATTCGATATGAATATTTATGCCACTAGATAGAAGATTTATATGAAAACAGCTTCAGAAATAGCTCTAAGATCAAAATGCACCCAGAAAACATAAAACGCAAACTACAATCTGTCAAAGTTGTGCTTACTAGGGATGACGATCTGAAATCGATTAATCGAAGAATAGATTTGTGGAGCAAATAAGATCGATTTTTTAAATCGATATGTAGTATTGAATCGATTCGGTGAATCGATTTTTCACCCTTGAAAATCGACGTTCGATTTTTCTTTTTTTTTTAACCATATATCTATTTACAGTTAATTGAATGTACTCGTATTATAAAAGTGCTGCCGGTTAAAGAATGAATTATTCAAAAACTCGCGAGATGGCTGTATGTTCAGATTCCTTCGCGTCTCTTGAATAAAAAAAGTTACCATTGTAGTCTTTGACTATTAACTTTGTAAACCATCATTCATAACCATTTTCTTAACTTTGTAAAACTTCTAAATGTAGAAAATAAATGTCTTGTTTTATACTTGATCTGTTAGTTTGATATGGTAATAAAAATATTTTGTATTATCGAATTACCTGATTTTACTGATAAGAGATCGTTAAATTATAATATGTATCTTGTTTTTAATAAAATAGATTTATATTACATTATAAACGAAAATTTGAGAAAAAGATCGATTTTTCGGAAATCGATCTTATAGACCTCGATTTTTTTGTGAATCGATTCATTAGGTCACGATTCGAATCGATTTAAAAATCGATCTTTTTCGGAAAGAATCGCCATCCCTAGTGCTTACTCCAGTGTTGCCAAGCTAGATTTTCATTTTACCCCAATGCCTGATTAATTTTACTCTAAAATCATAACTATTTATACAAAAATACCTGGCTAAAGTTTTGGTTTTAGATATACAATAAAACAAGTTCTTTCTTAATCAATGGTCATGTTTCACAATAAAAATATGCTGAATTTGTTTAACTCAAATTCAATTCAAATACTTAGGTACCTACATGTATTGCTTACCAAAAAGCCCACAAACTATAGTAATCATAACAACAATACGAAATCTAACCTTAAAATTTTGGAAGTGACTCCGCGACCGCCGCCGTGACCTGAATTTGCAGCCGGCACTGGTTGCTAAATTGGCAGCCGGCGCTGACTTTTGAAAAAAAAGCGGGAAAGGGAGTTGGCAATTTGTCATAATTAAAAAAACATTTCATGTTTCATTTGAGTAACATACCTAATTAGGGTCCAAGAGCGAGCGAAGCGAGCTCGGGAACTTGGACACCCCGACACGGACAGGTTAGGTTCGAAGGGGTTGACGGGGGCTTCAGTGAGCGAGCGAACGAAGCCCCCGTCAACCCCTTCGTGTTATGTTACTTTTAACCTTGCAGATAGAAATAGGAGCTCCGCGTACCGGGGCTCCGTCGACCACCTCCATCCCCCTTGTAAGTCCAAAAAAGTTGTATTTTGTTTTACATTAACACTGTTATTTCCTAACGGCATTATTTTTGGGAGCCTAGTCGGCGCCGGCTGCGGAGGCGCTCCCTAAAATTTTACCCTCAAATTTACCCTAAAGAATTCTTTACCCTAAAAATAAGTTGGCAACACTGGCTTACTAGCGTGTGACGTCAACAGAGTGCGACAGGCCGTTCTTGTGACAGCTACAATAACAAAAAATATTTCATTTTATTTTCGTGTAATTTGCAAAAAATATACATATTTTAGTTAAAAATCAAGTGAAATAAGTTTATTTACGCTATGAACTGATAGGATGACCACAATCTGTCGCATATTTTCAATGTTGTCAAGAACCGAATTTCGGTGGACAACAGTACTCGTATTCCAAGATTACGTTTGACTACCGTAACGACTGTCATTGATATTTGCGTGACAACTGGGACCGACTGTTTAACGTGCTCTCTCATGCGTGGACTGACCGCGACAGGCGCCGCTTAGTGTCGCAGCTCAGTAGATCAGCGTGGCTGTTATTTACACACGAGGCCTTCTTTATTATGAGTATTTTATTGACCTAGTACCTGTCAATTTTATTGACCTCTATTTGACCCTTTTTGTGAATACTAATACAATCCCTGCATACTTATTAATCGTTATCTATTCAGGTATTTACTGCATTATAACATGAGGTGATGAATGAATCACGAGCCTATCTCCGTGGTATCGCCGGTATGTACCGCACCCACGGCCCGTCACCGCGGTGGCGCCGGCTCACGTGACCTACTTCCGATAAATCCACCGAATGAATAAATTAGCTCCGAGTTCGATACGGTACGTTATCCAATAGAAAACAGCGGAAACGTTATCACATCGCTCACGAAATGTAATCATGGTGTAATTTCGTAAATAATCATTACGATTCTTAAATAATTTGATTATTAATTCGTCATGTTTTTTTTGTAATGAAATGGAATGTTTTAAATTAATTAAAATTAATATGGTTAAGTCAACCGACCTAACCTACTGATCACTGGATAAGTATAATCAGGCTTTGGGCAGGCAGTAGGCGAGTTCAGTCGAGTGTGTGGACCACATCATACATGACGGGACATCACATTACGTAGAACGTTTTCTCCGCTGCAGAAGGAAGTCCCCTCGATTGATTTCTACAACGCTCTTTTTAAGTTGCCCAAATCAAAAACAATCCGCGACCTTAACCAGGTCCTTTTCCTCTATACATCCTTCAAAAGTAGAATCTTTAGTTAGTCTTCGACATTCCAAAACCTGTTTGCTTCCTGAAACTATTATTAGTTCTCACTGTACCGCGTCTTAGTCATGAAATTGTCTCTTACACTAGCTCGACTGCCGACTTTGGCCAGTGACGGTCGGATGACGAAGTCAGGTCGAAGTGCTGTTTATACCGTCGTCTGCCGCCTTCATTTGCTGCATGCCGAGTCAACCCGAGGCTGCGAATTAGTGTTGCCCAAAAGCGGTCTTGGATGAATAATTTTCGCAAGACCAAGACCACTTAACTGCAGTAAGACCGAGATCAAAACCAAAACTGAGTATGCAATACCTACCAAGACCAAGACCAGAGCACCTAATATGCGCGCCGCGACAAAATTTTGTCGACGCTTTTATCGTGCATTTGTCTCGTATTCGCACGAGTAAGAGCGAGACAAAAGAGTCGACAAGATTTGTCGCGGCGCGCATGTTAGCCCGGCACGTGTACCTACTGACGCGAGACCGAGACCAAAGACTGGGTTAGACTCGTCTTGGTCTTGCATTTGGGCAACACTACTGCGAATTGTAGTCGTCAAACGACTAGATGCTTACACCGGGTCACTGCCTTCACCGGGCAAGAAAAATCGACGTTTAAGAGCTTTACAAGAATAATATGAGTCACTCAGCAATGCGAATATTCTGTAATAAAATCCAGAAGAGTAAATAAAACGATCAGGTCTTGGCAGGTATAATAACTAAATGTACCTCAGGTAGGTATAATAAAGATGTTCGTCAGTCAGTCTTAGTTTCGATAGTTCATTTATCATCTATCTAAATAGTAATTCAGCTAAAGAAACCATCAATTCTCGGTCCTTCCGTCCGCGATGGTCGCGAGCGGCGCGCGGCGGGTTGTCGCGCACACTCACAGGTGCGTCGGTGACCCACATATTATTTTTTATTTTCCAAAGCACAAACAAGCACCTGACGTTATCGACATGTTTATTCAACGATAACTCTTTAATATCCACGTGAATATTGATTTCGATACAGTTTCGCGAGTTTAACGCGAATTCTGAGCGAAGTCAATGTTTGTTTACAGATACGTGGTTCTTGGCGACTTGCGAAATATAGGTCGACAGTTGTGAAGAATTATTATTTAGATATGCGGATAATGTGACTCAATAATTTATTGATAGGTGTGCCCTAAAAATAACCACGTTGATCATTCTTAGACCAATTAAATTTGCTTCTTTATAGTGCACACCTGGCAAACTAAAAGAATGTTAATCTTTTACTGACATTGATTAAACTAATCGTGTCATCTTATAGTAGGTATCTATTCTATCAGATCTAATTCTGGGTCACAGCAGATGTTTGCCTAACAGCTAAATCTTTCCACGAGTTTTAGTGGAACTATGAGCAGAGTTTTTACTATACTGGCCAGCAAAACAATAGCAACTCTTTCACAAGCTATACCTAACTACACAAAAACTTTGAAGTAGGTACCTAATCGAAAGAATCTGATTAACTAATTCTTTCGATTGCTTTAAAGTTTTTGTGCATTAAATTATGAATTTTTGAACCTAACCAGGAAGATTAAAATGGCAGAATGGCCAATTAAATGGCAGAAGTTGTGATGGCGATATTGCAGGGCTATCCAAGCTTAGTTTAGGAGATCACATCCTTTGTGTTGCATTTATCTGATTATTTGTCATTTAGTTTTCTTCTTAGTTTTTCCAAAAGTTAAACATAGGTACCTAACTAATAGCTAATTTACTACTAGTAAGCAAATTATGCAGTTTTGGACTTTAAAACCAGGTAAAAGCTTGGAAGATAGCCCTTCGATATCGGCAAAAGATGTAGGGTTGCTAGACATAGTCATCGCATAATATACTCCTGCAATTTAATTGAATGAGTTGTCTGCAATTTTAATGAAGAGCATGAAAATATGCTCCAGGATGTGTCTCAGTGATAATTAAGTATACCGAGAAAAAAGAATTGTTAGCTGCAAACGAGCGGTTCTCACAAATTTATACATATTTGTCGATACTTAGGAGATTGTGAGAATCATGACGGATTAGTGCTAACAACCTATAATGAGTTCATTTAGTAATTGAAGAACAAAACAATAATTGTATTTTGTCTCGTTTGTGATTCTAAGTCATTATCGAAAACTGTCTTTTTACAACCTCTTGTTAAGAATTTAAATTTAATGACATGTCAATTAGTTACTTATAGAGTTAGTGATTTCTTTATCTATCTTTTATAATAAGGAAATTAGGTCAGGTCATGACTAAATTGAGCATTCGTAATTTCTCTAAGATAATTAACTATTCTGAAAAAAAAATTGGTAATCGTTAGTTGGACATAGTCTTCACAGCTTAGAATTATTTGTTGTCGAACAAAGTTAATTATTACACGAACTCCTACAGTACATATTTATGTTCTGCGTGATCTGATACAAACACGTTTTAATAAAATTGTATGTTCTGCGTGATCTGATACAAATATAGGTACGTTTCAATTGTAGGTATGCTCTGCGTGATTCGATACACACATTTTAATTGGTAGCTTCAGTTCGACACAAAAGAAGAAAAACTTTAGTTTACACTTTCTTCTTTAGTGTCGATGGCACGTATCTATTATATTATGCATAAAACGATAGAAATATTTCTACAAACTTTCACTTCGTCTATTCCTCTGTGGACAAGACCTGTTTCTATCGTGGTTATGCTGAACGTACTGGTAGGCCTCGGAAAATTGTGGGAAACTTGTATTTTTCGCACCAGAAGTCTAGTCTGGCTTGAGGAGCGTCACGTTGGGTGAACTCGTCACGCTTTAGTTAGAAAGCTGTTCCGACTCATGAGCCTACCGTGACAGTGGTAGAGTTGGTGTCGCGTGTCCTTTTCAAGTTTACAGCATACCATAACCGAAGTAGGTTTAAGGCAATTAGTATCTAATAATTTGTTCTTCGATGTTATGATTTGTTATGAGATGTAACCCTAGTTGGATTTAACAAAAAAAATTTAGAATAATCTCTTTAATATTTACGAGAGTACTCGTAAATATAATTCTGTAAATGCAGCAAAACATTGGAAATTAAGGCGTGTTTGTGGAGCGAGAGACTCATGAATTTAATTTTCTTAGAAGCGATACCATCAAGGTAACGTCATGACTGATAGGTTCCAAGACAAACAAGCGAGGGCTCGTCAAATTAGCGCCGATGCTATCGAGTAATTAGGCTAATTCATGTAACTACAAGCGAATACACAATCGGCCGTAAGTGATCTATTGCATTTCGTGGTTCAACCGATATCCTTCGCGCATGAATATGATAAATTACAGGAAATTACAGGAAACATACTTCCTTGATTGATTAATTTGTTTATGTTTTAAATGTTTTGATTAGTCATGTTTGTGCCGGTGTTTTGTTCCTTGTGTGTTTAAGTGCTTGCATATTAGTTAAATATATAGTGTACACTTGTACATCTTAATAGTTTTCTTTTCTGACCAGATCAGCGTATTAATTGTATTATTGGAATTGATCGTGCATACAGTCATGTCATGTTTCTGTGGTTGTCCTGCTGTTTAAAGCCTAGATTCGAATTTAAAGGGCATTATGTAATTCTGTCTAAGAAACTTTAAATAGCGATAAATATTATGCTTTAATTTCACTGCTTTATTATTAAAAAACTAATTGCCACAATCATTTGACGATTAATCAATCGTTAAAAATCATAAACTTGTAAGCACTGCTCATCTGATATTAAAGATAATCGCTGCACGTGACCGTAAAGTCTATAAATCTGAATCATGGCCTAAAAAAAGGCTGAACTGTGTGAAAACCTATTAACCTACTCAGAAATATTTCAATATTGAATGACTATTGAGATGTGAGCTTTCAATATTGTTCATATAGCATTTTCTGCCTCATCTGGTTCCTAAACCTGATCAAAACGTACTCGAGAGCCTAGCTCACGTCACACTGCGCCATACCTCACAACAATGCATGTTCGCTCGCCGCTACTCTTAAAGACTAGGTCATTAGGAGCGGTGCCAGCGCGCTTCATAAGTCCCAGCTATCGGTCGGTTATGGCTCCGGAGACACTAATGTGTCCGCGGACACATCGCGAGTGCTGCGGCTATCACTCGGTGACACATTGCTGCTCTAACTGCCGAGTGTGGACGGGAGATAGATCGCTCTGAGGGTGCAAGGACCCGGTTTCTTTATTCCTTTTTTAAATGCTATGAATGATGTCGTTACAATGTGTGGAGATAAATTGCGCTGTGATTTCCTAAGTAAAAGGATTGCGATTTCTAGTACAAGATCATTAATTTTAAATGTTTTTTGATAAATATTTATTTGCCAAGCTAACGGAATTTGTCAGTAGGTACATAGTTATTGGTTTGTAGTCAGGTTGGAGGTCTGTGCCTTGGTCTGCCACTCCTAGTTTGAAGACTGTCACTTCAGCGCTGTAAACATTGGAACACATTATAGGTAAGTTTAATGGGTTCCAGTACCGCAGTCTATGCGGATACAAGTGCTGTACATGTTTCTATGATCTGAGTGCTGTAAGGTGGTGGATACTTACTAAGTATGTGTAACGAGTGCATTTCTCTGTTTTGGCATTATTACGCAATATATACAGTTAGTCAACCAACAAAATATGTAAACAAACTTGATGACTATGGAGGATGACTTTCCTGACACTGATCATTTCATCATCATAATATTAAACTCTTAACTTTGTAATCAACACCATAACTGTTATAGAATTTATAAGTTGGTAGAGATGGGTAGGAAAAGAAAAGCATTACACTATCAGCGTAGTAGGTACCTACCTATTATGCATTTTAAGTTAATAATTAATAATAAGTTTATAATGTTCAGTGTTTAAGTGGTGGACCTCATTAGATTCCTATACATAATATGTTACTTGACCATACTGGATGAAGGCATTCAGAAGTTAAAACTAGCTCATCAATTATCTTGTGTTATAACCATCTAATCATCACGATCCCGTCACTGTGCAGAAGATAACCCTCATTCAATGCATCACTCATATTAAAGTCAAGATCGCTGTCGAGGAATTCACATTTAAACGAAGGTATCAGTATCACGATAGCAACAAAGCGTTCGTGTGTGTTATCACGTTAATCATCACGGCACGTGTCAGATCCGATCGCGAGGGGGGCCACATTAGCATACCCGGGCTACAGGTGATGGGGTACAAATTGGCCCCAGCTCGGAATTGCCGACAGGTATCCGCAATTAGCGGCATTATGCGATGATTGATTGTGGGGTATCGCTGCATCGCGAATATTTGCACAGGTAACGACCACGTCAATTGGTGGCAGCTCATTTTGATGCAAATTAGGTAGGTGTACTTGAGAAATGAAGAACAGAGTTGTGATTAATTGCTTTTGTAAGTCTTATATGTATCTAATGTTAAGATGGTCATACTCTGTATGAGATATCGGACGGTTTATTGTTTTATCTGTTCATCATCTGCCAGTTTTTTCCCAAATTAGATTGGGGTCGGCTGCCAGTCTAACTAGTTGCGGCTGAATATCAATATTTTACGTCGAGTGACTGCCATCTGACCTCCACAACACAATAATGGGTAGGCAATACCTACTGGTACTTATTTGGAAGTTAGACCAGTTGTTAGACTTTTTGGGCTCCTGACTACCCGTAACGACTGCCAAAGATATTCCTATGACAACCGTGACCTACTGTTTAGCGCGCTCTCCGAGGCACGGAAGGGTCTCGATGTGTAAAGAACGGTCACCCATCAAAGGGTTGACCGCGGCAAGCGCAGCTTAACCCGCAGATCGATTGATCAGCGTGGCTATCATTTAGCCACGAGCCCCTCCTATTGATTTACCTGCTAATAGGTACTACATTAAAATATTTGTATAATAATTTAAACAAATGTTAAGATAACAAAAACACTGATTTTGAACACAAAAATAATGTTTGATTGTAATCTAGATTTTGTGAACGATTTCTGAGGATCACTTCAAATATTGAGGACATGTGTCACGTCTTCCTAGAGCTAGTGGTCAAGAGTAGGGCTGCCATCACCTGATTGCCGACACCGGACAAAGATTTCAAAAACCCCGAACATTTGGTTGTCTTCGGGATTTTTCCCCGGATGAACACATTAAAAGTTTGATAGATACTAGTATTGCTAAGTAAGTCACATGCAAACAATAGAAAACGAAGGAAACTGCCCGTTGGAATAAGTAAGCTATGTGGATCGAATACGTAGGTACGTTTATTTATATTTTGTACAATAGACGACAAGGACTTTTTGCTTCATGACATAATAATTGTAATGACATACCTACATTCAAATTAGTTTTACTCGAATAACACTATTGTATACAACCTCCATCACACAGATATTTTTTGAGAACCCCCCCGGACGGCCCTGGACGACGGGAAAACTTGGGGAAATTCGGACGGATGGCAGCCCTAGCCAAGAGTGAACGTTTGTGGGCTAAGTATTTAGTAACATTACACAACGGACAGCCTGTATTAGGTATAAAAATCCTCAGGACAGGTATTTAATGAATTCTAACATAATGTAAGTAGGTATATTCCTAGTTTATAATCTAAACTAGGACTTCTGAAAGCTTGTTTGTTATGACATAGGTGAAGCGGCATCAATATGTAAGACTTTCGTTTCTAGATCAAAGATATTAGAAAGGTACCTATCTAGAATTCTAGATAGAAGTAAACGATGATACCTAACCTACTATAGGTGAGCTGTAGATAGGTAAGTAGTTGTCACTGGTCATCATCACACGGGCTTTCTTGGTTGGTTGTTTAATGCGAAAGTCATTGAAGATGTCGTGTGTTGTTTGTTTTAAATACTTAATTACTGATTGTTATGTTCTAACGATAGGTACCTATAACTATTCTATGTATAGGTAGGTACTTGACCAGCGTGTCGCAACATCACGGTGGAAAAGCACATGCAGCTTCTCAGTAAACAGGCATCGTTTTACTCAAATACATGTATAGTTAAGACTAAAACTAGTCGGCTAGATACCGCCTAGGTGGAGGGAGGGGGGCGTGCCGGGGCGTCTGCAGGCGGCGCGCGCGCACTCCACCGCCTCGCCATTGGCCCGCACAGACTTCCTAGTTCAAAATCCTTGCACCTGATTGGTTAATTCTCGTAGTAGTTATACTAGATGTTTCAGCATCTCGATGTATTCAATGTAAATCGCAGGCGGATTAATGCAGACTCCATTGTTTGGGGTAATTAGTATAATAAGCTAATATAAATTAGCGGATGGCTCTGATTGCTATCGAGTTGCGACACTGATCGTTCAGATGGTAATAGCGGTTAAACGTACAATTGTGGGATGTTCAATGTATGATTAGCTATAGGTCAGGTGTAGGACGTGGAAGCTCGGCTGCTCTAAAGCATTTTTGATGTTACCTACTGAGAATCTGAATTAATCATTCTCATGTTTCAGGTCGTAAAATGATGATCATTTTTGAGTTGTTGACATGTGTGGGTGGTATTCAATGATACTGAAGTATTAGATTTATCTACATCAAAAATCCTATATAAATGTAGACTTAAACTAAATCAAACTCAGTCCCACCAAGATTCAATAAGGATCATAACAATTTTGACACGGAATTGCTTGGTAGCTGTAATTAGGGTTCCGTACCAAAATGGTAAAAAAGGAACCCTTATGGTGCGACTTCGTCTGTCTGTCTGTCTGCTTATTTCAGCAACTACTTATGCTATCGACTGGAAATTTGGAACAGTTATAAAGAATGCTTGTTCAACTTTATTGCAAATTAAAAAAGTCCAAAAATATTTATATTTTCATTGCAAAAGGGGCCGGAGTGGGGGTCCAAAATTTTAAAGTAGGGTTACTAGGTCAAGTGACATATCATATGAAAGGGCTTGATCTGCACATTTCAAAATATATTTTTATTTTATTTTATGTTTTCGACATATGATGAAAAATGTCCAAAAAAATACCATTCCCCCCCCTTATCTCCGAAGTTTGCGGGGCGAAAAATCTGAAATAATTAGAGTTGATAGGAATTGACCCAAATATGGCACCAAAAATAAAACGATGTTCCTAACTAGTACAGTTTTTTCAAAATCATCAAAATTTATTCACAAACAAACAGTTATGCGGTCCGGATTTTTTCACTTTATACGTCCAAATATGATACGGAACCCTCGGTGCGTGAGTACGACTCGCACTTGGCCGGATTTTTTTTTCTCGAATTGAATATTGGTCTTACAGGGAAAGCTATTCAGTATGATGGGTGGAATCACCCCTTTAAATATTGCAGGTGACGTGGAGTTTCTGTCTAATTTCGGTTGAGAATGCTCAAAACGAATCAAAGGATCTTCACAATTGCTGGCACACCATTTAGGTATCTCACAAGCTGTGACACACAAAGCGAACGCAGCGTGTCGCTGGGCGCTGGCGACGCTCATCTGTTTTCATTGCGGCGACATTGATGGAGGTGGCGCTGGTGATCAACTTCCCTTATCTGATGCAGTTCATAGCTGCGCCGGCGCCGCTGCGCTGTCGCCCCTTGATTACTAAACGATGCGCAATTGATATGCGAGCATTCGGTTAGCAGTGTATTCTCAGTGATCGCTGCATCTGTCAATATTACAAGCTATTTGAAGTTAATCCTAAAGGCGGATACAGACACTGCGAGGCATGCGCCGCGTACGCCTTGCAACGCAAAATAACGCTACATAACTCACACTTCGTTTAAACCTTCACTGCTTATGAATCGTTCGTTAACCGACTGATTCCTATCACCGCCCGGACCCGCCATCACAAATATAACTAATTGAATACTAAACTACACAAATTATGCCGTTTAAGGACTTTTAACTAATTTGTCGATTCGTATCGTTCCCCCTTTGTAATTGTAGGACCCTAGTGATTTAACTAACTACCTGGTGACATCCATGGGTACATTATGGCTTTTTAATTCTGTCAAGTGGCGCCCCTATGGCCGCCCACTGTCCTGCCGGTACCCAAATGTCCGTTGTTTATGTTTTCAATTAATTCGTTAATGTCCCGCTGGCTGGCGAGGGTTACGTTATCAGCGTCATCACAATGCGGACGTTTTTTTGGGTAAAGTGTGTCTCGACTGTGAACGGTTATTGTTTTGTGAGAAAAAACGTGTGATTGATTGTATTGCGGGTGTCTTATGTCAATTTAGGGGTGTAAAGTGTATGATAAGGTAATTCCGGACCGTTTATTTATTTCCTTCTAATTAGGACCATCATAATTATATATTTTGTGCATATTTTGCTGAATGTGGTTACCCACTACAATAATTCAAACTAACTAATAAACATGCTTTACAAGATAACTTTTAGGGCAACATTACATCAACAAGAGACAATGTGGCAAACTAAAGCTTTCCGGGTGATAAGGTTTCCAAAGAACCGATAAACGGGCAACATAATGTGACACATTCTGGCCTGGAGTGCTGCTCACTTCGAAAGGACCCCATGTCGTGAAGATTATCCAGATTGCCACAAGTCCTCAGTAAAGCTATAATATTAACATTTAAACAGCGCATTTAATGGAGGAATTAATGACTTTTAAGCAATCACACTTTTTGCTCTCAATCATTGTAGAGTCATTTGCAATGTACGAATATTGATGAGTCCTGAGTGAGTCTTCGCCGGCGGTACCGCCGCGGAGGTATACCGTTAATGGCAAATACCTGTAATTTCCCGGTATTTGCGATCAATGGACGATGGACGGTTCTTACCGTGGTCCATTGACGCATTGTTCAGTTTTTGTGGTGGCCTGGTTCCCGGAGACGATGGTGCCACCCACCTGAATGCGAGGTTTGGATGGGATTTAATGAATATTAGGGAAATGCCATAGAGCCCGGGGCTTACGTAGATGTAACATTTAGCAACCGATGAGATTCGGTAGAAAAAGATGATGTCCTCAGCTGATACCGCTAAGCTGCTAAGAAAGAAAGAAAAATCATTTATAACTCCATTGTATTATTCCCTATTCCCTTCATAATTAATATCTTTCAAAAGATTCAAATACAAACAATCATTTAACTAATATACGCACTACCCTCAGACTATTATCGATCATTGATCACAGTAAGACAGCGTTATTAGTTGCGTACGCGTCACGATGCATGCGGCGCGCGCGCAGCCCCACTATTATCAATTAACTTATATTTTTATTGGTTCAAAGCGATTAACCGCCTCTAGGAATGGATACGGCGCGTTATATTTTATTCTTACTCATTGTCTCAACGACGATAATTAAGTTTTTTTTTGGCACAGCCATGTGTGCCAATCTATGTACTAATTGTTAGGTCGACAGCCATATATGGAAGCAATTATACTTTTATGAAATTCATAACAATATTTTGTAGTGAATTAATTGAATACATACATTCATTATGAGACAATGTACGAATGTCTCATTAATTTAAACATATTATGTACTTATCGCATTACTTCAGTTTTGTGGGGCGGTAGTGGGTCTGCACTGTGCGATGTCTGCGCGGCGCCCGTGTCTATGGTCGCGACCGGCGCGGGCGCATATTGAACAGCGGCCCACCCGCACTCATGGCACGTATTAGTCCCGAGGACCACGATACGCAGTAACACAACGGAGATGAGTAACTGGTGATTTACTGACTAATTAGGTAACTATTTGTTTATTAATTTTTAATTGACTAATTTATTGAGTGTGACTTGAAAGTTGGAACATTTGTAGGAATTTATAGGAAAGCGCTCTGCTTATAACAGGTTCCTAACGCTAATCCTTCCACCTTTTCTGCTCAGCTCGAGAAGCAGCAAGGAATTTGAATACCAAGCTAATAAGAATAGATTGGTAATAATTATTTTAATTAATCTAGGCTTAGATTTTACCTACTACTACTAATACTTACCTATAACACTATCTGTCTGTACTGTACTATTATTAAATTGAAAAAAAGCCGTGTCTGTACATTGAAGATATTCCGAAAAACCAGGATACGGTACTAGGAGGTAATGCCCAAAAATTTCATATCACGCAAAGATGTGGTTTTCACAGTTTGGTAGCTTGGGGCCCAACTTGGGAATGAACCAGAGATACCTGCAGCTTGACATCTTCGTAGTACTAGCCACCCTACACTAAGGGGGTCATATAAAATGGCCAATATATTGTAGTCCACGCAGACGGAGTTGCGGGCAAAATTCTAGTTAATAAATATAATTAATTAATTGTGCCAATGAACTAATTTAGGTGTGCCCCTCACTGTGTGGCGGGCGATACCGGGAAGCGCGGCGGGTCCGGGATTCCGCGCCGCCTGTCCGGGATTCTTGTCGTGTTCCCGTCCTTATCGCGGACCCCGCGTTTTTGCGCAGCCCTACGTTACTATTAATTGATTGGAATTACTTAAGTATGTGTATTTTTTGTACGTGCGCTATCGCGCCAGCCCGGCGGAGTATGCCTCTAGATCTAAATGAATTACCCGCCAAGCCTACAGCTAAAGTTGTGGCTAAGATATGCATTATAGTAGGTAAGTATATCTTTCTGTACCACTTTGCAACTAAAAACATACCAAAACTGTCTATTAGGCCTCATGTTGCAGCTTTTGACTACGTTATAAAGTGTTATACTTAACACTATTATTGATTATAATTATTGTAAATGTGAGTACTATGTGGGTTATTATGTTACTGTTATAGATCTCAAGCTCAGTCTGACAGTTTGAGTACCTACTTTAGGGGGCCTACCCAAATGTCCTTTCTGATGGTAATGTTCGTCGGGTCGTTGAGCTCCCTAAGTCTGGGTTGAGCTACCACGATACCCGGCACATGCGTGCACAGTCAGGTCAGGTCCACTCAAATCTGTATGGCTCTTTCCTCTAAAGGCCATTTCAGACTAACCTGCATGGTTCTTACACAATTTATCTTAATTGTCTGGACTTTAAAAGAGACATCAACCTTTGAGTTTGTTTCGGTGTTTCTTCTCAAAGGTAGTCATATAGGAAACACCGAACTCATCTAGCTTAAAAAAATGTTTTGACGTGTAAAAGTGTTATTTTTAACCTATTTACAAAATAAATATCATTTATCATTTATCATTTAACATATTTGGACAATCGATAGGTAAAAACAAGTTAATGGTAAAGAAACTGTTTAATTTAGTGTTTATTAACCATACCGACACCACAAGTTTCACCTTACTTATATGGTACAAAGTGTATCTATGTGTATAGTAGGTCCACACAACCGCGACCGATGCCGGTACAGCTCCATATCGGAGGTTTGCGTGCCCCCGTGATTAAACAATCAAATAATCATATTAATCACAGCGCGCGCGCAGCCCGCCGCACATGCGCGGTGATGCGCGCTCACACACATATACGTCGATGTCCGGACAAGAGATTATAGCGATCTTATACACAGATTATAATAATATCTGAATATTTGCAGATGTGCAACTACTTATTTATCACTATGGAATTACCTATGTTGACTATGAATACAGATAAACTTGGTTTGGTGTTTACTCTAATTGAGAAGTCACTCAGTCAGAAATGGAAAGCTTGAAAGCTTGATGACAACATAATTCGTTTAATAAAATTATTTTTGTTTCGTTTGCGCTTTAATTCTTAGGAAAAAGCTTCCATCACTTATAGAACAATGTAAGGATTTTTATTCCTTCCTTAACTAAAGTCCTGAAAACTTTTTAAGGTTTGTTTGTTTAGATTACAGTAGGATTACCTACTGCAATTTAAAAAGAGTTACCTACCTACCTTACAAAGTGAACTGGATTCGCCAGCGCTGCCTGTCTTCCCTTGCGAGGGACTGATACAAATAATTTTTGGAATCCACACTGCCGAGGCCCAATGATCCGAGAATCACACGAAGAACGGGAAGAAGAAATTTAGAACCCGGTTATAATCGTTGACCTTAAATTATATCAATAATTACACGGTATCTTAGAGCGTTAACGAATAGATGATCTACAGAAGATCGTCTAGTCTCATCTGCACAGTCTCTCTTCAAGTAGTTCACACAAACGGCTGGAAGGTTTCGTTAAACAATAGCCTCTCATTACGTCATCGGTGCCCGTGCGCTCGCTGCACAACCACGTGGGAACGCGGCACAGAGGGACCACTTCAATTAAATATTTGGGGAATGGAGGAATGAGGTGGAATGTCCCTCCTCCGACCGGACCGGGTGGTATTATCTGGTTGGCCACTGCCCCGACGGTTGATGTCGGTTGTCTGTAATGCGGTGTAGGATTCATGACGTCAGATGTATTGTAGTGACATCTACAACCTGCTGGCTGTCTAGCTAGAAGTAGATAGTATAGTACTCGATGTAGTAGGTGTCACTGTCGCTACAAATACATGGATTGAAGCTACACTAAATAGAATGGAATTGTCTTCCCGACTCACTCCAGCTTTGGTCTGGATGTTACGAATCTGGTTCACACTAATGATGCCAAACATGGAACATGTCCAAAAAGGACTGTCTGTCGCCTGGGTTCTTAGGTTAGGTTAGTTATTAGTTAGTATAAAGCTGGCGAGTAAGATGGTATGTGTCAAAGAAATCGAGTAGTAATCGAGAGATAAGCAGCACGGTGAATTGTGAAGTTAACTAACTGTTGCTGAAATTGGATTCTACTGCAATGCGTTGTCCTTGCCATATAGTGCGTTGTCTCAAAAACATAACTCATGGGGACTACACAGCAAACCTTCTATACTCTTTGTCGTGTGACCGCGGCCTATTACAGCTCCAGTGTGGGCCTGTGGTTAGCTGCGCGCGCGCACGCCGCGTGTGCTTTATGCTTATTAAACTGAATCCAATCAGCCGACGCCTCGGATCATAAGTTAATTAGAGATACTGTGGCATTACGTAAGACTCGCTTCCGGTGCAGCGAGGATCAACACTGATTACCAGAAGATTGTAATGATTACGTATTATCTTGTAACACTTGATACACGCCGACGCGACGGCGGGATGGGATAATCTTTTGGAATTTCAATAGAAATAACAATATGCTCTCAAGATCTGACCTTAAGTTTTAGGCTGTGAGATAAAGTACATTACATAAAAACCGGCCAAGTGCGAGTCGTACTCGCGCACCGAGGGTTCCGTATCATATTTGGACGTATAAAGTGAAAAAATCCGGACCGCATAACTAAGTTTGTTTGTGAAGGAATTTTGATGATTTTGAAAAAACTGTACTAGTTAGGAACATCGTTTTATTTTTGGTGCCATATTTGGGTCAATTCCTATCAACCCTAATTATTTCAGATTTTTCGCCCCGCAAACTTCGGAGATAAGGGGGGGGGAATGGTATTTTTTTGGACATTTTTCATCATATGTCGAAAACTGTGAGACATAAAATAAAATAAAAATATATTTTGAAATGTGCAGATCAAGCCCTTTCATATGATATGTCACTTGACCTAGTAACCCCACTTTAAAATTTTGGACCCCCACTCCGGCCCCTTTTGCAATGAAAATAAAAATATTTTTGGATTTTTTTCATTTGCAATAAAGTTGAACAAGCATTCTTTATAACTGTTCCAAATTTCAAGTCGATAGCATAAGTAGTTGCTGAAATAAGCAGGTGTGACAGACAGACAGACAGACAGACAGACAGACAGACAGACGAAGTCGCACCATAAGGGTTCCTTTTTTACCATTTTGGTACGGAACCCTAAAAAAGAACACAGTTAAATCAATTGATATTTTCTTTAAAGGAAAATTAAAAACATTCTCAGCACACTTTTACCATTTTTGAAAGCCATAAATGTCTGTAAAAATTGTTTAGTTTTTATCAACAACAACAACAACAATGGAATTAAATGAACTGGCCAAGTCTATGTCGGACCACGTGCAGTGTTCCGACGGCAAATGTACCCTAGGTAGGTAGTAGGTACCCTAGAAGTGCACTAAGGAGGAGTTTTTGATATTCCATTCCTAAAGGCGTGAACCATATAGGCGATAACCACCATTGCATTGTTACCCACTTCCACGCGGACGGAGTCGCGGGCCCAGCTATTCTTAGAGCTAGTTCAGACATGGCGAAATCCGTGCGGATGCAAATCGCGCGGTTAAACCGCGCGGATCTTATTTACATTAACGCCTATGATTCGTTCATACCTGTCCACGCGGATTAACAATCCGCGCGGCTACCGCCACTCAACCGCTAGAAAATGAATTCGGCGGTCGCCGCTCGGATCTATTTACTTGACGTACCTAGAGCGCGTTCAGTTGCTCCGCGGAAGCCGCGCGTATCGGACGGTGACAATGGATTGCTTCGACACCGAGCTATTTATCGATGAGGTGGAAAAGAGACCTGCTTTGTGGGACATCGAATGTGTGGAATATTCTAATAAAATTATTATAAATGGAGCTTGGCAGGAGCTGGTGGAGATTTTTGGAGAAAATGAGAATTCTTTGGAAAAAAAAGGTTATTTTACGGAGCAACAAGTACACACATATTGCTTCTTCGACTTCCATGATTGAACTGGAATGACTGGGATTACGGCACTCCGCATTTATATCCGCGCCTGTCTGAACACTTGCATTTAGAACCGCGCGATTTGCATCCGCACGGATTCCGCCATGTCTGAACTAGCTCTTAAGTATTACAAAGTTATTTTTGCGATTCGTTAACTCAAAGTTAGTAAAACTAAGAACTGTTATAGTTTGATCATTTCTGTCTGCCTGTCACATCCTCGTGAAATCTAAAATGGTTAACCGTGAACCGTCATTAAGGCGTGTAGTAAAATTCATTCATGTGTGCCCCCCAAATTTTTTTTTTTTGTAATTTTAATTCCTTTACCTGCGAAACTTTACCTACACATTATAAAGTGATAACAGTCTCCGGGTAAAATCGCTGTGACATACGGACGAACGGACAGAGCGAAATTATAAGGCTTACATTATTGCCATTTGGTTACGGAACCATAAAACATGATGGATGATGGATGTCGTTTTATAAGAAAAAGCACCCCTACATTGTCAAATTCATTGCTTCGTTTCTGGTGAGCTAAAATTAGCCACCACTTATGATGGATAAGATACAATTATTATTCAGAGGCAACTGGATCGGTACGCGATGCGCAAGCGCAGTTCGTTTTAACCGAGCTGTGTCACAGAGCAGATAGATACAGAATGTTCACTAGACACTACTCTTTCTATGCTTCCTACCCGGCTCCCATGTTCTAAATATAAAAAAAGGAACTTAAATAAGAAAAAGACTTAGAGGTCGCCAGTAGCGCGTGATAAGATTACGAGAGAACGCCGACACTACACCGAAAGACTGAACTCCAAAATTACTTAATTTCGACGAGACTCATCACTGACAGGACTCTTTGGGACTTTTCGCCACAGGACTTATCACCGACGCAACTTAGATCCGATAGCCAGATATTACACTTGGAGGTTCAGGGGCGTAGTCTTCCGCAAAGAAAAAGAAATAGAAAACCAATAGTTGCTGAAAAACGCACGAGCCGAGCGAGCGAAGCGATCGGTGCCGCGGCAACAGCCAGCGAGTGCTAGAAATGATTAGCCAACCATATTATGTTTATTAGAAACCAAAAGTATCTGACTATCGGAGATAAGTTGCGTTGGTGATGAGTCCTATGGCACGTGTTAACGTTAAGTCTTGTTTGAGTACAGTCTTTCGGTTTAGAGTCTGTCGGCGTTCAGTCACGCACTCTGCCAGATTGCTCTATAGGATGAGAATCTGGTAGTGAATTTTAAATCACTCGCGTTTTGTGTTTTCTGTATTTTCCTGTTGTGTGGCAGTCCACGAAGATTGTGTAATGACCAGTATGGCTTTACATATTATCTTATTATGTAATGTGTGTACATAGGTTAATGTTACCTATTGTTTTACTGCCACGTAATCAAATTGGGCACTTCCCGTGAACGTTGAGAACTGTACTTAAACTGGACTTTCGAAGAGAATGTAAGTTTAGTAATAGATAAGTACCTAACCTACCTAGGTACAAGCTTAAACCTAAAGGCAAATTGTAATAGGAACTCATAGTCGCATTAAAAGCAATACTGCATCAAAAAGTCATAAACTAAAAAAAAAATAATTTGTTAGGTAGGTACAATAATTAATATTCTACAGGTAGATAGACTCCGTGAAACAGTTATTGAAAAGGAAACAAAAATTATAGAGTAGCAGCGAGAACATTTAATTAATTGTAATGAGGGACTATTACTACGGCAGGTGACACCTGACAGTTATAGAGACATTAGTCCGCTGTCATCACGTCACACTCGTTTCATGCGATCATGGAACATCAGCGATGTTGTGATACAACAATAGTGTAATTTAGGGGACACGGGCACAGCGCGGCGCGGCCGGTCGTGAACGTGTTATTAAGGGCCGGCGCATAATGCGCGTACGCAAATCACGGCGCTCCCGCCCCGGACGCCGGATCAAAATAATTGCACCCGCGACCGCCGCGCCGCCATTATCTCAAACTATACACAATTACTGACCGCTGCCGGCACCGCGCGAATGCTAGCGACAACCCAGTCTCACTACAGCTGCAGTATGCGCATCGTCCATCGATACATTCATGCAAGACCCTTTATAGTTTCGAGTACTTAGCCAGAGAGGTATAGTGTTGTAGTTTAGCCATCGTTTCGTGGTACGGAGAAAGTTATTCGTCGTGCTCATTACAATATTAATCAATGCTTTCACATCCAGGGCCCGGGATAAATATAACCGATGCAGAATATTCTTTAATATTAGTTGCGCAATAGTAATGCGCAGGTGGGCGCTACAAATGATAGTCTGTGTTTGCACCGAGCGACCGGCGACCGGCGACCGTGCGATACGGCGACAGACACGCACAGATTTCGGGTTAGTTGGTCACAACCTATCATTTGACTGCATTACGCATGCATAATCACACATGATTAGTTTGTTTTTGTACAATGATTTGATACTCGGGAATGACGAAAGTCTCACATTTCCGCGTCCGTTGCCATTGTGTAACTAGTTTATGATTTAATATTCACTCGCCGGTTTCGCCACACCGTAGTCGGTCAGATTGTCACTATACTAAACTGTAGTTTATGGAGTATGGAGCCAATTTTTTGCCATATTATGGGAATGTATTAGTTTTCAATAGGTGGTACGAGGAATATAGAGTCGTATGAAACTAGTTTACTAATGGTCGTTCCCAATAACCAATCGATCAGCTCTTTCCCCTACTACCCGAGATAGATGTTTGACATAAGCTCTATAGAAGTAATGTGAAAAATCTATCTCTAGTAGGAAAAAGAGCCGATAGATCGGTAATTGGGAACGGCAATCAGTAGTTCTAGCTACCTTACAATTTCAAATTAGATATTTGTCAAAACAATTGTATGGAATAAGCTTTATTTACTGACAAAATCTAAATGTTATTATTGTTATTAAGTATACAAAGGATTTTCAAAAATCGAATGAGCTGAGTGGGATTTGAACCCGCGACCTCCGCCGTACCGTGGCGTTGCTCCACCAACTAAGCTACCGGGTCTTCCTCGTCTCACTCAAAATCCCTATAAGAAGCTTATCATGTCTCGACATGTTTCAAATTCACAAAAAATATAAAATCTAAATGTTTATTCACGTTATTTTACATACAGTGCGGGAGACGCACTCTTTCTCGTTTATCTTCAGAATTTCCTTTCTGCGGACACTCCCTATTGAGCGAAGTGCACAGTGTTGATAATCCCGTGTTTGCCCAGATAACCTTATTATCGACACTGATATAATAAGTGTTTACTTTACGTACAAGCATGTTACATTAGTGACATTTACCAAATAATTCTGTGAGCTGTTCTTACGACCAGTCTTGAGATAAGTCACGCAATGTTTGACGAGTTAAGTAATTTCAATTACTTATTGTAAGTATTACAAAGTTTTATTTAATAAGTTGATGCGTTGGTAATTTTATGGTGTTTTAAAAGTAAAAGGCGCTCTCTATAGTGGCCTCGCACTAATTCCTCGCAACTGTAGTGTACATCTACCTACTACTAAAAGTAAAAGGCGCTCTCTATAGTGGCCTCGCACTAATTCCTCGCAACTGTAGTGTACATCTACCTACTACTAAAAGTAAAAGGCGCTCTCTATAGTGGCCTCGCACTAATTCCTCGCAACTGTGGTGTACATCTACCTACTACTAAAAGTAAAAGGCGCTCTCTATAGTGGCCTCGCACTAATTTCTCGCAACTGTGGTGTAGATCTACCCACTATCTTTCTATTGCTCTATTAATCTAGGTATTTTGTATATTGGTTGTCTGTATAAGTTTCTGTTATCTTTAAAATGATTCGTTAATATTATTATTATCTAGATAGGTACCTACCTATCTAGATACATTTATGCAAAAGATACCTACGTTCGAGAAGTAGCTTTATAGGGCCGTACCACAAAAAAGATAGACACGCGTTAAACGCGAATGCTACCAAAAATAATACGCACTTGTTTTAGCACTAACTTGTCTAAAACAAGTGTGTATTAGTTTTGGTAGCATTCGCGTTTAACGTGTGTCTATCTTTTTTGTGGTAAGGTTGATAAAGTTTAACCATGGTTAAACGTGGACCTTATAGCGGTGGTATTGTAGCATGTTTCTTACGTCCCAAAGAGAAAGGGTCGCCAATTGTTTCGGGAAGAGGAGTCTTAAAACAGCAAAATAAAATGCAATGGATTATCCAAACCAAAATCCTACTCCAACGTAGTAATTGTTAACGTATCTAAGAAAATAGGTAATTATCCCACCAAAAACATTTTCATGTAAAATGTTGCCAAGACGAGACCATATGGCTCGCATGTAGATCCAAGCTTCTAACTCTACACGCCCTAACTCTACTAACCCTCACTTCACCTTAGTCAAAATATGTGACTTCGAGAAAAGGTAGGTAGTGCCCTTGTGCTTCGCTTGGCGGGGGCACTAGTACTGTGCCCCAAGAACTTAATAATTGGGAACCCTAATGAAAATCTAGTATTGTGAATATTCCCCCCCCGCTATCGGGTGGTACTCCGGCAGTGAGCGGTGCGTGTGTACTGCGCTGCTACGGGCACTTGACTCCCTGTGCCTGTACTCAACGTGCATGAATATGTATTAATACAATGATTGCCCGCGCTTCAGCGAAACGATGATCTATGTCGCTCATTTATTATTACTTATTAGATAGCGATACCTACTTGTGAGTCAACTGAGGAAAATACGGCTCAAAACATTATAGCTCGCTAGATGGCGCTAGAGTATATATTTAAACCGGACAAGACGGGAGAACAATAGCTGTTTCTCGTATTTTAATATCGATATGAACATAAAACGTAGTTGTTTCATGATTAAAGTATATTCTATGCTTTATGTACCTACCTAAGCAAGTAGATTGCTTAGCAGGCAGCCTAGCCTAGCCTAGCCTAGCAGATTGGGTGTTCGCCGTGAACCTAGCTTACAGTGCGAGGTGCTCCTTCACTGTAGGTAGTGACGCAATGGACATAGTTCAAAGTCAGCGACACAAGTCGACTAACATCAGTCCAAAGTTTGAGAAACTTTTATGAGTGAAAACTTGCCAATTATTACTTGCTTGTAACAAATTATTGAAGTCAAAGTCAAAACATTTATTTCAATTAGACCATTTACAGGCACTTTTGAATAGTCAAGCAATAGTTGTCAGTCAGTTTGTCCGTTAGTTGAAGCTAGTTGTCCGTTCCAAAACGTAGATTCCTATGAAGAAGAACGGACAAGAAACTCCATGGTTACTCTTTTTCAACTAATTCAAATATACAATTTCTTTGTTTACACATATGCCCTAAGAGCAGGCGATACTTTGGTAATTAGTATTAAGTATGATATATTTAAAACAATAGGTAATTAGGTTCTACGATATTGAATTATTAAAATTTCGAAATGATCTACTATACCTACCGTAGGCGTGAATACAAGAAAAATCTAAACATATCCTATGGGTAGGCAAAATCCGTCTTTTCCAAAATGCATCTGTAGTTAGGTATGTTTGTAGTCGGCTAGCTAACAATATTGCGGGTATTTAATCTCGCAGCGAAGCTGTTGAGGTGACTTAGATTTAGGAAGCAGTTTCCACTTTGCGGAGCTGAATACCACAAACCTTCGTTCTACACTAAAACATTTGCCATAAATGAAGACAAAATGCCAAGCACCCCAATATTGTTGGTATAACCGGCGCAGTGACAGGCGTTAGATAACCGCGTCGTGGCTGCGGCGCGGCAACGCGCGGCACGGCGCGGCGCGGCGCGGTAAATCACGTGGCGTGTTATGAGGCGCGGCGGCGTGCGCGCGCGCATCGCGATAGCTGACCCACAGCCCGCGGCGAGGACGCACCGATATTCATAAAACGATGCGCGGCTGTAGGGTTGCTCACTGGGCAGCCTAGTAAATCTGGGAACACTAGAAATATTTTGTAAAATGTTACTTGATATAAAACTTGAACTAGAGTTTTAGATGAGAATACATTAGACGATATTGAAATACTATAATACTTGGGATAATAATAAGGACCGTTAGGGAAAGTGGCATGAATCGTATGACTAAGTCAAGCAAAAAAAAATCAGAGATTTTATGCAAATGACCTATGTATGTAAACATCGGTGCAGAATTTACGCAATTTTCAGTAGACAGCCCTGACTAGCCCTTATCACTATGAAACACGTCGCGTTACACATTTTAACATATTTAGCTATGTAGTCGCCGCAGATCGACAATCTCCGGATCCGATACCCATGATACACATCGCGCGATATGTGCCACTTACTGACGATACGGTGGCGCCGCAGCCGCGGCTCAGTCGACTCGATGGACGCCTATCACGCCGGTATCGGTCGATCGGGCAGATACTAAACTAATTACTTATGTAAATTTTATGTTTATGAAATCAGCGATTACCACATACACGCCTTTGTTAACATATTTAATTTTTGAAGTGTTTCAAGCAACATGGGTGTACTTTCCGCATGTCCTTTGTAAAATATTTGCACTTGGCTTTATTTTTCCGTTGCATGTTTTGTTGTACTTTTTGAAGTGTTGGTAATGAACGGCGTGGGGCCGCGAGGATGCTCGCGAGCCTCAATAAATAAATTTAACTAGATTATCAGCGGCCGACCGCCTGCGCAGGCGCAACACTGTAAGTTAGTGCCTGTTCCCTCCGCGAAATACTGAAATTAAATACACGAGTTATTAGTTCACGTTTTATACATATTTACTTCTCTATTTTTTAATGTAAGGTTCTCTATTTACACGAGGGAAATAACTTTATCTATAGCGTTTAATCAGTGTTATCTACTAAGATCACTATCAAATCCAATTTAATCTTATAATAGGCCGTTACCGAAATGATATCTCAATTAATCAAAATACTAAACATAATTTAACTGTGTAGGTGCTACTTACAATCCACCGTCCGGCCCCCAATAGCAATATTCAAGTTCAGAACACATGCTTTATTGCGGTAGGGACCACAGGCAATTACAATACTCCGCGCCTCCGCTGCGCCCGCGCAGCCGTGAGAAGATCCATTCCTTTACTGCGCAAACCCATGCTAAACAATACTGCACCACAAACAAACTAAACCAAACTTTATATTGTCGTGATACGGTACACACTGATGGTCAAGATAACGTGGTATGTAACAGTGCTAAATTGATCAGAGTTTACACAAATATTATTTATAAAAGCCGATTCACGATCTAGTGGTTGCTCTCAATGTGCGCCCGCGCAGTTTCCACCAACTGACAACAGTCTTATGGCTATTAAGCATCTAGTAATAATGTTTGATATCGGATTCAACCAACACCCTTTACATCCTAGAAAACTGAAGCAGAGGCTCAGACTTGCTGGTCTAGCCTAACATGACCTTTTATTTACCGACAAAGTTCCAATCTCAACTTTTTACTGCAGCATCCGGGAACGGAACTTGCGATCATTAGGCCTCAAAGACAGACTTTGACACTAAAAAGTGTAGAACGTGACATATTGATACAAATGTTGTTTGACTTCCAAAGTTATAAGTAGAGGTCGATATTGAGCTGCGCGTCACAATCGATACACTCTTTTTACACAAAATAATTGATCAGATATAATGGGTGGCACTTTATCTTCGACGAAATCTCACGTTTGAATGAATGTGAATGGTTAATTTATTCAACACAGAAACGTTTCCGACGAAGCCATTGATGTTACGCCAGTGTATCACGGACGGCAAAAAGTCGCCGGCTTAAATCACTCGGAGGCAAATGACAAGACGGTGATTACGGCAATTAAAACGCCGCCGATTGGACGCTACGTGGCGAGGGGGGAAACAAAAAGTTGCGTGCGCGCATCCAAGCCCTCATGAATACTCAGACAATGGATCTAAAATTTGCGGGTTATTGAAAAAGCGAGTTTAATGATGCATAGAGCAGCAATGTCGGGAATGTTGCCAGCGATACCAGCGGGAACGTCCGCTGGTATCGCTGGCAGGAACTGGTCGAGAGCTGAGGGTATAGTGGCTGCGGTTCTTATGTCTTCGGTGAACGAGAAAGAAACGTAATGCTATGAAGGTATGCTATTACTCGTAATCTAAGCATGTAAGAAATGCTAATTTGAAACTGCAACAATTTAATCGATTTCTAAAAACGAAATATTTGTAACGATATTTAAAATGTCACTTACGGGATATCTTCCGTGATTATTGATTTGTTTGAGTTCCCGATATTTCGACGCTGTTGCAAGCGCCATGATCGCGGGTTGACTGTCAACCAACATGTCAACCCGCGATCATGGCGCTTGCAACAGCGTCGAAATATCAGGAACTCAAACAAATCAATAATCACGGAAGATATCCCGTAAGTGACATTTTAAATTTAGAGACAAACCGTGAGAGCTTAAAATAATTGTAACGATTCCTGAAATGCGTTCACCCAAGACAACACAAAGACAGAATTGCTTGATTTAATAACTTAACTAAACGTGCTTGCAATAAGATTGTAGCATTTGTAGGTAATCCAGCTGATTGTATCTGACGCTACTTATCGGATTGTTCTTAAGACGAAATGTTGCTGGAATCTTAAATCTATATCTTATCATAATTATTTTCACATAACTGTGTAAAAGCAGTACCTATGCAACAGTATGATCAGGATCACACCCATAGAGTTCTTCGAAGTCCCTATTTTGCAAGTGATTTTACCTAAATGTGTCAATGGAGCCATACATTACGAGTAGGTTGATTTTGTTTCATTCCTAAAAATCTATTTCAACTCTAATGATAATCACACAAGAATACACACAACCTAACATCCATGCAACCCGGCGACGTCCACTGCAGACCGCACCTTTCCCATAGACCAGCCCCAATTATAATAATCTACTCGGAACACAACATTGCATAAGTCCGCTTTCTCAGCGCACTGGTCCGGCGACAATCAGTGCAGTCCGTCCGGCGGCGTCCGGTTCAGGTGGCATTTCCTCGATTATCATGCGTTTAGTTTTTGCGCGCGACAATTACGTCGCATCTGTATGCACGAGGCAGACGCGCGAACAATCCGGCCGCGCCCCGCGCCGCGCCGCACCACTGTCGCGCCGCGCGGCTGACGCAGCAGGACATGTCGGGCTCGTCTTTGGAAATGACACCTTCACGATTTGACAACGTTTTTGTGTCACAAAAATAGTGAGAGGTTTTCGGTTCTGCTGTCTCCCGATTTCTTGCTTCCCCTTCAGTTGAAACATCAACCAAGACTTGATACATTAAAAGTAATTTCTGCGACTGACGATACTATAATAATTAAGTCCTGGGCACCATGGACAATCAGCACTCACTGATCTTCTCACCACGATTTGGGATTTCTTCTCTGGATCACACCTACAAGGGAAATAGGAAAGACGAAGGAAGACAAATAACACTAGTTGCAGTGGTGATGCTTGGTAATATCAACCTATCTGCGGAGCTTATCGCATTCTACCGTGGATAATGGGTTTCTTTTCAGAACCCTCGGTTAAATGGTTGGTGACAGTAAATTAAAGTGACCCCCTTGCACTGATGGTACTGTCCACTGACCTCAAGCATTTAGCACAGACAGTTAAACGGTCGAAATCTCGATACCTGCGTATCCTCGGAGCATTGATTAGCGGGAATCTTTATAAGCAGGCATGGTTCATATTTTGCTGAAGAACCTCTGCAGCTGTACTACTGCGTGGTGTGCGTCAGCGCATGTGTTGGCGCGGAGCGTGTTTTTGCGCATGCGCGGCGTGCCGGCGGCGTGGGAGCTGCGGCCGGCGCGCGCGCACACCACATCCCCACCCCCCGCACCCTGCAGCTCGTCAGCACAGAATTAACATTTCATCGCGGACGCTCATACGAACATGTGACTGACGAGCATTCAAAAATGCTTAGTTACAGCAGGGGCTGTTGAAGTTATTATAATTGGCTTCCATTCTGAACCGACTTCAAAGCGGAGAACGTCTTTCAACACATTTGAAACACATCTCATTCAAAGCAACACCATTTTTATATTAAGTTCTTTAATTTCGTAGTAAAATAAAAACATTAATAATTATCAATTGCATATCATCAAAATAATCATTACCCACTTGTTAAGTAGCGGTTAAACGGGCTAGTTTTTTGACAATTTCTTGCTGCAATTGTATAGCCGTGAGTTGATATCTATATGGTGCAACTCAGAAGAATAATTGCCGCAATCTTGCCGTATCGCCCGGTAATATTGCAATGAAATTAAATGATGGTACATCACAATAACTGCTGTACGATATAGATCTCAACTGGCTATACAATTGCAGCAAGAAATTGTCAAAAAACTAGCCCGTTTAACAGCACCTTTAGCAAAACATATTTACGAACTTCTATAACATGTGACAGGTTAAAACAATAATAAATCCTACAAATATACAATTTTGACAATCATTCAATTCAATCATTGAATTTTATTTAGTGTTTGTCAAGACGTATGACAAGAACGATTATGAAGCGTATTGTGCAAGTGTACACCTACGAGTATGTATAAGATCAGAAAAAGTGTTAAAACTGAGTCTGTCCAAAACAGGTGAGTTTTTCTTTTTATTTGACTGATTAATTCACCCCAACTCGGCAATTTATCATCAGATTCATCTTATGTCACACAAACCCGACCATGAAATATAAATGAGTTACTTTATGCTAAAAACTTCATACCTTCCATACATTAATATGAATTTATGCACTCAGATGACTTGCATACAATGAATATTTTATTTATTCAAACTGACCAAAAACTTGCTCGGAATATTCGGCTGGTCGCATGTCGGCCAGCTCGGCGGCAAAAAGTGGCGCATTCAAACGATGTGCCCTTGTTAGGAGCGGGTTCGACTCCATTCAGTGCAGTATCGGCCGAATGGCTTCATGCGCGCCACCGTTAGCGTCATTACGTTACAGTAGGTGTGCGCACGCGCATACCTCGCTAAGGTGTGAACAAGTTGCTTACCCGGGAGCTGCTTCCATTCGCGTGCCCGCCGACTCCTTGTGCAGATAGAACAAAAAGGAAGTGTTGACGCAGGCCTACACTAATCGGAAACATCCAATTATTTTCGATTTCATTGCTGTATTGTTTTTTTAAAATTCATTAATAGTATTAGATTATGTTATCTCTATTCCGAGCTGCATTAATATTGTAATTTAACATCCACTTAGCCGCTCAATCATCAGTGCTGAATCGGTTATGCTTATATGGTGTAATTGGTTTGGCACCGCAGGAATCTACATACAATATGTCCATATCAGTAGATAAGGACAACTATGTGAGCCAATTAATTGAACGCCGAGAATAGACGAGGTGGTTAGTTAGTTACTGCCGGTCTGATGAAAGGAAGCATGGCAACGTTTTTTGACCAATTAACATAAATTGCAATAGACTTGCATTTACCGCTGTAATCACTTCAGAGTTAATTAAGTATAAACATAATGAGGATGAGAACGAACTGCTGTGTAGATACATCAACGTTAATTAACTCAACATTTCATCAAACGTAAGCATAAGCAATTATTGCAACTGCTTCAGAAACCTACCATTGCAGTTATCATGTAAGCTATAAGCATAGATAAAAGTAAGAGCATTCAAAACAATTGCCGATCCGCACAAACAAAGGGCAGGCGAGAAATTCAAATGAGTTAGAATTCCTCTCATCAAAACACGACCACGTCTCCGATAGACAGGTCGGCAACGCAAAACAGCAGGTCGTTGCGGACGCACGGACGGAATGCGCCGCGTTCGGTGCGCGGTGTGTCAAAGCGATGCGCCCGCGCAGCCGCCGCCGGTCATTTAAATATCATCGCTACTCATATTTGGAATGCCTCCGCTTGCCGTTCGCTTGTTCGCCTCAGGATTAAGCGACAAAAATTGCTTCATTTTTTGTTGGCACCCATTAACTTTGACCTTGCTTCAAAAGCTGCCACATTGTGTTTGTTATTTAGAGCGTTTTAGGGTATGCGTACATTGTTACATTAATTTAGGTCGGTGTCTTTTAGTTGTAGAGGATTACCAAAAACAGCTGATTGAGTAATAATCTAGTGTTCAACTTTTGTGTCACAATAATAAATTGTACCAAGCCACAGAATACTAATCAAGCCTAATTAACCATCAACAACTCAATCTGCATCGCATCAAGGGATGATTATAAGAAGAGTCGAGGATAACATTAGGTATTATGATGCCTGAATTATGGTTTGTAGTTTTAGATGCCTAGGTCGTATTTTGTAAAGAATGACTGGTAGAGAATGTCTCTTCGCAAAAAGTTGCTAATAATAATGACTCAAAAATGAGGAAGTGGAAGAGACGTTTAGGGCCGTACCACAAAAAAGATAAACACGTGTTCAACACGAATGCTACCAAAAATTATACGCACTTGTTTTAGCACTAAGTAACTTGTCTGAAACAAGTGTGTATTATTTTTGGTAGCATTCGCGTTTAACACGTGTTTATCTTTTTTGTGGTAAGGGTGTTAATGTTTAGTTAGCTCTGGGCATTACTGAAAGCTATTAAATGTATAATAAGTTAAAAATAAATGGAAATGTGTAAAGTCACCGAGTCCCCCACCCCGTGGCCGCGTGCCCGGGCCCCGGGTAGGGTAACGTGATGTTGATCGTAACCCGAGCCCAACACTTTCGTCATCAATCACTACCGCACACACACCGCACTAAATGTATGTCGCCGTTCATGTTGTGATATGACGAAACCATTATTTGACGACAGTCTGTAGGGACTGAGCTCACATATGGACTGACATAGTTTGTGTTCGTTTAACAGTATTTTTTATGTAACTTTAATAATCCTGTTAATATATTGGGTGTGAGTTTATAATAACGCTTTGGAACGGGCATCTAGATTCATCTTGCTGACTAATTGACTGACATTGACCTTGACAATCTAAAAGTACCTACCTGTACCTACCTACAGATCAACAAACTTCTTTATCTAAAGTTAGCCGTTTGAATGTGCTATGGAGTGTTTAGGGTGTAAGTTGTCTATTGCGCAGACAAACTGCTTCAGAGCGGGCCAGAAAAGTCTGTTGATCTGTAGGTGGTCTAACTGAAATAAATGCTTTGACTTGATTTTGACATAACTTTGATGGCATCTACCCTTAAATATTTCAATGTTTAGACTTTTGGGTAGTCCAGCTAAACTTCGCGCGTTAGTTGGGCATATACTTACGGAGGACTTTTTAGGGATAATGCTCACCAAATGCGCATCTTAACATTAGACGGAAGAGTCGATATGCATAGAGTGCAGGCCATAAGTTCATAACCATACGATTCGAAATCCTCCTGATTGCAGATCCTATGCGTGTACGTGTATCTTTTTGTGACGGCGGCGTGGCGGCCAAAATAATTACACCACAGTATTAGGTATACATAGTAATAGTATGATCAAATTGTGTGGTATGTAACACAAACACCGGTACAGAGTACTTACATTGTAGTGAAGCGAAAACAAACAAACAGAAACTCCAGCATAACAAAAACTCCCAAATCGTAGAACATCCATCATATTTATACAATACATATCTGTATAATTAAAATGGACCGTCAGCCTATAATGCTCCTAATAGTATAATTTTGTACTAATAGCGGCTCGTATTCAAAGGCGCACGGCACGGCACGGCACGGCACGGGAGGACGGCAGCTCGCGGCACGGCGCGTAATGGCGCGGCCCGGAGCGGCCCTGCGCGCGCGCATCGATTAAGCTTAATTTGTAACAATTATCGCCGCGGCATAAACACAATAGTTAAATTCGGTAACACCTTCATTAATAGAGTAATTCTTTCGACCTCGCTCCTCTGCCGAACGATTCCAAACTCTATACCGTAAGGTTTATAGGAGTGATCTTGCATTGTGTTGTCCTCGGGCCGGCGGAGGTGCCGTTATTAAAAACGCATTAGGAAGATTCTCAAGACGTACATTTATGTGACGTCGTCTAATAATACCAGTCCCGTGTCTGTTTACAGCGTTATACAATAATAACTATTATCTTTATTATATCCTGCTGTTTTGCCGTTTAATGAGCCCTAACTGACATTTAAGATATTTACGAAATACACGAACTTTATCTAGTTCTCGGTTTAATAACGCCTAATAATCTCGTTTATGAGAATCAATTGACACTAAATACGTCTTAAATTACAAGTCAATGAAGTTAGTAATCATCATATTTAACAGCTTCATTATCACAGATTGTAGTAATTGTTCACGAACATTAGCAGTAAGTATTTAAATAATTCACAATATTCAGTCTCCAGACAGTCGGTGGAATTAAACCAACATGCAGACGGAGGTATGCTAATCGATGGTCGAATACTTAGCTAAACCATTTAGTTCCAACTCGCCCCACATCGACCCAAATTATAGTAATTTGAATACGGAGCTTGATTAATGAACAGCTCCCAGTCCCTTCTAAGATCCCACGTTAATACTAACAAGTTGGTCGTAATTTGGTAAATTGCTCCCAAATAACAGTCCGTCTGAGTGATACAAATTGTACGGACCAATGTTTAGAAAGCAGCTTCACATCGACAAGGACCGTTACGACCGTACGTAATAAATAGTGACATTACAACATGATACATCGAGTAGGAAATGTTTCAATATTTTCCCAAGAGGTGCACGTGACAAATGGTGGGTGACCGGCTCATGCATGTGCATAGGCTGGCTGCAGGCGCGGCGCGGGCCGGCCGCCGCCGCGGGTAATTGTCGCGATTCCCAGCGGCCGGCGGAGACGCCGCGGTTCCTTGAACCGCGCACGGCGCCGGCGCCGCGCACTCCACATGAATGACATACTTGGACGTCCATTGAGCGGCGCCACTCGACCACTGCGGCTATAGTCGCTGATAACAATCCACAGCTCGGGGCGCTATGTTGCGTCAGGTTGGGAGGTTAGTTACTTGGCAGTATCTAATGAGTTTCTTGTAGTTTCGCGACAGTAATCATACACACATCAAAAAAAGTTTGCGATCACTTTGAAAACTCAAAATCTTTTTTGTTACGGTAGATTATATTATGATTTAATCTATCTGATGAGTGTATATAATCTATATAAGGACACGAATCTAATGTATTGTGAAGAATATTTAATTGTAAACAGGGGGAGTCCAACTTAATGGCGAAAGGGTTTTACTTGTAAGGTTTGCGGATGATAAGGCAGCTGTTGTCGGAGATGAATTATAACCTGTTGCTCTTCTGCTGCAATAATAAAGTATTATATTCTATTCTTAACAAAATGGATAACATCTTTAAAGAAACAATATACATACTTACATAAAGAAGATCAACTCACTAATTACCTACTTCAAAAAATATACCAGTAGGTATATAAGATAATTAAAATGAATAACAAAGTTGCAGACCAAATTTCAAGTTTCAAGTATTTGGGAATTCACATAACATTTGACTTTAGGTGTAGGTATTATCGATAATAATTGCCGCATAGAAATGGCTAACCGAGCAGTCTAATCACTTCTTTAAATTAAAATTAAACAAATATCCACAAACGCTCCATTATAATAAAATGTTTGGAACATAGCTTTATATGGGTCCGAAATGATCGACTCAAGACAGAAAAAGATTAGAAAAAAAAAGCTTTTGAAATGTGGTGCTGGCAAATAATTGAAGAGATTAATCTGGACGAAAATAAAGACCAACGAAGAGGTACTAGTAACGGTAGGTAATATCTATTCTACCAAAGAATAGACAAAGTTCTTTCCATCCAACTCGTCATCTCTTCTGCCCGAGCACGCGGCGACCCGTGCTTGGCTTAACAGAGTTTTGTTTACTAAAGAATCGGAGACATTTTCTTCTCTTCATTGTATGCATAAAATGGTACAAATCTTTCTACAATCTGTAATTTTGTCTATTCTTCTGTCGGCAAAACCCGTTTCTATTGTGATCATGTTTATGGTTATGCTACGCGTGCTGGTAGATGCTGCATCGACTAGAGCGTAGCTCCTATATACATAGAGAGAGAGAAAGAGAGAGAGCACCGATACGCTTTTGAACTATCCGAGAATTCAAACGATAATATACGAAGACGGGTTTTATGCTTGCGTACATCAAAGAAGAACCAATCAAAGTTTGAATACGAAGCAGTGAACGCGAAGGAATGCAGATCTGCAATCTGTGGTCCTTAGCCCCTCAGGGCAGACGCACTCAGACGTCAAATAATTATTGAAGTGGACGCTAAGAGTGCGCCATAAATATTAATAGAGCGCTTAGATAATTATATTCTATGTGTGTCGCGGCATGCGTCGTTTTTGTCGCGGAACAAACGATCTCATTCCTAGTGCCGGCCACATTCTCCGTGTTGCGCACACTTGCTAATGAATTATATTTTTTCCTCGTCTGTCAATCATATCTGTTAACGGGTACTGGGAACCGGACGGCGGCGCCGGCGCAGGCTCACACGCCTGGACGCCGAGCTGTAACCACTCTCACACACTAATAAATGTCTAAGCCTAAGGACCAAAAACCAGCGAACCAAGCGAATTAATTAAAATTATATCAAAAGGGAGGTTACCTAACAACACAACACATTTCCATAATAATTATATCCTTATCTGAAACCCCAACGTTACCGCACCTCTGTCGCAGAAATCCAGTGTGTGATTAACTCACACAGTGGACACCCGTGTCACAACTGACACGCCCATCGGTGCATGCTTACAATGTAGTACGTGTACTGACACAAGACGCGACACTGTGCCGCTTGTTGGAATGCCACCACTGGTCGGAGAGGTTGGGAGCCTTCACAATATGAGATTGAACCGATATTTCCCATTAGAGTTTTTGCTATGATAGTGTTATCTGCAAAAGTCAATTACGGAGTTTTTACTAAACAACCAGTCCGAGCAGAGAATATGTCAAGCTGTCGGGCCCCTCTGAGATCTTGTTCTGAGATCTCGTGATTTATAAAGAATACTGAATGATTAATTCAATACATTCACTAGATCTATAATATTTATATTGAACTAGCTTTCTCATGCTTCCTGTAATGAACTGAAATTAATGATTGACTGTTGATCCAGGTTAGTTTATGGATAAAGATTCTTAACTATCTTTTTTAAGCGTGTGTTTAAGCTATACTGCACGTAGAAGTGGAAATTATTTTACATAATTACTTAACTTTAACTATAAATTCATATTAAAATAAATAAATAACATATAAAAAGTTCGAGATTTGCGTGCGATGGCATTTGCTCGGTATAAATACTCGTTTATATGCAATTAATATTCTTGGGCTATAAAGCAAACATAATAAAGCTTGAGTGACGGTGTAATTGTTTAGTATTCATTAACTAGCGAAGGTATAAATCAGCTGCAAAAAGCGCGCGACATGTAAATGTTAGCCATTAATCTAAGTATCGCATATGGTTTGTGTGAGCGCCATACTCATACTCACGGTGTGTGTGTATGAGTATCAATATTAATGCGCCACGATACGTATCACGCCGGTCGGCGTAGCGTGAATGTTAAAAATTTGCAATGACATTCTGCTAATTACCGTGCGGTGCAGACGCGACGCTCCATCAGTACGCGACATACATTACTTGGCAGCCATCATCAATATTTTCTGAACACGGGAGAGAACAATCAGTGTTGCACAAACACGTGATATGACGGTAGTGGTGTGACATGTGTGTGTGTGCGCGGGCGGTATGTGGCGGTATGGTCTCACGGCGTTTCCCACGGCACAGATGCCCTTAAACGTTGGCTGCATGCGCCCGCGCATGCCCGCCACTGCCTGCCAATGCACTGTGCGTACAGATCACTCTAAATATTGATTGATTTCACGAATGCATATATTATTAATTGGGATACTTTTAACCGTTTTGGTCTAGTGTTCGAGAAAAGTTAATAGAGAATTCTTGTGGATAGATCTAGCTACATCGCTGATGATCTACTCTGGGCTACACCATCTTGCGAATAAAAACAGTAAATAATATAAATTAATATTATATGTTTCTTCATGCAGTCACTTTCATCCCTCTGAAAAACCGTCATATTTTGAACCCCCACTGCAAACAGAGGGGTGTTATAAGTTTATTTTATCCTCTGTTCCTTGACTGCTTAGGTACTTCATCGCACGGTCACGTCAATAGACGACGACACGCTCACAGCCATGACACGTTGCATGACAAATCCCATTACAGTTTAATAGTCTTAAAACTGAATGAAATTATACTTAGAACTATTTTTTAGATGTTAACCGACTTACTTTAACAAGAATCGCAAAACGATAGCTGATTATAATAATTATTGTAATGTAGAATTTAATTTAATTACTGACGAGCACGACCAGCGAACATTGGAGGCGTAGTCGTCCGTAGAACAGCGCTACGAACAGTCCTGTCACAGGCCTGTTCGTAGCGCTGTTGCTGTGTGAACTTGTGAAATAACTTCTTCAGAAAATGTGACCCCAGTTCGTTTTTTAACACATTATAATCTCTAATCATGACATCAAGGCTGATTTTCTTATAGTATAGGACTATTTTTAACCGACTTCCAAAAAGGAGGAGGTTCTGCATTCGGTTGTTTTTTTTTTTTTTTTTTTTTTTTTTTCATGTATGTACACCGATTACTCCGTGGTTTATGAGCCGATTTACGTGATTCTTTTTTCATATGGTAGAAGAAGCTCGCGAGGTGGTCCCATATAAATTTTATTAACTTTGGTTGAGTAGATTTTTAACGAGGTGTAATAAACGGTATTTTTGGTGTATCTCGATGACATCATGACGATGATAAAAAAGTGATATTGTGTAGGTACATGAATTCCTGAACGCAATCGATCTCGATATTATACATATATAACATCACGCCGATATTTCCCGCAAGGTTAGACAGAGGTGTATAGTACACACATTTTTTTTATGCTTAAGTCGCATTTGATAGAAGGCTAGGGAGCGAGCCTATTGCTATTACTACTATCTACAGTTCATAACCAATTTATATGAAACTTCGTAGGTAGATGTCTTTTACAAGCCGCCATTAAGGTCTATAGTGAAATTACGAAAAATAAAATTATTAGGGGGGGCTCCCATACATGAAACTGAGGGATGAAAAATAATATTTTCGCGCACCCCACCATGTGGGATATCGTTGGATAGGTCTTTGAAAATAACATGAAGGTTTCTAAATACCTTTTTTATTTAAGTGCATATTGAGTGAACTAGGAGCTCCCAAAGTCGTTAACAATGTGTGTCCCCCCCATAAATGTAATGTAACTGTAATTTTCCAACCGCGCTATCAGAAAATCTGGAAAAAATCAAGCTTATAGCATTTAATAAATACTTTCGATTGAAATTGGTTTGAACAAGATACGTCACAAAATTTTTGAAATATTCACTATTTTCCATTTTGAGTTTGACAACCGTAAAAATAATAATATTTCATAATAATATTATGAAATACAAACTTGTATTTGCGGTCGGAACACTCAAAATACTTCTTGCTATGGAATACTACACTGCGTGGTCCGACACGCTCTTGCCCGGTTTTTGTTTACTGAAATGCTCTCATCCACCAACATCTATGAATATAGGTAATTACATACCTATTTAAATTCGTGGAAGTAATCGATCTCAGTAAAAGTACATAAATGATCAAAGTCGCTCTGTCCATGATTTAATGGTACTTTATTGTAATAAATTAACAACAACAAAAATGGTTACACTACACTAAAAAGATAAAAATAAAAACAGGTTTAAAAAAAACCGACTTCCAAAAACTACACTAAAAACTATGAAATAAAAATGTTAAACTTCCATAAATAAAAATCTAAATGTATATTGAAGTCGGCGGGGCCTAGCATAAATATAAGCAACATTATAGATTAAGGAGGAATGAAAGAAAATTTTAATTTGTCGAGGCGCAAAGCAAGCTGCACGTTCGCTGCACACACTGCGCACGTTCTTCGTGTTCAAAGGCTGAGAGGTAGAAACCTGAAGAAGAGGCCCCGCCGACTTCAATATACATTTAGATTTTTATTTATGGAAGTTTAACATTTTTATTTCATAGTTTTTAGTGTAGTTTTTGGAAGTCGGTTTTTTTTAAACCTGTTTTTTTGATCGTTAGCTACGGAAACACTGCGTAGACTGCGTAGCAAGCAGGTGATCCAAAAATCCATATATCGCACCTTCGGTGGAACAAAGTCATAAATAGCCAAAACTGCAAATCAAGTTTGACCCATGTCTATAGGGGCATAAAAAACATTATTGATTTTGCAGTTTTGGCTATTTGTGACTTTGTTCCACCGAAGGTGCGAATTATGTCTTTTGTACCTACCCATCAAGGGTAGGTACAAAAGACATTTCACTTGTATTAATATTACAGGCAGTGTGTACGTTGCCTGTACGATCACAAGTTAGCAATAATTTCCATATGACTGTTTTTCTGTGATGACGTCACCGCGGCCATTTCGCGAGCATTCAAACGCAATGTTTATGCAAAGCCGCGCTGTGTCATACCCTGCGCGCGCGCATAGCTGTGCGTCTTCAGCGGGCGCCCGCATCGCAATTAGCTAATATAATCATCCTGAATTATGTATGTATGCATTGTTTGTATTTAAACGCCGATGCGCCCTACAAGGGCAGAGATGCAGATGGATTGAATTACTGGCTCATAAGGTCAGAAAATAAAATAACTATTGACAATAATAAATTCAATAAAGTTACCTATACACGTATCTACTTATTAACTTTAACCAGTGATGTCCAAATGTATATTTTATCGAAAATGGTAAAAAACATGAATGCTTTTCATCCAATGAACTGTTCAAATACGAGGCAAAAGTAAAAATGTTCGTTAGGTATAAAGTTACTTTAATCAGTAAGTAAAAGTGGTTTTATTTAGGGCGGGTTGCTTCAAACTATCTGTATTCGTAAGTCAGTACGTAATCGTTAAGTCACTATGAAATTGTCGTACAAGCCGCCATATTTGACGGTTACAGATACGTAACTGTAAGATGAAACAACATGGCCTTAGACACTCGCTAATGAGTGTGAGAAATGTTCGGCGTTCACACGCTGAACACCATGAACAGCGAACACTCCGCCGAACTCATTTTCCTTACTAAAGTTGATTCTTAGAACTCGCGTGATTTTATATGCAGATGTGAACGTACTAGTTTTTGTGGTGATGGTAGTGGGACTGACCCACACAGACCACCCCACTTGTAGCTGTGTGGGAGCTGCCCAATTATCACCACGTTTGACAATTTAACTGGTGGTGGTAATATACAGGGCGGCAGGTTAGTCAGTGGAAATATTTTAAGAGGTCATTGTACTCATCATTATGTACAACTTTTACTATGGGACCAACTCTGAAATCGCGAAAAAAAAATCAGCTGTTCCATACATTTTGTTGAGTTATGTGAACATAAATGTATGAAACAGCTGATGTTTTTTTCGCGATTTCAGAGTTGGTCCCATAGTAAAAGTTGTACATAATGATGAGTACAATGACCTCTTAAAATATTTCCACTGTTTAACCTGCTACCCTATATGTGGTCCTTCTTTTACCACGGGTTATCAATCCCAGCAATTCTGAGCCGCTATTATTATATTAGCCGAAAGTCTGACAAACTGGTCTAACATTAGGGTACCGGTATTACCCAATAATTGGGTTGTGGAGGTCAGATAGCAGTCGCTCCACGTAAAATATTGATATTCAGCCGCAACTAGTGAGACTGGAAGCCGACTCAAATCTTCATAGTTTGAGAAAAGGCTAGGAGAATGATAATCAATCTCAGCTATTGTCAAATAATAAACACGTCTCTAATTTGTAGTTAATTCTAAATATGCTAAGTGAAAACTGTAACTAGTTAATGTGAAAAAAAATATTAAAAATAAGTATTTAATAAAAAGTCATTCGTACTAAACATGTTATTTAATACGAAAGACAACGCAAGTACCAGAATAATGTAATTGCAAATACAGTGACATTGTTCAGCAATTCAATATTAAATTACAAGTAGTCACATTAAAAGATGTAAGTATAATGTGTTGAAGCAGTACGTCAGTGCAGGGCGGGCGGCGTGGGCGGGCGGTGCAGCGCCACCTGCCGTAATATCCTATTTATGAATAATGTTTTATTCTAAGAGCGTGCGGACCCCCCCTCCCCCTGCCCCGGGCCGCTGTCCCAGGGTTGTGCCGGCCCGCGGTATTTAAATGGTCAAGTAATTTGTATTTAAATCAAAGATATATAAAATAACATTTCCTCGTCTATTTAGTTAAGATTAAGGCTCGGTTGGTGACGCATTTTAAGGCAAATATGGTACAAAGATAAAACCATATTGAATACTTAATAATTATATCACGTTGCGACCGCGATTTCTTAACAGTTTTCACATCTGATATTGCTTACTTTGTTGACATTGTAATAAAAGTGGATAATTGGGAGACTTAGAAATAATATGCAAGTAAAGGAAACTCAGGTATCGTGGTGCCAGCGGTGGTGGACACGTGATACTTTGGTGCAGTGGTGCGTGTCGCTATGTAGCAGCATGGATTTTTGTTTTAAGTTGGTAAGTCTACGTGGTATGATTGATATGAGCACCTACACATTGCTATGCGTGATGCGTGTCACAGTTTAAAATTGTGATAATATCTTAAGGTATCAAGTTTCCGTTTGGTAGGGCCTATTTGCTGTGACGTGTAGGGTTAGTGCCGCGAAAATCATGAAGTCAACACAATCCAAGCGCCGAGATTTTAAGAAATATATCCGGCTCGATGGACCAAATAAAATGTTTGTATTGATAAGTTAAGCACTATGTTTACCAAGCGATGCAAGGTTGATTATTATTATAACGTAAGTTTCTCTAGTACTTACTGCGGATCACATAAATAACTTCTTTATTTGTTGACTTTAATACCTTGCGTTTGTTGAAGATATCAAAATACTTGCACCGAGGATAACTTCAGTCGTTACTGAATAGTTGTGAACTTATAAAATAACCAATAATAACTAATTGTTCGGAAACAATGTTCTTACTTTTAAACAGTTATCGTAAATCGACATTGTTGTGCGGGGTGTGAGTGCGGCAGCCCTGCGCTCGTTATTGCTTGCTTTGTTTTTGCGCGGCGGGCGGGGGCCGGGGGCGGCGGGGCGGAGGGGGCGGGGGTCGCGGGGCCCGGGTTTAATTAATGGAATAACTCCGGCAAGTTCGGCCGCCCCCCTCGCTGCACACCGCCGACAAATCTTTAAAGTATCGCCTTCAACTAATAATGTGTTTGTTCGATTTATGGACGCACGAAGTGTTCATGACGCCGTAGCGACCATATCAGCGGCCGCGCGCTGCCTGCGGTTCATTGACTCAAACTAGCTCGAAATGTGTTCAACTTCCTGATAAGTTTACATTAATTTGCTACAATTCGAATGTGACAAAAAAATACGAAATTCTAACAAAAAGAGCTCGATTGATGGGATTTGGACTCTGTACCAAATTGAAACATGATCATATAACACAAAAGTTGACAGAGTTATCTCCACAGCCCACCGTAGATATATCACCCAGCGCACATCTCAGACTAACAAAATGAAAATTCTCGTGATGCGAGTGCCGTAGTGGTGGCCGGTGCCGGGAGGCGCCTCCTCCTTCGTATATATCACGTAAAAATAGTCGCAACTCCTTTCACGACCCGTATTCGCTCCGCACCTTACATTATTATGATTTAGTGGAGCACAGTTGCAGCGCTGCAGCGCCCCCCGCGGGCCCGGGCCGCCCCACCCCCGGGGTGGCACAAGTCAGCGATGGTAGTAATAAAGCCGGCCATATTTCACACTTAGCGCGTAATGAGCGCGCGCCCAAATAATTGGATCACGTACATAACTCATTATTACCTCGCGTCTCACTTCGGCGTGCGAATGTATCATTACTTGACCCCTCCCCCCCCGCGCAGGGCACACCGGCCTCACCCACCCCCGACCTGGCGACTTCGGAACGCGCAAACACAATAGAAGTTTGTTAAAGGTGCAATACCGAGCGGCTCCGGCTGCCTCCGACCACGTAGCGACTGCGGCGGCAGCTCGCTCGCAGCCGAGCTTATTTGCTTGCCCTTGTTTGTGAACTTCCATGACGGCTGTTATAAAATTTTATTTGAGATATTTTACGTTCACACAGGATCATTAAAAGATTCCTCGCTACAGCTCGTATGTACCCATCGTTTCCATCCGGCAGAGCTTTTTACGCGCACATAAATACATAAGCTATGTTCCCAAAGAACATTAGTGGTTGCGACCGCTCAACATGAAATAACGATTATTCAAACACGCAGAACTCAGTTAATTACAGTTTTTCATAGTTGTTGCCGCAGCAGTCGGTATAATTAATATGTAGATTAATTTCTATAAGTAGTGGCGAATGTTTAATCCGGGCCCGTCGCCGGCACACGATAGCCCGCGCGGCGTCCGTCAAGCGCTCGGCATAAATCTTGCGCGCGCGCACGCAACGCGCTCGCCGCGCACTCCCCACGCAGTGTTATTCAACTTTAACATTTACCACGCAGCCGTTAGCATATTCATAGCGAGCAAGTATAATTTCACCCTTTCTTTGTAATGAATATGGAAATGGAAGAAAGTTCTCGCGACTTAAAAACTAGTTGCTACTGTAATTGGCGGTAGTTTTATGGTTTTTGTGCCGCTGCCCCGCGCCGCCAGCGAGCCGGCCGTAGTGCTGCGCCCGCGCCGCGCTCCTATCGATGTGATGCCCTCTGCCAACCTGATGCTGTTCTACAATCGCATTACACGTTATAGCTGTTAGGACAACTAATATTCATAGAGACGGACATAAGTAAACTTGAAGGTCACGTCGATAAAATCACTGATATACATTAGATTACATTTCTATTAGTGAAACATACGTCGATGTTCGCAGATAACTTCAAACACCGATCGTAAAGAACTAACTGCGGTTATCACGGTTTGAATCAGCAATTACCGCAACGATATAATGTATTTCATGTAAAACTGAAAGAACCATATATCGTATGTTATCGTCTGTATTTATCGAGTGAAACGGCGCATATTTATCGATAGATATTATGTGCGGTGTGTCGCAGCGCGCGGGGTCGCGGCCGGGTGGCCGCACGCACGCTAGGCGCGTTTTTTCTTCACCGTTATATTTGTTTGCGATATTTATATGCGCTGTGTCCCGGCTCGGCGTGGCTCGGCGTGGCTCGACGTGGCTCAAGTGGCTCGGCCGCGGTGGCAGCCCAGCGCTGGCCAGCGCAACGGGACACAATTTACCTCATACTGGCGACCATTATCTAATTAAGCGTCGATTCGACGCATAATTGGGGTGACCGCGTCGCGCCGCTCTCAATTAATATCAATGTTTTAATTTGTTTATTTATTGGTTCAATTTGTTTCCTCCGTCGTGAGATATTGCAGCTTTCCGTTTGATCTGTATCAGTCAATCGAAATGTATCGTTTTAAATATGGATGACTTGGAGTTGAACGAGTAAAGCTCGTACCAATCTATTTATGATTATTTATTGATTACAGATACATGTTGTGTATTATAGTTAGTACTGGCGGATCATGTATGCTGTGACAGCTAGTTGGTTGACGTAGATCAAGTAAATACTACATCTAGTTGATATTTAAACATTTTCAAAAAATCAGGTTTTATATAGGCAGATTGAATTGGCCTTAACTAGTAAAGTGAGGATACTTGATGATGTTGATTGAACCCTCAGGAAAACCTGACAGTATTATAAGATAAGCTGTAACGATAACATCGGACACATTATCTTTAATTCGCTGAAGTGATAATGTAGCGGTACGCGGCGTAGTTCCGCGCGGCTGCTCAGTCGCGGTGAAAGCGCACCGTGCGCGCTGCCCTTTGCGCCTGCGCATCCACCCGCGCTCACCCGTCGCACGTCGTCTAACGTGACCACTATTGATTGATGATACGTTTGAGATTGATAAACAACCATATAGTTAATGACCATTATCATTAACGCCAGGGATTAAGGAGGAAGGAATTAAATATACATTATACAAGTCTAATAAGCAAGTTAGGTGTGAACTTGTACTGACAGCACAACATTACGAGTACAAGCCGAGCATGAGACGAGCCGATGGCGTCGCACGCGCAGTTGTCACACCATACCATGACTCCGTACATTCACGAGTACTGGGTGAGTTACAATTACTATGTTCATTTAGTTTATTTAACCAGTGATTAATATAAACTATCCTTGTCATTTGCTGTTTAATTTTACTCATCGTTTATAAGTAAGGGGGCCGGATAATTGATAACTTCTTTTTAAACAATTTACAAACACTAAAGTAAAAAAACCGGCCAAGTGCGAGTCGTACTCGCGCACCGAGGGTTCCGTATCATATTTGGACGTATAAAGTGAAAAAATCCGGACCGCATAACTAAGTTTGTTTGTGAAGGAATTATGATGATTTTGAAAAAACTGTACTAGTTAGGAACATCGTTTTATTTTTGGTGCCATATTTGGGTTAATTCCTATCAACCCTAATTATTTCAGATTTTTCGCCCCGCAAACTTCGGAGATAAGGGGGGGGGAATGGTATTTTTTTGAACATTTTTCATCATATGTCGAAAACTGTGAGACATAAAATAAAATAAAATATATTTTGAAATGTGCAGATCAAGCCCTTTCTTATGATATGTCACTTGGCCTAGTAACCCCACTTTAAAATTTTGGACCCCCACTCCGGCCCCTTTTGCAATGAAAATAAAAATATTTTTGGATATTTTTCATTTGCACTAAAATTGAACAAGCATTCTTTATAACTGTTCCAAATTTCAAGTCGATAGCATAAGTAGTTGCTGAAATAAGCAGGTGTGACAGACAGACAGACAGACAAAGTCGCACCATAAGGGTTCCTTTTTTACCATTTTGGTACGGAACCCTAAAAAGGAGAACCTTTATGGTGGGACTTCGTCTATTTTATTTACACTGCTTCAGATTTTAAGGAGTTGAGACGAACGTAGAATTGAGTTAAGTTTTAGTAACTCTACCGACGCTTCCACGTCATCGTCAGTTAAATCTGTTGTTTTATTTGTTTGTTACTGGTACAATGGTATTTACGATAATATATTTAGGTACGATAAATTCGTAAACAACAGAATCGGCACCAGTAACAGTCTCATTAAGTCTATTTTCCCGTAAATGACAATAGAGCGTAGACTAATTTGACAGTTATTCATATTTTTTGTCCTGTTTCAATGTTATTTGTGAGGAAGAGATATACATACATAGTGTGATTAAAATGAATTTTGTGCGATGTAGGTACAACAGAATCAGCCCCAATCGCCAGTTCTTTATTCTACACTTAAGCTGTGCTCTATTGAAATAGTGTTGAATACAGAATAGGTACCCCAAATAATAATATTGAAGAAAAAGTAAAATAATTTGAAATATTTGGCCGTCCACGCCCACTTGAAAAATTCACCTGTATATCGATCGTGTAATATTTTACACCCCTATGTTGTGGTGACGTACTCCTTGTCGGTATGTGTCTTTTATTTTCATATTTCACAAACGTAACGGTTATTTCACTATTTGGAAGTAACATCATAAATAACAACAGATAATGTTCCAAGTATTAAAGTTATTAGGCACATGCAACCATTAAGATTTTGTTGGCCTATACCTACATTACATAGTTTATCAAAAATATATAGATAAGTCAACTTGTAACGTTTATTAGCAGACTGCCAACAAGGTGCAAAATAATAATTATAAAGAAAGTATTTTGAAATTGGCTTGATATTTGCAATAATAGTAATTTCGCTAGTTACTTTCTTCCAATTGCACTAGAAAGTTCACGCTCAAGGAGAAATGGCGGAAAAAATGAACATCAGTGTGCGCAGGATACCGTTAGTGGCGGCGCGCGCGCAGCGGACGACAGAAGGATTGCTCGGTACCTACTAGGTAATATTATAAACGCGAAAGTTTGTGAAGATGGATGGATATTTGTTACTCTTTCACGCAAAAACTTCTTAACGGATTTTGATGAAACATTATAGTAATATAGCTTATACATCAGATTAACACATAGGTAGGCACGTCTACGTAGGCGCGGCTCCACCCGCGTATTTCGGGATAAAAGCGTAGGACGTGCGTCTTTTTATCCAGAAAAACGCGAGCGAAGCTGCGGGCAAAAGCTAGTTTAATAATAAATGACGCTGCTAATAGTGTTATTAAATAAACAATGATCGCATGAACAACGGGTTTTTGCGCGAGTGATGGAATTGCAGTAGGTAGTCCGGTTAGTTTTGAAATAAACAGCGCGTGTGACAGTTGTAGGTGTTATGTGAGTGGTCCTTCTGTACAGTACCCGTGTGTGACACTGTCCCGCGCCTTACTCGCCGTGACATTTAGTGAGCGACGCACCTGCCCCGCGCCGCCGCCGCGCCGCCGCCGCCACGCTGCCGCGCCGCTGACACCGACACCACACGCGCTGCGTTTCGGCACATCGCGATTAAACCGCTCGCGATAAGTTTATTAATGAACTATTTATTAACCGCGTCCAGCTGAATATTTACCTCTTTATAAAATATAAGCCACATTTGCCGCGACGCTCCGGCCTCGTTAATTCATAGACGAGATAGCGATCGGCTTCAACGTGAATTATAGTTTGATACTATGTAAAATGTCTCCGGGCTTATCTGCATTCTTTTAAATGTTACACCGTCCTTTGTTCCCAGTTCGGTAACACGGTAGAGGCCAAGAAATAGCGCAATGCGAATAAACTAGTATTAAGTCTACATTTATATTGATCGCCGCGGCTCGGGATTTGTTTAATAAGAAAAAATCTTATCAACAGGAGCGAGCGTGCGCCTGCGATGGTTATACTCTTATAGTTTTAATAAACTGTTAATTTTCTTTATTGCAATTTATTAGGGAGGCCACAGATAGATAGGGCCCTCCCGCGCACCGGGGCTCTAATTGAAGGTGGAATCAATAAGTCAGTGTGGTTGTATCGCAATAATGATCGCGAGTTATGCGCAGGCGCAGCGCCGCGCCGCCGCCCGCCGCCCGCGCCGCCGCTTCGATCGCGATACGGGCCGGTCACGAACCGTGCTAACTACCGCCACGTGAAAATTATGAAAATGTACACATATTTATCAAGATATCTTAAACTGTTTATGCTTTTTATGAAATATACGGAACATGGTGCGATGAGGAGATACGCCATTCCCACGTCGTTATGGGATTTAGGCGTATGGTTATTTTCTTTTTAAGTTTCTACATAGTCTGGAAACATATTTGAAATTAGCAAGCCACCTGTCAACAAAGGGGTAAACAAAGAAAAAGAGGCGTCCCAATGCACCTGGGAACACTGAGGAACTGTTTCTAATATAATTACATCATCAGTTTACATAATATCATGTCGATCAACTGCGAGAAAAAACTATTCAACGAAAGGGTTAGAAAGCATCACTACATCACTAATTTTAATTCTTTTTGTGTTTTTAAGCCTAACTACACATTACTATTATAATGCACACCTTAATACGATTTAAATAATTATAGCACTGACCATCATTCTAACGCATATTTTTGCATTAACATTATGCTACTTCCCACGTCAGATCACAGTATGATAGCAGCAAGTATGTTTATAAGACTACCCCTCTTGGAAGGCACTATAATATGCTCAGCTGTCTCACATGCCATCCTATGCAACTCAATAACTCGCCTCCCTCAGATCATAGAAAAAAGGAGATATGCCATCATAGCAAATTAGTACGGGAATCACTGTCGCCACGTTTAGAACAGTTTGCGACACAATTACAAGCGCTCCTTGTGAATGTAATAAGATCTCCCACACATTAAAAACTCTGCAGATCTTCAATCTAATACTGTTTATTCGTCACTCAGCACTAGCACTAAACTAAAACACTGTATTTATATTATCGATCGCGTTCGGTCTGTCGCCAGCGTGTACGTTTTAATTATGGTCAATGCGCCTTGTCACATCTCCCTTGTTTCTATGATCTGAGTCGCCTCCGCTCAGCATAGCTCTATAAAGAAATACCGTGAGAACCGCCTCATTACCATGCAGGGTGTCGACACACCGGAGTGTGTTACACACGTCACGGGACGGAACCCTCCATCACGAGGAAATAGTTTAACTAAACGGGCGCACATAAAACTCGCAATAAATTGTAACAAGCTGCAAAACTGAATAATTATGTATTTCCATGTCAAATAACTTCCAAGTGAACGTTCAAGTCGTTCATTTCGATTGCTTACTCTATTTATAGGCACTTTTGGATTACTATGAAGATATTTGCCGCGTTAAAAATTGTTTTCACGTACTCTTTATTATCAAGGATTAGACACTTAAATGAGTTCCGTTGTTTTGAATGTAGACTCGAGTCTAGTGTTTGCTGCTTACGATCAGTTTCGTAGGTAGGTATAAACTGAAATGTTTATAGGTTTTACCACGAGAATCTGCATTATCTGGAACCCGCTGGATTGTGGGATTTGATTCCTTAAACATTGGTAGGGGATGAGGCAGAGAGTGTGCTGGTCTGACTTGGCAGGATATTTTATTCTTAATTATATAACTAGCGGCAGCAGTTATGATGATTTTTCGGTCTCTTTGGCGGAATGAAGAAGACAGGGGCGCCGAGGCTTTACGCGATTGGTTCATAAGTCGATGCCTGTCGTCTAATTGGACCATTCTCTATTACGTATTGTCAACTGTCTATACTCTATTACGCGCGATCTATACCTTACATTCTGGTAGTCCATTCCATCAACAACTCGACCTCCATCACCACAGCGCCGGGGTTGCGTCGCAGCAGCGTGCGCGTGCGCCGCGATGTGTATCGCGCACGAGCGGCTGACGTACGGGCTGACGCTGGCACCACGCACCGCGCACGATAACCATCTCAAATTAATATCGTATATTATATTATTTATCAATTAAAGTTTATCGTAACATTGGCTGCTGAGGATGACCATACTAATTAAACAAATTCCGAAGTGGTTAACATTATTTGTTAATAAGCAAATTTAATTTATTGAAAATCACATTACAGGATCACATCAGGTTCTCTAAAGACGAAGAGAGAAAAAAATATAGTTAAAAACTAAAACCCGACTACGAAAAAATCGAACTGAAAAGTATGAAACAAGAAAACATTCCTGTCTAACAGCCTGAAATGGATATAGCCGTGGTCGCATGCCCTGGTAGAGTCAGTAATACAGCGGCATGCGACCACCGGCTGTACCTACCCATTTCAGGCTGTCAGACAGAGTGCAATCATTTTACTGGGCGTTCCAAAATGATGGTCTCCAACAACTCGTGAGGGAACAAGTTGATTCAGTTTAGTTAACTTAAATTCTATTTATAAACGCTTATGAAAGGTCAGATTCTATTTTGCTAGTAGGTAGGTAATCAAATTATTTGATAGTTTGCTTCAGTCATCTAAGGCTACTTATTTACCTACATTCTCCAAGATGCCAAGTCTTTTTTTAATATTTCCCATAAAAACGTCTAAATTAGTCTCTTGTTTAATTAGTAGTTGATCCGCAGAGTACCGGGACGGCTGACGTCACGGCGCGGCGCTCGGTACTCCACACCGCGATCTGAAGGAGCTCCCGAGGGACTTGTCCAAATATTGTGTTGTTTCAGAGTCGAGTGAAACTTTGTGTTGTTGTTTTATTAAATATTTCTAACTATAGCTACATATTATTTGTGTGTATACTATTGTGTCCAGCGGGTCAAGTACGGGTATGTTACTGTCGTGGACTCATGGTTGCACCTCTATTGTTAGTCACTAGTTTTCAATAAGAGGTGAGAAGCACTAGTATCCTAGCGGTGTTAGGTACAGAACCCTGAGTTTCAAATAGATCATGGGTATGATTAAGAAATCATGAGTGAGGTTGGTAAAATCGTGGGTAAGATTGATAAAATCGTGAGTGAGGTTGGTAAAATCATAAATAGGTAAGATTGATAAAAATGTGAGTGAGTGAAAATTATTATAATGTGTAGTAATCGCGAAAACCTAAGACATTATTATCGTGAGTGAGGTTGATTAAATCGGTCATTAAATTTTAGTGTCCGCAGTTGGTGCTTAGAAACTAGGAAAAGGTCTTTTGATATCTCATACATTGCTTACGAGGAAATCTTAAGTGGAAAGCTAAAGATTTTAGTGCATGTGTTGCATTGCAAGTTGGTATTTCCAATGTTTATATTTCTTGCACTCCTCCTGATATATAAAACAGGTGGACATAAATGGTAACTTCTTATGCACACACAGCATTAACTATACTGGTGCCGCTATCACTGGTGCGTGCCCGTGCATGCTCGTGCATGCTGCTGTCGTGTCACTAAAACAACCATTAACATACACTGCGGGACATGCAGAGAGAGTTAATACATCGTATAAGTTAACATTGTTTTCACAGAATCCATTTAACTAATTGAATAGATCGATAATGCGATTACTTGCAGCAAAAACGTCGAATATGATCGTACGAGAGGCGTACGAAATGACAGTGAAATTAAAAACAATGCAGCGATTATAAATTCATATCAGAAGGCTGCGCCTGCGGCTGCGGGCTGCAGTAGCAGGTTGAGAGAGATAATCTGTTGCATTTTCCATGCGTCGTCGGCAGCGGCGGTAAAAACGGGCGGCGGTGAATCCGAGCTTGTTACATAATCAGCCGATCTGCTGTCGCCGACCGCCGGGCCGCTACCGTGCCGCTGCGCGCTGCTGTTGCAGACAGATGGGGCGTTACATGTAACGCACTCGGTATAACTCACAAAGTCATCCTACACGTCATAAGAGCACTTTAGCATGGCGGACCGATTGACCGATGACACTAAAAAATATTTTTATAGAGTGTTTTCATTTACCTAGATCACTCAATAACGTTTAACGTTAGCTCGAGTAATTATCAAAAGGGAACTATTTGACGTTTGAATCGGAACCTAGAACTCACTGTCCCTTACGAAAGACCAGATTCGACAACTTGGCTCAGTCAGCAAACTGATTTACAACCACAACCTTGAATCTGTGTTTTTCTGCTTCTGTCAGAGTCTTTTACAAGTCAATATTTTCTTTTAAATCCTACCTGACTACCTTTGAGAAGAAACACCGAAACAAACTTAAAGTACGAAGCCTTTTGCTAGTAAGCGACAATGTCCTCCAAAAATAATAGCTGCTGCTCGGTTAAAACCTTTGGGCAGTCACTCTGTATTTTTTTATGGACTTTCAGTCGATAGTGAATCTGTGAAACAAAGTAGGTACCACGAGGGACCTATCATAGTTAAGGTTAAAGTCAGTTTGTCCAGTGAGTGCAGTGATTGACGAGGCGACATCTTAGCGCTGCGGCGCGGGCGCAAAAAATCGGTCCATTCATATGCACGGGGAGGAGTGCGGTCAGTTTTTGCGCGGCCGGACGTTCCCCGCGTTTTATTTGTAAATTGGGCGCGGGTGCGGGGCGGCAGCGGTGCGGCTGCGGGGCGGGAGCGGCGCGGGGATGCGGCAGTAACGAGACCAAGCGCGCGTCATTCAAATGCGCGACTAGTTTTTGCGCAGGCGCATAATTGAATACGAATGCGTACTCGGAAGGATTCTAATGCGTTCAGATGAGACGCGTAATGAACGTTATTTATACAGGCGCGAGACGCCTGGAGCTGCCCCGCGCTGCTGCCGTGACCGGGGACCCCGTCTCCTACCGACTCTAGGAAGAGATGGTTTTACCAAATGCACAGTTTTTTAAGGATTGGCAACCATAGAGTCAGCTTTACCAGCCTAGAGACTTTGGGAAAGCATGCTGTATACCTACTTGTTTTGTATTTTGCATTCTGTGTTGTTAAAATATCGACTCTTGTTTGTTGTAGTGTTATCAGAGATAGTCTGTACTCAAAGGTTTATGGTACCTTTAAAATTTAAATGCCTTTAATACAAACCTTGTGATCTAATGGGTTATCGCGACATCTCCTGCATTTTAATCAGGTACATCCATAATAACTAATTACTGCGCTACAATAAGAAATGGTGCAATGTGTGATGGTCATCCATTCTAAGAAATGGTGCAATGTGTGATGGTCATCCATTGTAAGTAGGCACTCTGAGATGCTGGATTTATCATTTCTGTTTTGTAAAGTCACATTGTTGGTGCGATAGAACTGTTCGTGGTATTCGGTTATTATGGATAATACTCGTCAGTAAATAAATAATTGTTTAAGATAAGGATAAAATATGATTGTACCAATGCATATTTAAATGTAATTCTTACAAAGTTATTCATGATATGAGATCACATGTAATAAATTGCTATAACATAGGTATTCATTATTTATATTTTGCAATGATTCAAGATCTACCTTGCCTACCATAAAAGTTTAGTAATAAAAATCCTTGTACCTACATTTATGTTTTATTATTCATCCAACAATATAGGTACGCTATTTACAATTCAAACATACACAAACCCAGCACATTGTGTACATACATACGTTCAGTATTATTAAGTTAATCAAGTTTACACAGGAATATTACTACAGGCATCGGGGAATTGATACAAACGACCAGGAATCAAAACGAACGGCTTGTGTACACTGGCCAATGTAAATAAATACATAATTGTGTTACAAACGTGCAAGTGGAGCGAATAAAAAGCCGAATGGTGTCCGTAGCGGCGCTGCACCAGTGCGCTGGCGGCCGGCCAATGCGCGCTCCGCCCGGACAGTCACCGCTCTGCCGGACAATTTGCTTACTGCACTAATTTAGGAATTCTCGCCGCAACGGAATTGCACATTAGAACGAAATTGCTCCATTGAGCGGCTCGTGACGATCGTCGGACGCTTAGATAACGGCACAGGACGATGTTTGTCGAGATGATAGTCTCTGTATTAGTTTGTGCGTTTGTCTATATTTTGATATATTAGCTATATTGTCGCGATAATGTAACAAATCGGCTCGGTCACGTACTTGCGTCCGTTAATTTATAGCCGTATTTTAATTGAGCGTAGCATCCCGACGGCGACGGCGCGGCCTGGCGGAGTACCGTCGCAGCGCATTCAATGTAAATGTGATTTCAGAGTAATGGCCCTGTTGCCAATTGACTGTGCTCACATGCTCTAAGAGCTGTGCAATTTAAACGCTCCGGGTTCAGTACCCGGCCGGAGCGTTTTTGCGCCGCCGGGAAAATGCGGCCGAGTGACGACAGGCTAAACGATGTTAGGATAACTAACAGGAGCGGGAGCTGCGCGTGCGCTCGCTCGCTCCCCCGGGGGAGTGCGGGACGGTGCGGGAAGCGGGGAGGGCGGTGAGAGGACTCGCGGGGACATAAATCGCAAGCAAAAAGCGGCGCGTCGTCGTCGTCCGGCCTTTTTTGCAGTTTCTTGTTATGCGCATTCCTTAGTTTTTGCTCGCGCGTGTTCCCGACAAACGAGCTCGGGCAAGTTCGCCAGTTTTTGCGTTGGAAACAATGGTGGGTCCGCGATGGCAGCGGCCGTGATTGCGCGCGCGCAGGAGGCGCTGCGCATTTGCATGCGGCGGCCAATCGCGAGTCGAGACCACGCCCCCGGCGCCCCGCCCCGCCGCCCCGCTGCTCTAGCGCGAGCTATCTAATGCTAATGCGCGTGCGCGAGTGTGCGCTCCACAGAACAATATTACTCTAGCGAGAAGAATATCAACTTCATAGTAAAAATGTGAGACGAATTTGCACGCCATCTAGTGGGATCCCACTAAATCCAATGAAAAAAATTATATGCCCACGAATAGATATTATTTTATTGACAGTAAGACAATAAAATAATATCTATTCATTAAGGTGGGCATATAATACAAATTAATACATCTTGAAAAGCTGGAAATCCACAATTGACGCACTTTCCTATGTTTTACTTTGATTAATTGCGAAACAATTCTCGTTCTCACAAAGAAATGTCGAAAGAATCACTATCTCACTCAACACAACACTTTTTCACCGCAACGGCGTAACAGTATACGGCCGACTCAACGTTATGATGTTAAAATCAGAAACAGTTTATCGTTTTAAAGCACAACAAATAAACAGAAACAAGAAAAAACGACCAACCATAACAGCAGACATTTATCATATGGTGTTGCCAGAGCAAACTACCAGAGTCCATTTTTTAAATTCAAATTTATTTCTAAAGATATAATTATTTTTCTAAATTTCGTTTAGAGTTCATAATTTTAATTATATAACCGTAAAAAAAATAGGTGTTAGTTATTAAGCTACATTTTAAATTAAATTAATCATGTTTAGGTCATAATTTGTTACACGATATTTCATTTTATTTTACTTGGTAACATTTCATTGTAATCAGCCTGTTAGACAGAGTCATCGATATCGCTATTCTTATCATGAACTGGAACCCACCTTGTGTCCAAAGTCACCCATACACAGTTGACCGAGCCTGGTGCGCTCACGCCTAGTATGAGACGCATAGCACCAGCCATTGTTGCTCCTACACATGTGCCGGCGCAGCATCACGTGACATACTCTATTGTACAGTGTCACTAACACCTAGGCATGTCCTACAGCTCAATGCGAGAGCACACACGATAGGTACTTTCTTGTGCTGAACATTTTCACATGTTTCTTCTATGTTGTTCCTAAGTTTATACGAGACCAGCTGTTCTCCGCGATTTCACCCCTGTTGCTCGGCTCCCAACGGTCGTAGCGTGATGTTAAATAGCCTATAATATTTCTCATGAATCTGGCTATCATATATGTAGGTATACAAAAATAACTTTTCGAATCTAACTGGTAGTTCCAGAGATTAGCGCGTTTAAACAAACAAATAAACTCTTCAGCTTTATAATATTAGTATAGATTATCATCAGTAAAATGTTTTAAATCAGCACAATCCGATCTCCCATACTTATGGTACTTTCGTCTCATATTCTCCTCACATATGCGCTCTGTATGCAAATGTCTCCCACTTGCTGAGAGCGTGCGCACGCACAGGTCGCGCACGATTGGTGCGAATGAATGCGACGCGACAAATCGCGACGAATGCTAATCAGCGGCCATTAGAGTTGCACCACACGACATAACTATACCCAACATGTGCACACATGTCAATGAGGTAGGTACAGCGATTGACGGCGGTTCTCGCAATATTTTGCAACTAATAAGTCGGTGGTCATTGATTACTTTTTTCACAGTCCTGTCGATGCTAATTGTGATGCAAATCGAGCTCTAATTACGGTGCTGAGCCGCCGGCGACTGACAGCTGATCGTTATCACACGTTCGGTTCACGTATGAACGTAAAGTACTTGTGTTAACATTACAGTTCCAATTATTCGGTCAGTTTCAACAAACTCAAATAAATATTTAATAATTGGGAGTATGTCCACGACGGTGCTCATAAGTTTTTGTTCGCGTCACATTTGATCGTGGAATAAAAACGCATTGTCTCGAGCGGCCGCCGTTTTTATAATGTTGTGATGTTTTGCTGTCATCATTCTCATATTATTGTGTTCTTGCGATGCTGCGAGAATGTCAAGAGGTATCAATAATGTAGTGACTGTGGCTCAGCGGCTGAGGCGTTGACTGCGACTGTGGCGGTCACAAGTGTACCACCCTTTTAACCCTCCAGACACACATCAATAACTCACATTTTAGCTTTGTGACTTAGTGAGTAATCATACTCATTATAACTTGGAAACTTTTTAATAATAATCCTATGTACCTACGGAGTTACGTGCACAAATAGTAGGTACATACCTACACACTACACAGAAGATTTAGTGATGAACGAATTCGTGAAAAGAATAAAAACTGTATTTACCAAGAAACACCCGACTTCAAAAAACCACTACGTACTAAATAATCATTTTAGTTTCAGAAGTCAGTGGCAAAAAGGGCAAACAAATACCAAAGCCTTTTTAGTGGTTTTTTGTAAAACAGTTATTTGCATACATTTATAAGTAGGTACATGCCATTTGTCTTGAACAAAATAGCACTGGGCAACTATAAAGCTATGAAATATGGTCTAGTAGTGTAATTTATTAAAATAAATGATTTCACTTTGACTGTATCGTCACCCTTTTAAAACGTGAACAGCTTACAAAACAATATTTATGCAACCTTCGTATCCTACAATTATTCGCTTTATTGCAATTATTTTTCCACCATCGACCAGGTGTTCGCGACATCTATTCAAATGAAGGTAGGCAGCGCACTAGCTGCTGCTATTAGCATCGATTAGTTAAACATGGAGCTGACACCCTGGGGAAAAACTCCTCTATGGGGAATTGATGGCATGCCAGTACGTATTACTTATTGACATATTAGCTGACGAAGTAGCCTCTCTAGCCTTATTATTTATGGCGCTAGGCAGCACTTTGTATGCACGATGTGGTCTTTCCATGGAATGTGTTATTTGAATTGTTAATAATGGGAGTGTTGTTGTCTATGGTTTTGTTTACGTTGACTTTACGATGCTTTTTGTCTTAGTGGCATTCGCATACATTCGTTTCATATTGTTTCTATTAATTATGTATATTCATATATGGTCTTAGTAGAATATCAGCGCCACTTCACTCCTTTGAAGTGGCACAATGCTGAGCTAAGACCATTTTTGTTTCTCGCCTTTTCTCTATGTGATTTTATTTTTTTGTACATGCTTGACTCTTACCTTGTTTTCCTTTTATTTTAACATTTTGTATTTGCATGTGCAAAGCAGAAGTAAGCAGTGATAGCCTAGTGGTTTAACCATGTGCCTCCCACGGCGAATGGTTCAAGTTCGATCCCGAGGCACGCACCGCTGACTTTTCGAAGTCACTTACTTTAACGGTCATCACTTGCTTTAACGGTGAAGGAAAACATCGTGAGGAAACCGGCATGTCCTAGAACCAAAAATTCAAAGACATGTGAGGTCCACCAACCCGCACTGGGCCCACGTGGTGGACTAGGCCCATTCCCTCTCACAGAAGAGGCCTGTGTCCCAGCAGTGGGAACATTATAGGCTGATTATGCTATGTGCAAAGCTTAATATTATGTTAGTTTTAAGTTAATATTGTGCACAAAAATGGCGAGAGCGAAATAAATTGATTTTCTTTCTTTTTTCTTTCTTTCATATTCTAATAGCCACCGGTGAGAGATGGGTTACAGGATCATAATATTTTAAATAATAGATGTCGTATGTTATAAATACATATAGGTGAGGAAAACAAAATAAAAGGCATAATTAATGCCATCTAAAATGCAAAGTTCAAGTGACTAATAATGTTGTTGTTTAAGGGCCAAGTTCACCGAGAAGTTAACAGTCCAATAAATTGAAAGCGGCCGTTTAACATGATTTTGGCCATTAGAAAAGTCTTAATAAACAGCTGTTTTCATTTTTACGGACTGTTATCTTGTCGGTGAACTTGGCCCTAAGAATAACAAAAAAATTCCTTCAATAAATTTTACGCCTTTCTTCTACAGCAAAGGAAATAGTTCCACAATAAAATCTAATATAGGTATTTAGCTATCGGCTTGTATCTCCTTAGTCTTTAGTAAAAGTGTTCATTAGCCGCGTATGTGTGTAATGTCGTTATCACTGTTATCAGTAGTGTAATGGCGGGTATATAGAGACGTTACGCGATAGCATCGCGCACGCATGCGCCCGCGCAGCGCAGGTCGAGGGGTCGACTGCGCGCGCGCACTTACTCTACATACTAGCAACATCAACCGAAAGTCCACTGGAGCGCTTGTGGCTTGATAACTACTACTAGAAGAAATTAGTGCTTTTATCCCCTAGTTCGGCGCATACCTCCCGGCGGTCATAACAAATAAATTAACCCTTTCAATCGGTATCATAAAAATACAGAATGTTCATTTTTTCACATTTGGTCGGTTCGATTCCCAGATGAAGCAAGCAACTTTTTGAAAATCTTTCAATGCAGTATTACTTAATTTTAAAAGTAAAATGAAGTCGCCATGAAGCAAAACTTCCTATCTCAAATGTTTAAAGTACTTTCCCTTCATATGGCCTAGCCGTAGGACAATCTGTATATCCTTTTTGTTACACTCTGTTTAATATTATTATTCCAATGATTTGGTATATTATATTATATAAAAAAAATTGCTAAATTATGTTACACTGTAGTAAACTCTCTACTCACTACTGCCGCATGTTTATGTTTCTTACTAGTTAGTCTTCTGTGTTTCCTCCCAGTGGTCGGGCAGATCAAACGGTCCGCGTAATTACACGATTAGGACTCGCTTGATCATCACCTTGCAGCCTGATGCGGAAACATCTGTGCTGAGTACCTGATACATGAAGAACATATAGCTTACGATCGCTGAAGTCTCCGTTAAATTAACTTTCAGTAGAAATTAGACTCTAGAGAAAACTACAATTTATTTCAAGTCACATTAGGAACCAGGGACCGAAAAGGTCACCCGTATAGGGGTTAACCCGGATTTTTTTTGGGTTAGGTGAAAAACCTTGCATAAAGGTTAACCCGTATTCTGGGTTAATCAGCCTAATAATATCCGGTTCACGCATAGAGTTCATTTTTGTTCCTTTTTTTTCAATTTTGTTCTATTTCATTCGGGTTAGTCAGCAATATTAACCGGTAACGGTATCCGTATTAAAGGGTTAACCGGTTACCCTGCATTAAGATTAACCAAGAATATGGGTTAGAGATTTAACCGGTAACCTTTTAACCCGATTAATCGGTCCCTGGGAACAGCTGTTGATTGTGTACTTTGAATACTCAGGTACGATCACTGATAGTTTTGTAAAAGCTGATAAAATGACAATAACACAACAATTTAAATAGTATCTATACCACAGATAATAGAAACAAAACAATTTTTTCTATGATCTTGGATCTACACTATCTACTATGTAAAGTATACTATATTGTAGCTGGAACTGGCCCTTATGTCCCAAGGACGGCCACAGTGGTGGTTATGATGTCCGATATTCCTACCATGTCAGTGGCGAAGTGTCAGTTTTTATAAGAGGTAAGCCGGAGCTACAAATGCTTACCTGGCCACGAAAAGCTAATTAATAATAAAAGTAGGCAATACTGCCTGTGCTCTTTTTCAAAGGGAAGCCGGTAGGAATCGTATTGTAGGGACCTTTGCCCACTGTACCATGTTATATCAGAAGTCCAAAATGGTTTTTTTTTTCAAAAAAATAATGGTGCTAATGTGGTGCAAGTGATATATAGTTGCAAAAAAGGGCATTAACCTTCCATTGACACTTCAAAGAAATCCTTCCTATTGTTTATTTAAAATCGGCCACTAGCGCAGCAATCACAAATCATTCCGTGGCCTACTGATGTTCCCACCATTGGCTACAATTCCCGAAATGTCATCACATCTCTGATTCCCAGCTCGGCAAACAAAAAGTGTCCGAGTTGAGCCGAACGATCCGCCCTCTCATTGATAATGACTTCCCCATCGCAAGCGCGCGGTTTTTATCCCACTGTGCGGTGCAGCGCCACGCAACGCACCACCCACATCGACCTATTACATATATCATATAAAACAAGTCGCCAGCTCTAATTGATTTTCACTGTAAACGATTTTAAATAATTAACTAGCTGTATCCATTGCTTTGGCCACGTTACAATGTCAGTCTCTTGCGAGTTCAACGTTATTTTATGTAGATATTCGTGGTCTTAATAAATCAACATATTATTATGAACATACATTTTTTGGAGTAGTTTTAATAATATTTTAGTACAGACGGCCGAGACTGTTTCACTCTATGATTTACCCTCTTACTTATAAACGTTTTTTTTTAACCACTAATTAAATATACAACTTACTATCGTTGTCACTTGTATGACAATGAATAGAGATGACAAGAGATATTAATTTAAGGCTGTTTAATTTAATCATGGTTTATAAGTAACGGGGTTAAGATTTAACTTATACATACAGGGTATCGTGTGTGTGTACCTAATAATAAACTATTTTACCACTGCCAACAAACACTTGTTTTTATGGTTTCGGATTTTTAGATTCGTCGATTCGAGTGAGTAAGCATAATGAAATTGCGCCCGTCGGATAAAGTGTTTGGCATTATGAGTTTATAAGATAGAAATGCAGGGTTAAAACTGAATGTAAGTAGTCATGAAAAGTCCTGAGAGTCGACTTTATAGAAAAGTAAAACAGCAGTTTAAGTATTTTCGTAAATCTTCTCATTTGATTTTGAATATTTTTTTTACTATCATCGTGTATGGAGTTGTAGGTATTATTCCTAAGACTTCCTGTTACTATTTGGTCCCTAACTTAGCGTCACTATATCACTAGGTGCAATGCTGCAAGGTGGTTACAGGGCGCTAAATTTTTAAAAAAGATCGTGTGCTTTTTTGAAAAGCTTTTTATATGCGTCGTCTAGAGAGACGCGGTTTGCGGTGGCGGTCAGTAGTAACGTTGACTGTCTGTCTGTCTGGACGCTTTAACACCTAAGTGTTCTCCTAAATCTATGACTCCTTTAGTAAACTCGCGGTTTCCATTTACACCCCCGAGTGCCATTTTAAAAATAAACCTATAACTAAATATTCAAATTCAAAAGTCATTTATTCAAAGTGGGCTAAAGCCAATCAGCACTTTTTGAACGTCAATATACATTAGACAGCCCCCAAAAACGCCCACCCTTCACCGCTTCCTAGTGTTTTAGCTGCAAAGAAGAAACGGAAAATAGTGGATTTAGTTATAGTTTTATTTTTAAAATGGTACACCGTGAAAGTGAATTTCCTTATATTCTAAAATTGCATAATATTCTTTATATTATTTTATTCCTGAAACCAAGACAGCTCACCCCTGAGACAATCAATCAGAACCCGATCCAGTCGAATGGTGGTGTAAACGCGAGCGGCCATGTTCGGCCATCCATCACCATGTCCATTACGATGCGCGGCATATTGCGGCCCTTGATAAAAATCATAAAACACTGTCCCTTCTCTAACAAACCCTTCTTGAAGACACCACACAGGAAGGCAAAGAAGGCTCACTAGATGCGATCCACGGTGGTAAGCTCGCGCAATCAGAGATACAAATGTACCGACAGAGGTACACCGACAGGGATACAAATGTAGTCCAAAACTCTAGAGTGTTCATTTGTCTATGTCGTAGCACTCGTAGCAGAGACATAGATAAGTTTTCGCAGCGTACCTACTGTCTTTGCCTTCAAAAATGACCCGTTCTCATTTGAATATTTTTTACGATTAAATTGACTTTGATTTTAACTTTCATACTTTTGTTAGTGTTCGTTCAGGTTCATCATGTTTTATACTTCATTTAACATGGTAATAAGTTTATATTATGCTCGTACTTTAGAGTCTTTACTTTAGGGTATCCAAAATACAATGATAATAAAGTTTTCGTAACTACTTATTTCTTATTTAAAACGCACAATAATGAGCCTTCTGTCCTTTCTTATTGCGTGTCGGGATCGCATAAGAAAGGGGTGTCGCGCAGCACCCTCGGTCCGAACGAGGTGTTAAATGGTTATAAGTAGGCGAGGTACGGCACGGGACGGGACGGGACATGACACGTGACGTTGTTTGAAACTGTTCAGTAGCTGAAAGGGTGAAATGTTTTGACTGCAGGTGGAATGTGGGACATTTATTTGAAGGGCTCTAGTGAACTGGTTAATCTTGAAAAAAGATTTTTACATTACTATTTTATTTGTTAGCCTATTCCTCTCACTTCTGGGCAAAGGACCATCTCCATTTTTTTCCTCGCGATTTCGTGCTACTTCCCTCAAGTTTTTAAAGGATCCATCCATTTCGTCCCACCATCTGTTTCGTGGCATGCCGTGACTCACTGTCTCAAGGCACCAGTTTTATACTATTTGGGCCAATGTTTGTTCGAAATGTCCTGCCCAGTCCCAACTAAGTTAGGCAGCCTTTTTAGCGACGTCAGCTATCTTCGTTTTGGAGCGCAGTATAGTGTTTCAAACTCGATCCATTAATTTAACACCTGGTATACTGTTTGCGCTCCATTGCTCCTTGGCAGTCCTTGAGTTTGGACATCTGGATGTTAGTCAAAAACCAAGTCTGTTCTCCGTAGGTTAAGACGGGAATAACACACATGTCCATGAGTTCGTTTCAGTGCCTTAAGCAACTCTCTTTTGAAAAGTTTCTTCATAGGCCAGTAGCTCTTACAGGTGCTATCTGTTCGTCTTGCGACTTGTTTGTGTTGCCTTGTGTTCACAAGAAACGGTGAAGACACTATCGAGAAAGAACTCTCAATAGTGTCCTTTCGATAAGCCCACAATATCCCAATTGATCTCAGTCAGTTTATATTTATGTAAGTAGGTATTATGATTTGAAATGTATCTGTTTCCAAAAAGACAGTTAATGGTCATTTTCCTATGAGGACGCCCATATCTACATCATGTGAATAAATTATGAACCAAATGATTAGTAAAGAAGCAATAAAAACAATTGACGTCAAAGTTACTCAATGTCACGTGTTTGGTCATTATTTCAGAACGAAACGTACCCCCAGTAATAATGAAGTTGTAATTACAAGTAACACTGGCCACAGTATGACATCGCGATAGTAATTAGCGCCGCACCACTAATTATAGCATTCAGCAGGTTTGTTGTCCAGTGTTCATGTGTCACCCCGGTAGAAGGGGTGACACATAAACACTGGACGATGGCAAGTTTATGAGCAGAGAGCACAAACCGATGCTGTAATATGATAACTTTTGTAAACCATGCGTCACTTCAGTGTACGGATTCAAGTTTTCTCTGTTTAGAAAGTAATTACCTAATTACTTACTTATACTTAATTTGTAAAACGTATCTAAAGCTCATTTCTTTATACTTGGTTTCGCTTAATGGGACCAATGTAGTGTAGGTACCTAGAAATGGATTACAATTAGCTAGCTAGTATTCATTTCCTGAGCGAGTATATTATTCTGTATTTAAAACGTACAGTAAAATTATGCAGAAAGAGCAACAATCACACTCAGAAAAAAACCGACCAAGTGCGAGTCGTACTCGCTCACCGAGGGTTCCATATCATTTTTGGACGTATAAAGTGAAAAAATCCGGACCGCATAACTAAGTTTGTTTGTGAAGGAATTTTGGTGATTTTGAAAAAACTGTACTAGTTAAGAACATCGTTTTATTTTTGGTGCCATATTTGGGTCAATTCCTATCAACTCTAATTATTTCAGATTTTTCGCCCCGCAAACTTCGGAGATAAGGGGGGGGGAATGGTATTTTTTTGGACATTTTTCATCATATGTCGAAAACTGTGAGACATAAAATAAAATAAAAATATATTTTGAAATTTGCAGATCAAGCCCTTTCATATGATATGTCACTTGACCTAGTAACCCCACTTTGAAATTTCGGACCCCCACTCCGGCCCCTTTAGCAATGAAAATAAAAATATTTTTGGACTTTTTTCATTTGAAATAAAGTTGAACAAGGATTTTTTATAACTGTTCCAAATTTCAAGTCGATAGCATTAGTAGTTGCTGAAATAAGCAGGTGTGACAGACAGACAGACAGACAGACAGACGAAGTCGCACCATAAGGGTTCTTTTTTTACCATTTTGGTACGGAACCCTAAAAAGATTCTAGATTACTCTTGGCGAACATCATGGGTCCATCAAAAATGTTTTTTTTACAACAGTCCTGTGTCCGGGGTCACGATAAACTAAAGATTTGCTTTAAAGCACGCTCCTTGTGTTAAGTGCTTGTTCTGAGCGTAACTACCACAACGTGACTACTTACAGACGCGTCATAAAAACTTGCTTGTCACGGCTCAACGATGGGAAAACCAAAAACCATTGATGTACTAATTATCTACTAAAACAAGTAATTTAATGTGTTTTGTAGAAATTGTTAGATAGTTACCTGCGGAGTTATTTGTTTCTCGGAGTGCTGATGTGAGGCGTTCGTCTCGGCGGTCCCACGGTCGCCGCTCCGTGCACGTTCAAAATTAAATAAAAGTCGCGCGCGCCGTAATAAAGTGTAAATGCGGTATAATGCGCGCGCGCAGATCTCGGCATTAGTTCCGCGCTCCGCATTCGTCAGGCGCGGTGTGCGTCTGCGCCGCGTCCTGCCGCGCCGCGCCGCGCCTCGTAATACACGGTACTTGCACATTATCGAGTTTACGAGCGTCTCGGATATGTTTATCGATTGAGACTCGATCCTCGATTCCTAGACATCATTCACGAAGAATTTATATTTAATGTAATTAAGTTTTTCTCTTATTATGATCCGGCTCAATCAAATTGAAGTTATTTAAGGTTCGCAGAACAATAAAATTATATTATTATGCATTACTGACACACAACACATAAAATGCAGCACTCTTTACGTGTCTTCTGCGAATCTGATATTTCACTCACTTTTGAAGCTTTATAATAACTTATAATAGTTTTTTAATAGCTTTATGTTGATAACTAAATAATAAAAACAAATTGAAATTGTCTTCAACATTCACATTTATATTAATTTCCAATTCGTTTCAATTTATCCCATATGAATGTTGCGTTGCTGTAGGTTGTGCGCGTGCGCCGCGTTGCTGCCGCTCGGCATGTCTGTGTGAAATCAGAAATGATCGCACGCCACGCGCCCGCTACCGCGCGGCCTGCGCGCGCGCATTATAAACACATTAGCGACAAGCGACAATTGTTTACGGCTCATCTATGCATTTGAATAATTTAGATGGATGGTGTCGAGCCCACGTGACACTGCACCTGATATTCGTATTGAGGATAATATCACCGAGTTGCGCGCACGCACTGCGTGTAACTGTTGTCTAAAAACAGTAACCCATTGAATTTGCTATATAACAAAAATGACAGTCGAACAATAAGAAGCGGGGATACCTCTCATTCATTTAGCTAATACTGGTTTCAATGACAAAGTCAAAGTCAAAACATTTATTTCAATTAGACCATTTACAAGCACTTTTGAATTGCCAAGCAATAGTTGTCAGTCAGTTTGTCCGAATACGTAGATCATTTCTATGAAAATGAACGGACAAGAAACGCCATGGTTAGGTACTCTTTTTAAAGAAATTCAATTACAATTTCTTTGATTACAGTGATGCCCTAATAGGTGAGAACAATGTAAGATACTTAAGAAAACCCATTAAGATAAAAAATTAAAATCATCTAGAATGAAGTCGGTTAAAAATGAAAAAACATTGCTTAGGCAGTCAAGTGATGACCAGTACCAACTGACGGCGCCCGTTCACGGACATGACGCGTGCATCAGCACCGTTCAACTCGACCAGTTTGGAGGGAATCGAACAATCCAATACACATGCCACCATTAGCGGTACATGATAACCAAGATATTTATAGCCAACATTGGCAGGAAGGGTTGGTAAAAAAGCCAAGACCACCCGCCACGTGTACCGTGCCACGTGCACCGTGTACCTACACATTAATTTATCGACTGCCTTCTAGAATTTTCCAAAAACTTGTAGTCCGATATTCTTATAGAGTCGGGTGCAATCGCAGTCTGGCCTCTGCCAATCAAGTAAGGTAATAGAACTCCACTTACTCCACGTGTACAGTAGGTACACGTGGAGTAAGTGGTACACTACCACACAGTGGTACACACCACTAAGTGGTAAGTAAGTACCCTCGGCGGTGAGTCCACTCGCCCCCTCCACCAAACTTGCACTGAGACCTGTCGCGACCTGTCTGTAGTTAAAAACAATAGTTTGTTCGATCAATATTAATTAGTTGACGTGAGGGGGGGAGGGGTACAAATGATAAAGTTTGTAGTTAGTAACGCGGTTATGTCGGCCGGAAGTTGTTCCTAATCGCGTAACTGACGTCCACATAACCAGCTCTGATTTACTTGCCAACTATTGAAATATTAACCACTGCGCGATGACGGCGCAGAAGGCTTACTTAAAACATCGCGCAATACGCTACGAGCTACGCCACATGTTACACTACGCGCCACGCGCTTTGCTACGCGCTATGCTACGTGCTCTGCTACGAGCTATGCTACGTGCTACGCTACGTGCTACGCTACTATCCTAGGCGTAGTCAGAACGTAATAGTTTCTCAGATGATAATGACTGTTATTAATTACATTGTATAGAGTTTGACAGTTAATATTAGAGTGTATTCCTTTCGTTCGGCATCTGTGTAATGTGTGTAATTTTTCCGCATTGTAGGAAGTGGACCTACTGCCTCCACGCTGTATAAGAACATTATGAGATATTAACGCGTAGCGACGTCTGCCTCCATTAGCCGCTCCCTTACGAGTGTGTGTGTGTGTGTGCAACACTTATTGGCAGTGAATATTTATTGGTGTGCTGGGTTTGTGGGAATATTGTTGAGGGGATAATAGGATCTGTTTAAAGTTACAACTTATTAGAAAAATAATAAACCAATAGAAGGCATTTGATTAGGTAGGTATGTTATTTACTTTACCTACAATAAAATTCTGCTCATATTTTTGATGTTGCTAATATTTTTGTTTTGGTTGATAAACCTATATTCTCCTAGCTGGTTAGGCAGAATTTTAGACGAAATAAAAATAAAAAAAAACCGGCCAAGTGCGAGTCGTACTCGCGCACCGTGGGTTCCGTATCATTTTAGGACGATATAGTGAAAAAAACCGGACCGCATAACTAAGTTTGTTTGTGAAAGAATTTTGATGATTTTGAAAAAACTGTACTAGTTAGGAGCATCGTTTTATTTTGGTGCCATATTTGGGTCAATTCCTATCAACTCTAATTATTTCAGATTTTTTGCTCTGCAAACTTCGGAGATAAGGGGGGGGGAATGGTATTTTTTCAGACATTTTTCATCATTATGTCGAAAACTGTGAAACATAAAATAAAATGAAAATATATTTTGAAATGTGCAAATCAAGCCCTTTCATATGATATGTCACTTGACCTAGTAACCCCACTTTAAAATTTCGGACCCCCACTCCGGCCCCTTTTACAATGAATATAAAAAAAAAATTGACTTTTTTCATTTGCAATAAAGTTTGGCAAGCATTTTTTATAACTGTTCCAAATTTCAAGTCGATAGCATTAGTAGTTGCTGAAATAAGCAGGTGTGACAGACAGACAGACAGACAGACGAAGTCGCACCATAAGGGTTCCTTTTTTACCATTTTGGTACGGAACCCTAATACACGAAATAAAAATGTTCTCAACCTCACACCTAAACTAGCCAGGCTCGCATGCGCAGTCAGGCAGTCCAACATTCTCATAGGCTATATTTGTAGTGATCGGATTTCGAAATTAGTATTTCCTGAAATTATTAATTCTGTGAATTTCTCGGAACTGCAAACTGGCCTTCATATGTGACACAATAGTTCCCACATGACATGTACAATGCTAATGGAGTACATAAGTATTCCGCCAGTGTGTAGTTCCCTTTAAATGGGAAGTACAAAGAAGTTGTAAAGTTGTTATTAATATTCATGGCGCATGTTTGCTCAGTGATTCAGAAAATCAACCGTTTACTGTTCGCAGTGAGATCAACTGAGTCTGCTGCATGTACAATAATTATGTACCTACATGGTTGTTGTGTATGTACCTACTTATGTACACGACCACCACCGTGTCATGAACTAAGCCTGAGCAAGTGAACTACACTGAATTAAAGCGTTAGATAGTTGGTCATATCGGGTACAGCACGTAGTGCAGCACAAGTACCGGCGAGATACAGTGCTTACGTCGAGTCGAGTCGCTTAAGTTGTGTCGAAAGTGATTCGCCTCAGTCGACTTCAGAAAACTCATCCCCATCGGTTGAAGAAATAAGCAAAGAGCTGCTGCAGAACGAACACGGGCACAGAAAAAATTTTACCGAAGAACTTCTAGTAGAGATGCGACTTATCCGTTCGGAAATGCAAACAATTAAACAGGAGTTTACTAACTTTCGGAAAGAATTACTGGAGTTAAAGGAAGAAGTAACTAGCTGCAAAACTCAGACCGCAACTATGTCTCAAGAAATTCGTCAAATTGATGAACGTTTATCTGCGCTGGAGAGTGGTCAAAATTCAAATCAAACAGAGCAGCTTTTGGCAACAATTAACCAACTCAAATGTGAGCTCAATGAAAAAGACCAAGACTTATTAATGAATGACATTGAGATATTAGGCATACCTGAAAAAAATGAAGAAAATGTGAACCATCTTGTAAGCCTAGTTGCCCTAAAACTAGGCACGCTCCTAGAAGAGGTTGAAGTCGTTGACGCGTATCGGGCTGGACCACGACGCCTAGTAGTAAGTGGAGGACCTCCGGCGAAACCTCGTCCCATTGTAGTTCGTCTCTCGCGGCGAGTTGTCAAGGAAAGGATCCTGGGCGCAGCCCGGGTGCGCCGCTCAATCACCACGGCGGACATGGAGCTTGGAGGTGACACTAGTAACATCTATGTCAATGGTAGACTGACTTATAATAACAAAATTCTATATAAAAAAGCGAAAGAGGCGGCCAAGTTACATAATTGGAAATACGTGTGGATTAAAAATGGAAAAATCCTTATACGAAAGGCAGAAGGCCAGAATGCGTACCGACTACGAAATGAGGAAGATTTTAATAGTGTTTTTTTAGAGTAAATTGCTGTAATTTAACATTGTTACACTTTTGCGTCAATTTTGTTTCTAAATGTTTCAGTATACAATATCTATTTCATAACAATGTAGACTCGATTTTGAACTTTAAAATTGGTCTAATCAGATTAATTATATGTAATAACCATGCATTTCAAGTATTAGATAAGCTATTCGCCTTCTATGCGAATCTTTTGGTAATTACATTTAGTTACCATAATGATTTGTTAATTTTACTTATTAAAAATCCATTTGCCGTTATTTACACGCTTGTTAAAATTGTTACTATTGATGAATATGGTTAAAAAACAAAGCAATAGTTTAACTTTAGGTCTGCTTAATGTCAGATCAGTAAATACGGGACAGTCCGAACTACTGTATTCAGTTGAAACATACGCGCCGGATATTCTAGCATTGAATGAGACGTGGTTGAGAGATGGTGAGGACAAGTACGCACCAGAAATCCCAGGATATGTTTTCAAACATACACCGCGGCCGGCAGCCCGCAAAGGGGGTGGAGTAGGATTTTACATACGACGAGGGTTGCGTACGCGTATGCGACTACACCCTACATCGGATCTTGAACAAATGTGGTTAGAGGTCACCATGCCAGGTGCCGTGCGGGTGGCGATTGGCACGGCATACAGACCTGAATCAGTTTCGGTGACGTCAGCTGTCGATGCCCTTGGTCAATCGGTAAGTGTCTTTGGTTATTGTAAACATGTAATAGTTTTGACAGATTTCAATATCGATTTGTTACACCCAGAAAAGAAACGTACCGATGAATTACTGATGTTTCTGAAGCACCACAGTCTAGAACAATTGGTGCGTGAGCCCACGCGTATTACTGAACAATCAGCGACCCTTTTGGATCTAATTATTACAGATTCTCCTTCATTGTGTAAAAATATAAATGTGCATCACAACCCAGATCTAAGCGATCATGCTTTGATAATATCGGAATTTTATATAAAAAAACCAAAACCTATACCAAGTTTTACAATTAAACGTCCTTTGCATAGAATAAATGAAATTGTATTTCAAGCTGATTTATCTAATATATCATGGACTGATTCCACGAATATTAATGAAATGGTGTGTCATTTTAACAAACATTTTCTGGCCCTGTTTAACAAACATGCGCCTATACGTCGTGTGCGTCTCAAGACACAACCTCAGCCGTGGCTCACAGATGTTATAAAAAAAATGATGTCACTGCGGGATGCTGCTTTAAAAAGGGTACGCAAAACGAATCTAGACCATCACCGGGTGTATTATAAAAGTTTACGAAACCTTGCAGGTAGTTCGTTACATAAAGAAAAAACTGCTTTCTATACTTTCTTTGTCAACAATAACGTGAAAAATCCTTATAAAATGTGGACTTATTTAAAACGTACATCTGCTACGGGAAACACCTCCTTACCTGATATACCGGAAAACCTAAATGATCCAGACAGTATAAATAACTACTTTTTGGATTTACCAGGCAGCTCAGACACGCATTCAGAAACGTATCATTTCTTTTCCACAAATAAATTCCATGATAAGATTTTTGAGTTCACGGAATGCAGTGAGGAACAAATTTTGCAGATTTTACGTGAGATACGGACAAACGCTGCAGGACATGACAATATGACGATAGACATGCTACGTATGACTCTACCACATATCTTATCCGTCGTAACTGACATAGTCAATAGGTCTCTAATGTCCAATATCTTTCCCGAAGCATGGAAACTGGCAAAAGTAAAGCCTCTGCCAAAAAGTAATAATATAGAAACGCACAAAGACCTGCGACCTATCAGCATTCTTCCAGTTATGTCCAAGTTGGTAGAACGAGTAGCCTGCGCGCAGTTAACAAGTTTCTTAGAAGATAATAATATATTACCTGTAGTACAGTCGGGTTTTCGTGGTGGCCATGGAACTAATACAGCACTGGTGCACGTGACAGATGACATATTGTCAGAATCGGATGTAGGCAGAAGTACTATACTAGTTTTATTAGACTTTTCTAGAGCATTCGATTGCATAAACGTAGAACTCTTGCTGGCAAAAATGTCGTACTACGGAATATCCCCATCTGCTCGAGAATGGTTTGCTTCCTTCTTGACTGACCGTAAGCAGTATGTGGTGACAGCTAACGCCAATGGGGAAGAGGTAAAGTCTAACGTAAAAAACGTCACGCGAGGTACTCCACAAGGCTCTATACTAAGTCCTCTGCTTTTTATTCTATACACTGCGGACCTTTGCACACAATTAAAATACTGTAAGGCACATCTCTACGCTGATGATACACAGTTATATTATTCTTTCAACCCAAAGGATACCAGAGAAGCTGTAGAAAATGTAAATAAGGATTTGGACATTATATACAGATGGGCGGACAATAATAACCTAGTATTAAATCCAAACAAGTCAAAATATTTAATACTGGGCACCAAACATCAACGTGCCTTAGTAGAGAGCTACAAGCCAATGATAGTTATTGGGGGTGAGATCATTGAGAGGGTATTTACAGCGAGGAATCTCGGTCTTCTTTTGGACAGTGATTTACGATATATAGAACACATTAACATGAAAATTAGAAATGCGTTTTATAGGCTGAAAGTGCTGTACGGTCTCAGACCGTACCTATCAGAAAAAGTAAGGATTACTCTCGTAGAATCTTTAGTACTTTCACAATTTAACTACTGTGATACAGTATATGGCCCAAGACTGCTAGCAAAAACATCCCACGCCATTCAGCGTGTACAGAATGCCTGTGCGCGCTTTTGTTTCACTGTACCTAAACGAGCACATATCACGCCGTTTCTGAATGATAAGCGAATACTAAAAATGGCAACGCGAAGAAAACTTCACTTAGCGTGTTTAGTGCATAAGGTGGCATGCAGAGGGAGGCCGAGATACCTATTTGATAAAGTTACCTGGGTGAAGGACGGACGCAACCGTTCCACACGTCGAAATATACTCACTAAAATTGCTATAACTCAGCATAATACGGCTTCTTACAGGGGTGGTTTCAAGTTTAGTGCAGCCCAAATCTGGAACGACTTGCCTCCACCTCTTAGGGAAACCACGTCTCAGCCGGGATTTAAAGTTAAGGTTAAGCAACTTTTGCTAAACATACAAATTAGCACGGAACTTTGAAACTGAACTGAATTTTACAATCAAAACTGGGTGGCAGTCCGATATATTGTTTTCTTTAATTTTGTTTTCTTTAATTTAAAATGGATTTTTATAAGTAGGTACTTGTTGTTTCTAAATTGTTCATTTTACTTTTATTTTTCATTTTATTTATTTTTTTGCTTAGTAAAGTACGTAGTTACCCGCATGGAATATAAAATTGGTAGTAGTGAGACTAACGCTGAGTTGCAGAAAGGGTCATTGAGTTTTGAGGGAGACTTAGACGATAGAAATTGTATGGTTAATGCCTCCTTAAAATTTAGTTTTCTTTCTGCAACTGACCGTAGGGGCTGGCTGAAAACCAGCGTTGACCCGTGCGGTGGCTAAGCTGCCCACGGATCAACATTTGCTGAGCCTGCTCCTTTTGCTATACTGCACAAGTTTTTGTTTATTTTAAGTACTCATAATATATGTATATATGAGTATATATATTTTTGTTGTTTCTAATATCTGTGGTTATGGCAATAAACATTTTTTCTTTCTTTCTTTCTTTCTTTCTTTCTTACACATATAATACGGTCCACACTATAGAAGAACAACAAGTGAAACATGCAATGCAATTGTATTTGTATCGCCGGCATACACTTGCAGTAGGTATACAAAAAGCAGCTACCAAACCAGCCCCGTTTTCACTGAGAAAAATGTAATTTTGGCATAATTTGATAATAGGTCTATATTATGCTAGAATTAATATACCTACTTATTTTAGAACAACGCACATAATCTAGACCTCAGATCATAGATTTCTATGATCTGAGATCTAGACCAACGTCATAATATTTTAAGTTAATGCCAAAATGTAATTTGTCTCAGTGTTGCTGTAAATGTTGTGCAGGCTGACAGTGTGAGGGTATCGTGTGAGTGCAGTGAGTGCACAGTAGGTACTCTGCTGCACCAGCACTTTGGGAAGCTTGGCACAGAGGTGCAGAGAGAGGTCCCTGTTCATAACGCGGCTTCAATACAAATATTGCCGAAATCAAACTGTATTAGAATGTTTTTCCGGATTTTAAATATGTTAAAGCCATGTTATGCTTATTTGATGTTATTAAATATCTAGCAGATTTTCAAAAACAACTGACACAGGCGGGATTTGAACCCGCGATATACCCGTGGCATCACTCTAATAGATTAATAGTCTCCGATAAACGTCGCCAAACGTTCATAAGAGGCGTAAAAAGTTCAACTGATTCAGGCATGACACTGTAGCTTAGTTGGTTACAGCGATGCCACGGTGAGGCAGAGGTCACGGGTTCAAACCACAACGGTGTCAGTTGTTTTTGAAAATCTCCTAGATATTTAATAACATGTACCTACCTATTAGAATGTCTTGATAATATTCAACACGTTACTATTTCAAGTTAAGTCTACTAATAATCCAAATAAGAATTAAATATTGACCAGTCTTGTAAGTCAAAGTACGGCCGATGGACTTCAGATCAGAGTCCACTTGGCCCATTCTATCAAGATTATAATTAAGATTTATCTAGCTAGTTACGAGCACGTGTGGTATTAACTCGCAGTCAAATTGGAGCGTCGCTGAGTGCTGGATAGCATGATGTTATGAATAGTGTATGGGCATCAATCAGGCGGCCCTAGGGTTGCGCTGCACTCGATGTAACTACACAGCTACGTCTACTTTTAGTTCCACCGGTCGACTATAAAAGATTCAGCTTAACTGATTGTTTAGTAAGTAGTTGGATTGTGCTGCTAAAAAAATTCTAATAAGTAATCTAGACATCTAACATTTTTTTTTCCAATGTGGTTCTGAGTAGGCTAATAGGTAGTTAGAATAAATAGTACTGGCAACCAAATACTCACGCTCTCTTAAATAATTAAGGTGCTACCTAATTTTCTGGGCAAAATGTCTGACTAATACACCAGCTGTTTAAATCTTTAATCCTGGTGACCTGAGGCACGGCGGGTCACACTCGTGCTCTCATTGTTGAGATACTAGTTCAACAATATCCACTGTACCGTAGTCCACTGTTGCTTCTGGAAGCAGGCTCACAATCACCGGCGTTCATACTAGGCGCGTCACACAGAACACAACTGCTTGAGTTGTGTTTTGTGTGACGCACGTTTTCACATCAACAGCAAATCTTCTCTCTGACGGTAGTGATCCCGTTTTTCAGATATCTGCCCAAACCGTGGTCGTTGCAGATATTCACAATTTAAATACACAATTACACCGCGGTATTGACTGTAAACGCCAAAGATGGCCGACTATTAACTAGCGCGCGTCGCGAACTAATCTGTAGGAGGCGGCGCGGGCGCAGCGGCGGGTCGCATGCGCTGTGTTATTTAGCCGATACCGGGATGAACACAAAGTGCATAGTTACCGTCCCGTGCCTGTACTTATGAGTTTTCCAATTAAGTAAATGGTAACCGCCGCTTATTGGAATAACAATTTTCAACGGAATATCTGTTTCGATCGCGATTAGAGCCCATCGCAGGAGATGCGCCTGTAATTCCAACTAAATTTATTAGAAAGCCGATCTCGCCCTTCTCCGCTCGCCAATTTACTAATCGTAACTCATCTGCGATAAGCACGGGATTACCGCGTGGCGTGCCGGCCGGGCCGCACCGCGCCGGGCCGGGACGCGGCCGGCGTATTATCGGGCCCATCGTCCGGTAATAAGGAGCGAGATTGGAGCGCTTTAAATAATATCGGCACAGATCGGTAACGGCCGCTGACGGTCGTTCACCGCGCCACCTCCGGCGCGCGCGCAGCCTACGCCTCTGCCGTCTCTCAATCAGTGTGTTACACAACGCGTGGTGCACTAAACACCTGTTTGTTCCGGCGTCACAAAACAAGCGATGTAATAAGAACTAAAGTTGCACTGTATTGTATGTATGTATGTATGTATCTTTATTTATCAACGTTTCACAATATTCATATAACTAAACAAAGCCCCACAAAACTGTTTTCACAGTTTGTCTGTGGGAACAGATCCTTCAATATTATTATTTAAGGTGTAGGTACATAGGTATAGTGCGAACAGTTAAAGTTAACGAAACATGTTTACACAGATCGCGCAGTTACAAAGTCTGAAGATAGAATTGTTTGAGTAATTTAGCAAATTTACCTTTTTTGGTCTCATTTCTAATATCTGCAGGCAAACTGTTGAGAAGGTACGGTGCTCCTTTATCTAGCGTTCTGTCATCATAGTAGTTACGTACTCTGGGGACCTCAAATTTACCTGCAGATACTGTCCGAGTTCCATGCTTATGGGTAACAAGGGAGTAACGCTCCTAACTACCATGACTGTTTACTAGAAGTAGATATTTATGTATTTATTTATATATTTTTATCTTTCAATGATTTGATAGATAATTCTTTTTAATAACTATAATGTATCGTAATTATTGAGTATCTGAGTTAATAGACGTTTTTGTTCGTCGTGTGTTAACTGACAATAAGAAGTATCTGCTGACGCGCCTGCGCGTGCGCGTCCTTACAAGACAAACTGTTGAAGAATTACTTACCTACTTGACATTGTACCATTAGTTAATGATGACTGTTACTAGTACTTACAGTACTTTCCCCACATTCTAGTTTGAATCATAATCAGAGTCCCTGAATCGTGTGCGTATATGACTTGAACTTGAGAATAACAAATGTCGGAAACTTTGACCAATCAATTACATGTCTTATGATGAAAACGCCTGCGTATTTATTTATTTATTTATTTTATTTATTTTTAACTTTTAGGAAGACTATCAGCTAGACAATTTTAAACAAAAACTTATATAATATCAAACAGCCATTTAAAAGTCTCCACAGATAGAAATTAAATAAAGAATTAAATCACAAATAAACCCTTAACAAGTACATAGCGATTGTTTACATTATGTATACCTACCTATCTAACTATTTAGTTAAGTGAGCACTAGAAAAAAATAATAATAATAATAATAGGATAGCAGTAGCAGTACCTGCCAACCATCAATCATACAAAACCTACTGATCAGTAGCCTTCAAGTAGATATAGAATTTAGCTTCTTCCTTAAAGAAGAAATACTTGCGATGGAAATGTCTATGTCATGATCACGTACTAACTTATTATAGTTGTTACACGAGCGGTATAAGAAACTGTATTGCCGAACTTAAACTACTGTGCAGTTATGTTTCACCAGAGTACCATAATATTGTATTTAGGGCTGAACATTTATACGTGCGTGTTTACCAATTGTCCAAGTACCTATATCAATTGTACTTCTTTATACAGTAAAGGTTTCCTATACTGCTGGATCTTTATTTCCCGAAAATGCAAATGGCAGGGGGAAGCTAAATTATAACATAATTTATTCAAATCAGAATTTTAACTATCCAAACGAGAAAGTTCTTGGCAGTGAGCTATCAATTGAGACCGGTAACTAGTTAGGCACTGATCATTCGGAACGTGTGAACGTGGTCAGTAACATATGTTGTCTGCGATAGCATTAAATAGTAATAGACTGTGGGACTGATCGAATTCATTGTGATAAAAGTATAGAACACAGTGCTAGAATGCATCTGGAATAAAGTGAAGCGATGTGTCGCGATGACGCAGCAACTGTCGGTGCTGGTTCTCACGGCGACCCACAACTACCACCAATTGATCGCCGCGCAATTATACAATGAGAGTGCAGCGCCGCGCCGCGCCCGCGCCGCAGCCGCCCCGCACCCGCCCCGCAGCCGCGCCGCGCCCGCTGGGAACACGCACTAATTGCTGTGGGTTTTTGTCGATCGACTGTTCCCACTTGTCTTCACAAAACCACTTATAAATTGACGCCATTCTCCCACAATACATATTATCTTAATCGCTGATCAAAACGACAATTTAACAGTTTCTTGCAGTAGTGAGATTATAAGTGAACGTGATTGGCGATGCTGTGCCACTTTCTAAAACAAAGGGGCTACAAATTATGCCGGCTCCCTGTAATCAGTGGGAGATGATGGCCACCCTTCACTCGCATTACATAAACAGAGCGTCCAACAGTCCGCTCGCCTTATCGTGCAACTGTTTTTCATACGGCTTTCACTGTTACATACAACAAATTTTTGTGTGGAGATTATTTTAATTTTAAAGTATTCGAATCCACTAGATGATTCATCATAAAATATCCTCTAAGCACCGATTAACTTTAATTTTATTCTTCCTACGTTTCCTGGCTGCATATTTTTTGTCCAATTTCTTGTAATTCCACCAATAAATTATGTCAAAGGAGACCGCCGCCGAAACGCAACGGCTACAAAATCGTGGGTTACCAACGTTACACTATTGTTCGTATAATCGACCACGTGATTAATAAACGACGGTTTTAAACACACAAATCACAATAAGAGGCGCCTGGCCGTGCGCGCGTGTGTGCGTCTGTACACTTGCACGCGTCTGTGTGGGTGTGCGCATACGCAAATTATTTAATTGTCGGCGGCGGCGCTGCTCTATAGTTATACGCCATAAATCTAGCGGAATCATCCGCGAATTATTCAAAGGGGCCGCCTCCGCGGTGCAGGCTCCGGCGGGCGGCGGCTGACCTCCGCTAACTGCTCGTGATTATGATAGCGCAGCAGCCAGCGCCGTCCATCACCACGCCAGGCGTCAGCCACTCGAGCGCGCTGCGGACTTGCGGCTGACTTCCAGTCTCATCAGATGCGGCTGAATATCAATAAATATTTAAAAAAAAAGTGTCTGTTTATTGGTGTCCTACGCAAACAGCACTTTTCAGAGAAAAATCAGGCACCTGTAGGTAGATAACCATACTTGCTTAAGCGTAGCTCAAGAAACTGACGGTCACTGACTGAGATGGTCACCAACCCTACATAGCCAACTTTATAGATCGATCTCCACTTCAGCCATTTAGCCAGTAGCCTTCAATACGGTGGATATCGCACCCATTGTTACGCAACCCAGAACAAAGCTCCAGTTACTTGTGTGGCGGCTGTCGCGTTGATTCATAGCGTTCGTTTGTCCTTCCTGCTGTGTGTCAGTGATAGCTCGCTATCGCTGCGCCCGCGCACAATCGCGCTCTATCGTGCCATCTGCGTGAAATATTCCGCCGTTGCCACAATGCTTTGCCCTACCCACCAACTTTACTTTTACCGCCAACAACACTCTTATTGTAAGGAGACTACAGTTTAGTGTACGTAGTTATAGCGACAGAGCTGTGTTGGTTTTACAATAACGACCTGTGGCCGCGTAATTCACGCCACCGCGTTCATCATGCAAAGTGACCACACTGAAAGTCTCGTGGGATTTCCAACTTTAACTCTTAAAATACAAGGTTTACATTAGATTTGTAGTGAAGAGATTTATGTCGCGGGGGAGTTTAGCGTTTGGTATCGGAATTTGAATTTTGCGCGGTGTGGTCGCTGCGTCGGTGCGCGCGCGCAGGCGACAGATACGCATCGTCTTGTTAGCGCTATCTGATGCCCGATGCTGTAATTGGCACGGAACTGCGCGTGCGCAAGCAACCTCACATTCATACAAAATGAATTGCGTTCTATCAATATTTATTCTAGCGTCATAATGGGCGCTGCTCGCGAAAATGATAAGTTACGAGTAGGAGACAACATGGCGCCCGCAGCGTTGTACGACGCAGATCATAGCTGATGCATTCAATTATTGCAAATGGCTTGACATTTGAATTCGTCGAAAAAGTTTTACATTGTATTTCGTCAACAGTGATAGCGAGCGAGCCGATTTGTCTGGTTAAATCGATAAAATATTTGTTGGTAATGGATGCGCGGGCGCAGCCTGAGGTGTCGGCCATTTGCATACAATGCGCGCGCGCCGATGTTCCGTGATATTGTTGCGTTTCTTAGCGAGCGTAATTGCGTCGTCGCGAACAACAATACGCCCTGATGATGGGTGCGCGCCTATTATATGCATCACTACTGCCGCCGCGCATACTCGTTCTTTACTAGCTACGTTTCAAACAATAGGAATAAAATTAATATTTATGCCTCAAAAACTAGCTGAAGCTAAAATTCAATAAATAACAGAGTATTGTAGAGGTATCAATTTTGTGATGGAGAATTCTAATGAAATTGAGTACCTTAATTTTGATGAATAAATTGAGATGATAGCTGTTTTTAACCGACTTCAAAAAGAAGGAGGTATACTTTCGTCTATATTTTTTTGTACTAGGTATTTGTGACGTGATATCTTTGCCAATTAATATTATAAACCGATTTTAATGTTTTTTTTTTCATTTGGTACAGAAAGCTCGCACAGTGGTCCCAGTGTTTTAACCAGCTTGAATAAACAGTAAGGCGAATCACACACCGCCCCGCACTACGCTGCGGGGTGCGTGGCGATGGAACAAATTTCCCGCACGTGAATGCTTTTTCAGTGTATTGCACCATGCGTGATTTCTATACAAATACAGGTACTTGCAAACAACGGAACATCACGCACCCCCGCGCTACGCTGCGTAATGCGGGGCAGTGTGCGAATCGCCTAGTAACTTAGCTTAATAATAACAGTAACTTTGCGTATGTTGACGATTATGATAATATTCGCAGCAAAAAGTGAGCTGTGTGAACTTGGCACACGACTTTGGAAAAATTCGTTTTTTTTTTTGAGTCATCGGAAGATTTCGGTTAAAGTGGTATGATAAGTTTGGTTAGTGGCAAATAGATATTTGATTGAAAGTTAGGGTAAGAATTCACGCTGTTGCTGTAATCGCGTGTGTTTATTTATTTATTTATTTATTTAAAACATGGAAGACTTACAGCTACAACAAAACTGAGTTAATAACAGCATATCAACACAAAGCCAATGACAAGTCTTCGCGTATAGATATTGACTTGAGTTTGGAATGTGAGCAAACAAGTACCTACACACTGCTACAGATTATAAATTTGCTACTTATACTAGGTATCTATATTATACATTATAATACAATGTATAATATAGATACCTAGTAATCCTCTTCTTCAATTCCTGCCGTTGCAAGCCCTATATTATAGGGTTTGCAACAACAAGAAGAAGAGTCTATGTCGAAGAAGAATGAAGAGAGTTTATGTCACTTAAAATAGAAAAAAAAGTTAAAATCGCTTTCAAAAAGATCACAATAATGTGTGAAACACTTTCGGAATCCAATCAAAATCAAAGGCACTTCCGAAACTCTTTCAAACAACAACATTATTGTGATCATTTCATCTTGAGGGTGATTTTTAAAAATTTTTCGTTCGTAGGTCTCCCTTGAATTCACAGCAGTTCGAGTTGCTATATGTACAGACAGTATAGTTATGTACCGTAGACTGTAGGTAGATTCTTTGTAAACGGCAAGTCTTGTTCTACCAATCTGTTAGTTCCTCTGACAGCGAGCGCGGACGACGGTCACTTGTCAAAATATTGTGCAACTACACAATTAGAACGTGAGTTACGGTGGTGTGGTGACGTCACGACTGTCGCGGAGATGCGCACGCGGCGGCGCGGCCGCGCATCTCTGCGTCATACAGCATGCTACCTACAGTACCTACCTACCAGTAGGGTTATGAATTATGATATCCGTTTCCGGATTCATCCGAATTCGAAAACTGATTTATATTATGAATATTATGTTTGTCCATTAAAGTTGTGTTTATATTAGAATGATTCAAAATACTTCGGATGCGACGTACAATATTTTTAGATACGTTTACAATTAGCAATAATTAGGGCAATGAAACTTAAGCAAAATAAATAGTGTTCGTTTTGACTTCGTTAGATTCCCGACTTCTCCGATTCAGCTCTAGCATCCCTACTGCCAGTGTCCACTAAACTAAATTAATTCCGTCGAATAAAAAAGCAGTCCGTGTGATGCGCCGACGCACGGCAATTGCGAAAGACGCCGACAATTGCCGAAGGCGCCGCTACGAATATGGATGAGTTTTATATTTGAGCTGGTAATTAGAGCAGGCGACACTTGAGGGTTATACCTAGCGCTTTGATGTGGCGGTCACGAGCAGGAACTGTTCTTTACATTTAACAGACACAGTATTTGTTATAGATATTAATTACAATTAGGTATTTTGTCTTTATTTTCGTTGTGTGGCTTCCAACAGGCAAATAGTTCTTACAATGTTATTAAATATATAAGACATTCCCAAAAACAACTGACATAGGCAGGAATCGAACCTGCGACCTCTGCCTAAACCGGGGCAACGCTCTTAACCACTGAGCTACAGTGTCGTGTCTGAATCGTTGTAATTGGAAACCTCTTTTTCGCCTCTTAGGAGCGCTGGATACATTTAATAACATTATATAAGCATAACATGGCTTTAACATGTTTCAAAAATAAATACATTTATAGTTCTTACAAGTCAGTAAATCATTTACGCTACCCAAGAAGCATCGACACTTGGTGCATGGTGCACGTGAGTCAAGAAGCATCGACACTTGGTGCATGGTGCACGCGAGTCAAGAAGCATCGACACTTGGTGCATGGTGCACGTGAGTCAAGAAGCATCGACACTTGGTGCATGGTGCACGTGAGTCAAGAAGCATCGACACTTGGTGCATGGTGCACGTGAGTCAAGAAGCATCGACACTTGGTGCATGGTGCACGTGAGTCAAGAAGCATCGACACTTGGTGCATGGTGCACGTGAGTCAAGTATAAATACCTAAGCAGTACCTAGAGAAAGATAGCAAATTGATACTATACCTACCTACATACCTACATACAGACTTATATGAAATTCAGACTTAATGTGAGAAAAAAATGAGTTAAACAGAACAGAAATATTCTGTTCTGTTTAACTCATTTTTTTAAATTTTCATAAAGCTTGGAGTCCTAATTAAAACAAGGTGTTCCAGTCAATGAGCCGGCGATCTGTCTTGCGGTTTATTGAACTAATTAGACCACTAAAACTGCGCTCATAGTCTTATTTACGACTTCGGCATCGTTTGCGTAAACTCGGAGTTCATTCGTGGTTGCTGCGCAGTGCACGACGGTACATGACAACGGACATGATAATCTGTGGGATCATGCACAAGTAGTTATCATGCGCTGGCGTTAATTAGCGCGACGCCATCTTGCGACTAACGCAGCGGAGCGCGACAATACTGACGACACTGCGACAACTACACCGGATCTCACGCTGTAGGGAACTGCAGAAGACCTTCTGAAGGAATGCTTATAAACAGTTGGTACAGTAGTAGTAACCGAAAGTGATTGGAAGCACTGCAGTCGCAGTTACCACAAGTCTTGTCCTAAATACTTATTCTCTACTTTCTAGAATTCTAGCATATTTTTAAATTACATTAGACAACGCGCGTTGTCAAGATTTATCCAATCTTCGCTCGGTGGTAAAATGATAGCATCGTCTTTCGTAAAAACTATTTACTGCCTAAAGGAGACATAGTATGGACCTGTGGCTCTTGTTGACCTTCTGCGGCCCTCAGCTGCGTGTCGCATTGATGTAAGATACGGCACCGGAGCTCAACGATTGTGAGATTGTCGCGATAGAGCTCCCTCCGACGAGCGCCGAGTGATGACTCACTGAGGCCCCGCGTATGTAAATGTTCAGTGAGTGGAGTATCTGCCATCAGCGCAGGGACATGTGTCAATTGGAGACCTTGGATGATGGCCTTAGTGATATTAACAGGAATTGTAACGGAACTAATAATCTTAGGAAAACACTTATAAGGGCTGACAGCAGTCACATTAGTTTCTTTGTGCGAATGCCTTTGGTGTTGCAGATGTTCAGGTGGCGGCGACCAGTTACCATCAGGTAGGCAGCTTGCAACTCACTAACATAAAAATAGTCTTGCGCACTCGTTGACCTCGTTTGGATTACACAAAGGTGATGACGGATGGTTAGTTACACATAGAAGTTTTCGCCATTATACATCAAACATGATAGGTATATCTGTTCGAAATGAATAATGGTAGTTAATAGTCCAATCATAGTGTATGTGGTGGGTAATGTAAACCCACGCAGGTAATACATCGACACATTTGATCGATCGCCGGCGGCAATGGCGCCTACCCACCCGCCGACCTGTAATGAGCCGTGCGACTACGAGTCAATATTGGTAGTACTCATATAACTTCACGCGTGTCATACTGACAGGTTCAGCAGAGCTTCAGTTCAGCTAGCGGTACATTTTAGGATACCATGAATAGTGCATTGCAAGACAATGTTATGGTATAGCTAATAATTTTGCTATAGGTACTATATAGCCCATAACAATAACAGATACGCCAATAAAGCCAATGAAGCAACGAAGAGGAAATTAACATCCTTTTAATTTTGCTCAAAATTACAAAATGATGGTGTGATGTAGGTTGTAGTTGTTACAATATTGCCACCTCATCAGAGTCAAAGTCATCGCTCACAGTTCACTACTTCACTACATCGGTATATTTTCCTCTTACCTACTTAAAGTATGTGTTTCAGAAAAGCACAATAATAGCAATCGCCTTTATTCCAGTACCTTCGACCTCCGTATCAGTGTGATTTCTAACATCAATATTGCATGTTAGACCGGTTGTCGGTTGCGCACAATTTGTGAAACATTTGCGTTTAGTCGCGACAGATGGGCGTGAAATCGCCGTTAATGGTCGCAGTCGCCCCCCCGCGCCTCGCCGCGCCCCTCACCCCCGCATCACATCTGCCCGCGACATTAAACGACCGTCTAATCTATTGATTATCGAGTGGTTTTTATCATTCAATTAGTTTTATGTCAAGCGATACCAGTTTTTGTTAGAATCATGTAAATTAAGCTTCAGTTTAAAGTAATTAAGTCATCAATACAAGGTGCACCTTTAATACTTCAACTTAAGTAGGGTTTAATATATCAATAAAGCAATAATGTGAGAATTTGCCTCGTAACATAAACCTTTTTAATTGTATCTACTCACTTTGGCGGTACTTTTTGTTTTAATTTTGTTACAATTCTGTGTCATACCTACTTCGTTACGATACTTATCTTCCTTCATAGAATTCAAAAAATGCTTTACCTCTATAACTTTTACTTCAATCGTACAAGATAATACACCTGTATAATATTCAAAACTTGCAGAACATAACAACGTAATCCTCCCCGCCATTAGCAAAGGTTAGCTACTGATGGTCAGATGGCCTGCAGCATATTGGCTTGGTCCATTTGATCGCATCGCGGATGCAGACATTAAGCTGCGCCCGCGCAGCGCCGCGCCGCCTCCATGCCGCGGGCTAGTTGCGCAATGCTTTAAAAGTTGCTGGTTGTAACAATATAATGACGGGAGATATAGTGATTTCAAATGTCATAGATAAGAGCAAACGCAGTGTTCAAAAGAATGTCAGTTATTTAAAGCTACATAATGTGACAGACAAGGAAAGACTACATATTGAATAAGCTGGTCCAAAGGTAGTCAAAAAATGTAAGGTTGATTATTTATTTCAAGCCTTACTTATATCAGATTAACAATTCTTAACTTTAAAGCAGTATGATATTACTTTCAGTTTTTAATTTTCTATGTGCCCTTTGGAAAATGCCTCCTCCAACCTTTTTCAATCTTCCCTTTCCCGTACTGGGCCAGTCCAGGTTTTTCCAGCTTCACTATTTCATCTTTTATGCGGTTTTCTTTTAATTTCTTTTCATCTCCAGGGCACCACAGGGTTAGCCAGTTTATTCTATTTTTATTCTACTCTAATAGTGTTGCCGGCTCGTCTCCATTTAGTGTTTCTCAATTTTAATACCATTTTAATAATGATACTCAGTTCTAACGTTTTAGCTGAAAATCTTATAATTACATCAGACTACTATCATCATAATATATCAGAATAACAGCCCTCTTAGCAAGTTAGTACTTTCTACAAAATTCACTTTACATTTTATGTAGACGTGTCGTAAAAAAAGTCATAGCAAGTCCGACATTAAACAACAATTAGCGGTAAAACGTCGCTCATCAGCCGGACACGGACACCGGACAGCCGGACATCGGACAACGCTCAGCCACGCCTGACCTTTCCCTAAAACATCAATAATGTGAAAGGGCAACCTGCGCCCGCGCAATAATAAGACAACTAGTTACGATCCACTGAGTTTTATACTGCTGCGAGAATTTGACAGAAAATACGCACACTTTGGAGCAAGTATAATTATAAAATAAGCGTAAAGTTATCTCCAATCTGGCGCGCGTGGATAACGCGCCGGTAATGCACCCATATAACTTTAATGCGAGTAATAACGTGAAAGAATACAAAGAAACTCTCAATATCGCACGATAATTAAGACGTGCGTTACTCATTACCATTTCGCATAATTCTCGCTCGCCTGCATAATCCACCACTTAGTGCTGGCAAGTGTAACGCGTTGCGTGTGTGTGTATGAGATGCGCGTGAGCATACCGCCACTCTGCCTGAAACATGTCGGTTATTGCAACCACATATTTGAATACGTTGGGTGATTGTATGTATAGGGTGCGGGAAGGGGTATAATTGGCAACATGCGCAGGTGTGCGGCTGCGTCTGCGCATCGATCATTAATTTTAATAAAAAATTAAGCACATTAACAAGACAAAAATGCTTAAACACATTGAAATTCGTGAAATGGCATTCATTGTTTACATAAGCCGCGTGCGATCATTACATATGTTAAAGTGATAAAAAGCGGATGAACAACGAAACACTTTTAATGACGCGCCGCCGCGGCCGCGCCGTCACCGCTCCGCGCTGTCTGCTCGCCGCTCGCCGCTCGCCGCTCGCCGCTCGCCGACGCGACAAAAAAGCGAAACGTTCACGCAAATTAACCCTGTTAATGCAAACACTCCCGTTTTGTGTCAGCCCAGTACTGACACCCGCCATGTTTGAATCCGACACATTTAATCGCCGCTACGTGTGCGCGCACCGCGTTTTTCTCTCGCCGTTGGATTTGGAGGCTCCTAACATGGTCGGCCTGGAGGCGATCGTAGTCATTATCACCTCATGACATTAGGCATACTAATGTTAATTGCGGTCGTGAATTCGATTTAACCTTTTTATCTGGCTTGCTGTGCGAAGGTGTTAGTCATTATAAGCTTGTTTTTAGTGGTCGCTGCATTCGATCTCCACACCTGACCATAACGTTGGATAACAAGAAACAATGAAGTGTGACTATCATTTGATTGTAAAACTTAATGTTATTATTTTTATAAACTTACCGTGTTACTATTTACTATAAACTTACTTATGCAGTGATAACCAGTGCAAGCCTGAGAGTTCTCCGTAAAGTTCTTGAAGTCTGCCAACCCGCACTTGGCCAGCGTGGAGGACTACGGCCTATCGTCTCATTCTGAGAGGGTGCCCGTGCCCAGCAGTGGGACAGTTTATAAACAGGGCTGATATTATTATTATAAACAGACCTCAGATCATAGAAACAAGGAGATATGCCATCATAGCAAATTAGTACGGGAACAACTGATGCCACTTTTAGTACATTTAACGACACAATTACGCGCATAATTATTAAGCGCTCCTTGTGAATAAAAATATCTCCTACGCATTGAACATTCCGCACACCCTCAATCTAACACTGTTAATCGTCACTCAACACTAGCACTAAACTAAAACACTGTATTTATACCATCGATCGTGTTCGGTTCGTCGCCAGCGCGTACGTTTTTAAATATGAGCAATTTGCTCAAGATCAGGCATCAAGCTCGATAGCGCCTTGGCACATCTCCTTGTTTCTATGATCTGAGAAACAGACCCAGTGTCATGATCCGCTCGGCCGTCGTCTTCTACACTCGATGGTATGTACACTAGCATGCGTGTTGATGTTCCTCGCGTGTACAACTACACGTATGTAAGTACTAACGGTACCTATCTGCTGCCAGCGACGCGTCGCTATCTCGGCTGTCTGCGGAGCTGGTCGGCTGTGCGGCACTGAGCGGGCACACCAGTTGCGCTCTGACGTCACACTGTTTTGACGTCGTTTTTACAGTGATATTCAACTATAGCTTCGTTATAAAGTATCAACAACAAACCAGAGAGGTTTCCTAAAAACAAATAAAATTAGGTAGGTACAGTAATTGATGATTGAGCTTATGAAGTCCATAACACGTCGTTGAAAACGGTTCTGACTCTATCTATTATTTTCGAAGTTCTAAATAATATACCCAATTTAAAATAAATAACCACATTAGTCCTTGCATAGAACATTCTAAAAACTGTTGCTGTTGCAGCTGACGTGAAGTTATGAATTAGGTTCCACATGCCCTGAGTAGCGTTGAAAAAAGCAGCAAATTCCCGTTTTTTGCCAATTCCGTTGTTTTGTTCCATGTTTTATTCGAAAGAAAATGTTTTTTTGGAAAAAAAAACGGAAAAGGAGAGCGGCGGTGGAGGGAGGGGGGAGGGTTGTGGAGGTGAGGGGGGGCGGGAAAGATTCGTCCTGTGAATTTTTCGGAATTTTTCCGAAAAAACGGAAAAAAACCACGATTTGTTTTTTTCGGAATTTTCAACGTTAGCCCTGAGAGCCTGCGTCAGCGGCAGCAGGGTGTAATCGCCGAAAGTTGTGTTCTGGTTATTATACTGATTTGGAGTGTGTTATTGTGTTACATGTTTTGCTGTGTTATAAGTAGGTACAATTGGGAGCCCATATTTTATATGGGTTGTCCCAGTTTCGGAAAATTCGGCAATTTGACCCAGCAATGTGCCATCGTCGGCAACGTGAGGACGTGACGGCATAACGTGCCACTTTCTCCTGTTATCTGCATGAATATTCATTCTCACGGCGTGACATCTGCGGGAACGTGCCGTGACGCGTGGGAACACAGATTGACTGTCAGAACCACAGGTGGAACCTATCGCAGGCCATCGCGCGGCTACCAGCCGTCTGGAGCGCACGTGCGCGCGATGGTGGCGCGAGTGCGGCGCGATAGTCGCGACACACACGTCCAGCCTGACACACTGAATGATCTAGATTGTGGTTTGTGTGAATTCACACGTTGCCTAATTTCTTAGGGATTATTATCATCTTTCTATTTCGTGTTTATAATTTCCGTTTCCTTGCGGATTGAGATCTTGTTTTTTTTGCCTGAATTACCATGTCAGGCGAGGCAAGCTTTGATGACACTCGTCCCCACACCCGTCATTTCAATCCTCCGTAGTTCTTACAGTTCCTTAGCCAGTTAGAACAATGTTTAAAGCCTCCATATTATACTCCAATAAGCTCACGGTATCACCTCAACTGTGCAGGTAACTTAATGCATAAGATGAGAAATCTGCTTATACTTACACTTCATTTCCTACAAAATTGCTACTGATGTACCTAGTTGAAAAAGAAACCGACATCTCCGTCTGGTGTGCATAACTGAAGCTGAGATCTCTGGACAGGCTTGTCATAGTCTTTAATTAGACTTTTGTTACTTTTACAAATTGAGACTTACCTCCTTATTTATTAAATATACAACTATCCTTGTCATTTGTATGACAATAAATAGAAATGGCAATGACATTTAATCATCGTTAATAAGTAAGGGGGTTAATACCGACACTTAAACTTAGGTTTACTGTTAACTCAACTAGCTTCAACTAACGGACAAACTGACTGACAACTATTGTTTGACTATTCAAAAGTGCCTGTAAATGGTCTACTTAATTGAAATAATTTTTTTGACTCAAAAGTCAAAACAATTCAGAAAAAAAGTTTTGACTTTGACTTTAAGCAAGTAAGGCCATGTTGTTTCCACTTACAGTTACGTATCTGTAACCGTCAAATATGGCGGCTTGTACGACAATTTCATACTGACTTAACGATTACGTACTGACTTACGAATACAGATGGTTTGAAGCAACCCGCCCTAAGTATCATGATAAAACTGTGCCTGTGGGAAAGGTATACCTCAGTCTCATCTGGACCGATCAGAGGCGTTTCCGTGTGTAATGTGGCTTATTAAACAAAAGCCATGTTCCCGTATGATAAAGTAGTCCGGTGCGGCATCGGACGTGTGATAACATTATCTAGCCCATGACTCAGTTTTGGGTACCTAGTGCATTAAATTATGAAGCTGCGCGCGTGATTTATCTGAGTGGTCGACGATACCGGCCGGCGCGCGCGCAGCGCAGCCAACACAGAGATACAACTGCGGTACGCCTTAAATTAGGGATACAACTTCGATATGTGTTTAGGAGGCAAGAACATTAGCCCCTTACTTATAAACGCCTCTTAATTTAATCACTGAATAAATATACAACTATCCTTGTCATTTCTATGCCAATAAATAGAGATGGCAACTGACTTAACAACTTCCCTGTCCTCATACAACTCATTTTGATAATGCCCTACGCTACGTCCACAGGTTTTACTTATTGTTACGCTTATTAGCATTTTTGCTATACGTCCAGGTATGATTTAAATAAATATCATGTCACGTTCATACCGAAAAATGTGCCTCAAATTGTATAAAGAAATGAGTCACCTGTGACTCATGAACTTATTCTAGTACGTTCCTATGAGTCATATATGACTCATTGGACAGGAAAGTTGTTAAGAGCTATTTAATTTAATCGTTTATATGTAAGGGGGTAGGTGTTTAATGTGAGCTTTAGATAATTTTATTAATCTGCTTGTTTTGTAATTTTATTTAGTTGGACTTCTATTTTGGCATCCTCTAATATCAGGCTTGCGAGGATGTTGAATATTCTGAGACGATGATCTCCTCTGGACACTATTAATTCTGTTCTGAAAAAGTTAAATAATTACTTTTTAAACTCATAACTTTAGGCTAAGTCATTGGCAAAAGGACCCTTGCCATTGTACAGTTAGATTCTCATCTAACTCTACAATCGCAAGGGTCCTTTTGCGATTGGCGATACCTGGTTTTACTATTAAAATGATCCGTATTTATTTAAGTTGTACTACTGCATGCCTGCACTGTGTACGGCTGCAGATCCTGTGCGCTCGATATGATATAATTAAAACGCTCGGCGGAGCACGAGCGCGCGAAATATTACCATACACCCGCTGTATCGCGCATCGGTACCGCGCGGGACTCGTCCCGGTCCCGCTGCACTGCCAAATATTAACAATACAGGGGATCAGGATCACAGGTCAACCCTTCAAGTTTGAAGTTATATTTAATTGTTGGGATACAATACTTATTAAGCCTAGAAGTAAAATAACTCATGTAAACGTTGAGATAGAGAAGCTTACTGTTTTATTACTATACACAGACTGAGGTAACCTGATTCTACATTGTCTATACAGACTTCGTGCTAATGCCAGCCTGCTCTGTTTTTATTTCTACCTACTATAATTTACGATAAGTGTAAAATTGTGTATTTTTCCTTCTGACTTATTAATTGTTCAATAATACATTCGCGTTTGGTTCATACATCTCACAGCTTATCATCTGTGACGAGATGGACATGTTACACTTTACAGCGGAGTCCTAATAAAAACAAATCGTACGCCGTCAGTATACACACCTCGTCATTTACGCGGATTCGGTTGAAACTCGCTTTTATCGGCTCTAATCGCAACTTGCTCGATCGCCAATCACCGCTGGCGATGCGCCAAGCTGCGCGTCGCATCGGATCGCGACGCGTCGTGCGATTGTTGTGCTATAGCGATGGTGTTAATATTCGACACCCTCTGATTTACGTGGCGTTTCTTAGTAGCGCTGATGCAAACATCGGACTCTAGTAACGTAGGGCTGCCCTTTTACACGTTATTATGTGGAACAGATTAATGCACGTCAACATGAACAATTCAACATAACAGACGGCTTTATTATTACTACTGATTATTTATAATACACTACTAATAGTATCTCAGAAGTAAAATTGCGTATATTTAATATTGTATGAACTTTTTGTAGGCGATCATTTGACTTAACTTACTATTGCACGTAGCTAAAAGTTTGAGATTTTGGCTACGCACGGCTACGAAAGTCTACGCCTGCGTAGTACGTAGATCTAACGCTACGACAAACTGGACTTTTTTTTCGTTAGTAAATCGCCAACAATAATTTTGTGTTCGTAATGTTGACTACTCATATTCTGTTAATATTTTAAATGTTCTTATTTTCTGCTATAAATCCGTTTATAGCGAAACGTTCATCGTATAACCGTTGATCTCGCGTAACTAGATGAATTAATATCATTATGTCGGGCAACCTTACTTTATAATGAGCCCATTATAAAATTGTAAATGTATTTCAAATGAAATCGTTTGTAAAAACAATTGGCGAGATCTGCTTCATATTCATGTCTCGTCTGCGTTTAATCTGCGGAGACTTATCGAGAACAAACTAAATACACCTCGACTACAATGTAGGTACGTAAACTTTGATATCAGGACCGAAATACCCAACAGTGCATCGTTAACAGGAGATTTAAATCTTATTCTTGACCACATAGGGTTGAAATTATCATGTGACGTAGATGAATGCATGTGTGAGTGTGTTTGTTATGCTGCGCGCGCGCCGCACACCTGCGCAACTCGTGAGGCGCATGCGTACTCGCCGCTGCGCGTGATTCACTGAAGCACCTGAATTAATATGCCCATTATGATAATATTACGATTATCTGCCAGGAAGTAGACCAAAGTATTTATGAGGTCCGTACTTTATGGGACAATGAGCTTTACTAATTATTTAATTATGTTAATTGTGCGGGAACACCTGTTCAGGAGGACAAACATGGAGCGGCACATTTGAACCGGCTGGATGTTCGGCGACTGAATAAAGTAACAATACTGCGATTGATGCGCACGCGATGGTGCTATTCCAACTTCTTGTCAGGCGAACCTGAAGTTCAACTCACATTAAAATTACAACGAATGTATCAAAGTCACAGTTTTACGTTTTGCAATAAAATCATAATAACTACCTATATCATTAAAAAAAATTGCCACAGAATTTGCGACGGCATTGACGGTTCTATAATTTCAAAATGTGTAACAGCATATTATCGCTTTGACACAATTGATTTTTCTATTGTACCACACCTGAATCAGGTTTTTCGACAGATGAACTATTATTATTTCATTAACATTCTGTGCACGTTACACTGTAATCTCATAAATCATACGTTTGCACTGAGGTGACGTTCACAGTATTTTACAAATAGAAATGTTTAGTATCGCAAATCTTACGACACAGACGGTTCCACGCAGTCTCAGACCCATTTTAATGAACCGCCGAGTTGCCGCTGTCGTCAAAAACATATCGCAGCTTCATGTGTCGAACTGGTGACATGTCGCACTTTCGTGTGTCGAACTTGTCGAACTTACACCCTCATCAAAACTGTACCTACTGAAGATCTACATATCTCTTGACTGATATATTCCTATTATATTGTGTCTACTATAATTGTCATTATATCAGTAGTTACAACACGGTCGGTCCCGCGCGGTCTCCGTGTCGCAACTCGCACACACTGACACGTACCTACTCGTGTCGTATGATCGCGCTCTCGACGCGAGCGCCTGTGAGACAGTGAGAGTGAGCTTTGGATAACACGCTAGTGAAACAATTTTGAATACATTTTTGGTAAGTATTGAAAAAAATTTTAGTAAGTATGTAGGTACATTAGTGAATCATCATTATTTAAATTCTCGTCTATAATTATGCACTTCAACCACTACGACGCATTCCAAAATGGCACCACATCATAAATTAAATAAATAAATGATAATAATTTGATCGCATTGTTTGTTCGTAATAAAACTACCTGGTCTAAAAATATTTATCAGCTTTGCATCACAAATGGTGAGGTAGGTACTTGAGTAACAAACACTGTCACATTAGTATTCATACCTAGGAAGTACTAACAATGAATACTAACTGCGTCGCCGCCAATCAGCAATGCGCTGCCAATTGTTGCCGCGGTGACAGTATGTAGATGTGCGTAATTGCGCGCCGGCGACCAATGGGCGCGCGTTCGACTCCCGGCGTGAGTCACGTGCTGCACTAGTAGGTAGGTACACCAGAAGGTACATGCTAAGTTTACGAGCGCAGTTCCGAGAACAGCCGCGGCATTACGTATGTATGCAGGCGAGCTACTTAACGTAATGTGCTCGCCAGCGTACATTATAAACGGAGACAATACAATGATAGGACATCGATACTTAGCACAGGTGATTTGATTTTTTTTCCGTTATTGATGCTTTTGCATAAAAACGGCTGAATAAATCTGTTACTTGACAAAACCTTCGACACGTAGCTAAAGGTGCTCAAGGGCCCTCGCCAAATAGCTTTGTTATGCAAGCAAATAATGTCATTGTCATACATTTTTACCCGACTGCGAGACGCAAAGGAGGGTAATGTGTTTATCAGTCTATGTATGTATGTATGTATGTTTGTTTCTATGTGGCGTTCTAGAGACCAAATGCGTAGGCCGATTTTGATAATTCTTACGTCAATCGATTTGTCTTAACCTTGCGAGTGTCACTAAAGACGTAACAGTAATCAAAATTCACCACAGCGACAACCAGACGCCATATTGTCAAAATGAAAAAAAAAAAAGTTGATGAACTATGTCAAGTGGGGTGTCGTTGAATAGGTATTTTAAAATCATCTTTAGGTTCCTTTTATCATTTTTCATTTTAAATAATAGTTTAGGATATATAACGATTTAAAGTTGTTTAACAAAGCAATCATTCTCGCTAATTCTTACTTATTGATTTAAGTTTTTATTTCAAGTATTAACGATATACAAACAAAAAAGAAGATTACGAAAACATACATTAAAAACTAAAAAGTGAAAAATAAAAATAGTAAATTAAAAATTAAAAAAACCCGACTGCCAAAAAACAACTAAAAAGTTCAAAACAAGAGCACTTTTCAAGCAGTCTGATGCAGTTGGTGGCATAAAATCTAAGATTTAACACAAATAATTGCCACCAACTGCATCAGACTGCTTGAAAAGTGCTCTTGTTTTGAACTTTTTAGTTGTTTTTTGGCAGTCGGGTTTTTTTAATTTTTAATTTACTATTTTTATGTGCTTATCGTTTGGCGTGAACGCTAACAGAAAAGCTACTTGAATAGGGCCACAGGTCAACTGCACTTGTACTTGTGTGCAAATTGCTGAGTCTTGTACTTCACATCGTCTTGTCTCTGATGTTGTTGCTCTGGCTGCCGTGGTGCGCACATATCTAACGTATTGAATGTCATGTCTGTCAGAAAAAGCCATAGAAATTACAAAAGCCACATGGATTTAAAGGCAAAGTAAACGTCATTTGTATCAAAGAACAATTCACAGGGACATCGGCAACATGAAACGAATACTTCATGGGAACTCACTTAGTATTATAAAAGTGAGTGTTAATGAGTGTAACTCGAAGTGCAGGTAGTTAATGACGGTGGCCGGCAACACTGCCGCACGGGGGACGCATGTTAACGACACTAACTTATTAGAAATATTGTGATTTATCGATTAGCATCGCGTCCCAACGGCTTGGTATGTGCCGCGTGTGGTGCGCGCGCGCAGGTGGCCGGACCAGCGCTTCCTTCCCCGAAGCGTCGCGACGACCATTGTCACTCACACGCGGGACACATACATATCGACCACTAGACGTTCTAAGGGCTGACACACACTGAACGCAGCAGAAACATACCCATCTATCAACAGATGAGATGGGTACATTTCTGCTGCAATGATGCAAATAAATGATATGAGTATGGAACAGAGCCAAGTGGACACCAAAAGAATAAGATGGAATAAGGTGAGAATAATCCACCACAGCTAGCTCTAAGAAAAAGTAGCGCACGGATGACCTACACATACATACTCGTAGTTGTATGAGTTGCAAATTAGAAGCAAGTTGAATAGAAATAGTTTAATGGATTAAAAGCTTCTGTTAACACAGACGTGCAGACAAACAGGACATGCAACTTTGTCAACGTTGTCCAGACTGCACCCTACAATTGCCCGGCATGCTGTCGGCGACCCCGCGCTGATCCTATCACACTGCAGGTACACGTCGTATCACGCGACGATCACCGGCTGAAAGTGAAACACACGTGTCATTGGTATGGGACGCGACGCTGCAGCCACGGTGGGAACTGACGGGTATCTGATCAATGGTCCGGTGGTCTTACCTACATGATCATTGATTACTACCTTTATTCATTACAAATGGCTATAGGTAGTGGCGTGAATTATGAGCACAGATCGTGCATGTTCGTTTTCGGCCCACTGACGAACCAATCGCGTGCAGCCCTTGCGCTCCTTCATTCCGCCAAAAAGACCGAAAAATCAGCTAATGCGCAGGTGACGTTTGTGATCATAACTGCTGCCGCTTGTTATACCTACTAGTACAGTTTAAATTGTAAAGATTCATCATTTAAAAATGCAAAATTAACTAAAAAATATACTTCGGAGATACATAGGTGGTTAACAAGCGCGGTTTATAGCGATGCGCGGGCGCATCATAAAGCGGTGGACGACGTGAATGCACCGCGCGACGTCCAAGCGAAGCCGCGCAATTAAACGCGATTAGCGCATGCGCAACCGACTGATTGGCAACACTGAGGAACTTATATGATAGTACAGAAGGTGCACTCTTCACAGTGCTTGATAACTAGTTCAGGTACAAACATGACTGCTGGTGAATCCCGGGCTAAAACGGAACGAAAAAATCGATGCACTGGATGCAGTCTCTGGGTATTATGTTGAAAAAATGAGCAAGCAGAGCAAGATGAGCTGTCTTTACAAGGCTACTGCTTATTCTGTAAATAGCAAGAAGCATAATATTATATTTATCGATCCTTACACCAAGCAATAGGCTTTATGACAGTCCGTTGTCAAGTTAAAGCATTTATTTCAATTAGACACTTACTTTTGAACTGTCGAGGAGTCAGTCAGTTAGGCTCGTCCCAAAGCGTAGATTCCTATGGAGAAGAACAAGCAAGAAATTCCATGGTTGTAGCAGCAGGGACCCCGTAATGTGGCCCAAGTTCGGCAGCGTACGGGCTCTAGTAGACGTTAGTGAGTGGTATAGCTGCAGTGGGTTGAGACTATACGTTCTACTAGGATTCCGTCACGGAACTATCTATTAGATAGTTCCGTGTGAACCTTCTGTCCGTGCGCACTCGGTCGGCGCTACCTCTACACCGCCGGAACAAAAACCCGAGAGCGATATAAACCGCAGACATTGCTGTTAAGAGTCACAATTTGACATACTCCTCCCTGAGCGACCCGGCTCGCTTTAGTACTTGAGTTTCCACGAGCATTGCTGGGTCCCAGATTGAGGGTCGGTAGGATATAGATGAGTGTAGTCGCGTCGAGATTTATTATAATCACGTTTTATGATGAGTATGGTGACTTATAGCGTTACTTGTTTAACAAATGTAAAAGCGAGACGTATGGTCTACTTAGTTACGGTACCCATTATGTGTTACAATCAGAGTAATAAATGCGGTTGGTATTAATAATAGCCGCAACATTTGGTAACTTCAATTTATATTGGGTAAATAATCACATTTAAGGCATGCTTAGCATGACCAATCCTATCTCTATTCTACCAAAGAATAGATACAGTTCTTTCTATTCAACTCGTTATCTCTTCTGCCCGAGCATGCGGCGACCCGTGCTTGGCTTATCAGAATTTTGTCTACTGAAGAATAGAAACATTTCTTCTGTTCATTGTGTGCATAAAACGGTAGAAATCTTTCTACAATCTGTCACTTTGTCTATTCTTCTGTAGACAAAACCCGTTTCTATCGTAGTCATGTTAGGCCGAATGGTAAAATATCGTAATTTGTATGATGATTAATAGCGGAAAGTGATCGGCCAATCCTTGAAATATCAATATTTAGCAGTGAGCCCGCAGTGTGTAGCATGTGTTACAAGGCAGGCCGTATCACTAATTGCTCCACTTAAGTGTCCCACACAAAACACTAACATGTCGCGTGAATGAGCGACCGGTGCGGGGGGGAGGTATGGGGGAGGAGTCGGCGCGGGCGCACGTCCCGTTACACGACGAGTGACCTTTTCAAGCAGTTAATCGCTCTACTTGGGCTGTCCTTGACCTCGGCGCATGCACATGTCGCATTTGTTATTAATGATCCTCACACTTGTGTTGCGTTGCGCCGGCACAACGGTAGGTAAGCTATTAAAACACAATTTATTGACTTTAGAGCAAGCTGCGCGCGTGTGTGGCTCCTGCGGCTTGTAGCAAACACATGCTCATCTTGAACGATAAGTGTACTTTGATAAAGAGAGGTGGTTCTACAAAATGACTCTACACAGAGTCGCCACTCGTATGATCTCATAAACGTATGATGCAGCTGTGCTTTTTATTTAAACATTGATAATGTCTTAGGTTTTCGCGATTATTACACATTATAATAAAACAAGTTTAAACGGATTAATCGCGTATATTACAGAGTTTTCCTGACGTTTCGAACACTTTGCAGCGTTCGTGGTCGCAGGACGACTGAGGTGGTAGGCGTCATGACAGCTAATTTATAGAAAAATTATTCTCGATCTACCCGCACAATCGATTCAATCGATATTATTCGAATCGTACTCGTTTCGATGCACACAATAATCGCTCACGGTGTCTCGATGTTTTGTAGTCCGGTGTGAAGTTTGGGACTTGATTATTTTAAGAACTGGATTCCAAACAGGTGGTAATTGCCTACCACCTCAGTCGTCCATTATTAAACATTGATCTCATTAAAGCTTGAAATTCAGATAACATAAGCCAATCACTGATGAATCACTGGTGTTTTGATGTTATAACTTTAAACTCTTAAAGTCAATTAATTTAGACTAATTAGTCAATTAATAATAATTATAGCCGTAAACTGTTATGTGAATAGGTCATCTCCGCTGTAACATCGACTAGAGCAGCGGTTCTGAACCTTTTCAATCTTGTTACCCCTATGACCTATTAGGGAAACTCATTTTACCTCCTCTTAAAATGTTAACACATGAAAATTCAATAGCACAAAAAGTTCATAATAAATTGTACGAAAAGTTAATAAATTAATGATAATGCAGTGGGAAGTTTGGCATTGTTTTGCATTTGCAAGCTTTTTAATGTTAAGTAAGTAGGTAAAGTTTTTAATTATTGATTATAAAATTTATTATCTATTACCAGCCTTATTAAGCCCACAGAATAACTGCTTTACCCCCAAGGGGGTAATTACCCTCAGGTTCGGAACCCAGGGAGCCTAGAGGAACCTAGAGGATGAGTCGGTGAATGCTGCAGGTACACAAACTGAGACTCATGTTCGCAAACTGTCTCAGACGGATTTAAAAAAAAATAAGATAAGTGTAACGTGGTTTTGATATGTTTAAAATTCACAAAAATGTGCATTAATGTCTCAGAGAGGTCCAGGTGATCAATTAACTGTTTACTGAAAAGCACAACTTTAAAACTACAATTTAGGTCAATCTTCTAACATGTTCCGTGGCATACATTTTAAACTGTAGTTCAATATTTAATCGCGCTCGTTCGCTTAGCGTGTAACTAAGGTTGACTGAAAGTTTAACACTTTACACTGATCTCGCAAAGTGCATGCTTACTTACAGCCCACGTATGGGTCATATATGGGCTACGTATGGGCCACGTATGGGCTACGTACGGGCCAGCTGAAGCATGCGCCGCCATGTTTCACACTCCATTAACTATTTCTCACGTCGAAGAGCAAGGAGATCGCACATCACACAATATAATTTACCCAAAGAAGAAAAAAAACCGGCCAAGTGCGAGTCGTACTCGCGCACCGAGGGTTCCGTATCATTTTTAGACGTATAAAGTGAAAAAAACCGGACCGCATAACTAAGTTTGTTTGTGAAGGAATTTTGATGATTTTGTTTATTTTTGGTGCAATATTTGGATCAATTCCTATCAACTCTAATTATTTCAGATTTTTCGCTCCGTAACCTTCGGAGATAAGGGGGGGAGGAATGGTATTTTTTCAGACGTTTTTCATCATATGTCGAAAACTGTGAGACATAAAATTAAATAAAAATATATTTTAAAATATGCAGATCATGCCCTTTCAGATGATATGTCACATGACCTAGTAACCTCACTTTAAAATTTTGGACCCCCACTCCGGCCCCTTTTGCAATGAAAATAAAAATATTTTTTGACTTTTTTCATTTGAAATAAAATTGAACAAGCATTCTTTATAACTGTTCCGAATTTCAAGTCGATAGCATTAGTAGTTGCTGAAATAAGCAGGTGTGACAGACAGACAGACAGACGAAGTCGCACCATAAGGGTTCCTTTTTTACCATTATGGTACGGAACCCTAAAAAGATGGTCCTTGGATACCTATAATACCTATAATTAAATTACGCAGTGGAGTTTGATATACCTAATTAAGTTACGCAGTGGAGTTCAATCTACCAATGAGGCTGTTTTTAATTTAATGTGCACTTTCTAAGCTAATCTTTAGAGCTTGCAGATTGCAAGTTTTCAATGTGCAACCCACTGCTTAGTAAACACTTTGCGTGCTCGAGGAGACGTCACAGAGTGTAGTTCAGTGTAACCTATTTCACTGCCTCTGGGCCTCTACGAATTTTCTAATAGAGCATGTTGTACGGTAGTCGGAAATAGTTGTAATAAATAATTTGTTCAAATGATTGTAAATAAAACAATCATAATGTTTTGTCAGTGTCTTACAATAAATTATCCATATTGCAAGATAACTAGCAATAAATATAAGTGGCATAGCTTGTAACATAGCGTATCTAATCAGATCGACATTAAAATTATTATTTAAATCACTCTGTTTTATGTTGTTAGTGTATTCATCGCATTGATAACACTAAGCTATAAATAAATACACGTGTCTTTGCGATTCCTATCACAATGTTATTAGCTCAGTGACTTAGTTATAATTTGTGTTATTCTTATAATAATATGACTTCACTCAGCCCTCAGGGTGTTGGCCTATTGGACAGGGTTACAGCTTACAGCATTAGGTCGGCACTGAAAATCAGCGTTGTCGGTGTGGTCATGTTGAGAAAATAATTTTAATGTTGCCATACCACTACATTTTGTTGAGTATCGACCTTTTTGCATGCGAATGCGCACCAAATCTTTTCAAGATTCTGTTTAAAGTGTATTTAGTTCTTTTTCTTTGTGTACTTTCTTTCTTTTTCATTTTAAGACAAGGGTTGACATTGCTTCACAGTCTCTAACGGCAAGTTCGATTCTGCAGGTGAGTAGGGCTCCAGTGGCAAGTAGGGCTCCAGCCTCAGTTGTTTAGTCCAGTAGGGGGTAGTGGGCATGATACGAAATGGATGGTAGACAGTAGTATCAAGCGTTATTGCGTGCAGTGTGTCAAGCTCTATTCTATGCTTTGTACTGGATGATTGAAGAAGTCTATCGGCAGGTTTACTTAGTTCAACATTTTGAGGCAACGCACGCAACTCAGTGCTTTGTGGAATATAACAAACTAGCTTCCGCCCGCGGCTTCGCACGCGTTTTTCGGGATAAAAGGTAGCCTATGTGTTATTCCAGACTATAATCTATCTGTGTGCCAAATTTCATCCAAATCCGTTCAGCCGTTTTAGCGTGAAGAAGTAACAAACATACACACACACACACACGCACAAACTTTCGCATTTATAATATTAGTGTGATGTGATAATCATGTAGTTAGTGTATACCAGTCAATGTTGCCTGATGTGATGACAGCTTACAACAACATGACACGTTACACTCTTGTCGTGTCCCGCAGTGTCCAGTAGCATTTAGATCACTGCGCGGTACTGCCGTCAATCTATGACATGTTGATTGATTGCTATAAGCCAGGTAATTATATAATAAAGCAATTAATCTTTACAGAATCTAGTCAATAACGTTGGTTTCATGCCTGAAAATCAATTATTTGTACCTACATGAAAATACATACCTACTTCGTATCAATGAATTTCATAATCAGCTTTATAATTAGGTACCTACCTAGTATTGTTAAAAGAATAATCAAGTTTCAATCAATAATCAAGTAGTTTTTCTATCTATTTTTCTCCATAAAATACTACAATTTGGAATGGGCAAATAGCTTTCTATGTGGATTTTTAACGTCCATACGTACAATTTAATGGTCTAATTAAAATAAATGATTTGACTTTGACTGACGTAGCCTGGTAGGTATGCGTATCGATTGAATCGATCCATGATCATTACCTTACTCAATTTAGGTGTATTAATATCTACAACAATAAATACAGATTTATGAACGTGTCGCCAAAATGGGAAGGTTGCGACGCGAGCCTATTATAGTGTCGTATATTTTGGCGATGAGGAAAATATCGTCAATGAATGTCGATGTTACATCGCTCGCCTCTGTCTCAAGTTGAAGCCGTGTAACTAGGGTCCGCACAAGTCCTTGTAATTTGTCATAAATTAAGTTTTTGCTGAAAATCAAATGTTAGATTCACACGTGAACCTAGTCAATCTAGTTTACTTATCTTAACGCCGTAATTCTTAATATGATTTTAAACGGGCGGCGATTAAAAACCATACTCCTTCTTGTGCGTAACCAGGCGACCAAAACTCAAAGGAGATAATCCTTCCTGAAATATATTTATATTGATGGTGGGACCCAACTCCCGAGCCCAACAAACAAAATGTCCCGTTAAATAACATTTCAAAAGATAAGGAGGATGGAGGCCCGCGGGGTGGTGGGACGGGGCACGGGAGGGGGTGGGGGGAGTAGCTTCAAGTCGGACGGCGCTCGGCTTTGTTTAATATCATACAACTTTCAAATTACGAGCGTTCTCTGTTTTGCGTTCATTATATGACTTAAAGGTTTTTCAGTTTAAGTAAAACTGGCTAACTATTACTCTTATTAGTAGACATGGTACTCGTAATATTAGAAGTATCTTTTAAGTGGAGTTTATGAACTTTTTGTCGATATTTCCACTGAAGACAGATGACGCCTTAAGCGGAAGTAAGACAGCCTCTTAAATTGCCCGGAAGTGCTTTTAAACCGGGCGCGGAGACGCTTCCTGAATATTTCCTTTATCAGTACATAATTGGGTAGTTCCCTCCACGCCGGCGGTACGTACAGTATGTAGAGGTATGTTTACATGCGCGGCAGGTCTCTCTCAGGCACCAGACGCGGCTCTACCTACCGTAGAGCGGCAGGGTACGGACAGAGCTACTAGTTAGCTAGCTCTACATAAGTTATGATGCTTAAATTGCTTATATGTTGGAAGAAAATCTTAGTTTTTCGCGACGACTTGGGATAGGAGCTTAATTTCAAGTATCTGCTTTCATTGACATCGCTTCATGTACAACAATGGTTAGGTCATCAACTGCTGATGCGAGGACTCTTGCAGCTGTTAGAATTGAGGAGCAGCCAATGATTTTATTTCCGAGGATATTTCAGGTTCTGACAATGTAATATGCTTATAGTATAGCCTTAATAGTAGGTAGGTACCTACTTTTCTTTATTTTTAGCGTTTGTAGCGATTCCTTAGCAGGCTATCCTTTATGAGTGGTCCATCTGTGAATATAGATGCAGACAATAACATAATATAGGTACACAGCCGTATTATTGGTAGGTACACTTCGACTAAACATTTACCCCCCTACTTATAAAAACTAGTCACTTTTAACCACTGATTGAATTATGGACAACTATCCATTTCTATGTCAACGAATTGAGAAGATAATTAACTTAAGAGCTATTTTAGTTACAATTTCGTACAGGGACGTTCTATAATTTTGATGTAGGTAGGTACTATCTAAACGTTTTAAGTTTCGTACAACATTTATTTTCTATGTTCACTACATTATTAAACGTAAACTTCAAGTTGTGTACAAAGCAAAGTGTGTTACTATTTATGAGTATTTAGATAAGTGAGGTTCACGGAGCTCACGAGCGAGCGGTCAAGCGCGAGAGTGTCCGCTGTCGATTGCGTATCGCGGCGGGTCAGGCGCTCCGCTGGAGGGGCCACGCGTGCTTCTCCACTGGAATGAGGAATGGACACTGTGCGACACTGACATGCAAAAACATGACGACAAACTTTGGTGATGAGGTGTCAAATAGCTCGGGAAAGGAAGGAATTTTATTTATACCAGCGGCAAGCTGTGATGGCTGGTTTGATGTTTGTCCGCTCATAAAGTTTCGTAAAAATTGACAACTATACCTACTTGTGAAAGAACAATTGCTCGTTTAACGTAAAAGTAAATTAACATTTAAAATTAATTTAGGTTGTGAGAGCCGTGTGCTCAAAAAAATTTTGGGATGACCGTTCTTTATTAGGCCCTTCTATTTTCTTTTTAAATTATAAATTCCCTTATCATTTAAAAAGAAAGTAAATACAAAAGAATAGAGCCATTATTTACATCTAACTGTGTAGGTCCTTGAACCAGTGCATTACCTACTATAAGCAAAAATACTGTGCAATTTAATAATATACACCACTAAGGTACACTCACCACGGAAGATGATCATGCAGGCGAGACGCGCGTGCGCCGCTTGACGGCCGACGGGTCATGACTGTCATGAGCTTTGAGCTTCATTATTATGTCAATATTACTTGCCTATGCTAGTCGGAATTTAAGATTTTAGAAAATGGGGCACCTACCACCTACCACAAGGGCAGCTAACCCGGCTTTACCTTATACTATAGGTACTATAGAAGTTAAGAATACAAGCATGAAATTGTCACGCCGAGTAGGGTGATATTATAAAGATTATAGATCAATGAAAAAAAGTGCAGTTTTCTCTAATTACTTTGCCTAACGGTTCGTGTGTTTAGGTGTTTGTAGACTAAACCAAAATGAATGAAAGACTGAAACCTCGCACCGGGTCTAATGCTAACAGAGCTAGAAACTTTTGTTTTTGAAATTTTTAATCGCCGATTAGCGTACAGAGCGCGGCTGGCTGGTCGCCGCCGTGCTGGGCGCCGCCGAGCAGAAGACGCGGAGGACGCTCCTTATCGAGCCGCACACGCGCCCCCTCCCCCGCCGCCCGCCCTCCTGCGCCCGCCGTCCTCCTCCCCAGCGCCCCCTCGCGGCCGCCGCGTCACAACCCGCCCGCATTTCCCCGCGCGAATTTACAATGTAGCGAACCTCCCGCCCCCTCCCCGCGAACCTTCCACCCCCCGCACACAGAGAAAACTCACTAAAGAATTATACACCATGTACGCACGCCGCAAGGTTGCAAGTCGAGCGGCCCGGGCGGGGCACCTCGGTGTGCGTGAGATTTTCTCGCCTGGAAATTCTAATGCGCCGCGCGACTGCGATAAAAAATGAGCGGCTCGGGAAACGTGAATACATTACCGAGCGAGACGGAGCACCGCCTCCGTCGCGACGCCTACACCGCTATGTACTTTACACTGCTTTATATTTTGATTCCTCTGAAGGGAAGGCTCGCGCTATGTACCGCTTTATGCCTGTTCAATTATGTATCCGGGCGGAGCGGCCTCCGACCCGTTCCATAAATCCTCTAAAAGGGTTAGCATTAGAGCTATGTTATAGAATTAGACGATAGCAGCTCACAATAAAATACCGTGGGAATCTAACAGCTAATTAGTTCCGGTAGGAGGGTCGGCGTTAGATAGCCACATAATGACCGTATAAAAACGTGCAATAGAAGCCGGCGACAAAGGGTTGTATAGTTTTTTGTGTTGGCACGCGCGACCTTGTGTTTTTCTAAGGGTTTTTGTGTCTTCTAACGCGCCACCTGTGCGGCGCGCGGAAGGGTTGCGCGCGCGCACCACGTGACACACACACATGGATGTTTTTTGTCACGTGACCGTAATCTGTGACACGTTTCGGCTAAGACTTGATTTATGAGACGACGTCAATACAATGAACGGGAGAGACGACGTCAATATAATGAACGGGAGAGACGACGAGAATACAGCGGATTAGGATTTAATTGTTCCTTTTCGATAAGGCAGGTTGTACTTAATCTTGTAACTATACTCAGAAGAGAGCATCTTAGAACTCATCTACACTAGACACAATGCTTTCATTTCTATTTTCGTTTGTCAGATTTTCCGAAATGTGCCGATACAGAAGCTGGGCCGGTGTATGGGCCTATTGTGACGTGTTATTATCAGCATTGTTTCAGCGTCATAGATACATGGAAAGCACCATAAACGGAGCATTTTCATGCCGAAGTAATGCTGGTTTTAACCGTTTCTAACTCAGCCTCTGATGATATTCGATTACATGTACATACCTACCTACTTGTCATACAATACCAGTATTAACCATTGAGTTGTGGAGGTTAGATGGCCGCCACCCCACGTAAAATATTGGTATTCAGCCGGAACTAGTTAGACTGGAAGCCGACCCCAATCTAGTTGGATGCTCTAGGAGACGGATGACCTACCCATCATACGAGCCATGTTGATTATTATCGATGATTATTATCAATGAATAGAATGTTGTGTTGATTGCCGCCCCGTGTTCATGCGTGTCGTATGTTGCAGAGACGGCGCGAGCCGACGTCATGGCTGGTGTACCCGGCGTCGCGGCTGCAGCGGCTGCTGCAGTCGGCCAGCAGCCCGCCGGCGCTGCACAGGCCCTCCGTCATCACAGGTAACTTGAACATGTCCCAGTACTCCATGGCAGGCTGTGCGTATTAGAAATTAATTATCACTTGCTTTAACAGTGAAGGAAAACATCTTGAGGAATCCTGCATGCCTGAGAGTTCTGCATAAAGATCTTAAAGATGTGTGAAGTCTGCCAACCCGCACTTGGCCAGTGTGGTAGATATGGCCTATCCCCTCTCATTCTGAGAGGAGGCCCGTGCCCAGCAGTGGGACAGTTTATAAAGAGGGCTGATATTATTTACCTATTAGGGCAGGCAGGAACAACACACACTAAGTACCACATACTATGTATGTGTTAGGTTGAGCATAATCAGATTTGTCCATAGACTGGCTGTGTCCCGCGGTTTTACCCACAGTTGCTCGGCTCCTAAGGGTCATAGCGTAATATTAAATAGCCTATACTATTCCTCATGAATCTGGCTATCGCATACAAAAATATTTTTTCATATCTCACTGGTAGTTCCAGAGATTAGCGAGTTTAAACAATTTTCTTAAACTTTGTTATATTAGTATAAATTAGTGTATATAATTAATTAGATATATTGTTAGGACTCATCTATAGAACGTTGACTATCGATTCTCACTATAGAACTGTATAGTTTGGCCCCGTAGAGGAGCAGCTCGTTCGTCATGGGATACACGGCGGACCATGCGCATGACATGAACTGGGTTTATGTTATGTTAGCATTCGCGAGTACATTAAAAACTTCTTGACTAACTTTTCTTAGTATCTTGTACTTGTATATAAAATTGTTAGAGCCATATTGCTCACTTAAACTGAAAGTGTTGCACAAAACGTAGTGATTTATTCATTTAAGTTTTGTTAATTAAAACTTTCAACAACTTTTTATACATAGATTTGTGTTGGCCCATTAATCAATAACATAATTATTCTGAATTGACAGTCAATTGCAACATTTATATTCAGTGGTCTATGACTGATTTAATTATATTACAATATTAAATTCAACGATTGCCAGTTATTTATACATGCGGTGGTGCTGCGCCTGCGCCGGGACAGATATTATACGTTGAATCAGGAACGTGGAGCAAGCCTCGAATTATGAACACAATAAATGTTAATATATCAATTATATGAGCTGGTAACTGCTGGTGTGGAGTCTAATATCCCACAAAAACTGGAGTGAGTGCCTATATCGTTGCTAAACCGAATATATTTCAATAAACTATAGGTTACTAAACGTTCTCTATTCATTATGTCTACTTAATAAATCGTTAGCATTTCCTGCGATGTCGAAAGAAAATGTCGTATTGCGTACTGCTGTGGTAGTAATACTTGTGTATCGAGACAGAACCCTCCGGGTTGCCGGTCAGATCAGCTGATCAACACATGGGTGAAGTAACACACCTACCTCCACGGTTACTATGTGTTTTATGAAAAACACAGCTCTTTGCATTTTGTTAGTCCTCACCCGTCCGGTTAAGCAGTACCTACAGGCTGTTAGAAGCCAAATTGCGACAGACCAATTAAAAAAATAATAAGTATTACTTTTATTTATTCAGTATCGTTAGCAATCCGCCTCGTATTCCCTAAAGAGCCTCGAAAGGAAAAGTCACAACATAAATATTAATAATAACATTGATTATGTTGGTAAAGCACGGTTTAATAAAGGTGGGTGGGTTTAGTCAAATACTAGCGAGTCAGTAGCGACCGGTGGGGCTGGCAGGCTGTGCCGCCTCATCAATGATGCAGTACTCGCCAGAACAAGGCGGGGGTAGCAAGACTGTGCATATTGTGGAAATCTCTAAAATCCAATAATTCTGATGTTTTAAATAACTTTGCCCATTAACTTGGTCTATATTAAAACTAGCTGTTTTGAACTTCTTTCGTATTGCCTCTTTTTTAACCGACTTCCAAAAAGGAGGAGGTTCTGCATACGGTTGGTTTTTTTTTTTTTTTTTTTTTTTTTTTTTTTTCATGTATGTACACCGATTACTCCGTGGTTTATGAGCCGATTTACGTGATTCTTTTTTCATATGGTAGAAGAAGCTCGCGAGGTGGTCCCATATAAATTTTATTAACTTTGGTTGAGTAGATTTTTAACGAGGTGTAATAAACGGTATTTTTGGTGTATCTCGATGACATCATGACGATGATGAAAAAGTGATATTGTGTAGGTACATGAATTCCTGAACGCAATCGATCTCGATATTATGCATACATAACATCACGCCGATATTTCCCGCAAGGTTAGACAGAGGTGTATAGTACACACAATTTTTTTATGCTTAAGTCGCATTTGATAGAAGGCTAGGGAGCGAGCCTATTGCTATTACTACTATCTACAGTTCATAACCAATTTATATGAAACTTCGTAGGTAGATGTCTTTTACAAGCCGCCATTAAGGCCTATAGTGAAATTACGAAAAATTAAATTATTAGGGGGGGCTCCCATACATGAAACTGAGGGATGAAAAATAATATTTTCGCGCACCCCACCATGTGGGATATCGTTGGATAGGTCTTTGAAAATAACATGAAGGTTTCTAAATACCTTTTTTATTTAAGTGCATATTGAGTGAACTAGGAGCTCCCAAAGTCGTTAACAATGTGTGTCCCCCCCTGTAATTTTCCAACCGCGCTATCAAAAAACAGGTTTAAAAAAAACCGACTTCCAAAAACTACACTAAAAACTATGAAATAAAAATGTTAAACTTCCATAAATAAAAATCTAAATGTATATTGAAGTCGGCGGGGCCTCTTCTTCAGGTTTCTACCTCTCAGCCTTTGAACAGGAAGAACGTGCGCAGTGTGTGCAGCGAACGTGCAGCTTGCTTTGCGCCTCGACAAATTAAAATTTTCTTTCATTCCTCCTTAATCTATAATGTTGCTTATATTTATGCTAGGCCCCGCCGACTTCAATATACATTTAGATTTTTATTTATGGAAGTTTAACATTTTTATTTCATAGTTTTTAGTGTAGTTTTTGGAAGTCGGTTTTTTTTAAACCTGTTTTTATTTTTATCTTTTTAGTGTAGTGTAACCATTTTTGTAGTTGTTAATTTATTACAATAAAGTACCATTAAATCATGGACAGAGCGACTTTGATCATTTATGTACTTTTACCGAGATCGATTACTTCCACGAATTTAAATAGGTATGTACTTATATTTATAGATGTTGGTGGATGAGAGCATTTCAGTAAACAAAAACCGGGCAAGAGCGTGTCGGACCACGCAGTGTAGGATTCCATAGCAAGAAGTATTTTGAGTGTTCCGACCGCAAATACAAGTTTGTATTTCATAATATTGTTATGAAATATTATTATTTTTACGGTTGTCAAACTCAAAATGGAAAATAGTGAATATTTCAAAAATTTTGTGACGTATCTTGTTCAAACCAATTTCAATCGAAAGTATTTATTAAATGCTATAAGCTTGATTTTTTCCAGATTTTTTGATAGCGCGGTTGGAAAATTACAGGGGGGGACACACATTGTTAACGACTTTGGGAGCTCCTAGTTCACTCAATATGCACTTAAATAAAAAAGGTATTTAGAAACCTTCATGTTATTTTCAAAGACCTATCCAACGATATCCCACATGGTGGGGTGCGCGAAAATATTATTTTTCATCCCTCAGTTTCATGTATGGGAGCCCCCCCTAATAATTTAATTTCACTATAGGCCTTAATGGCGGCTTGTAAAAGACATCTACCTACGAAGTTTCATATAAATTGGTTATGAACTGTAGATAGTAGTAATAGCAATAGGCTCGCTCCCTAGCCTTCTATCAAATGCGACTTAAGCATAAAAAAATTGTGTGTACTATACACCTCTGTCTAACCTTGCGGGAAATATCGGCGTGATGTTATGTATGCATAATATCGAGATCGATTGCGTTCAGGAATTCATGTACCTACACAATATCACTTTTTCATCATCGTCATGATGTCATCGAGATACACCAAAAATACCGTTTATTACACCTCGTTAAAAATCTACTCAACCAAAGTTAATAAAATTTATATGGGACCACCTCGCGAGCTTCTTCTACCATATGAAAAAAGAATCACGTAAATCGGCTCATAAACCACGGAGTAATCGGTGTACATACATGAAAAAAAAAAAAAAAAAAAAAAAAAAAAAAAAAAAAAAAAAAAAACCAACCGAATGCAGAACCTCCTCCTTTTTGGAAGTCGGTTAAAAAATCTGGAAAAAATCAAGCTTATAGCATTTAATAAATACTTTCGATTGAAATTGGTTTGAACAAGATACGTCACAAAATTTTTGAAATATTCACTATTTTCCATTTTGAGTTTGACAACCGTAAAAATAATAATATTTCATAACAATATTATGAAATACAAACTTGTATTTGCGGTCGGAACACTCAAAATACTTCTTGCTATGGAATCCTACACTGCGTGGTCCGACACGCTCTTGCCCGGTTTTTGTTTACTGAAATGCTCTCATCCACCAACATCTATAAATATAAGTACATACCTATTTAAATTCGTGGAAGTAATCGATCTCGGTAAAAGTACATAAATGATCAAAGTCGCTCTGTCCATGATTTAATGGTACTTTATTGTAATAAATTAACAACTACAAAAATGGTTACACTACACTAAAAAGATAAAAATAAAAACAGGTTTAAAAAAAACCGACTTCCAAAAACTACACTAAAAACTATGAAATAAAAATGTTAAACTTCCATAAATAAAAATCTAAATGTATATTGAAGTCGGCGGGGCCTAGCATAAATATAAGCAACATTATAGATTAAGGAGGAATGAAAGAAAATTTTAATTTGTCGAGGCGCAAAGCAAGCTGCACGTTCGCTGCACACACTGCGCACGTTCTTCCTGTTCAAAGGCTGAGAGGTAGAAACCTGAAGAAGAGGCCCCGCCGACTTCAATATACATTTAGATTTTTATTTATGGAAGTTTAACATTTTTATTTCATAATTTTTAGTGTAGTTTTTGGAAGTCGGTTTTTTTTAAACCTGTTTTTTTTGTCACTGGAATTGATAAGTATTCATTACGTGCTTAACAAGTTCCATCTCGTTGTTAGGATCATATCGTCAGTGTCGCGTCCCTAGTGGAGGCAGCACCTCAGTAGTTACAAGGCAGCAGTGGCCCGCTGGCAAGGCTCGCCACTTGGGCCAGCGCCAAACTGGCCCGATTCATCGTTATTTATATTTTACAGATAACACCGGTTCTACTTGAACCCGTTAAGTACACCTCGTTTAAATCTCAAGTGATCGGGAATCGAACTCGTTTACCTGCCTGTCACCCACAAAAATGTTCGTCGGGGCGCTCTCAAGTAAATTGATTTCATTACCCCAACATGTGGGGCATAAAATTAGGGGCTCGCGGGGCAGGGCTCGCCAGGGGCGCCGCTATTTACACCAATATTGCACAATATTAGTTTTGTAGATGCTTTGAAATCTACTAGTATTTTTTACTGTTAAACCGTCTTGCAAAGTTAAAAATTGTTTATAATATTAATGGACTTCCAAATAGAGAGAGTTTCATATAAATGGTGAGAAAAGTGGTCTCAGTCAAATCCTAATGATGGAAGCCATGAGAAAATCATCAAACTCTTCCAAATTCCCTTGCATATGCGTGTCAAATGAGCGAATAGTTCATACAACGCTAACCGATTTCGATTTTCTTTTTGTGTTGGAAATGAGGTAGTTCAGGGGCTGTCTCTGCTCAAGATCTGAAGATGAGATCCGTGACAAAATAACGAGTTTTTCAATTCTTATAAACGAGACCCGGCCAAATCTCATAAGGTATCGGGATATTTGAGTTACCGTGATGTTAAGTATTATGGTGAAGTAAATGGAAGCCGGTGCCGAATCGAACCAAATCACAAATCAAAGGCATCGACTTCCGAAACTGTTTCACACAGCATTATTTTGATCTGTCTGAAGGCGGTTTTAACTTCTTTATTAAATTGGAACAGACGAATAAACGAAACTGTTTTACTCTATCTCGTTAAACTTTGCATTCAGACTGAATAAAAGATCACATAACACTGGAGCCTGCTATAGAATCAGTTAAGGATAATTATTGCAAATCGACACATCACTAGCATGTCGTAGAGGAGAGTATAACTATTAATAACTAAACAACATAACAGCCCCTTCTCAATGCGACATTGTAAGATTTCAATTCAATAGTTTGACGTAGAAATAGAAAGGGTAATGTGAAGATAAGTGTCCCTTAATATTTGGTGTTGTGACAAGTTGTCGAGTGTGTAGGGGTCTTAAAGTTAAAGGGTAGCAAGTGAAGAGGGGCTGAGGTCGCGGCTTTTTATTATCATGTTAACAAAATAATTGGCTTTCAATACTTGAAGTATATATGTCTTCGGTATAATTATACGGACAATGATAAGTCCATTAAATATCTTCTATGATATAAATGCATATTAATACTATACACGAAAACAGAGCTCGCAAAATAAATTAGTTGTTAAATAAACATTTATGTGGCAGGACTTGTAGCGCAGAGGACAGACTCTGGTGGTTAACGAATAGTCTAAGTTTAAGTTATTGCCATACACTTTTTACACCAAATACTATCTTTAAACCAAGTTTTGTGATAACATGAAAGTTCAGGTGTATAGAATAATGCACACTGGTGTTTAGTGCTGAACACACTTTCAATTTCATTTCATGGTATTATGTGTTCTCAAGAGCCGGGGTACGATACAATGGCGCCTATGGAGGCTGCAGACAGAGATAACAATCGAATCTGTTTGATGAATGCTCCCCCGGGCCGGCAGACGACCCACCACTCATCTCCTCGTCTACTCTTAAACTTATTAACTTAACGTCTGCTACTTACATACCTCCTTGTTGTTTAACACCGAGGCATCTGATGACTGCCTGCTATCTGGAATATTCTGCAAGTGCTAAAATCTTGTCACTATCATAAGGTGGATCCAAACATTGCGAGGCATGCTTGGCGCACGGCGCTTATCGCACACTAGGAAGCAGTGAAGGGTGGGCGTTTTTGGGGACTGTCCAATGTATATTGACGTTCAAAAAGTGCTAATTGGCTTTAGCCCACTTTGAATAAATGACTTTTGAATTTGAATTTGCATGTTTCGCAATATGTGGACGTTTATATTCGTGGTGAGGCACGTGCACATGTAGTCGATATATCGAGCCGTGCGTTGCGAGGCGTGCGGCAAGCATGCCTCGCAATGTCTGTGTCCACCCTTAGGTATCAAATTGTAATAATAAGAATGACCTTCAGAATGCGAATGCGTACATCCGGCACAACGCGACACGCGTCCATCACAATAATGTCGTATTACGATGCAGACAAGCTCCTGCAATATGTTTGAAATGCTCGCAGTCTGTCAATAATAGCACATCGATAGAATTTCTGATGGTTTTCATTAATTCTGTTTTGTACACAACGGAGAGCGACAGTACACATTGTCACTGACGCGCAGGAAGTACTGCTCGAGACAGCTCACGGTCCGCACAGCCACCATTCGTATTTACTTCGTATGGTCATTGGTCGTTTATACTACATATGTTTATAGTACAATAGTACACATTATACCCACTGTGCATTTTTCCGGGATAAAAACTAGCCTATAGCACTCAGTAATAATGCAGCTTCCTATTAGTGAAAGAATTTTCAGAATCGGGTCAGTAGTTCCGGAGATTACCCCCTACATACAAACTTACAAACTTTACCTCTTAATAATATTAGTACAGACTAGCTGCGACTTCGTCTGTGTGTATTTTGTATTAAATATTTAGGATGAAAACTAACCCATGTCATTTTCGATCAGTTCAGTGTTTAATCAAGATGAGGTAACAAACAATCAGACAGAGTTAGATTTGCATTTAGTGTAGATTATTTATTATACTATGCAAAGATCAAATCTAAGAGAACTATGATTTATTAGATACTTGCCTAGATTGATGATCGTGAGTGTGTTTATCTATCGTAGCACGTGGCGTTTTGTAATTGCTGCCACCCATGAAAAAACCGGCCAAGTGCGAGTCGTACTCGCGCACCGAGGGTTCCGTATCATTTTTGGACGTATAAAGTGAAAAAATCCGGACCACATAACTAATTTTGTTTGTGAAGGAATTTTGATGATTTTGAAAAAACTGTACTAGTTAGGAACATCGTTTTATTTTTGGTGCCATATTTGGGTCAATTCCTATCAACTCTAATTATTTCAGATTTTTCGCCCCGCAAACTTCGGAGATAATGGTATTTTTTTGGACATTTTTCATCATATGTCAAAAACTGTGAGAGATAAAATAAATTAAAAATATATTTTGAAATGTGCAGATCAAGCCCTTTCATATGATATGTCACTTGACCTAGTAACCTCACTTTAAAATTTCGGACCCCCACTCCGGCCCCTTTTGCAATGAAAATAAAAATATTTTTTGACTTTTTTCATTAGTTGGACAAGCATTCTTTATAACTGTTCCAAATTTCAAGTCAATAGCATTTTTAGTAGTTGCTGAAATAATCAGGTGTGACAGACAGACAGACAGACAGACAGACGAAGTCGCACCATAAGGGTTCCTTTTTTATCATTTTGGTACGGAACCCTAAAAAGGCTTCTTAATAATATAATTATAATAACATATTCTTATGTCCTGTCGCTCTGTTGATGCTAGGGGTTCATTCAATAATTGTGCGTCATTAACGAATCCAAGAATTGTTCCATCCTTATTATAACAAGATTCAGGTGTTGCGCAAAGCTTTGTTACATCTTCGTAAGCTAATATTCTATACCAAAACTTCATAACTATTATCTACTATTACATACTTTGCATATTTACTAGATTGTATTGTGTAAGTACTCTTAATCGTTTGGCAACAAATACAGGTGACTGTTTCATCTCGTACTATCGATGATATTAATAAGTGACGGTTTATTCCACTTTGTTCACCTGGGTGAACAGGGGCGACTCTTATATTATTTCGTTAATATAAATACATATATGAGTTAAAGTCAGTCACATAACCGCGTCACAATAGAACCAGTTCCTCGTGTTTCGCTGTTATTCCTATTATATCGACGTATGACTAACTCACGTTTTTGCACATACTTGCATACTCACTGGTTCATACTCCATTGTCCAGTCTTATGAACATTTTTATTTTTCCTACACATCTTGTTACTTAAAACTAAAAAAGTTCAAATATCTCAAGTTAATGCAAGAACGTCCGAAGCCACCTTCGTTAAAGGTTTGTCAACTACCATTTAATATTCCAAAATGCTGTGTACTCACGTGTAGTTATGCTGCCTATCTATTGTGTACCGACATCACGCCGCGTGATATCACCGCGAGAATTTGTTTGCGGGAGAATGTCACGGTGAGGTTCTCCCTCGAACATTCACGACGAGCGCGTCACGTTCACTCGTCCTCACTCCCCAACTCCTGCTTTTGGGGTTTTTGTCAGCGGCGACCTGATTGAGGACACCTGGACAGGTGTGATGAAGTCGCCAGCGGGCAGGCGGCAGCCGCTGCCCGCAGCAGCTCGCCCGCTGCCCCGAGATTAACATCTCGCATATGACGATGTAGCCCTAACATTAGATATGCAGTAGAATGATGGAGAGTAGACGTACTGGATGCGCCACCGTTTTTATTGTATTTTATTTGTTTTGTGCTTGTACAGATTTATTCAAATAAAACGTTAATTTGAAGTATTAGTAGCGTCTATGTAGCGTGTTTCTAACTATTAGTTAGCTGGCTTGCTAGTCTTATATCTATGGTTTTTAAAAAGTAACAAAAACCGTCGTATCTTATCTGATTGTTGGTATAATACATTGTACTATTATTGTAGTAAGATAGACAAAATTATAGTTATCTTGATTAATGGCTGCAAAATAATTATGATCATTATCTGTTAGGCATAGTTCCGGTCTATCTAGATTAGATTGAGAATCTAAACTTACACAAATAGAAAGGTTTCAAAACCAATTATAACAAAATGAATAAGTACAGTAATGGTTAATGTAACAAAAACATTTCGATAAACACAATAAACATTAAAAAGCTTTCTTATTAACAAAGAGTAACAGTTGCGTCGTATTTTGACAAAAAACTGTTTTCTAGCTGACAATTATTTGAGTTTTTTTATTTAACTACTTGCAGAGTACCTACTTGTACCGTAACTTGGGGCCTTTTATGTCTGTTTCGTAAAAAACGGAACTTTTTGTGGGTAGTTGACTTAACAATAGATTTGCAGTATTTCGGTATTTTAACTTATTAAATGATATTAGCTAGTTGTTGTAGGTACTTTCTCCATTTTTTATTGCTTGTTTTTTACTGTCGTCGCTTCAGCCCCTCAGACAATATCTACCATCTCCATTTACTTAGCTCTAGAAGCGTCAAAAACAGTTATGTATCTAAATATATTAGCTGATGGAACCTACCAAACGCGGTAACTTTAAAAATATGAGTAGCTCTGTGTCGGTTCAATTTTGTATCTTTATCCGTGTTTTTCTCAATTTGGGACATAAATCTGCATGCGTTGTGTGCGGGGTGAACGTATGGGGTGAGCGGGTGACGAGCGGGGCGCGGGGGGACAGGGGCGACATAGTCCAGGTGCGGGGGCGGCAGATGTCAGCGAGATGACGTCACGCGTGACCCACATCCCGCTGTGGTGACACACGACCAAGGGTACACCACAATACCAACCACAGAAGGACAAACAAACATAATCAAACATAGAGATTGTTCCATGTTTCATATATTTTGGAGTCCATGCTCGTTGTTAGGAATGGGTCTTCTGAAATGTTACTACTTAGTGGCACAGTCACATGGCACGAGCCACGGTGCTAGTGCCGGAGTGTTCGGCGCGGGCAGGGTCAGGCACACTCGAGCACCGCCGAACAGTAGGTACAATAGTATCGTGTAGGGCGCGGGTCAAAGCGTTGTCGTTAAACATTAGGTGCGACCGGTGTTACGGGCACTACTACTGTGATTAATATCGATGACATTGATCGATTTTTTAGCTGCTTAAATTATTATGTTTATTTTTGTTTCCAATTGCCACGGCAGCGTGCTCTGAAGACCGGCAACATTGCCGTCATGGGGCAATGTTGCCGGTCTTTTGAGCACGCTGCCGTTTGGCAGTGATGCGGACGAATATTTTGATGCGCTTTTGAAGTTTGTAATTTATTTTATCTCCATATTCTTAGTGTTTTTGGAAAACGTTGTCGATCCCGGTGCAGCCTCAATAGAACAAATCGTTCGATCTCGTTTGAACGAGGAATGCGTCGAGTAGGTACGTTTTCAAGAAACAACTAAGATTAATGGGGGTATAAACATATATGTAATTCTGCTAGAGTCCCTCCACAGAGCAGAACGTAGGCCCATCTCGCACGTGTTTCAAACCATCTAGTCCTTCCAAGTTTCCTCACTAACATCCTGTCTGTCCTGTACCACCACGCCTCGCGAGAACTGCCAATTCGTTACGTCAATTAGTCACGGTGAGATTCTCCCTCGACTGTTCGCAAAAAAATTGGCAGTTCTGGCGGTGATATCATACGGCGTGTCTGTACCTACAGAATAGACATGCAGGTGCTAACTATTACTGAATATACTTATTGTCATGATTACTTAAATATCTTCATAAAATGTAGGTATGCAATTTTTTTTTTAAGTTAATCTAAGTACTTAATGTAGTTAACTTAAACCTCAAGTAACTTAATAAACAGTTTCTTTTGATTAGTGCCGTCACCGTAATTGGAAGTAGGTACATTTGGCAAACAAGTGCGGTGTTGTTGTAATTGATGACATTGTGCTGTAGTTTGTGGTGAGCCAGAGACGAGATGCCAACTGTAGACCAATTGTTAGCACGGCTACTTACGTTGTTTTTTTATACTGTTTCCTACATTATATTTTTAAAAACAATATTATAGCTATCCTTGCTAAATGATACTTAAAATCTTTCAAAACTGCATGTTGTTCGTAGGTATATATGTATATCACGTATTAATTATTGACATAAAACATTATAAACATATGTTTGTTTTATAGCCAAAGTTTTTATCTTTTACGGCTACAAGTTTTAAACATAGATATATGTATTACATCGAATATAGCGAATTACTATAGAAACACCCGAGTGCGCCGGCGCCGGCATCCTCGGGCAGGCCTGTGCGCAGTGGACGACTGATGGCATGGCCTAGCATGCGCCCTAAACTTGTAACATATCACATTTGACAGAAACACCTGACAGATTTCTTCAATCATTCGTTAATTCTCCTACTTGTCAAACTTAAACTTTAGATAAACTTCATAAAAAATACTGTACCATAAATATTTCTATTAAAAAAAAAATAGAAGACAAGATCATCAGCATCATCATTTACATCATATTTGTATTCTCAAGGATGAACGTCCGCTACAAATAAGTCCTAGTTCAGGTGCTACGCATATAGCAAACACCTATACAGCAAACAGATCTTTATGAGTGTGTATTGTACTGCTTGTAAAACAAGCTTGTTTCACTTTAGGTTTTTTTAACAATCAGGAAAATATAAAATTAATACAATTTGCGTAAAATAAAATAATAAACATGTTTGTAATAGAGCCGTAAGTATATTGTAGGTACGGTATTTAGCAAGCCAACTATTTTAGATATTTTATCACATGAATAATTAGAGTTCTATTTTCTTTTTATTGTGTTTAGTTATAAATAGCTTGTACTGGTAACTCCCACAGCGACATTAATCAAATGTTATTTATTCATGTTTAACATGTACCTACATAATTTATACCTATGTGAACGTAGTTTAAATAATGAGCAAAGTATTCAACATATTTAGAACCAATGACTTGTTGATCCCCCACTACTAAAGTGATGCAGTAGGTATACACGGTGGTGCGTGTAATTAACATTACAGCTAATAATGTAATTAATTCGTCATTGTTCTCAATGAATTGCACCGACTCTACCACTTGTAGAGTCGCCACCGGTCTGCCGCTCCACCTGTCCACATCGCCGGTAGAGTCTTTGTTGTCTGCGAGCATGCCTGACGATCACACAAAAGCTTTTACATCGTAGAGATCTTAACTTTGGGACTCTATGTAGGTAGAGCTTATTACTTCTTTAGACTGTGTCTTCTTTGTTAGTAAGATACGTATCATTTAATTCCTTGATTATACGACTCTACATCCTACTTAATATTATATGTGCGAAAGTTTGTGCGTGCGCGTGTGTGTGTGTGTGTGTGTGTGTGTGTGTGTGTGGGTGTGTGTGTATGTTTGTAACTTCTTCACGCTAAAACAGCTGGACGGATTATTATATTGTCCTCCATTTATCATGTTGATTACTAATTACTTAATAGTAATTACAGTTTTAATTAACTGTATGAATATTCGAGATACCTACGACAGATCTCTTCTTCTAGTAGGTAGATCTACAGATCGAATAGGTACCTACTTGAATTATTTATTTTACTATTATCCTATACTTCTATTCTCTACGTAGTCGTACCAAGGTTCTTGGTTTTTAAGTTTGTCCACATTAGGGGGCGTCCCATCAAATCACATATTTTTGACATTTTGTCCTCTGAGTGTGATGACGTGAAAAATAATTTAAGTAAAATTTTGTGTGATTATGTGAGCGACACAAAGTGACAGGCCCTGGGGTTGGGCAAGTAGCATACGTACAATTTGCTTTTGATTTTAGACAATCGGTACTGGTGATTGATTAGGTAGACCCATTTTTTTTCTGGACACAATAAATACTTGGACTTTATATCTGACTACTTATTAACTCAATTTACGGTCTGATTTCGCAGAAAAAAATATTTAGAGCCCCAAATCAACACAAATGACAGTTTCTATAGTTTATTTTCTAAGTAATATTGTACGAACTTTGTAAAAACTGATTAATATAGGTACACTTGAAACTACAAAATGTGATTGTATTATTCAAAATAATTTTTACTTCATTCGTAAAAAGACCATCAGACCTCACTTAATATTATAATTTTAAGACGAATAGGTACAACGATACTTTAACTGTCGAAATATATCCGGTCGTTTGAAAGATACGAGGTAATAAAGAAATTTACAAACATACATTTTCATCAACCCTTCCTATGAATGACAATTGCTTTAAAAAAACCCAAGAAAAAGAGCTAAACCACGAACAGTCTCATATCATAAGCGAATTAGAAGAAGAAAAGGTACGAGTAGGTACTTACAGAGGAGTAACTTAATAAATAATAAATTACCTACTGTACTATGCTCATAAAAATCATATAAGATTATTTTATAAGTTTGATATTGGTGTTCAAGTCAGTGGACTCTACTCTACAGTCTGTAGTTAGGTTGTGACATTGCTCCCTGCTGGTGTGGTGTGCCACAGGCTCCGCGGTCCTTGAGCGACATGTGACGCGCTGTGACATGTTAATTAGCGAGCGGCAGGTTCAAGTTCAGGCTTCGTCTGGCCCGCGGTCGCTGACCCCGCCGCCCGTGACGTAACAACAACCACTCATTACTTACCTACGTCCCGCAGACGAGCTGCGCCCTAGGCCCAGCGACGCTGCCGCTCAGACGAGGCGACGACTGGCGCGCTGGGTGGCGGGCCAGTCGTGCCTTCTAATTTAAATCAGTGAACCTTGAGAAACCCAAACTTAAACATGACAAAAACTGGAGCCTCCGACGAAATGAATGGACGACTGGAGCCAGTTTTTGTAGCGGACGAGGATTGCGAGCCGAGCGACATTCCGGAGCGGAGACGCGGCCGGGACGACGCCGCCCGCTTTACATACGACGCCGAGGAAAATCCATAACGGCACGCGGAAAACCCTTTTAATATACGGCACGTAAATAAGAGTAGAGACGCGGGGGCGGCGGCCGCGGGCGGGGGGGCCGAGCCGCCATTGGCCGACCGCCGCGCCCCGCCCCCGCGAAAAAAACCGTCGGAAAAAAGCGGCGGTCGCACGGCAGTGTCTCACGGACGCGCTCGGTGGGCGGACGCTCGCACCGAAGAGACGGCGCGACCCAGGACCGGCGGCCGCGGCCGCGCCATGCCCGCGCTGGCCCTGCGCGACCAGCCGCTCGACTGCTCCATGCGCCTGCGCGAGCTGCCCGCCTGGCCGCCGCCGCACCCGCGCGCCGACCAGCAGCGCCACGGTCAGTAGACCAGCCAGTGCAGTGTCAGTGAGCCGCACCGCCGCCGCCGGCGGTAAACAAACAGTGCTCCCAACTCCCGCTGCCATTGTGTCGCGACTCCCATTCATAAAGTCCGGCGTCTCATTCTCGAGCCTTTGATCCGCGCGGCCGACCCACGTGTGCGGGTCGCTGGGGTCACGGCGGGCACATTGTTGTGACCCGGGGGTCGCACTCGCTATACAAATTGGAACCGATACCAACCTCTGTCGACCATTGTAACTCGTTCACTTTGCGCCTAACGCGCGATAGGCGTATTTGCAATGCGCGTGCGCAACTGTTAAGTGCGATACTTGTCGTTTAATGGTTGTTTAAGAAGTCGCTAGTGTTGTCAGCCGATCGCCATCACATCGTCGCTAAAGTTCGTCTGCACTCGTTGCTCGCTGCTCGGGACACCGCGCTGCCGAATTAATCCGAATCTGAATAATATATTGTGATTAGTGATGTTCATAAAATCGCATACGTTAATTCCGTACGCACAGGAAAATCACAACGATGTCTATGGTAAGCGCTATGTTTAATATACTGACAGGAATCTTCACATTAGCCATATTTCTATTTAGAAATATCATCTATTTAAATATTAAGCAATGGAAACACTATAACCAATTGATCATAATAATGAACCATGTAATGATAATAAATGATTTACATTTATTTCTAAATGTGTGGTACAGTCTGTTACAAAAAGAGAATTTTAAAAGTTGGGAATTATTAATAATTGTTTATTCAGACAGAAGTCGTTTATTGTAAACCTAAAGGAGTAACACTTGCACTGGTCGGTTGCCGCCACAGTTTGTTGTTGAAGTAGATAGTATGGTATCACAAGAACAATGTCAACTTATCTCTATCAAAAGTTCTGCAAGTGTTCCAGATATTAATTTTGCACGTATACTTAACTAACTTAGGTAGGTACATTTTAATTAAAACTAAATTATCTAGGTAGGTTCTCAATTACAAATCAATGTTCTAGGCTCACATCTTGACAAGATAAAAGTTAACTTATCATATTAAAATGACCACAATATTAGTATTACATCTTTAAACTTGTGATTATTTTAGGATTGTATCAGATTGAGAAATTCAAGTTATAACTAAAGTTCTTAACCTAACTTGAGAATTAAGCTAGCCACAAATAGGCGCTCCAGAAGTAACCGGCACGCAAAGTTACCGGTACCCAACAATAAGTCTGTTAAGTTTATGATGTAGATAATTCAAGTTGAAACTAACCCTAATTAATTATAGAAAACGGATGATATTGCCTATCTAATTAGGTTATTTAAATAATTTATATTGTGATTAGAAGCTATTATTCTTGCGTGCCATTTTAATTATTTCTAATAAAAAACAATTACTTCAAATAACTTATGGGAATTCTCGTAGTTTATTACAATCATTGACATTCCTTCGAAGCACAATAATAATACATTACAAGTATTACAACTAGTCAAGAAATGTTCACCGAGAGCCCAAACAAACAGTTGGTTGGTGTCCGGTGACAAAAGGCGTGTGTAGAGGTGCGCAGCTCGTATAAATAACTGCGAGCAAGTAATACGACAATAATCCCTTATCGAAACTTATGTGGGGTCAGGTGGCGTATTGTGATTTAGCGGGGTCAGGAAGGGTTTCCCCCGGGGCCCGCTCCCTCCGCAAATAATATTAACTCTCTTGATGCGAGCCTTTTGTCACCTCGCCATCCGCACCAGTCCGCTCCACAACGCTCCGCTCCCGCACAGCACACGCGCGTGTCCCGCCCCGCAGTAGCGGTACTCCACCTTTATATTCTTTCGAGTGTCCTCTACCTGCATCAACAGATTTGTTTTATAGTTAGTAACTAGCTTCTGCCCGCGGCTTCACCCGCGTTTTTGGTATAAAAATTAGCCTATGTATTATTCTGATGTATAAGCTAGGTATATTACTGTAAACCTCATCAAAATCCGTTCAGTAATTTTTGCTTGAAAAAGCAACAAACATACATACATCCTCACAAATTTTGGCGTCTATAATATTAGTAGGAATAGGATAATGAGTCAGCACCACCCGCGCAGCTCCGCGCGGCCCGGGGCGCGCCCTGCTTGATCACCGCTGATAAACACCTTTATCGCAATAACTTAATATTATAGCTAATCACTCGCTGATAGTGCTAACGATTACGTCGACGAGACATATTTACGACAACATCTCGGTGTCGCACCGCGCGCAGATTCCCGAAACTACAATAGTCGTAACGTAATACCAAATCATCAGTGACACCAATCATCGCTAATTTCTTCATCTTCCCCGAACGCTAGACAATACACTAATGGCGTTTTTATCGCGCTCCCCACGAATTATATTAAAATTACGATCGGAGCGGCATCAAATCACCGTAATGTAATCGATGTGAATGCGCGACTCGCTGCGAGGTGTAATTCGGTTGTAATAATGTCATCTACGTAAGTGAATTAGCGGATGATGGAGTCACGCGTTGTTTACGAGTGTAACAATACGTGTCGGTCGCGTCGCGCGGCCGCGCCGAGCGGAGCGGGCCGCGCGCGCGCCTGGGAGCGCGCTGAACTTTGGCACGGCGGCGGCGCGGGCGCACGCAACACGCGCACATGTCGCCCAAATTGGCCGCCATCACAAACCCTATGTTTTCGACATAATGATCGCAGTTTGATTGGATTCTTTCCTTTCGTTTTCGCTGATGGTTCGGGCCCCTCGATTATGAATTACCATTCCGTTTTATTATTCGATACAGTTGGCTTAAAAATTAGGATCAAACAGTTTTTAGGGTTCCGTACCTTGAAAGAAAAAACAGAACCCGTATAAGATCAATCACGTGTCTGTCTGTCCGTCTGTCACAGAGGTTTTTCTCGAAAACGAAGTAACATAGAAACTTGAAATAGGTATGGCATAATAACCTTGATGACGCGCACATAATTATCCCTCATCAATAACTGGATAAAAAAAATATTTTAGATTAATATGAGGGGTCAGTGAACATCAGTGGTCTTGCTGATATAGCTAAAATTGTGCAATGAATCACCGGTGCCCAGCCACCTGTTCTCCTAGGTTTCTAAAAAAATGATTTTTATAGGTTTAGTAATTAAGTTATAGTTTACAGGAAAACTGCAAGTTATTTCGACAACGCAATAGTTACAGGAAAAAAAACTTTTCTTATAAAATTAGGTAATTAATACGGGACCCTAAATTATTGTTCGAGCCCGACTCGCTCTTCACCGGTTTTATTTTATTATATTGATGTTAATTTCTTAATTATGATTAGGTATTTCAAAACCGAAGAAGAACGCTAACTTGTGTAGCTAATAAAGTGATTTGCTGAATCACTTTGCAGTTACTGCAAAAATGTTAAAACAGATACATGACCATACTGACCATCCTTGAAAATAGCCCAACTAACATTTTGGTGATAAGAATAAGAGCTTAGGACTTAGGCTCTTAAAATTCTCTTATACAGCTCATGTAGCACTTATTCTAGCGTATGCACCTATTCTAGAATTTTAAATGCCTAAAGTCCTAAGCCCTTATTGTTATCACCAAAATGTTAGTTGGGTTGGGAGGTCTCATTCAGTCGCACAAGAGTAATATAAAGGCTGTATATCGATGTAACATATCGCACACCTAGTTATAGGGTGGCACAACTCAAAATAGTCCAAAATCGAGCTATTGCGATTATCGGAATCTCCGTCGAAAAAAGATTCCGATAATCGCAATAGCTTGATTTTGGATAATTTTGAGTTGTGCTACTCTTTATCTAGGTGTGCGATATTATGTCACGTGACTATTTATGAAAAATACTGGTTCCTGAAATCGCGATTACTTGCTGCCACACTTGAAGGTGTGAAAGTAACCGAATGTCGTACGAGCACGCTTCACGGTTTTATTTTATTTGTGCGGTAGTTCAATAAATGTTGAAACGTTTAGGTGCCGCGTATTGTAGTCACGACTTGTGGCCACACACTCGGACCCCCAACTAATTGTAGTAACATTCACAATTATTTTATTTCTTACAAATTCAAGACAAAACAACGTTTTTGTCATAATCATTATTTTTCTAGATTTACTTTCAAATGTAGAATACACAATAGCGACGGCATCGGCATGGCAAGTAGCCGACGGCACATTGTTCGAGGCCCAGCCCAGCAGGTGAACTGCTGGGGGGGGGAGACCATCCTAGGGCTAGCATCCAACTTGATGTGCAGGCTTTAGTTTAGTGTAGGTTTGTATGATTGAAGTCATCTGAATGTGTGCTCAGAAACGTTATAATTATTCCAGTTGTTATTAAAAATTGTGTAAGAGACTAGCACTTTGCTCGCTAATTCGCCCGCGTGACACACAAGAACCGTGCATTTTTTAGGGATAAAGATTATAGAACTCAAGGATAATGTAGCTTTCTATTAGTGAAAGAATTTTCAAAATCAGATCACGGAGATTACCTTTACATACCTACAAAACAAACAAATGGAACGGACAGGAGTTGAATCCGTGATCTCTACCGTACCGAGGCGTCGCTCTTCCTACTGAGCTACCGTGTCACACCAGCATCAGTTGAAATTTTAAATCTCATAAGTAGGTGTTAGTGAAATACCTATTCTATCGAAGACTAAAATGAATGACTCCAACACAAATTGTTTACTGTTTTTATGATTAAATCTCTTTTAAGTATCATATAGGTACTTACTTATTTAATAACAGTAAGATAAGCATAACACGGCATTGGCAAGTTTAACATTCACAAAAATATACAATCAAATAGTTAAATCTTTTAATAGAATCTAATCAATTTTTAAATCTCTTAAATACATTTAATAACAATAAGATAAGATAAACATGGCTTTAACTGTTAACATGTTTAAAATTTACTAAAATACACTTAGCTAATATTTAAAGTTTACGATTATTCGTTTTATAAATACCTACATACTTCTTTATACGTATCTATTTTGTAAAAGTTTTTGAATGTTTTATTTATAATGTCACACAAAACTAAACGTTGCTTCGTTTTTCTGATTTAGAACAAGTGATAGTAGGTGAGATCCATCGAGATAAATTAAATGATAGTAGGTACTTACTATGAAATAACGAAATCAATCAATCAGTTGTATGTAAACAAAACGACAAAATTAAACAGCTCATATTTGACTGTCTTATTTAAAAGTACATATAAAAGGAACAAAATATTGTTTAAATCAATACCAATTATGACAAATAAATTAACAAATCAATAATCAACCTCAATGTAAGTTAGCGGGTTTTGAACGGATATGTCTGACGTAGGTATAATTACACCGAACTGGTAACAAATCCGACTCGGAAGTGAAACATTATTCCTATTGTAATTATTATTCGAACAAGCTCCCCCCCCCCCTCGGTCCGACTCAGGATCATAAAATTCTCTAAACGAGCACTTTAACGTATTTTATAGACATAAAACTAGAATTCGAAAGGTACTCGTATAATAGTCGCCGTGACAGCGCGTCATCAATAATCCTTTTACTCCGCTTCAGTTGGGGCACCGTGCCCCGTGTCCCGTGTCCCGTGCCCCGTGCCCCGTGCCCCCGCGGGCCCGACCGCTTCTGTGTCTACCAACAGTAGGGAAGTACATTAATTATTAAGACATATAAACGAAGTGCCTACCAACAGTACTTTTCAATTACTTTTGGAATAGTCAAAACGACTACCTACTTTATTCCAATCGCTAAACTGTATAAAAGGGTCACATTATGCGAGTTATAACAAAGTGTCTAATGACGTTTCGCTATATTTCGTTCTCGATCATTTGTCATTTGTATCCTATCCTATTTTCTACTAATATAATAAATGGATGTATGAATGGATGTTTGTTACTCTTCACGCAAAAAGTACGGAGCGGATTTTGATCGAACTTATTACAGTAATACCTACTCAAAATAACACATAGGCTACTTTTTATCCCGGAAATTGCGGGCGAACCCGTGGGTGGAAGCTAGTTTATTTATTTAAGTAATTTATTGTACAAGTAACAAATGAGGAACAGGTAAGCAATTTAATTATGTACAATGGACGGTGTTATCGCACGGCGCGATCTCTTACAGACAAACTATTTTTTTATAACTGTAAATATAGACTACAGTGCCGTCAAGTTTTATATTTAAATCTGATATAATCAGAGATACTAACCTAACCTAAACTTCGATTTCGATTTATTTTCGATTTATTTCTTTCAAAAGGTAGGTAACCAATGTACCTATTCAAAGTTCAATAAATAATAATTTGTGATGATTATTATTCCGGGATTTCAGATGGAGGTAATGTTATTTACTTCCTTGAAGTTTAGGTAAATATTAACTTTACCTATTCCGATCTCTGGATATAGTAAGAGATTAAAGTTCCTTACCAACTGTGACCAAACCTTCAGGAATACATGTTAACTAAATATTTGGGATAAGTGTATGGCAAGCAGATCAGACATTATTGTACATGAATTTCATAATTTTTTAAAGTATAATGCTTTCGAGCTGTGGGTTTGTTTTGGAATATATTCTTAGAGATCTTCATCATCGAGGCTAAAAATCTACCAAAACATTGACTTGTGATGTGTCTTAAAAGATCATTTAAGTAAATAAATATCATCATGTCATCTCTATTCATTGTCATACAAATGACAAGGATAGTTGTATATTTTATTTAATCAGTGGTTAAAGTTAAGAGGCGTCTATGAGTAAGGGGGCCAATGTCCAATGCCTACCGTGCAGCAGTCAGCGCCGCACCGAACCCTCGTACCTATGACACAAGTGCGAACAGTGGCCGCGCGCGCAGGAGTCGCCGCCGTGAGAACTCACGTGACGGACTTTCACTACCGCGTGCCATTATGTTTATTTTAATTTAATATCATTTGACTGGTACTACACCGACCACGGACATCCAGCGACACGGTCACCGTTATCTTGCGAATTCACGACTTGTCTACAAGTTGTAACCGCGCTACGTAGGTATCTGTAAGTTCCTTAACTTAACAAGTAACTTGTCAAATATATTGAAATGACAAGCTTGAGATTTAGACATTTTGAGATTTGTACTAAGAGCGACGTGGTCAATTTGTGATCCAGTCATTCTGATACCAACCCACGAGAGCAATGGTAGAGAGCGTTTATACCAACCCACGAGAGCAATGGTAGAGAGCGTTTATACCAACCCGCGAGAGCAATGGTAGAGAGCGTTTATACCAACCCGCGAGAGCAATGGTAGAGAGCGTTTATACCAACCCGCGAGAGCAATGGTAGAGAGCGTTTATATCAACCCGCGAGAGCAATGGTAGAGAGCGTTTATACTAACCCGCGAGAGCAATGGTAGAGAGCGTTTATACCAACCCGCGAGAGCAATGGTAGAGAGCGTTTATACCAACCCGCGAGAGCAATGGTAGAGAGCGTTGCACATAAGAATTCCCTCCAACGCTATGCTGGCTTCCCTGTCTGTCACTTCGTGTAGGTCAGGGTTTCTTGACCTGGGGTCCATGTCATGAGAGTGCCGGGGGTCCATAGCGAGCCAGTCCAACATCATTTATTAAGATAGTTACAGTCCTAGCTAATGGGGGGAATGGTATTTTATTAGACAATTTTTATTATATATCAAAAACTATAAGGCATAAAATAAAAACCTATTTTGAAATGTGCAGATCAAGTCCTTTTATATGATATGCCACTTGACCTAGTAACCCCACTTTCAAATTTTAGACCCCCACTCCGGCCCCTTTTGCAATGAAATTAAAAATATCTTTTGACTTTTTTCATTTGCAATAAAGTTGGGCAAGCATTCTTTATTACTATTCCAAATTTCGAGTCGATAGCATTAGTAGTTGCTGAAATAAGCAGCCGTGACAGACAGACAGACACGCAGACAGACGAAGTCGCACTTTATAGGTTCCTTTTTTACCATTTTGGTATGGAACCCTAAAAAGTATTTTAAAACTCTCTTGTTTTCTTTTTAAACAAGTCTAGGTCTAGCGGAAAGTGTCGGTGGGACTTTTGAAATTTTGACGCGACTACAAAAAGGTAAAGAAACCTTGGTCGAGGTCTTAATCGGTCTATGTTTTCTTTATATTTAAGTTTTAAAGAATACCTGCGACACTAAAAAGTGGTGAAAGAGAAGTGATGCAAAGAAAACTTCCATCACCGTTAAAATTTTTATTAAATCCTATCCTATCCTACTAATATAATTAATGTGAAAGTATGTGAGGATGGATGGATGATGGTCCAGTTAATAAATTAATTCTTTTCTATCTGTGACTATCACTGAACTAATCCGAATCTTCTACAGGATGTTTGTTACTCTTTCACGCAAAAAACTACTGAATGGATTTTGATAAAACTTTACAGTAGGTATGTAATATAACTTATACATCAGAATAACACTTAAGTTACCTTTTATCCCGAGAAACACGGACAAAGCCGTGGGCGGAAGCTAGTCTCTTATATTTTTTTAAATCTGTTATAGTTTGTGAAATATCCTCTGCCTATATTTAATGACATTGTTAATAACAGTTATATCAACATAGTTTACTGGCAGGACCGCGACTCCGCCCGCGTGGTTACTCATAACTCGGTGAAAGTTTCCCCGTTTTACCTCCGTACAGTTTTGTTCTTCTTATTATCTTTAGAATTGCAATAGAATAACAGTTATAAAATATCGATGACTAAATCTTTAATAAAACTGGAGCTCCGTCTCTTTCTAAACGGTTATGAATTTATGTCAAAGTCAAAGTCAAAGCATTTATTTCAATTAGACCAATTACAGGTACTTTTGAATTGTCAAGGAGTCTGTCAGTTAGTCATAATGATGAAGCTAGATGCCCGTTCCAAAGCGTAGATTCCTACGATATTTGGTACGATTTTGATATGATGTTTGGGTGCCATGTTAGAAATAAATTAGTTTTGATTTGACTGCTTACCATTCTGATGTATTCCCGTGAATAACGTACAACATAGCGTTCCATTCATTGTACTACTACAGAGAGCTACCCTCAGATCATAGAAAAAGGAAATATGCCATAATGCAAATTAGTACGGGAACCGCTGTCGCCACTTTTAGAACAGTTTGCGACACAAATACAAACGCTCCTTGTGAATATAAAGATCTCCCACACATAAAAAAATCCGCACAACCTCAATGTAACACTGTTATTCGTTACTCAGCACTAAACTAAAACACTGACTGTACGGTGTACCTATTTATATAATCGATCGTGTTCGGTCCGTCGCCAGCGTATTACCTATGGTCAATGTGACCATATCAAAGCGTCAAGCTCAATAGCGCCTTGGCGCATCTCCCTTGTTTCTATGATCTGAGTAGCTCCCTAAGACCGTGAGGTAGCCTCCCGTGCCGGGCGCCGGGCCAGCGGGTCCGCGACGGGTTTAGTGAAATCCGCGGCGTGCTCCCATCAGGCGTAGATCCCGACATATCATTACAGCGTTACGGGAATGTGGATCCAACTCCATATTTTCTATGATTTGTGCCCACACACACACACACGTTTTCCTTTTGTCGTGAGATATATTTGTCTCTACCGTAATAGGTAGTGGGACAGAAAATATATAAAAGGCATTTCATTCGCTAGGAGTCGCTGATAATTAGGTACTTAATCAACGCCAATATTTAATTTGAATATCTATTATGTAGATAATATAGTTAACTTAAAGCTTTAGAGCAATATTATTGCTATAAATGATACTATAAATTATTATTTGCATATATTTAGATATCGATGGGTCCTATGTATAAGGACCAATGCAACAATTTGAGCATTTTCACGCATTTACATAGAATCCTTACAGTTAGTTCTTTCAAATGATGGTTTCAATTATTTTATTTCAGTTGTACCAAACTGCCCCCTACTTATCATTCTAAAATATGTTGTGTATCCAGTTGTTGACGAGCGAGATACCTATGGCATGTCATTACCTAAGAGTCTATCATAATACTAATCAAGTTCCTAAGTTACTTCGTTTTTGAGAAAACCCTCTATGACTGATGGACGGACACGGGAGTAGTGTTTTATGGGTTCTGTTTTTCCTTTTAAGTTACGGAACCCTAAAAATATAAACTGCCTACTGTCCAGAGTCCAGCATTGGACATTATGAATGAGGTTTGGAATGTTTTAAACGGATCTTGCATTTTTGCGATGAGTTATAAGTTGTGCACAACGGGCTACGCTACGTGTCAATATTCCTGGGGCCTATTTGATGTAACCACTCTGCAAGTCTTCACTCTGCACTCTACTCTTCACTTTTCAAATATTGCAGAGTGTGGAGCGAAAGTACTTCAAATTTCAATTAAAATGTGTGTACATAAAACATGATTCAGTTGAAGAGTTCGGAATTTGGAGTGCAGACTTGCAGAGTGGTAACATCAAATAGGCCCCAGGCCCCAAGTCTGCTAATGCAATTGTCATAATCGTGTCAGAATGGTCTCTCAATGACATCGTTTTGACCAATGACGAAAGAGATAGTCTTACTCTAAGTCTAAGCCAATGACTGCTTAGGTTTTGACAGTTATGGTGTCATTATGATACCATACTTACACAATTGCAATAGCAGCATTGGGACCCTGCCCTGTGGGTAATCATGTATTTCAGTTCGCTGATCTCCGTGGTGTGCTACGACACTAATTAGCTAAAAGTAGAATATTTTGCACAGTGGCATTAAATATTAATGTTGATTAAAACAATTACAATTTTAAAATAAACAAATGTGGACATGCGGACGTGCGGGGGGGTGCGCGGGCGCAGGGGAGGGATGCACCAGTTAACAACCAGCTAATAATTAGAATGACGCGACCAACTTATTATAATAATATATTCTTTAAATAATAATCATGCAATTATTTTAAAAACACGAGAAATACATTTATCTTTATTATAAATCTGAGTGTAACATGCGATGATTATGTAAACACGCGGCTTCCTCGCCGCTTCGTTTTAATACGGGAACGTTTCGAGCCAATTATTACTATTATACTTTTATCGATGCATAAATAATAATTTGTATTTTATATTATAGACGGACATTGACGCGCGACTAATTGCAATTCAGTGGCTGATCACGTCACCATGGTGTGCATGGCCACTGCCAGTGCGCAGCGCCACACACTCGTTCTAATTCTAACGTACGAGTGTAATGGTGTAACGTGATATGACGTTGTTGCCGCGACCGCACCTGTGTTTCGCATTAATTTATACTGACACGCCGACTTCCGGCTAAGTTATTGCTAACAATTATAACACCCACTTAAGTTGCCGACTCAATCGCGGTTACTATAACTTGGGTATTTTACATTCAATTTATTCTTTTAACGACGGTTTGCCGTCGGCGCGCAACACACAATACTCGGTTAAACTCAGATAAATTTAGTTAAATAGTAGGTAGGTATCTCGTTGATGTCTTTACTGTGAGCAAAGCGTTGTGATTTTTGATAATTATTTTTTGATTATAAAAACATATTTTGAGAGAGGGCTATATCCAGCAGTAGAGTTTATAGAGTAATTTGATTGATTAATAAATCCATTATAAAGTTACTCTATAGTAGTCTCCGTAGGCTTAGTCCCGAGGACCGCTGCTGTGCGTACGTAGGGACACCAGTTCTGAGCACATTGAGTTAGTTCGTATTAGATGTAAGTAAGCGACGAATATTAAAATGTAACTATATAACGTAATTAGGTAGGTATCTGTTCGTTAATTTTGCGCGGTGGAGCGTCGCCGGCGCATGCGCAGCGCACACGACGCGTACGACGCATACAACAACGCATCCAAACTGCGACGACGCCTAATTGTTGTTTTATGATGTTATAAACGAGGCCCGGCGTGTGCCGCTGTCATAACTAAGTTTAAAGTTAAAAGCGCACGCCTCGTGGTCACACCGGCGGCGGCGCAGGCGCACCACACTACACCAGAAACACTACTTTGTGATAGGTATACCAAAATAAGTGGCTCGCAGTTTGAGTAGCTTAAGACTTTCATACATAATAATGTTTTGTGGGATCCAACGCCAAAAATATTAAACTGGGATTCAAAACTGGGATCCAACGAAAATAAATCCACTTTTCGACCTCTAAAAACAAAGAAATCAATTCTTTCTTTTTTGTATAATTTGTTAGAAATAGTTATTATAATCAACATGTTTGCCAAAAAGTATGTTTACTTCATTATAATATGTATTCTAAATCATTTCTATGAGGTAATCCAAAAATGGAACCGGTTAAAAATGGGAACCCTTTTGCTAATACCAAACTGACATTCCGTTTTGGATTATCCTTAACCGTAGCTATACAAAATCATGATTGATGAGAGACAAAACATCAACATTTAAAATGACGACTCACGTTTACATTTTAACTTAATCTTCTACCTCAGAAACAAATCAAGGAGAGCCAAGTTTGATCTAACTACCACGTCTCTTTTAGTTCATCAACAATCACGTTCAATGTGAACCTTCTGGTCGTTGTTGCTCAGCGGCTGTCTGGAGATTAACTTGAGTTTTTAACTAGCACCGATAGAATTAGTTAGTGGCAGGAGTTATGTTCGGCTTCCGTCGAAACAAAGCGCAGTTTACATATTCAGTAGCGGCGGCGCCTCACAACGTTACCCACTTTCGGATCATAACATCTCATCATGTCTTTATTACGTTGTCTCACTTGTTTTCATATTCCAAATGAAGGACAGAAATAGTCACATTTATTAGTGAGACAACGAGGATTTGACGTAGGTCTACGCTCTAAGGCTCTTTCTGAAAGTAGGTAGTAGGTACCTAATTGTTTATTTTCATCAGAAGTCTGTTTCATTGCACTCCTGAAAGGACTGTCCATAAGTTTACTACCACAGTCTATCGTATCTGTAGTTCTGTATAAACAAGATTGTTGTCTTAATAGCTAGTCTAACGATGTACACAAAAAATTGTAAGGAATATCGAGTGTTGCCAGCTGTACGCGTGCAGTGTCGCGTTATCAGCGTGACGTGCGTGAACTTGCGGGGGCGGATCGATGGCGATGTGGGCCAGCCGCGGCCAATGTGGGCCAAATGTTGCTCTCAAGACGAAGGTCTCAGCCGCCGGGCGCAGGCGGGGCGGAGAGGGCGGCGCGCGGGGGGGACGGGGCGCAATTAACCGGCCGCGGTCATCGACCCGCGCGTTATCCTGCCGATACATGCGACTTATTGTGACGACATCGATCCGTGACGTCACGCACCATTCATGAGCCACTGATTGTGCTCCGACACTACATCAGCTGTCAGTCATCACTGCACGCCCGACACGCTCGTGTCTTCCACTGCTGCTGTTTCAGTTTAGTCATGAAACTCTATCATTTACAAGTGGGCATGGAACGTGAACATGAGTGATTACTATGCGAAAGAGATACTAAAGATGTGGGTGAGAGAACAAATTAATGCTAAAGATGTAAGATTATGACGAGGAAAGATTATAATTATTGTTTTTGATATTAATCTGTATTCCTCGAAGATGGACGACGAAATACGTCTTAATTTAAAAGAATAAAATTTAAGATTATTATTTGAAACAGCTGAGATTCATGTCAATTCCCGAATAGTTATAAATCCCACACGTTCGTTTCTCCTCAAGGTAATATCAGTCTCTATGTATGAGGCCGCACTAGTCGTTGAAATGGGTAGAGGTAAGGAGTCTTTTTAACCGACTTCAGAAAGAAGGAGTTTATTCAAATTTTATTTTTTTGTATTGTTGCGATATTTTCGCCAATTATGAACCGATTTTAATGTTTTAACTTAGGCTGAGTTGTTTTTTTACCAGCTTCAATAAACTACATTTAGATCACTTTGCGTATGTTGACGATATCATATTCACACTTCCCATAAGTAACGTGTCAATAGCGTGACAAAGAGAGTGTAAGCACAGAGGCAGACAGAACAATCCTGGCGTGCTCTTACAACGCCCCACTGTAATCGTCAACTTGCTAAAAGTTATATTGCAGGAAGCGTGTCGGGGCTAGTTACATCTTACATCACAATTATAGAGTTTCGTGGTATGAGGTGTATTATGTTCAGTCGTTGACATTGTGCTGATTACATCAGTCGCTCTCAAAGCTTCAGCTTCAAGTTCAAGGTCAATCTGAAGAGTTTTCTTGTGATGCAGTTTGACAACAGAGGGGAGAACCTGTTATTTTGTCGTTAGTTACCATTGTAAAGGGAAATTAATTGCTTCGCAAGATATCGTCAATAACTCTATTGTACGAGTATAGTAAAAGAATGAATAAAATCTATTACAAATTCGTCCAGCCGTTCTATTCAACAGATTTGCTTGATTATTTTTAAATTAAAGGTATTTGCACAAATTCATCATCAAGCGTTGAAAACCACCAAACTTTAACCCTGCTCAAGTTATACTTAAACGCGATTTCGACCTAGACATCTCCGGTTCTAATTAAGATACATGGTTCGTTTTGGTCTAAAATACTCACTGGAACTAGTTTTTTCATTCGAGCTTATGCTGGCTTAAATTGGTTCAGTTCGAGGGGAGCTAGGTGTGTACAACCAACTTGACTTTCAATATGCGTTTCAAATACCTAGGTTATAATAATTACTTATCATATGAGAGCGTTATTTTTTTTATTATACGTAGGTATTATCAACACAATGCTGCGGAGAGCAGCATAGGTCTCTCGTAGATGATGATTACGATTAGTTATTATTGTGATGGATTCAAGCAGCAGTTGAAATTTGCTTAATCAACAATTAAGTACTTGCATAATTCTCCCCATTCTCGTCGGTGCTCGATGAAGCCATTGTTCGCTTTATGCGACATGTACAATTAAAATATGTGTTCTCGCCCCGGCTGCCGAATCAGGCGCACATTCGCGTGTTCATTATTAATGCGCGCATAATATTGACGCGCTCCAAACTGCTGCTTCTTAGAAACCGCACGATGCGCGTACGCAGCACGTATGTCGTGCGAGACAAGCCTAATGTATGCACTTTATGTATGTATGTGTGCATACTATCACTGTACAACAATATGCAGCAGGCTTTCTTGCAGCAGCTCGCATGCGGTCACACACTGTCGCCAAAAGTCGCCAACAGCCGCGAACAACGACCGTCGCATTGTTCGTCCGTATGTTCGGCACTCGATTGCTGAAACTGTAGGCGTGAGTGGAGCGGTGCGCCCGCGCAGCCTTGCGTTCGGCTCGGCCGCCATTACCGTCGCTGTATAGTTTTTCTGTCGCTATTGCGCTCCGTGATTGATGCTAAGTGAAACCCGCGGCTTGTCCATTAACTAATTTTTGCATTTTAATACCGCTTGCATTAGCGATCGTAACCGCCGCTTCTCATTAGCGCCGTTTGCATTTGTAATCACTCGCTGGCGTTTGTTCTGGGAATCATTTTGGCGGCTACAGTCACTTGTTTACGGCGACTGCAAACTCGCTTGTAGCGATAGTCGGTTGTCTATTCGTATCATAAACTACTCTCGTTTTATGTCCCCCCTGAGAGGGGGCGGCCGGAGACGCGATGTGATAAATAGTGTTCGGTGACGCGGCCGTATGGGATCGGCTGCGGACACAGAGTGCGACGGCGACGGTCGCAGGTCGTGTGTGAAAGCTCTTCGACTAGCGATCTATTATAATAATAATAAGTAACCTTTACAGGTCTAATACAGTCAAAGTCAAAACAATACATTTATTACAATTAGACCATTTACAGGCACTTTTGAATTGTCAAACAATAGTTGTCAGTTAGTTTGTCCGTTAGTTGAAGCTAGTTGTCCGTTCCAAAACGTAGATTCTTACGATACAAACAGTAACATTAAAGTTAAGTTAGCAATCGTAGCGCATAAAAACGTTTCATCAACCACTTCACCAACCACGGCCACAACTATGGACTATAGTTGTATAATTGTCGCCTAGAAGTTGGTACAATGTTTGCCCCTCCTGTTGTGAAATGGAAACTCTTTTAATATTTAGGCATCACATTTAGGTGTCTCCTAGTGTTAGGTAGTGAAAACGGGCATTAGTGTATTACTGTGAATATCGATGATATTCTGCATTTTGGTTGACTTTGAAATTGGAGTCAAGATCGTAACCCCGTCGGTGCGCGATGGTCTGCCGGATGTCCTGCGTGTGTCGCGAGCCCCGCCGCGCCGCCGGTAGTGACAAGTGTCACCGCTCGTTAGCAATGAATATCATTACAAGTTTCTGCTCCGGAGCCCCCGAGCCCGCCCGACTCGCTCGTTACTGACTTTAACTTTTTATTATTCAGCGTTATGACTCCTGCTCAACCCCAACGCTTGGGTTAAGTTATTTCTTTGATATCCGCCGCCAGTCGGCGGTATATTAATAGCTTGTTAGATTACAATAATATTGAAAGTGCGATGGGGTCGGCCGCCCTCGCTCCTTTCAAATTGGATTTAAACATTGTGAATTACCTTTCTTTGATTCGCGGGTTAGCCAAATGGGGACGATTTATGGAGTAGCGGAGTAGAGGCAGTCCCCGGGGAGCGCGGTGCTGCTGCCGCCGCGCGATTTACTGCCGCCCCGTGAGCGATGGCGGACGCGCTGACCCCACTTTAAATACAAACCGTCCCGTCCCGCGTCCGGGGCAGTCCGGGCCGCACCTCGTTTATACTCGCCGGTTAATGCGATCCTATCTCTTAAATCTCCCGGAGAGGAAAATGTTTGGGTGAACGGAAGCGGCACAAAGCTCCTAAACGTCCATGAACGCTGAGCGCGGTATCGATCCACGTAATGCCGCTCGTTACTTTCCAATCGCGAGACATTTGAGGTTACACTAGTTAGGTGAACGGTTCATTTGATTAGCGGTACAGTTAGCTGTGTTGTCCTGTGCCTGCGACCGTGTGCGTCAGTATGCGGGGCGCGTCTCCTCCGGGGTGTCCGCACGAGTGGCGCCTCCCCTCGCCAGGGCACGCTCACCGCGTCGGGAAACATTTTGTACTGCAGCTAATACTTTAAACAAATAACACAAGCAGCCTGCGGGGGCTGTATCGCAGTGTTTCTGTCAGTCTTGCGACACATGTACCCTTCTCGAAGATTTTAAGTCACCTACCTAGTTTAAAATGGTGTTTTATCTTCTTGCTGCAGACTTTTGAACGGAGTTATAATAGTAGCTGTATTATAATAGTCATGTAGATGTTCAAACCATCCAAAAGTCACCAAATCACGACCGTCTAAAAACTAGTCTTGGTGTACGTACCTAGCAGTGGCGAAGGGTCCCTACAATACGATTCCTACCGGCTTCCCTTTGAAAAATAGCACAGGCAATATTTCCTACTTTTATTAATTAACTTTTTGTAGCCAGGTAAGCATTTGTAGCTCCGGCTTACCTCTTACAAAAACTGACCCTTCGCCACTGCTACCTAGGTATATCCAGCATGCCGCATGCCAGAGCCGCTGCGTCTCGGACAACATGAACGATCAGTAACGTTCGCTGATGTTGTAATGTTACTTAATTCAGTTAATTCCTACATCGCAGAGCAATTTGTCTCCACAGTGACTAGTGACTGCTTTATCTCCCTCAGACAAGTCAGGCCAAATCTGCTCGTAACTTAGGTCATGTTTAGTTCCAGCATAACTCAATCTGCAGTCGGTTGCGACGTCTAGATGTATGCGCGCGCGCACCGATCGCTATCACCCCCCCCCCCCCTCGCACCCCCGCGGGCGACGCAATTACCGCATCATTATACCGAGTGTCCCCAACATACGCACACATACACACATGTAGCGGGTACTTACCACGGCGTAACTTGTTAACATATCAGCAACCACTTGCTTTTTATAACAATGCTCGATTAAATTGTCAAAACATCCCCCTTTTTAAGTAAATATATGAAAATGAATGAACAGCTAATGAAGCGTAATTTGTAATAAATAAGAAGTAGCCTTGTATAGAGTCCAGTGTAAGACCAACCAACTTTGAGATCGAGCAACGGCACGCGTGTGAGATGGACACTTGAGGGAATGGTTTAGTACTGATATAATGCAAGAGCTGCAGCTTTTCATGAACCAATGAATGTTATAGGTACTACGTGCATTCATAATGATTAGTAACTTGACTACACGCATCAAACACTGTATCAGCCCGTTACTTATGAGAAGTACTCACTTATGATAAGCTCACCAGCAGTTTCTCTTTGTTGTGTTTCTTTGGCTACCTTTAATAAAACTTCGCAGTTTTCCACTGTTTTAACCAAGAATCTTATAACCCCAAACTTCTTGGTTTTAATACATTGTGATAATGGCAAAGTCCAAATTATTCGTCGAGAATTTCAACCATAGAGAACCTCTTATTGTTTTATCAAAAAGTAAGGCTAGCAATTTAATATTCAATTATTAGTAATTGGTGTTGCCCGGTAGTTGGCCAGTACTCCCACAATTTAGAATGTATATTACGGCAATGATTTGGCGGAGGTCGGTCAGCTCGGTGAGCGGGTTCGGTTCCCCGGTACGTGTGTTCTATTAGCTACGTGCGCCCCGAGCTCCGCGGCGGCCGCCCACTCGTTTGGCGCACAATCATCATTATAATGCCGATGATTTTGCAACGGTCAGTGCACAATGCGTGCTTTGTTCGTGACAATAGCGCGCGGCAGCTGCGCGTGCGCGCCGTGCACTCGGACAGTCGGGCGCGCGCGGGCCGGTAACGCACTGACAGTTGAATGCGTGGGTGTTGTATGAGCCGTCCAGCGGTGCGCCCGCGCCGGTCAGCTCGGCCTATTGTGTCGCTTGCACTCGGGACTCGCGACCTTGCCCCTCGCGGGCTTCGCTACATAAATATTTGAATGTGTCACATTCACACAATTACACCTTCACGTCTAAAGAAATTCCGTGCAGGTTTTGATTCGGACGTCTGTGATTGGTCCATTGCACTCCTAAAAGCTGTTCAATTGTTTTCATTTGTGACACGTGGGTGCTTAGTAAGAGCACGTGGCTCTTTGTCTTCTTTCCCCTACGGTATGAGTGTTGTCCTCGTTACTCTCTTTCTGTTCCGTGTTCTTTCTGAAATAAAGGTGCTGTTCTATAATTAGTTAGTACAATACTTGTATAATTCTTGTCTGTTTCCATCAACTCAGTCAATATTCTATTGTTAATGTTCTTGGCAAGGTTTGATTTGAAGCGTTTTATGTGGAGACCGCAACGTTACCGCAGCAGAGTGAAGGACTCTACTGCACGCATGCGCCTACATGCGCATGTTGATCAAATGACTATGGTGTCCCATGCAGTATTAACTAACTCAATGCTCTTGTTGCAGTGTCGGGTCGCGGTGACGTCAGCCACTTCTTCAACACACAGATGGTGCTCGACCTGAACGGTATGTACCCACAGCCTGCTCATTATAATATTAGTGCGCGAGTGGAATACGCGCGTCATAATCATTACGCGCTGTGTGTCGGCGTCTGCCAGCGCGTGAGAGTTATGGCTTCCTCCGGCAGTATACTATCCCGGAGGCAGCCGCGCTGCGCGGGCGCCGGCCGGTAGTCGCGATTGGCCGCGCCGCCCGTCACACGGCGAGACAAAACGACGACATAATTAAATTAATATAAATTCACAGTTGAATCGGTTTTTGTGCAGCCGCGCGGCGACACCGAAACATTTCTAATTTTCGTCTAGGTTCGTTTTTTATTCGCGTTAATTACGGGATGAATGGGCCGGCGGGTAAAAAGCGTGTGGCGGCAGAGCGAGCGGCGCGCGGGGACGGGCCGCGCGTTTTTGTGATGCGCGTGCGTCACGGCACTCACCGCGCATTGTGCGTGCCCGCCCCGCGCCGCGCCGGCCCGCGCCGCACCACGTCGCCGGCGCAAAAGCTCCATCCGCACAACACGGGACAACAGCTCGGCTCGCTTTGATCCAACACGCGAAACATACCGGTGAAGCGCTTTCTCGCAGTTCAGTTTGACTGTTCCGCTGCACATAAAGCTGTCTTCCATTAACTTCCATAGAGATCATTCCCCTGGTCGCTTGTTGCGAGTAGTGGACCTTCTGCCACTTCTTACTTTGTAGCATCACACTATTATTCAAATCTGAATCAACAAAAACGCTCGGCGATGACATCGAGATTTTCCATCTGTCACACTCCATGCTCGTAATTCTACAGTTTTTGTGTGACAGTATCCTCTTTATCGGCGCTTTATTCAGAGATCCGCTTTATTACCTCCGCTGTCGGCTGGTGACAAACGAGTGCTGTTAGCGACTGCCATACAAGGTCTTTAATTCGATTTCGTTGCATTAATCACTTGAAAAATTTACTGGAATTCTTCATTGCAGTATGCATTCTCGTTTTCACGTTTATCGCAATATGCGTAGGTCTGCCTCTCTTCAGTGCATTAATTTCCTAAGAGGTTGTTCCTAAGGCCCTAGTAAGGTATGGGCTATGTTCGTAGTACAAAGTGTGTGCGAGGGCGACGCGGGCGCTCCCACGTCGCGTGACGCAGCAGCATCCGTGCGACCGCTGCCTGCGCCCGCGCCGGCGAGCGCTGTGTTCACGAATTATACCCAAATTAAATTTGTTATTCTAAAATACACGACTAGCCTACTCGTCTTACGTGAGCATGGGAACCAGCGATCAGCGCTTGGGAACATTACTTGCTGGCGCCCGAACGTCGACGTTGAAAAAAGAGTTACCTACTAGATCAGTAAATAAATAAATTAGGAAGGTTAGGGGGATCAGCTCCAGGTAGAATCTAGGCAAGTCTGTGATAGTTGCGTTTTTGGTGCAATAGGTACTTATGGTCTAGCTTTAAGAGTTTGGTATTTTTGTCTAAACTTTTAATCACCTCTTTAACCGATACCATGGTAACAAAATGTAGGGGTCAAAACTACTAGACATGCATGTCCGGTTCACGTGCTAGTGTTGCGTGCTCCGTGACGTCACAGCGGGCCCGACGACGCGACGCCCGAGCACGTACGAGTTCGGTCGATCACGACGAGACGCTCCGACCGAAAGGTTCTCAATTAAATGCTGTTGCGTCACTGTCACACTTGAGGTGCTTGATGCATTTCCAATAGCTTGCGTAAACCGAGCTTGTTATGTCACCAGTTTGCATAGATATCGAATCAATCACCAGTTTTGCATATTGCAAGAAAACACCTATTGCGATACACTCATGTCCACATTTAAGCAGTCGAAGGATCCAATTCTTAACAAACCCACAAATCCCGAAGAATTTCAGAACCACCAAAGCAAATGCTACCTGTGAACGTGTTCGTGTGACTTGAAGTTTTCTTCTTCTTCTTGAACTGAAGAAGAAGTTGATTCTCTTGTTTATCAACTGTTAAGTGTTAACCCCACACTGGTCAGGACTCAGGCCCCAGTGACTGTGTACTGTGATTAACTCGTCACCGACCTATTTTATAATGTATATCCACTTGTTTTCTAAATATTTTCATCAAAAATGGCAAACTACTATAAATTCTAAACGTCGTATGAATGGCCAGCGCGCGCGCAGATTCCTCGGAGCTCGGCGGCTGCTCGACATAGCTCGCTGTAATTTCCTATGTAAATTTAATCACTCGAAAGCAGACACACATCTCCATGGCACTCGTGTCGTGTGCAACCAGCCTGTGCAATACACTTGCTGGTAGTCATGAGCGCCGCGCGTAGGCCGGTCACACACTGTGCTACTGTACACTTTGACCTTGCACTTGTTCCCTATCTTTGCTGAATGTTGATATTTAGAATCATTGACAATTTTAACTCTTGGTCATTACAACCTTTGATTATTCAAATTGTATGTGTTTTAAATTGTTGTCTATTATGGTTGTTGTTATGGTGGTGTTGACATTTTGAATGTTGATATTTTTGGAATTTGACGTAGAGCCCTCCCTTTAATTTTTTATGAGTAAGTTATAATAATGCGATTTACCCAAAGCAACTAATTACATCGATGGCAGAGAATAAATCAATCGTAACGGTAAAATATTTTGCTGATCAATTCAACAACCGCAAAAATAACTTTTTGTGAGGCAGATCTTGTGATTCTGAGAAACAGCGTCGTCTAACTGAGTGACATCATTAGAGAGTTATTTTGTCGATACTGAGGATTGTGACACACAATCGTATTGTAGTTATTATAAATGTGGATTACATGGCTTGTTACGGCGCGGGTCGGTGGTCGCGCGGTGGGCGACGCGGCGGGTCACGCACGCGCGCTTCCTTAACAAATCGGTGACTGGGAGCCCGGCGCGGCTGAAGTCCGTCTGCACCCTGCTTTATTCTTAAATATCATTTCATCAATAAAAATATATTTACAGAAATAAATAGACACAGTAGAAATATAATGCATTCACGATTCTTATCATAGAGGATTCTTCGTCTCTCGCGCTGTGCATCCTATAGCCTAATGCTTGTTAAAATCAACACCTACAGTATTTTGAAGTGTTTTGCTCCGCTTCAGAATGTGCTCGGCTCTGTGCCCTCGCGCCTTAGATCCGACTGGTATGGCAGCTCAATGAAAATGCATAGTTTTTTGCGCACCGTATTTAGCTAGCTCCAAACAGTCGCCACCGGGCCGCTGTGGACCGGACCGCGCGCACCAAATGTGGACCGGACCGCGCGCACTAAATCGGTATCGAGCGAACCCACTCTAGTAATGTATTGGGTTTATTTAAATATACAAGACAAGTTGTTACCCGCGACTTCGTCCGCATGGAAATCGCAAATCTATCCCACAGGAACCGTACAATTTTCCGGGATAAATAAAAAGTAACTATTCCAGACTATAATCTATTTCTGTGCTACTAGTACGTAGCTAGCTCAGTGTTTAGCACGACGCCCCGGTACGGCAGAGGTGGTGAGGTCAAGTCCCAACCGGGTCAATTGTTTTAAATCTCTTATTATTTAACTAGCTCTCTCTCGCGACTTCGTCCGCGTGACCCACATGAACTGTGCACTTTTTCAGAATAAGGAGTAGGTAGCCTATAGCAGTCAAGGATGATGCAGCTTTCTATTAGTGGAAGCATTTTTTGAATCGGATCTATAGTTCCGCAGATTACCCCACCCTTCACTTAAACACAAACTCACAAAATTCGCACTGTCTCTTTATAATTATTAATAGCATAGATAGCAATAAATAAGTACAGTGTTTCAGCTGCGGCGGCGCTGGCTGTGCGTACGCGCAACTATGCAGTAGGTACCTAAATCTTTCACAAGTCTCACACATGCACCATTCTGTTGCTCTACAAAATGTTGTTTCAAAAGTAATAAATGTAATTATTAATGTTGCGTTCAGCTTATTAATATTACGGAGCGGGTAATAGTGCGTTACTGTATGTAGTTTATAAATAACGCTCATTATGAGCTGCGCGTACGCACTGCACGCGTTACTGTGCGCCTACAGCTTTAGATTGATTATAAAATTGTATTTTTGAAAGGAATTATATTTTTTAGATTGTTGAATATTCATCGTTTATCCTCCTACTAACGCGAAAGTTTATGAGGATGTATTTAAATAAATGGATGTAGTAGTATATGGATGTTTGTTACTTTTTCACGCAAAAACTAATGAACGGATTTTGATGAAACTTTAGGTACAGTATTAAAGGTACATCAAAATAACACAGCACATACTTTTTATCCCAAAAAGGCGAGCGAAGCTGCGGGCGGAAGCTAGTAACTTTGTAATTGATAGTTGAGGTGTTCTGTGTGTAAGCTGAAAATATTAAATTAGAAGAAACGTAGTCTTTTGACTCCTCGACAGTGTTTAGAAAGATTTTCCCGTAGATAATTGACAAACTAAGCAGAATTATTTTATTTCATAGCAAATTTATTTTTAGGGTTCCGTACCAAAATGGTAAAAAAGGAACCCTTATGGTGCGACTTCGTCTGTCTGTCTGGCTGTTGACAGCTGCTTATTTCAGCAACTACTAATGCTATCGACTTGAAATATGAAACAGTTATAAAAAATGCTTGCCTAACTTTATTCAGAATTAAAGAAATGATTTTATTTTCATTGCAAAAGGGGCCGGAGTGGGGGTCCAAAATTTTAAAGTGGGGTTACTAGGTCAAGTGACATATCATATGAAAAGGGCTTGATCTGCACATTTCAAAATATATATATATATATTTTTTTATGTCTCACAGTTTTTGAGATAATATGATAAAAAATGTCTGAAAAAATACCATTCCCCCCCCTTATCTCCGAAGTTTGCGGAGCGAAAAATCTGAAATAATTAGAGTTGATAGGAATTGACCCAAATATTGCACCAAAAATAAAATGATGTTCCTAACTAGTGTAGTTTTTTTCAAAATCATTAAAATTCCGTCACAAACAAACTCAGTTATGCGGTCCCGTTTTTTTCACTTTATACGTCCAAAACCGATACGGAACCCTCGGTGCGCGAGTACGACTCGCACTTGGCCGGTTTTTGTGTTCAAGTAAAACAGATTTTTACAAGTGCTCGCAGTGCTTCTTCAGATGTAGCACCTGACGCTGTCAGACGCACCGCAGAGCAGTGTGAGTGTTACAATATAATAATATTTAGTAGTATGTAGGTCTGCAGCAGTAGTCCGACATAAATCAACGTCTTTTTATAAAAGTTATGACACCCGACACGTCCAGAACACGAGCGGGAGATAAGCCATCGCTGAACATATCTGTTTAATGCTAATGCCGTGAACTTGGGAATTAATTACAATAATGACGCGTACATGCGCGTTAGATACGGCTCTGGGTCGCACTAGCGCGGTTTCGGCAGCGTACATGCCGCCGGAGAATAGGACTAGTAAACAAATTTAATTTAACACCCTAAGAATTTAGTCTTTATTCAATAACTACATATATAAACGGTAGCTCAGTGGTCAGAACAACGTCGCAGTCAATGCCACTACACATGGCAGAGATCGCGGGTTCGGTGTTAATGTTGTTAAACCTCCTAACATCTGTTTGCAAATACGAGTACGTTCATATGTCCCGAGCAATACTTCATTTTCACTTTCCCTTATTTTCATCCCCGGCGTGTTCTATTTCATTCACCCCTGGCTGCGCGTTTCATTGACGAGTGTCACTAGGGTCCATTTCAATTGAATTTGATAACTTTGTAAACAATGTTAGTATAGCCAACTGTCAAAATTTGATGAATTTGTATAGAAAGTTTGTTTACATAGTTTACAAGTTCTATTGAAATGGACCATAGTTAGGGCCCGCGGTGCTGCACAGTGCGGCGCTGTACGGTGCGGCGCTGCACGCTGCATGGTGTGGCGCTGCACGGCGCGGCGCTGCCCGGTGCGGCGCTGCCCGGTGCGGCGCTGCACGGTGCGGCGCTGCACGCTGGAGAGGTTAACGCGCTGCTTAATTGCTGCTGTAACAATAAGTGCGCGATTAGCATAATATTGCTTGTGTTACATTAATAAATAATTAGCATAACGTGGCCGCAGTTAGACGCGCCGCTGCACCTTATTTTAATATTATGTGTTACGTAACGGCCTTCACCGTCCGCACTCCTCCATTTATCACAATAGCCGAGTTTTAAGTTAAACCACTTCATAACTTTTTCGTATCATCGTAATTCTGGCCGCTGTGCACTGTAGGACAGCACCTACTAACGGGCTCGCCGACTTGATGTAGTAAGCAAGTCTCGCAAAGTATTTTGCTCCTTCGCGTCGCATCTACTATCTTTAATCGACAACTATGAAAACATCTTGTTGTTGTCTTGTCGTTGTATGCCGCTAACGTAGGCAGTAAACACTAGATAACTTCTCATTTCAGTGAGTTTTATAACCTATGTAAGTTGAAGTACCTAACTGGTTGTCGTAATGGAGCCTTCCTAATAAAATCTTTATCGCACTGTATGGATGCACAGACGAACATGACCATCGATATTCCGATAACATGTTTATAATTAATCTTTTAATGAGTGTTAGAGCAAGTAAGTTTAAGTCGTTAAGTAACGTTACAATAAGAGCAAACGCGTGTATTCTTGCTTCTCATTCAAATCGTTGCTAATTACATCTCTAGTTATTAATTAGCATTGTTACACCGTTACTCATTTAAATTGTTAAAATATTCTCAGAATATTCTTCGTTAATTAGCTTTAAGGCAGGTTTTCAATAGCGGAACATGGTCCCGATGTCCGTCTGTACCGCACAATTCAATGTGTCCGCTATGCTTAGCAGATTATTTTTAATTATTTGGTACCTACCTAATAGGCTTGCGTTTGACCGCCATCTCGCCTGATGGATGCTGTCTACAATAGAGCACGCTTGCCTAGAAGAAACCGATTCACTCGTGACTTGAAGGCAACACCCAGATTGTAACTATCGGGGAACACCCACTCGGGCAGCACATTCCACTGTTTGTCAGTTTTCACAATTAAAGTGGAATCAAGTGCTTAAGATTCTTATCAGTAAAAGAAGATACTTAAAACGCAATGTCAGCTTTACCGTATCAGTAGGAAGCCATCAGCTGTGGCCATCCACAGGCCGGCCATGGGGGAGGAGTCCCATGACGCGTGAGGGACCGCCGGTGGTCACCACCACGGCTCACCACGTGCCACTTCACGCTTGTTCACTAGCGCTCCGCAGCGAGTGAGCAATATTTATTATCTCTAAATGACAGACATTACAATATTTAAAGGTGTTCCGCTTAGTATGCTCGCCGCAGTGTTCGCATTAGTCGAGGGAAACGTGTGAAAAGCGAATACCAATGTATTTGAATGTGGTATTAAGATCAATCACCTCTGCAATGTGGCTGACTGTCATACATGATGGGCTATACATACATTACACAGACATTAAACGTACAGCGGTGGCGGGTTCAAGTAATGTGGGACATGTATTTGAAGAGCGTCAGTTCGATATCAGCGATGTTACTAACCAATCGAATGAAAGAAAACAATTATAATGAGTACACTTGACCCTTTCTCTCATTACAGCACTCGCTAAGCTCGCGCGAGTCGTTCAAGCGTGTTATGTATGTTGCGCGTCATACCCACCATGTTTTCGTGCAGTGGCTATCAGTTCTCTTGGGCAGGGTTCCATACATGTTATAATATGTGTGTTGCATAGTTTTGTCTGTTGCATGGTATTCGTCAGTGTTGCGTGATATTCGCGTCGCATGCGCACGCGCATAACAATCGCTAGCTGATAGCACTTCGCAATGCAAACTGATCCTCGAGCACCAAAATCAGCTTTGTATGTATTATTCACCTCGTGCGTGTGTAAGACCCTTTATTTTAATAAACATGTGATTATCATAAATGTCATCGATTCAATATCCCTTTCAAAGTGTTTAAAAAGCAACAATCGGTTGGATATCTCGCGTACATTCTGAATGTAATCATCAGCCAGTTCGGGCATAAAGCTGTCAATTAATTGCGAGATATCTAACAGTCGTAAACGTTGAAGAATTAGCGTGTACATGACATGCTAGTGTAATTCCGTGGTGCGCGTCAACAACAGTTACCGCTTATAAGGCGATACACCGTTGACCGAAGACGCGCCACTAGTTTTTAGCAGAACATTCTTTGTGACTGGAAAGGTAATATGTAAATACAGTAGCGAATGATAACCTGCGCCCGCGCAGTCCGCGTTGGGCGCGAGACGTGACGCGCGCAGAAGGCTTCATGACAGACTCCATGCGATGCGTTTGTCACTTCAACCTTGATACCAAAAATACAAAAATCACAAAAATTGCAGAAATAGTTCATTAATCAATGATATTCTTGGTTGGCTTTCTTGAAGGCATTCACAAGCTATTTAATTAATGTAAGGTTTAGTTTTTGATTCCATTTTATCTATGTAGGTAGGTACCTTACCTATAGGTACTGTATCAGAAATTGTTACATACAGCACTGTGAGACATCATTGTTTTGTTACATGCAGCACTGTTAGATATCATAGAGTGGTCCTTCTAAGTACCTAGTGGTCCCCTGGCTCGCCGTACCCTCGCGACTCTCGCGTATCCGCCACACTAGGCCACGCCTACTGGCCCAGCACCGAACACTTATCTTCTACCACTGCCATATCTTCTGATTTCTCCTAATCTCAAACAAATTATAAAAAGTCATTTAAAAAATTACTTATTAGGACTTTAATAATTGTCATACACTTACCATAACCTCTCATTGGCCAACGCCAAAAAATCAAATGTAACATTAAAGCACAAAGCATTTACCATAAGCATAAAATTTCGACAAATTATTATTTTTGATAAGTATAAGACCAAATTATAATAATAACAATAACGGTGCCAACAAATAGTGTAAGTGGAAGAGTGTCCGCGCGCCGCAGTCGCGCAGTGTGCGCGCAGCCTGCTGGCTGATTACTAATTAATCGTTCATTTGCATGAGCCGAGTACGGCGCACAGCTGGAAGACAAGCAGCCCCGAGACAGGCGCGCGCGCAGTGCCGGTGGTGCCGTGAGAAGCACACATGCACACAGTTCAATATTCCTGGCGGTTTGGAATCAATGATAATTTCACATAACGCACAAAACGCTTCACTCGTACACGTATTTGCATGCGTTCTCGTCTACCTGCGCGCGCGCATCTGCCTGCATTTTTTCCTCTAGCTCCGTCTGTCGAACAATCGCTTGCATATTTCTTTCTATTTCCATTAGTTTTTGTCGCCGCCCGCGCCTGCGCCGGTGAGACGTGAATACGATTTTTTATAGTCGAGATTTATTGCAAAACGTGCATTAGGATCTATCGGCCACAATGGTGGATGCTAATGGCAATATTAACGAGCGACGCGCTACGTGCGCCTGCGCGGGCGCACTGCGACAGCGTCGCTGCTCTATATCTTATTAACTGCCTTCATTACTGTAATTATGTTCACATTCATGATTTGAATCTTTTTTATCTCCTAGCAAAAACAGTTTTATACAAAACACAAAACTGAAATATTTTTCGGGTTCAGAAGGTACCTCAAAAGGAAAAAAGTGTGCCGGTCTGACTGTCTGTGCGTCTGTCTGTCAGGACCTTTTTTATCAAGAACATGTAAAGGTATCGAGTTGAAATTAATATCAAAGTCCACGATCCCTTGGCGCTGTAAAAAAATCAAGCTTCTAAGTCAACGTAATAAAAAAATACGGCTGTTTATGCCGCATATTTTGACACTCGCAAATAAATCAAAACCTAAGGGTACTTACCATTATAAATAAATAAAGAAAAAATACGAATATTATCATACCTACCTATTTTTTTACGATTACAATATTAAATTTTATACGGAACCCTCGGGGCGCGAGACCTACTCGCTTTTGTCTATTCTTTTAATATTAGAGTCGTTAATTTCAAAATAAATTCCATCTAATATTATCTGGTCCATCATCTGCACCAACAGCTTGTCAACCTTGTGTCGCACAAAAGGCACACTTCACACTATTATCGATCGAATGCGCATGCGCCATTTTAATACATGTCACGTGTCTGGGTGCACCTTTCGCCTATCATCGCTCGATTACCTGAACGACTCCATCATGGTGCGCGTCGGGTTTACTATTAATTTATAAAATATACTCGTCCTGTGACGCCGACTGACTGACATTTGTGCCAATTGCGGGTGACAACTGCAGCTATGTACATCGCCCGTCAGCTGCCCGTCCCGCACTGGTATTCAATAAATAAGTAAACGCGGGAGATGCCTCATTAATATACATCAGCTATTATATTAATATGTGCTGGTCCCCCCGCGCCCCCCGCGCCGCCATGCTAATGAGAAAGTCACAATATGTGCGCTCACTGCCGATGCCTGCTGACTGCTTGAGTCGCAGCCATTGTTCTCAAACTGTTAATGTGTTAACGTAGTCTGTATGCTTTTTATCGTACACTCGCTGTCTGCAGATAAATATGTTACAATACTTACAATATGGCCACTTACCGCTTCACTGAAAAGCGTCATTTAAATTCTGACAGATTTTTCTTTGTTTTCTAAAACAAATTTAACGTTAAAATGTAAAACTTTAAAAGCTCGTAGATTGGGAGCCTGCACTCCTACCTGGTCTTGTGCAAAAAATATAGAGTAGAGCATTATTAGCTGATCCCTTTGCAAAGGTATCGTATGCCCTGCTAAGTTGCTACACACATAACTACAGATCCATGTTGAACCAAAATATCTGTCTATAAGATACACTTATTATAACCAAACCTTCGTGAGTCACCTCGGTGTTGTGCTAAACTCGTTAAATTATTTTTTATTGGACACAGTTGATATTATTATCAGTTATAACTGTAAGAACAAATTAAATAGTTGTGGTAATAAAATATGTTTTTTGTACAATTAAAATTTAAAATAGTTTAGAATCTGTTGATTGACAGAACAGTTGTGAAGCAACGCGTGTTGCAGACCAGAAACTATTTCAGTTACAAAATGGAACTTGAGTGCAATAGATACGAAACATATTTATATTTAGTGAGACTCGCTGACGGACACCTAATTGCGAACAGCGTTGAATACCTACTGTTACAGCTGCGTCATCTTTGTGTTGAGTTAGTTTCACTTCTTCTTCTCTGCTTGTCTCTTCTGTAGTGTTATGATTGTTATTCTAATCTTTTCGGTCTCGTGCATCCTCACTATCGGTGGTCATCGGAAATTCCAGGATGAGTCTAGGTTAAGCTATTTTATTTGACCAATTTACCTGTTTGTTTAATTCTAATTTATGACTTTGACCTTCGTAGTAGTTTCATTGTTTCATTCCAGAAGTGGTCTGATTGATCCCTTTTTTAACTGACTTAAACAAAAAGAAGGAGGTTCTCTATTCTTCGGCTTGTTTTTTTGTTCAGCGTTCATCATTGTTTATCACCTTCTGCCATTACAGTGATAATATCTAGGTATTGACTTTATCATTGTTTTTCAAAGCAAAAATATTAATTTACCTATAATGGTCAATAATAATATATTAAGTAGTAAATATATTACAAACTCGTCAGCTGCCCGTCATGGTGTCGCGTGCTCGTCGCTCGCCGCTCGTCGCTCGTATCTCACGACATCGCTCACGTAAACAAACGCTGCTTGTTTCAATAAAATGCTGAATTTCTTCACTTTCCTATAATAACGTTAGCTGTGCGCTATAAATACATGTAACGGCGCGTGCGCACCTGTCGCGCTGACCTTACCGTACAACTGTACATTATATGTCAAGCGAGGAGCGAGCCTGAGGGGCTGGGACTACAGCGCTGCCCGCAGCCACGGAGCTTATCGTTAACAGCTTTTCAAAACTAAAACACACTTCGGTTGCCAAAAACGAGAGGTGACCAATGTTCTAACGATGCATTGGAATCAGCTCCCGATATTCCACACAGTCCGCGTTGGACACGGACATTTATCCAAAAGTAATACATTATTAGCTATTATCTGGTGGGCCCGCGCCGCTGCCGCCGCCAGGTAGCCGCGCCATTGTGTGGCCGCGCCGTGATTGATACCTCTCCTCCGACGTCACACAAAAAGCTTCCTGGCAAAAAATCTCCGCGAAATTAACGTATGCAAATCCATTGTGTGCGGCGCACACGGCGCGGAAAACTCGACCCTCTGCGCAGGCGCACACGGCTTACATCGGCGCGCTCATCCGATGGGCCGCTTTTTCTTCGTGCGTCGTGTGGTGTGCGCCGCCTCTTAGACGCGTCGTAATCTACGATCTGCGTGCGCTCGTAAATTTTACCATTACAATATTCCCGCATTCAAAATTTCCGAGAAACTAACAAAATGGTCGACGCGGGCGCATGATCGATGGATCCGAACAACCTTTGGAACTTACGATTCACACGGTAAACGACTTATTTGCACTGAGCTCCACCATTATATCCGTATTTCATTACTTAATCGATAAAAAAGAGGCTCACTGCTATTGTAATAAATTCACTTTGAAAATACAACCTGCTTTTTTAGCCTTTATTCGTTAGACAAAGTATGGAAACATACGGGAGCGGCAGCAGGGCAGGCCCGCCGCGCCGCTGTCACCGCGACATTGACCGTGACTCTGAGCTACTGAACATGTATAACGTAGTGCTCGTGTGTTAGTTAATTATGCACATTATTCTCAGCGCGGTTACGTACGCGGACTAATTACATGATTTGCATATAGTTAGTAATTCGAGAGTCATTCAAACATTTGAGGTACACAAAAACTATGCGTTTTATGTGCTTTAATGTTGCGCGAGCGGGGCGAGTGGCGATGACGTCATGCGATTGTACGCGATAACGTCAGCTTGACGCGATATAAAAAGTTATCAGTCGTCGGGATCTGCAGACTGCTCTGTGACTGGTGTATGAATGATGATGAGATTCATTTAGCTAGACTGTGACAAGGCGTGCGCGAGCCACGTGTAAATAGATACCTGTAACATAATGCAACATAACTCTGTTCCCCGAAGGAGAACAGGTGTTAGTATGTACACCTAAATATCAGCAGTTTTAAGCCCCACGTAACAAAGGATGAACCTGTCCTTGGGTAAGTATAAAAAGCTTTCAGGTGAAGCACCCGTCATACGATTCACCGTCAGATGGTGGGTTGACGAAAAGATTTCATCTAGTTCCATTTAGTTAATATCGGCTATGATTGTTGACGCAGCTCCGTCGTCACATGACGTTAGTTTCCATCGCCTCGCTTGCACCCGGTCAGTTTCTGTTGAGGTGGGTAGGTACTACAGACTACCGCACGAGCAGGTACCGACGCATGCGCATGCAGGCCAGCAGTCTAGTTCCCACAGTGGACCGGCGCGAGAGCAACCTCGGCCCGTTACAGGCACACGCACACAAGCACGCTAATCGAAGTGTAAAGGTCACGCCACCCTAGCGGTACCGTTATTTAACCCCCCGTTCCCCCACCCCGCGGGGAAATCACCTGACATTTAGAGTTTTTGCGTTAATCGCGGGGTGAATAATGTATGTGCCCTAGACTGGTCTAGCCCGGGGGCTGTCGGGGGTGGGGGTGACATTCACTGAGTGAGCTGCGCGCGCGCACCATTCATCGCTGCACCCGACACAACATGGACACCGGTGAGTCCCATTACTCATTAGTTGATTGCTTTCACTGCTCTCCGCAGCAGATCGCGGCGTCTCCTCCGCACGTGTCGCCGGCCGCACCCACACATACACACACACCCCCACCCTCCGACCTCGGTTGTTCTGACTCTCTACTCCTCACGATTCAATCACAGCGCGTATCGCCAGTGAACTACATTACCGCTGATGTTCTGTTCGCGTGTCCTGGAAGTCTTATACACACTCTTGTTGCTACACCCAACCTCTCCCACTCCCACCTCGCCAGCAGGTGCGGACCGAGAACGATGGCCTAACATTCGATGCAGCCTTCATAACAGTAATAAGCTTTTTAACAATTCATTGTTTTCGAACAGAACCGTGCGGAGGTGACGCGCCGCCGCCGCGACTTACAATGAATATGTATTTACAGTTATTTATCATTTTTACCTCTCGTAAGCAAACGTTATTACCAATTTTTTACAAATTAGGGACATTTTAAAGCAATTACATTCGTCGTGCCGGCGAAAGCGATCGTCGTAAAAAACCATTTTGTTTTTGACAAAAAGATGGCGCGACTTTCTAATTTATTGCTCGAACGCCGAAGGAAGCGTTAAAAATACAACAAAACAATATAAAAGTAAAAATTGCACAAGCGTTAGTGTGCGTCGTTATCCATCCAGTCGCACACAACGAGCAGCCTGTCGTAAAAGAAAGCACAGCCGTCCGCTGGCCAGCACCCATCGCATGTTTTAATAATCCCCTCATTATACAATATGCTATAAAAACTAGGGAGCGTTTTTTAAAACGCAATAAAAGAGGAGAAACTTTCACGCGAATCCCTTTAAATATTCAAACAGCCAAGTGTGAACCATCCGCGGACCCAGACTGCGCTCGCCGGCTGGGAACCGTCCGGGACACCTCACTACACGTAATGTGTTTTAAGCGAGGAGGCACTCGGGCCGGGCGCGCGGACACTTGGCAAACTTTAAGTGCCCGCACATAGTCGCGCTGAGTCGCGGGGTCGCGGCGCCCGGCAGCCCAGTTGATCCACATAACATTATGCGTGAAGGGCGCGGGGCGGGGGCGGGCGGCGGGCGGGGGGCGGGTGACCTTTCGCGAGGTCCCGTTACAGGCACCTGCGCGGACGTTAGGGTCCCGCTAGCCGCTCCCGTCGCCACGCTCGCCACGTCGCCTGCACAGCGGACCGCGCCGCGACTAGAACAGTACACTCAATACCTACTTTGCAACCATTACTTTTTTGGCCAATGTTTCACAATAAGCTCGTGCGCTTCCAATTACTTACCGATGACTACAAATAGTAAGCTGTTCTTTATCATTCATCGGTCGGTCGCGGTTACAATGAAAGTTTTGTCATCGCCTTCTCTTTATTTATGAAGTGTATAATAATGCATGGAGCGAGCTCGCCTATCGCTTGCAGTTCCGCTGCAATGTTATCTAAATTGAATGGCTCGGTGCGTGAGATCGATCCGGATCAGTCGGCAGATTGTATCTACCGTTACACTGATAAATGAACGAGCCCCGAAAGATAACACAAAAAATATAATGGACACTGTTACCTCAGCTGGCTGATCACAGTTTGATCATCGTTTGAATACGCCGCACGGTGCCAGCGCTGCGCGCGCGCCGCCGACACCGCTGCACCACGGCGGGCCGCAGTCGGCTGCAGGCAATAGGTTTCGTGTGTGGGAATCAATCAGCTGGGCGCGTAATGCCCTCCATTAGAATACTCACGGGGTACATTCAAATGACTCGGCGCGCGCCGCTCCCACGCACGCAGCTCTGCGCGTGCGCATTCAGACGCACCATCATAAGCCGATACATTCCACATGGACATGCCTGTGCCAATATTATACGTATAAATAGCTTTTCTGAAGTTAACGTGTGATCTTAAAGAATTTGTTAAACTTGGACCCTAAGACAGAAGTTCACCTTCTTTAGAGCATCCTGACTAATAAATTAATCGTTATCAGGGACAGCTTTTAATAAAATTAAGCGGAACAGCAGCTAGGTAGGTACCTACATAAAACATTACGACTTATCATTGTGTTTTGTGTAAGTAGGTACATGATTGGTGTTTATTTATTTAGAAATTACATTTTCAGCTCTGAAAATAAATAACACTTTACACACGGACCGTACAGTCGAGCGGCGCAGCTAGTTGTAGGTACGGTTGTAGATGTGAAGACAATATTTTCTTAGCATGAGCCTAGCTAGTGTGTTGTACTTTTCCAATATTTCTGGCCTAACATTTTATTAAAGTAAATAAATAAAATACTGATCGCCGTGATTGACAAAGTAACCGTTTAATGTCTTTACTAGTATGCTGCTACTATTGTAGCGTCAAGCACAGTGCGGCTGTCTCGCAGGTAATAAACTGTGCTCGCGCTGGACGGGACAAGTTGCCGCCGTCAGTTGGTCGTGACATAAAGTTTATCTCGCACTGAAGTGAAACAAACGAGTTGCGTAATAGTTAGCGAAGTGTGTGCTATTAAGCGGCCGCAGTAACGGGACCGGCCGATATCGGGGGTGAGTGACATGTGTTGATATTTGCGCGTGCGCCACGTGCACCTGCGCGCGCGCAGACCTGCGTGCGCGCCGCCCGGGTCAAGGTCGCTGCACACACTAACGAGCCGCAGAAGACCCATTCGTTACCGCGTGCGACCACTGATATAACATATAACAAACGCTAGATAAAACCACAACAAGTAACCGAAGCGCTGGCTATTTGTTATTGTGCAGTTCAATCGTTTCGTTTCACCTGCGGCCTAGCATGACCACGATAGAAACGGATTTTGTCAACAGAAGAATAGACAAAGTGACAAATTGTAGAAAGATGTCTACCGTTTTATGCACACAATGAAGAGAAGAAATGTTTCTATTCTTCAGTAGACAAAGACAAGACAAAGACAAGTGTTCGGGCAGAAGAGATTAAGATTTGGCGTTTAGCTATAAGCGTGCTAGTAAGTCTTACGCTGAGTTGCAGAAAAGGTCATTAAGTTTTAAAGGAGACTTTAACGATAGAAATTGTATGGGTAATGCCTCCATTAAAATTTAATTACTTTCTGCAACCGACCGTTAGTCTATAGCGCTATCATTATTGTGCCAGATCCTCGCGCGTTGCGGCGTTGCTTCGACGTGACACAGTGGACCTTCTATGCAATGTCATATTGTGGTGTAGGTCAGTCGTAGTCGGAGACTATTCCATCTTAAGAGTATATAATTTCATGATAACTACTGAGCGGTTCCTTATCTCATGATTCTTAAACTTTTCCTTCTATACTTTTCATACTGTGCTGCATCATTTGACGTGCGTGAGCTGGCGCACCCCCCCGCGCCCCGCTCGGCTCCCCCGCCCCTCCCCCGCGGATGATGTTAATGAGTGGACGTGATCCGATCACGGCGCGCTACATTTTTATGCGCGAGATATTTCGTGGCACAGGCACGTAACAAACCAATGTCGTTAACATCCACGCATGGAAATACGTTCGATCGGCTGCACTCGTATTGTTTCCTACAAATTACTTTTGAATTATTGTAATACGCACCGGCTGCTACCAATCGCGTTATAACAATAGGGTCGTGTCCAACAAATAAAACTAAAAAAATGAAAATATAAAGCACGCAATTATAGCTCCCGCTCATTAAAGCGTCCCGTATGTTTCCTGCTGCCGCGACACATACCTCATTATAGGCAGGAGTCAAGGGCGGTGGAAGGATATCCTTGATTTGTTCTAAAGCTCCAGCCGTCGGTATGCGATGGGGAGTGGAGGGGGGTCTCAATTTGCCGCTTCCATCGCGTGGGTGTCGTCGCGTGACAGTTGGAATGAGCGGCAACGGATCCCGCCGGCCTGTGCCGCCCACAGTAAACAAATACACTGCTCATACACGTTACGCATGTATCTCATCGAAGTCGCCCAAGACAGATTCGGGCCATCACTTGAGTCACAGGGTCGCGTCTTATACCGCAGTACTCCGGACGCGTTGCAATCGAAATGTGATCCATTTGGGTAACACACGCAGCCACTGTGCAAGCACTTGACAGGTAGCATCGTGTCCGGTGTGTGCGGCAGTCCCCGGTGTCTCCGCGCCGGTGACCGCCGGTCGTCGTAAACGTGCGCTCCGAGGTGTCCGTGTGTAACATCGCCCGGGGGAACACCTCACGTACCCACAAATTTGACAGCTTTGTAATTTATCGTGACGGCCAGTGAGCTGCTGCATAATAGTTGCGTTTATAACTTTATGTGTTTCAGTCGTAAAGAGTCGTGCAGACAAACTTGTTCAGTTTGTTTGGGGTAGTGACTGCAGCTTAGAAATAAATCGACTTTTTAATTGTATTTTAATTTGGTCCCACGCGGTTTCTTTTATTTAATTTATCAAACTGCTAGAGTTGGACCGACAATGGGTTTTGCCAATCAGCCTACTATAACACTATCAGTTAGAAAATTGCCGATTAATCGGCCGACTTAGCAATGCCGATCATTTTGTCTTCGGTCAAGCTCGGGCATTTCCTGAGGCTGGGAATATCTACGAAAATAAACTGCTAAACCTCGGGCACTCTTAGCTATGAAAACCTCTGCCCAAACAAATAGCGGTTTCAGCAAGAAATAGTGTGCTCTAGTTCTTATAGCTTGCCCACCGCGGCGGCTTCGCCCGATAAGCGCTAATTAGCGCCGCGCCAGTCAGCGCCGAGCCCGCTTTACGACCGGGCGCTAATGAGCGACTCTGAGCATTACTCCAGATTACTATTTGTTGTAATCGTAATGTTTATTCGGTGAGGCTCACCGGTGCCGCAGCACTTGCAGCCAGCTGGTGGTGAAAGCACTCCCTTTGCTCTGTCTCCTCAAAGTATCCAACAATAATTAACCTGCATAGAAAAATTGTGTTCTCTTAAGTTTAGACGATACAATATGATTCATACAAGACTCGATATTAATTACCAATTAAAAGAATATGTTTGACCCCCTTTGTGTTACGTTGTATAATGGTGCAATCCCTGACTGATCCGGGTAGTACGGTGTATCAGCGATGAGTCAGTGCGCCAGCCCGGCGGCTTACCGCGGAAGCCGCATCGCTCCTATTAGCATAATGTCATGCAAAACACTTCGCCCAAATCCTCCGGCTGTCGGGCGCCGCACACGCCGCTGCCCGCTACGCCAGACTAGCACGATGCTTCTATGTGGACATGAATAAAATTGTCACACTAGTCGTATGATGTGTGATCTGTAAATCCATAAGCAAAAATGTTGTTTCATAGCCAACAATATCAGAATATGAAAAAAGAATTAAAGACTAATTCAACTACTTAATTCAACCTACTCAACAAAAATATCAAAATAAATAATAATTATACACCTTAGTAGCAAAATACTAATACTAACATAATATGAAGAAAGACGATAAGAATAGTAGATAATACTTTTTAGGATTCCGTAGACAAATGGCAAAAACGAAATCCCGTAGCAAGATGCAAAAATTTCGTCCTGTCCCTTTGTCCATCCTTATGTCACAGCCATTCTACTCGGAGACTATTAGCAATAGTGCTAATAGTCTCTTCTAGTCTCTTCTAGTCTCTCTTCAGTTTTGTTTGAAGTTTCTATCTATAGAGAAAGAAACTTCACAGGCAGATAGATCAGATTTTTTCTGTGAACCTATGAAGAAGTGTAGTAAAATACGAAGGAAAAAATGTTTAGATCATAGAAAAAAGGTGATATGCGGGAACCACTGCCGCCACTTTTAGAACAGTTTGCGGACACAATTACAAGCGCTCCTTGTGAATATAAAGATCTCCCACACATTAATTTATAGTTTTCGAGATTATGTGACATTTTCGGTTTTAAGCTAACCAACCGTTAAAACTAATTTTATGTCATATTAATTTTACTTAAATGGGACATAATTAAAATTAATTATTATGAAATTTGTGGTTAGAAAACTGAAATACTCCTTGCTACAATGCTGCGGAGCCCCACAGAGTGCGTGATCCGACACTTAGTCGGTTTTTACTATGAATGAGTCATGACGACACCCCGGGGCCGCGGGGCTTTCAATGCTGTGTTACATGTTTCTGTATGAAGGAAGCGAGGCTCCGTTCACGCTGCATTAGCTATGTTTAGCCTCGGTGCCGGTGTTCGTTGTGATGTCCTGAGCGCCGCGAGGCCAGCGCCGCACTCAGCAGCGCTCGGTGCGCTCACTCACCCAAACTCAGGGAATTCATTATAATTGACCCCGCGCATGCGCGCCGCAGTAATTAGCCGACGTGTAAGCAGCACACTGGGAATAAATTACGTCTATGAATAATTGTCTAAATATTATAATGAGCTCGCCATTTTCAATTATCCGGCGCGCGGTAATGAGCTCACATAGTGCGGCCGCGGTTCCGCTCCGAATGCGCCGCCGCCGCACGAGCGGACAGCGGGGGGGGGGAGGCGAGGGGGGGGGGGTAGGCACATGCTAATCCTATACTTGTACTTAATGAAATTAATAAATAATTGTAAATCTGCGGATCGCGACGCGTGACGCCGTACAATAATCGTACGAAAGAGACGCGATTTATTTACCACCACTAGCGACGCGACGGACGCAGCGCTCGCGCCTGTGCGCTGCGCCCGCGCACCCATACTTTATATTTAATTTGCTTCACTGTTAGCGTTACGTAACGTACACGTACACGGTAAGTAAATAACGAATTGTTAGACGTGTCGGGCGATTTTAATTTAATTAATTATCATGATAATGCTTAGTGTAATGCGTTGCGAGCATAATTGGTGTTGCTCAGTGCGGCGATCGCTAACTGTGCCACTTAGCTGTGGCAGCGCGTTGCAGCGGCAGTCGAATACCTACCTATAGATACATACACAAAGTGACTGTTATTAAATATTTAAGAGATTTACGGTCGGTTACAGAAAGATAATTAAATTTTAAACGAGACTTTAACCATACAATTTCTATCGTTAAAGTCTCCTTTAAAACATAATGACCTTTTCTGAAACTCAGTGTTAAAACATAACTTGGCTTTGACATGGTTAAAGTTCACAAAAATATACACTTACTAGCACCTTGCCCGCGATGTCGTCCCCGTGACATACACGTAGCGCCATCTAGCGTCCTAGAGCTATTGTGACCGTCAAAAGTTATTGTTCTTTCCCTCGGGAACAGTACTTTTTTTACTGGATAAAAGGAATGTCCTTTTCTGTACTCCTGACAACGTAGGTAGGTATATGCAAAATTTCATGATAATCGGTTCAGTGGTTTAGGCGTGAAAAGGTAACAAACAAACAAACAAACTTACATCCGCATTTATATCAGTTAACATTAGGACTACAAAGTTAGGATGATGTATTAGGATAATGACAACGTGTTGCTATCCGTGCAACTCAAGGTTATAGGCATTGAGTTGTAGTCTGTATTAGACTCCGAGAGATGTCACTAACGCTCATAAAGGCGCGATTCCATTAGGCAAATCTTGCATGCAAGTACCACGTCACATTTGCAATTTGTATAGTGGAAACCACAGCTTGCAAACAAGTTGCAACTAAAATGTTCAATTTCCAAATCGCTTGCAAACAAGTGTGACGTCATACTTGCATGCAAGACTTGACTAATGCATCGCGCCTTTACAGGATTCAAGGAGATTTAAAATTTCAACTGATGCGGGTGTGACGCGGTAGCTCAGTGGTTAGAGCGACGCCACGGTGCGGCAGACGTTACGGGTTCAAATCCAGCCCGTGTCAGTAAGTTGATTTTAAAATATCTTAAAATTTTGCATAAAATGGATTTGATATGTTTAAAGTTCTCAATAAATATACATTTGTACCTGCTTTGGTCCACCAACCAAATCCACCACCACCTTTCGAAGCGTTTCACAGCGTTGCTTGACAGACATTTCTTTTGATAAACGTTTATCTATGTACTACGTAGCGCCTTCCAGAATTAAACATTTCGTGTGCTAGTTTATCATCAAGTGCTAGCTCCAACCCTGATGCACGCACACAACACCTATTGGGGTGATGATTGCGTATCTTCACGCATAAGTACATCTTCCACGCACCCCTTCGTCCAGTTAATTACATTTATCAAATTTTGTGCAAAACTGTGCTCTGAATACATGTGTGAGCGTACTGGTACTGGGCGGCAGGGCGAGGTCGGCAGCGCTGGGCAGCGGCGCGAGTGCCGCTGTCGGCGGGGCCGCCGCACATTCCGCCGAGTGTTTATTCCGCTTATCTGAATTTTAAATTGTGTCGGAGTCCCCCACAGCCCCGCCGCCCCGCTCGCCCGCCCCTCGCCCCGGCCTCGAATTCCTAGCGGTCTCGCCAATCCACCCGTAAAAACCCAATCAAGTGGCCATTTTTGTGATGCGCCCCGCTTTGACACACGATTTCACTTTCGACCCGCCGCTGTTCCGCACAACGCACGCAAAAACTTTAGCAAACCGTTTTATTTCAGTTTTAGAACGATTGCAATTGTTCGGGGAGCGCTGCGTCGCTGCACTCCGCCGACCGTCAGCGGTCTACATTTTATTTTACATCGTACCGACAGTGTCACGATCTTCAGAGATGTTCCATGAAGCTGAAAATTAATCATTTCTTTTTATTGCTGAGTCTGAAACCAGAATCTAGGCAGATCTATTTTGAGGGTTCTGTACCTCAAATGGAAAAAGACGGAACTCTTTATAGGATCACTTTGTTGTCCGTTCGTCTGTCCATCGGTCAAGACAGTAATTTCTCAGGAACGAGTAGAGGCGAGGACGAAATTGTTGGCAAAATAATTACTAATAAGATGCCTACTATCTTATAAGGTACATGTCTGCAGTTGGCATGCAATATTCGATGTTTGTCAAGAGCGTGTCGTGTCCGCGCTCGTGAGCGGTGTGCTCACATGGGCGGGTGCGCGGGCGCCGGCTTCCCAGAACTTACAATTTGTTGGTCATTTGATTTAATGCCGGCGTGGGAACCGGCGCCACCCGGGAACCGTACTGGCGACCACCGCTCATTATGGTCACTTACAGCCGGTGGCTGCGCCTGCGCCGCTCCTCTTCTATTAAGCGATCGTTATCACTATCCGTGTAGTGACACACGTGCAAGCAGCGTTGTTATACACAGCGCGCCCCGCGCACCGCATCCTACCACCATGTCGCGCCGCCCAGGATCATGTACCTACAGTTTCATATACATAAAAGTTCAATTTACAAACGTATAAATATTGGTGAAATATCTTATAACTGAAACGTGACTCGTAATAAGACTAATTCTTATGAGATTCTAGTTTCTTAATTTTTGAAATCCCATACCGATCTAACTTGACTTTTGTATGAGATCGTACTTAGAAGAGCAAGGGTTTCGGGACTGAATTCATGTTAGTCACAAAAATAAATCTAATATGATAACTCAGATAATTGTACCTAGTCTAATAGGAGTAAAATAATTTAACAGTAGAATGAACTAGGGTAGATAATAGTCATCACACGAGAACTCACTCGCACCAGACGAGCATGCTCTACATTGGCATAGATCACCCGCGTGGCACGGTGGCACACGGCGGCACGGCGGCACACGGCGGCACGGTACACTTGTTGCGTCACTTGTCGACATTTTAATAAAACTGTGCGATATTACAAGGCGAGGGATCGCTCCACCCGCGCGGATGTGCCTCGTCATTCCACCAAGCCACCACGCTTGCTTGTGCCGACTGTACAGAAGGATCACTCCATACAATGTGCTAGAACTATTTCACGAACGCAAAACTATACGCGCATGTGGCAAATAATAGAGTGAAGCCATCCTCGAAGTTAAGTGCTAGTAGTATGAGTGAGCCTTCTGTGCCATCTTGCGTGGTGGCGTGCGTGTGAGCACCGGCGGAGGGACAGACGGGCGGGTGAAAGGGGCGTGCGGAGGGGGGAGGTTGTCCGCACGCACGCTGCCGTTTTCAACACATTTTGATTTATGTGCGTATTATATTTTTCAGTATTGCGACAGGCTCGACAGCCGGCGACAATATCGCTGATCTGTGCACGCGCCGCACCGCTCGCGTCGGTGTACTGTGACGCACACGTAGTGCACACCAGATATTATCTTTATCAAAGTTGCGTTATTTCGCTGGTGAAATATTATGTGCAAATGTAGCTATCGTGTGGAGGCTGGCGGTAGCGATGCTCGTAGCGCTGACAAACAGACAACTCAGGTGTTTACCAGTGTGTGTCACATTGTCGCTAGTGGGTAGGTACTGTCAGCTCACTCAAGTTGGAGACAACGTTTCGTACGCGACCTAATTAACGAAGGAGGGATGTTATCCTCCATACATCCATTGTGTTTACTGTGCGTGTCTGTGTGAGCGTAGAGTGTTGCTCGTGAACTAATGAGCGAGTTATTAACCCGTAGTGATTAGCTGCATCATTATAATAAAGCCTTTAATACCATACGTGCAAGTGGAGCGCGGGGCTGCGCCACGCGGCGTGGTGACAGCATGAGGTATGCGGCCGATTTGCATGGAGCGCATGCGAGCGGCGCGCGCGCATCCCCGCAGCGCCGCCGATGCCGCTAATGGCGCCGCGGACGCATGCCAACGAGCTTCAGAACACCCACTACCAGCGCCGGGCAACCTCTAGCTCACACGTGCTCAGTGTGGTGTACGTGCATATGTGATCATAGTGCACCTTGAGTTTGAACGAAGTTTAGTACAGTGAGCCTTCTGCATGGATCGTTATGTGATCGCTAGTGCTCTCGCGCACAATCCGCGGCTACGGTCTGTGTGTACTATTAGGCGAACTGTTTTTATTGGCGCGTGTATTAATGTGCCGCCGGGGAGGACGCTGCGAAGAGCTAGCGCTGCCCCCCGCGGACTGGCGGGCTCCGCTTTGTGTGTCATGAACTGCCGCACGCACCAGGTAGCCCAGATAGAGCGCAGCTGATGAGCCAGAGGGCCTGGCTCCTCCTCTTGTGATAAGTTACGCTGCCTCCGTCCCTGCGGAACTCAGCTTGTCATTCAATAACTGTGAGTGTTCCTACGACGGTGTATCTCGGGTTATACGATCCGTCGTGTACTGCTGACAGCCTGCACACCGCTCCGTCTGCTGCACCGCGCGTTGCTGCCCACTCGCCGGCTGCCTCAGGGAGGTAGTGACTCGTAAAAAACGTGCGCTGGGCCGTTAGTGTATGTTTATTGATCGCTGACATTTGGACGCGGCGTCATTAGTTATCAATTAACGGTCACTCGCTAACGATATTTCGGACGTCACGTCAAAGGTCACGCTGCCGGTCATTACGGCGTGGCGGCTGCGGGGCGGCTGCGTGACGTTCTTATATTTGACACGTGTCAATTATAACGACGCTAGCTGCTAATTACTCTCGCATTTTGCATTCAAATGATCGCTCTGAGAGCTCTAATCCGCGCCATTGTTTCTACTAAACAATCGCTTCCCACAGATGACACCATGCGATTATACACCTTAAGCCTCACGCGTAGGACTCACTACGTAACGTCGCCGGCGCAGCGCCGCGTATTAGTTCGTGCGCCTGCGCGGTGGTGCTGCAGTCGACGTGGAGCTGTAGAGGCGATGATTACAGCGGACATGCCGACCGCTAATTAAATGTAATGACGGTGTGATAAACAAACAAACACACGCCTCGCACGGGAGAGCGGGGAGCGGGGGTGCGGGGGACCGGGGGAGCCCTCTGTGTTCACATTTGAATAGAAGTAGCACAACACTCGTACATTATAATATATCTAATTAAGTAGCTGTGTCGATCGCTTGTGGACACGAGCAGCCAGTCTGACGCGCCGGGTGGCAGCCGCAGCCGTCGAGATGCGGCGCATGCGCCTCGCTCCGTGTTCAGTTACAAGAAGTGAGAACAATAGCAAAGAACGTGCTGCCGTGCAAACTCAATTCATAACGTGACGTCCGTGCAGGGGTCCGCAGAGGTTTCGTGACTCTGTTAGTGCACGTGCAGCAGCCCTGCCTATTCTATACCAACACGCCGCGTGATATCACCGCGAGAAATACCAGGGGAGAATGTCACCGTGACATTATCTCTCGAACGTTCGGAAACAAATTGGCAGTCACGCAGCGTATCGGTACAGAGGCCCTAGACATTAAGTTGCTTTTCTGTTAGCGTTCACGCCAAACGCTACGTCCAAAATGTATGGCAATGACATTATCTGCGGAAAAGTCACGTGACTCACAAATGTCAACTCCATACATTTTGTCCGTAGCGTTTGGCGTGAATGCTAACAGAAAAGCAACTTGTCTAGGGCCTCAGAATACCTAGACAGGCAGGTCGCACGGTGGCGCGGCCTGCTTGTCGCGGGCCGCGGCGGGTGCGCGCGGTGATCACCGCCCGCCGCCGCCGGTGTCACCATTACTGTAATTGCGCTAACTGCGAACAAGTGCATGTTGCACAATACCGCTACACGACCGCGTGTGTGCGGGTCTACATAATGGCATACACACATACACATACATGGGTACTGTGCACGCGCTTTGAAACAAGCTTCATTACAAACAAACAATTTGAATGTTATGTTTGTTCGTTTGTCGCACGCGTGTGGCGGTGAGGGCAGGTCACTGCTAGTGTACTGCATGTGTGTACACTATGTACTGCCACGCCACAGGGACCCGCCCGAACTGTGCTGCACACAGTTACTATTATCTAGTAGGTATTACTTTACATTAGTACCGTATCTATAATTTCTTCTAGGCTTTATTAGAATCTGTTAGGAACATACGTAAGTGGTAATGGGTTAAGGTACATTATCTTATTAACATGTCTTATTAGCGCTGCTTTCGGTGCTCGAGTTCTAACTGGAACTGGCAGTCTGTCAGCCGCTCTCTTCACAATAGTCAATTGCTTTATGCATTCCATAGCGTCATTTTATAACAGGTGGTAGACTGTAGGATCAACGATTAAGGAGCCTGTCGGGCACACCGCAGTATTGTTATTGTTGTCCATGTAAAGTATTCAAATTTATTTGGAACATAATTTCTTCTAATTCTACATACCTACCTATTTAAATTTCGTTTTGATCTGACCTTACAAGTTAGTTTCCACAACAAAATCTGTGAACATTTTAAGGACAGTTAGATGTTCGTCTCAGTAGTCTGGTTCCAATAATTGATGGCATATATTGAACCAATTAGAATGAAAGGAGCGATACTGAGTAGTGCACAGCAGTGTACAGGGAGCGCGCGCGCAGCTCCTTGTGAACGACATCAACGCGCGCGCCGCCCGCGCATGCGCGGTGTGAAGCGGCGGTCACGTGTGGGGCGCCGGAATGTGACGCGTTGTGACATTCAACGTGAACTACACATGTGACACGAGCCGCACTGGGCCGCCATTGTGTCGCCGCCGTGAGAACCGCCGCGACACTGCGACACTCTAATACACTAACACTTGTTCGCACTGTTCATTCAATATTGTTTATTACTCGTAAAAATACTCGTAACTCTTACTGGTACGTTATCTCGTCGATGTAATCCAATAAAGTGCGCCTGAGCCGCTCCGACATGATTTCTAACAAGATATTCACATCGGCCACACAAAACTCTATTACAGCAGATAATTGAGATAAAATATTGGTTAGTTGTGAAACGCAGACTCACGCCGGTAATAGGTGCGCGCGCGCAGCTCCGGGGACGTTTTGTTTGTGAGCAGGAACATAAAGGCTCTGCCACACAGCTGCCATGTGACGGTTACCTAGCTTATTATCGCTGCAGTGTGTACGATCGCATGCGTAAATGTACTAAGAACAAAAATAACGCATGCCATTATCATCGACCGTTATATTATATCGCAGTCGTGTGGTCCAGCCTTAACGCGGCGCAGGTAGCTCACGTGTTATGACGTTCTGAAGGCAAGCCTTACAATTAGTTACAATTCTCTGCAGCGATACTATTTAAGAAATAGACAACTTTTACTTTTGTTAGGTAAAAGTTTATGAAACGCAAGCGTCGCTCGTGGGATTGGTTTATTTACGAGCCGTTTGTACTTGTGTACGAACGCGGGGCCGGGAGACGCGATTGATGACAATAATTATCCCTTTTGTGGAACTCAGTAGGTATCACAATTTGCATCGGTTCCATCTCCTCCTCTCACGGAGCGACAAGCAGTATATTGTTGCGGCTGCGGCAGTGAGTGGTGTTGACCCGAGTGACCGGCGAGTTTCGCGCGCCGTCCCACCGCAGGGCTGCTCTTATAAACAGAAAACAAGTATTGAGTAAGCGGTGCGTGTGCGCAGGTTTTTGTGCGCCGCGTGACGTCAGCACTACTGAGTATCGGAGGAGGACGCAGGGGGGCAGGCGGGGCGGGGGCGACGACCCCGCGCCGATTAATAAATTAAGATAAAAAATTAAAGTGAGCTGCGGACAATGCGCGGCTCTGTCTAGCGCCACGACACCGCGGTACCTGCGCACGCGCATCGATACCGATACCTATCGTACGGCATGGAGAAAAGTATCCAAATTACGAATATAATTATGTCATAGTAGAGACGCTGGAATAATAATACATAATAGTGGAAAAGCTGGTTATTGCTATAGGTACAGACGTACAGATATAGAGATAACAATAAACGAGTAAAACAGTAGGTAAGCTACAACGTATCGCAAGTTCTCACACTTACGCCTGTCCAAGTGTCCATAATATCTATGCGTTACTTCCTAAAATGTTACTATAAATTATTAAAAAAAACTTTTTTAACAAAAAATAACCGACTTCAAAAATCCACTACAAAGAAAATAATAATTTTGGTTTCGGAAGTCGGTGGCTTTGGTTTTTGTTTGCTTTTTTTGCCACCGACTTCCGAAACCAAAATTATTATTTTCTTTGTAGTGGATTTTTGAAGTCGGTTATTTTTTGTTAAAAAAGTTTTTTATTTTTCCCTTTTTAGTTCTTTATCCCGTGTTAGATTACTTTCACGAATTCGTTCAACAGTAAATCTTCTACGGAGTGTGTACATTTATGCCTATAACTTTGTACATAGGAATGATTACATAATGTATTATATACTAAAACCTTCCTGAAAGTATGTAGATTACGTTAGTGAAAACCCCATTCAAATCGAATCAGTAGTTTTTGAGAAAATCGCGCACATACAAACATACATACATACATACTTACATACATACATACATACATACTTACATACATACATACATACATACATACATACATACATACATACGGGACGAACACAGAACCTCCTTTTTTGAAGTCGGTTAAAAATAACTGGGCAAGTGCAAGTAGAACTCGCGCTCTGAAGGTTCCGTACAAATGTAAGTTTGTAATCGCAATTTTTTTTTTCGTGATACCTGTAACAAATAAACGATTTTTTGATTTTTTACCGACTTCAAAAAAAGGAGGAGGTTTTCAATTCGTTGGTTTTTTATGTAGGTATATTCAGCGATAATATTTTAGCATGTGGATCGATTTCGATGATTATTTTATTATAGGGAAGGGTGTCCCTATATTTGGTCAAGTTTCGATGATGGGAATCATAAGAAAATCTTTAATTTGTATAAAACATATGACAAGTGGGCGAATAATTCTATACCACGCTAAACGATTCCGATGATTCTTTTTGTGTTATAAAAGAGATATTTTAGGAGTATTCTTATATAAATTTGATTAAGATCTGATGTTGGGATCCATGGCAAAATAAGGGAACTCTTTAATCCTTATGAGTACTTAAACGATACTCGAGCAAATCTCTTAGGGTCCCTATCGTGATGTTTGAGTAAACGTGTGTAGTAGAACTTGACGATGATCTGGTCAATGGAACTCCTCAACGGCTTACAATAAGGGTTGAAACGTTTAGACCTGCACAGGTAGGCTGCGCAGGTCCGCAACATTAGGTAGGTGTATAATTATATAGAGAGATGATTGAAACCAGTGCAGCAGTGGGGATACTTAATATATGTATTTAACCCCTGCCTAGGTCGCGGGTCAGGCAGCTATCGCACTACACTGAAACAAGTCCTTGCTACGATGCACAGAAGGAAGGGAGAAAGAGATACCGTCTTTTAGCTCGCCACGTGGAGTGACAGTGTGTGTGGCAGTCGGTTCTTCTTATCGGCGACGTCAGCTACGCCTTGATGACAGTCGCGTGCCTGCTCAAAAGGATAAGTTTCGAAACTTGAATTTTTACACCTCCAAGGGACCGTAGACTTTAGTATTTGATATTAATTTCAATGTGATACCTCTACCCGTACTTGAGAAAAAGGGCTTAACTGGCGGACTGACGGACGGACAACAAAGCGATCCTTCATGGGTTACGATTTTTCCGTTTCATATACGGAACCCTAAAAATAACAAATACTACTGCAAATCAAGAATCTTGTCGCTCCGGCGATCAAAGTGGTGCTCTTATACAATACAATAAAATAACTATTACAGGCGCGTAAAGCACGCGCTAATGATTCCGTAATTCGTCACAAAATATCCATTAAGCGGGTGTCGATAGCATCGGGGTGCGCGTATCGCCGCGCTCGTCGCCATTAGCGGAGCGATGCTATCGACGTGACGCGAGCCCCGCACGCAACTGTGTCGCCACTGCGGCGACACCGGACACTGCAGGGACACGGTAATGAGCAGTGCGGCCGCGGCGGGAACTTACCGACAGTAATTGATTGACGCGGCACCCGCGCGGCGCAGGCGCGGGGCGGCGGCGACCACAAAGCGGATAATATCTTCATAAATCGATATTTCCACCGCTAATAAAGCGATATTAATTATCTAGTATTCAAATCTCGGATGTTGGGCATTCGTGGTGCGCTCGTGACCACGGCCCCGCCGCGCGCGCCCCGCGCCCGCCGGCGCCCGCGCATCGTCTCTCGATTAATAATCGCGGTCGACGGCCGCGGCCCGATTATTCGAACTCGTGCGATTAACGATTATGATTCGATTACTGTTCACCGGCGCATTGTCAGCAGCGCCCGCGCAGCTGCGCCGACCGCCTCTACTGTCCCTGATTACAATAGCTGTCTTAGTTTTGACATGTATCTAGGTACCTACGTACTACCTACATTGATTTCATCGGTTGGTCGTAGGTTGATCAGCACAATAAATACGATAGGTCTCTACTACAACCTTCGTTTGTGACAATTACTTAGTTCCTCATGATCGGTACGTACCACTGACACTCTTCATTACGGACTGATTTTTTGATTGATTACGAAATGATTCATTATGACTATACATGTTCTGAAATCAGATGACAGTGCTATGAACTTATAAACCCATATTATTACAGTAAAACCGATCATAATATAATTCACGGCTGAGCAAGTGCAGCCATTTCTCCAGAGATCTTACCTCATTTTAATTTGTAATTGTGTTAAGTATTATAAAAAAACACATTTACGATATATTCCGCGATAACTCAAGCCATACATATTCAAAAGGATCACGTTTTGTTGCACATGAATGTTATCTCAGTACATGAAACACATACCTAGTTGTGCTCAACGGGTACACTTGGAAGGTGACGGTGGTTGAGAAGGGATTCTTTTAGTTACGGAAAGTTGCAATAACAGCCGACATTATTGTATGTATGTATGTACAGCAGGAACCCACGCATGCAGTACATCGTCGTATAGCTGTGCACCCCATATCGTTGTCATCCTCGTGTGACAATGTGGCGATAAGATCGGCGCGGGCGGCGATCGCACATAATTGCGGTTGTCGCAGCACGCCGCGCCGCGCCGCGCCGCATCGCCTGCGCCGGTCGTTGTCGCGCGGAACGGAGCAGCCAGGGTCACGGCCGCGCACGACCCGCCACCAGCACGCACACCACCACTCACTCCACAGGTTCAACTGTTCAATTACCCATTCACACCTAACGACTGCTTCAATCAATAGCCAGCCAGTTGTATAGGCACAGCTATCTGTCACGATCCTGGCTGCCTTATACTATAATATAGGCACTGTGACATTACAACTTTAGACACACAATGAGATTCTTCACAAGAAATCGGATTTGACTGCCTAAGAATCCCCGTGAACCCGTTGACCATACGACAACGAGCTTCAGAACAATACAGCCATGAGACGAAAAAACTACTAATGATGATGATAACGTAGTACAGTGTCGTATCGACGCGACGAAGGACTATTCTATGTGGACAATCTGCACACAGAACAATGCAACCAGATGCTATCGGTCACATCGTGTTCGTGTCACGTCGCCCGAAGTCACGACCAGGGGCCTTTGATGTAACCACTCTGCAAGTCTTCACTCTGCACTCTACTCTTCACTTTTCAAATATTGCAGAGTGTGGAGCGAAAGTGCTCCAAATTTCAATTTTCAGTCTGCAAAATGTGTGTACATAAAACATGATTCCGTTGAAGAGTTCGGAATTCGGAGTGCAGACTTGCAGAGTAGTTACATCCAAATACCCCAAATCTGCTATTATGTAAGAACGGTGTCATAATGACATCATAATTGTCAAAACCTAAGCGGTCATTGGCCTAGAGCAAGGCTATCTCTTTCGTCATTGGTCAAAACAATGTCATTATGAAACCATTCTGACACGATTATGACAATTGCAATAGCAGACTTGGGGCCCAGCTTGCTGTTAGCGTCTGCGCAAGTGACACACATTCACTTTGTCGACATTTGCGTGAATACCTTAAGCTGCATTTTATTAAAACAATACAAGACGCGTCCAACGGTTTAATTACCGAGGCTGGGGGTGAGGGCGGCGGCGGGCGGCGCGGGGCGGGGCGGGGCGGGGGTGGTGCACCGTTAGCTCACACGCGAGTAATACGATATGTATGGGCTTTCAATAATTTGTATGACGCCGCATCATAAAGCATAATGAAGCTCGGAATTATTGATGACGCAGGTGTCTCGCTCCGCTTGTGTGTGTGTTTGAGCAGGAAGCTTTGGCTAGCGGCGGTAGGATGTACGCGGCAAACGTGCGCCGACAACAGTCTCGTGTGTGGCTGGCGACGTCAGTGCTGTGAGCACGTGCGTGCTCTGCTGCAGGCTGTCTGGTGCAGTCCGTGTCCATTGCCACGGCCCCAAGTCTGCTATTGCAATTGTGTAAGAATCTTCTCATAATGACATCACAACTGTCAATACCTTTGGTCATAGGCTCAGACTATCTCTTTGGTCAAAACAAACAATAACGATGTCATTATGAGACCATTCTGACACGAGTATGACAATTGCAATAGCAGATTTGGGGCCCTGCCCTGGTGCAGTCCGTGTCGATGTACAGGCAGTGTGCACGTCGCCGTCGGCAGGAGGCTGCTGCCACACGCCACTGCTACAAAGCGTGCAGCGCTCGTCTGTCAGGAGTCAGGACACTCCTCTACACTCACGTGGAGGTTTTGTATAGAGAACGTGCTTCCACTATTGCAACGAATGTACAAAACTCTGGCGCTATTCACCAACTCTACAATATTAGTGGGGAGACTCTACTTCATTATGCCTGCAGTATTCTTTTGCGTACTTATTCAGTAATAGTTGTGAAACTGATTTATATAGGATAACATGATACCTAGCTATTTGCTAGGCATCGTTACTCTTAATACTACTACACATGCTGTGGTCTCCAGAATGTTGGGTGTTAGAGTGCACTTACTCATAGTTACTGTTGGTCATTGATTTCGGTTACTGCAGTAGATTAATAATCTAAACAATATCTTCAATAGTTGTCCCGCGGCACTTCAGTGACAATTCAATTACGTTCAATATGGTTGAATAAAATGTAAAGTACCTTCACACGTGCGCTCGGCGACAGGTAATGGACCGTACTCACCGGACAGGTGGACGCCGGACAATATTGTGCGGCCGGGTGTGCGGGAGGGGAGCAAGAAACCTCGTTAGCTGAATATGCACTCCAATCTACGGTGGAATCGAATTTGCGCCCTCGCCGGGCCGAGTGGCCTTTTAAAGGGTCGCGACGAGATGTTGATGGATTATTTGTGAAGTGGCCGGCCGCCTTTGAAATCTTTCGCGCGTTAAAACGGAGGTAATCTCGGCGCGACCCTTCGACCTCCGCGCCCGCGCCCCCGCGCCCCCGCACCCGCCCCCGCGCGCCTGCACTGTCAACAGCCCGCAGCCTTCGTTTTGTTTACCTAATCATTTTATTGCCGGCCGCCCCCGAGCGCTTCCTCCCCGCCCCCCGCACCGCACACGCCGCGCTCTACCCTCAAGCGTCGTTGAAATTTATTTGAAATGTTGTAATCGTCGTCGCGACAGATGTCCCGCCGCGCAACCCTTCAGGCTCCGGCCTCCTGTACTACAAGCCGCTATTAGATTTATCGGCGAATAAAAAACCGTTCGGTACATACTCCTGAGAAAACTCGATCGCAAGCTGCGTCGTAATTTTTACATTTTTTACCCTAAAAATGTGTGTCAGAAGGGTGCGGGGCGCGGGGCGCGCGGCGGGAGGCGACAGGTCCCCGCGTCGCGGCGAAATCTCTTTTTTAGCGCAAAAACGGAGAGCGGAACAATGCCTGACCCATTTCCCGGCCGTGGGAAGGAATAACGTCTCCGCCGCTGCGATGTTTTATAATAAAAAATGCATTACCCCACATTTAAAAAAATCCACGATCATAAAAAAAACGCGATGCTAACGCACCTATTGTTCGACGGGATATTGAAATTTCAAACTTGGAAGGGTGAGATTTATGTGCAAAATAACGGTTTTTACCAAAAAAGTGTGAATCAGCTGCATTCGGCAAGTAAACACAATCGCTCGTTAGCTCAGAGCGCCGCGGCCCCCTGACCCACTCGCGTCCCAGCGCGCTGGTGGGCCGCAACCCTTCTGCCTCCGTGGTGCTTCTCGCCGACTGCCGCCAGCCGCCCGGGCCGACACCGTCTTACGTGTCTGCCTTCATCGATAACGGTCTTGCTGTTTTTTATAGATTCGTCATATCCGTCTGTCCGTCTGTCACATATTTGTAAAATCTACAGTTCCTAACCTATTTGTATGAAACTTCGCAAGTAGACGTCTTCAGTAAACCGCCTCAAAGGCGTTTAGTGAAATTAGGCGTTAGTTAAAATAATCAGGATGGGCATAATTATACATATGAAACTGAAGCATGAATTTTTTTTTTTGCGCACCCCTTCATAATGTGGGATATCGTTGAATAGGTCTTTAAAAATAACATACATAAAGGTTTTTAAGTGACTTTATTATTTAGATGCATATTTGGTGAAATATTATGAGCTCCGTAAGTCGTTAACTACGTGTCTCGTCACTCTAACGTTTCAACCGAAAAAACACTCAATAAACACTTTTGATTATTTGTTTGAATAAGATATGTCCATTAGTTTTTGAAATATTCGCTATTTTGAGTTTTGGGCTATCCAACTAAAAAAATAACTTGGTATTTCATAATAATAATTATGAAATATAAACTTATATTTGCGGTTGGAAAAGTGAAACACTTCCTGCTACGGAACCCTACACTGTGCGTGGGCCGACACGCTCTCCGGTTTTTATTGTGACATAATAACGGCCGAATCCAAGTAACAAGAAGGAACTTAGAGTTGACCTCATTGGTTCCGGTCGTCGGGAACATCGACTCATCTCTCTCTCCGATCAGCTGATACAGTTATAAGTTATCATCTTGAGTAAAGCCTTTCTACTTTTCATCACTCAGTTTATTTTTGCTGCTTCGTATATTTTTTACTAGACTTTTGCCCGCGACTCCCTTCGCGTGGACTACATTATCTTGACCTTTTTTAGTGACCTCCATGGTGTAGGGTGACTTAAATTTTAAGTTGGACCTTAAGCTACCACGCTGTAAAAAACATATCAAAATCCATTCAGCACTTTACGCGTGATGCGCGTACAAACAGACAAACAAACATAAATTCTAAAATATTTTTTTTGCCATGCTGCGGCCGCATGGTTATGTCCCAGTATCTACCCTGTTTTTTCTGGAATATCTTGTTTTTTCTGGAATATTTTAAATGTACTACACGGCTTTTTTACAGTCTTGTAATAGTTTAGAAATTACTTCTTATTTTATGATTCTTATTTAATTACAAAGCATAATATACTAAATATATACTTACCCGTATTTTTCTTAAATGGACACTTGAGCATAATGCTGTTGATGTACCTACTTACCTACTCCTAGTGGACTACCCAGTGAAGGTCGCGGACATCGGAAGTTCTTGTAGAATACTGACACTGTAAACAGTACCTACTACACTCTAAACAAAGACAATTAAGTTCCTATTGAATATTAAAATACGCCTACTTAATTGTTAACCGATAGTGTCTTCCCTTATTAGATATCCCAAGGACATAAAAAATGGTTTGTTGTTGAATGTATCCACGCCGACTTTAATGCATCCTTACATTGTGTACAAATAGTACATATTAAGAGCTATTTATATGAGTATAAGTAAGAACAACTCACGCTCAAAACGTTACAACAAACAAACAAACATTAGTAATATATTATAACACAAACTGTGAATGACGCCATGAGTCGCGACTCGCGTGATATGTCACCGTTTTTTATTCAACGAAAATTAAATTAGGTTTTTTTTGGACAAAACCGCTTGCGACTGTATTTGTAGTATTATCTTATAATCATACGATTACAAAATATTGAAAGTGAGTGGAATGCAATGCTTTGAAAGCTGCACACTGCCCAACAGTGCAAGCCTCTCTCCGTGCACTCACAGTGCTCACTTTTTAATGAAGTTTATTGTAATTGGAAGATTATATCCTACTAATAGGTATTATAAACGTGAAAGTTTGTGAGGATGTATGTATTGTTTGTTACTCTTTCACGCAAAAACTACTGAACGGATTTTGATGAAACTTTACAGTTATGTAGCTTAAAGGTAGATACATCAGAATAACACATAGGCTACTTTTTATCCTAAAAACGCGGGCGAAGCCGCGGGCGGAAGCTATAGTTAGCTATAATTTTAGCAGAGCAGGCGAGAGCTCGTCATAGGTCGTATGTTGTTGCTGTTTAGTTCTAGTGTCAAATGTATCCACATTCGGTTCTCACTCGTCCACTTCACTTACAAGTTTTTATACCAAAAAATTGAATTTTATAGTTTTGAGCTGAGTTTTATAAGTTATTGTACAGCAGTGTTCAGGGTGGAGTTCATAAAACGGATACCACGTGACAGACAGTACACCGTGTCTACATAGGTGTTGTTAGTTGCGACGCGCCGGTCGGTGTAGGTACCTAGGTACTGTCTCTGTTCACTGGAGAGTTAGCTGAGCGCAGTGTAGCGATCTCGGTCGCGTGCGGCCGGCGGTGCAGCGTGCGAGTGACGCGAGTGCCGCGCGGGAGGAGGGCCGTATGCAAACGAGCCGGGGCGGGGCGAGCGCTAAAAAACGCCCCGCGGTGGCCGCCCCGCGACCCCCCGCGACCCCCCGCGGCCCCCGAACCTGCCTAACGGAAACTGAATAAAAAACTGCCGCAATCTGTTCCGCGCCACGTGAAAAGTGAAACGGTGAAGGGTGACCCGCGACACAATACCGAAGGGTTGCATTGTGCGCGCGCGCAGCAGCACCCCGCGCGCCCCGCGCGCCCCCCGCGCCCCAACCCTTCGCACACGTGCGCGTATGTAGCGCCGTGTACATATTATTGTAAAAGGATAACATTTCACTTTTGACGAGTCGTTCTTTGTAAAAAAGTTATTAGTGTTGGCAGTTGTTCGCTAGGCAGCCTACGCCTGCCGCTGCCTGCACGTACGTGCGTGTCTGCTCCTCTACGAGTCATCACTGACGACATGTCGTATGCTACCTGATAATTTTGATAATATTTTATCAAATAGTAAAAGTAATTCTTGACAAAAAACAAAAATGTGTCAGTTACCACGGAGCTGCAGCTGTAGCATTCAATGATTCAATGTTACTCGCATCTATGATTTACGTCATAGATTGTACACTTTACTTAGGTAGGTATATGTACTTACTAAAAAAACTTTTGGCAGTGCAAAAATACCTACATTATACTTTTAAAAACTTCTAGATAAGCATCAACACCGACGCACGCACGTATCTGAATCTGAAACTAACAATAACGTTTACGTGCCATCCGTCAATACCTACTAGTTAGCTCAAATCGGTAGCATTGTCAAGAAAATGCAAATTAGTAGGTACGGTACCAATAATAATACAATTATAATACCTACCTAATTAATTTTATCAAGACTAGGTACTCCGCATTTTTCTCGAATAATGACTTTTAATTATATTATCATGACAACAAGATATTAATTAAAGTCAAAATAGAAACGATGGACTTTTTGTCACCTTTTTGGTACGCGGCCAATGATTGCGGTTCACTATGAACCACATAAAAAGAGAAAGTAAGTAATTAAAACGTTTTCGACTTCAAATTTTATTGTAGATCGAGCGTTCGCATTCCAACACCAATTATAATTTTTAATAATTTATTAATAGTATGATTTTATTATTCATTGTGTTCAATATAATTAGCTACTTAACAGTGGTTAAAGGTTGCCGAGCCATCACACTTTTATATATTTGTTTTAAATATACCTACACGTAACATATCTGGCTGTTCACGTCACACTAAACTCAATGTTGGCGTCCGTTGAAAATCAAACATTATTATAATGTTTCTGCTCGCTTTGTTGGTTGGAACATTTAGGAATATGCTAGAAGAATAAGAATTTCAGTTTCCGATAGACGTCACCACCGCTCATGAGAGGCGTTTTCAAAGAGATTTCAAATTTCGACTGAGGCGGATGAAACGCGTTAGCTCAGATGGTAGAGCTGGCTGCAGCATTTGTCACGATTCGGCAGCGGTCGCGGGTTAAAATAGACACAGATAATTTTTTGGTGCTCAAAGTGGAACAAAATATTAATATTTACAGCAGTCCAGCGCACCGGTGCGGAAATTGGAATAAAAAAAATAAAAAGCGGTGCGCAAAACATTTGTGCGCTTAGACTTGGTGCTCAAAGTGGAATACCTCAAAATCCCGCTAGCGTCAGTTGATTATTTCAATCTCTTGTATATTCAATAACATAAGAGAAGCATATTGACATGTTTCAAATTCACGAAAATATGCATTCTAATAAGAATTTACTATAAGTGAGCAATATTAATATTTTCACTCGGGATTTTCTCAGGGATTCCCTGAGAAAATCCCGAGTGAAGCTTCGTCACCCAGGTACTAACATTTATTTGCATAAAGCGTGGTGTATAAAGTTGTTTAATGCATTATATTATAGAGCCTACATGCTATACTAAACTGGTGGTAGGATGCAAACATTATATGTTACCTACATTAATACCTACAAAATATTTCTTGTTAAGTAGTGAATACTTTTACATTGTAAAAAAATGTAAAAATTACTAGTGTTTACCATACCATTTGTGTAGCTTAATTTTAAACAGATGTTAATAGTTTAATTTACCTAAATCGAATGTTTCTAAATTAATGTTTATAAATTATTTTATTTAGTATCCAAACATACAAATGGTTAAACAGTTATTACCTCAGATCATAGAAACAAGGAGATATGCCATCATAGCAAATTAGTACGGGAACAACTGAAGCCACTTTTAGTACATTTTTCGCGCATAATTAAGCGCTCCTTGTGAATAAAAAGATCTCCCACGCATTAAACATTCCGCACACCCTCAATCTAACACTGTTAATCGTCACTCAACACTAGCACTAAACTAAAACACTGTATTTATACCATCGATCGTGTTCGGTTCGTCGCCAGCGCGTACGTTTTTAGTATGAGCAATTTGGTCAAAATCAGGCATCAAGCTCGATAGCGCCTTGGCACATCTCCCTTGTTTCTATGATCTGAGGCTCTTACCCTATCATACTTGGTCAGTCTTGGAAAGTCCTTTAATATAAGCCTGTGGGGACCTCGCCGGTTTCCAGTATTTATATGATCGCCTTTTTAAATAACTCCTTATGCTTTTTAACAAACATGCATATTTCATAGATGCAGAAAGAGGGCAGCGGTGACAAACCAATTTCTTTAAATATTGGCCAGCATGATTCATCAGGTTGAAGCCCAAAAATACCTACACTTTTCAAATACTCTATTTTGGTCGGTAGGTAGGTACTATTTATTGTCCCACAGTATGAACACACAAAACAAGCATGATAGGCAACAATAGCAGCTTTGATGTTTGTTATACATATTAAATTATTTATTATATACCTTATTGTACACCAAATAATACAGTATAAAAGAACATTCTTAATTAAAAACATACAATATAATTTATAGTTTTAACCTATTTATAAGTAAAAAAAAATAGTAGGTAGGTATTCCAGCGGCATTGGCAACAGGGTACAAGCCACCGGCGGTCAGGGCTCTAGACAGAGGAATCTGCTAATAATAAGCCCTTGATCCAACTGCCTAACGAGAGTCTCCTTAGCCTCCTTAGGTCGAGGCTCTTGGCTATTAGGCCATTGACCGTGACGACTATCGGTACAATGGCAAATTGTATTTATTTTTATTAAATTCATTAAATTGTATAAATACAGAGTTATCTAAATTAATTTTTAAGTTATCAATATCAAGCCATTCAATTAATTTCTCAATCGTGTTCTCGTTTTCTGTTTTGCAGTCGTAAACTGTATTATTCTTTTGATCGGATGTCACTATAATGGAAATATAATCGGCGAATTATATGCATTTATGATTTGTTATAGGTATCGTAATTGAATTACTATAGAGTAAGGACAATATGGGGCCCAACACGCTTCCTTGTGGGACGCCATAATTGTTACATTTATATTTGGATGGTATCATGACGTTGTTTTTATCTATTTTTGTAGTAATATCACGTTACTATCGGTTATGTAAATAAGACGATATCCATTAAAGTGCATGTCCCCTTATCCCACTTATCTCTAACTTTTGTACTAATAATGTCATGTGACTCTAAGTCAAAAGCTTTGGACAAGCCAAAGAATAATCCTGTAGTCAGATATTTTTTAATAATATTGGATAGTATTATTTTTAGCAAAGAAAAAATGGCTAATACCTATACCTAGTAGATTTGTTTTTTTGGAAACCATAATTCTTCTTCTTCTTGCTCGTATCCTCATGACTGAGGGACGTGACTATGGTGCCTCGCCACCATCGTTCTCCAGGCCACTCGATCCTGCGCCAATTGAACGGCTGTCTGCAGGGTGGTCCCGGTGGCTTCTTGAGTTGTATCAGTCCACCTCGTTGGCGAGCGTCCTCTGCCCCTTTTCCCCTCAACCGCACCAGTTATTAGGAGCCTTTCTAGGCTATCTGGGTCTCTCCTAACGGTGTGTCCGAAAAACTTAAGGACTCTTTCCCGGCAGATGGTAGAAAGGCGCTTCTTGACGTGCAGTTCCTTGAGAATTGACTCATTTGTGCGACGTTCTGTCCAAGATATGCGGAGCATCTTACGCCAGCACCACATTTCGAATGCGTCAATCCTCGAGCGCACACGGGCTTTCAATGTCCAGGTTTCAGATGCATAAAGGAATATCGAGAAGATAAGGGTCCGCATGAGTTTGATTTTTGTTTTGCGGTTGATGCCTCTATTTCGCCATAGCTTCTCGAGTCGCTTTACTGCGGATTTTGCCATTTGAGCTCTTCTGACCACTTCCTGCTCGCAGTCACCATCATCACTGATTTGCGATCCTAGATACACAAACTTGTGTACCACATCGAGGTCGCACAACTCGTTGGTTCTCTGGGTAGTGCTCGCTCTGTCTACAAACATCAGCTTGGTTTTTCCTCTATTGATGAGTAGACCGTATTCTTGGCTCGTGGCACTTATCCTGCTAAGGAGTTCGAACAGTTCCGTTTCCGAGGCGCCTATTATGGTGGTATCATCTGCAAAGCGCAGGTTGTTTATTAAGTAACCCCCTACACGGATGCCTCCTTCCCAGTTGTCCAAGACCCTTCTCATTATGTGTTCACCGATGAGATTGAACAGTTGCGGTGATAGAATGCACCCTTGACGCACTCCTCGCTCTGGATAGAAGGGTTGTGATAAAGCGTCTTCTAGCCTCACTCTTGACTTGCTGGTCAGATACAAGTTTTGTACAAGAAACGTTAGATGGTCTGGTACACCCATTTCACTCATGACATCAAACATCCTACTCCAGTTTATGCAGTCGAAGGCTTTGGCATAGTCAATGAAACATAGGACTGCGCAAATGTTGTGCTCTCTACATTTCTCGATCAGTTGCCTAATGTTAAGGATCTGCTCTCTGGTGCCTTTGCCTCTTACAAACCCCGCTTGTTCTTTAGCAATTTGCCTACCGATATAAGATTCCAGCCTTCTATTTAATATCCGTAAGAGGACTTTGCTGGCGTGGGAAATGAGTGAGATGGTGCGGTAGTTCTCACATTTTCGTGTAGAACCCTTCTTGTGTAGAGGGACCACAGTAGATTCGGTCCAGTCTTCGGGCCATTGGCCTGTTCTCCATATTTTTTGGCATATAATATGCATGACCTTGATTCCCTCACTTCCCATATTCTGCAACATTTGAGCTGTAACCCCCATACAGAACGACTCACAGTCGGGGCCCATTTAAATTTTACCAATCAAATCTTCCCAAGGGGCCCCGACTGTGAGTCGTTCTGTTCTGCATTAGAATTTATGATTTGTTTTATGTGTGTATCGATTATAAAACTATTTCAATTGTGTAGTTATTTAGTATTACTTAACAGAATTCTAAACTACTGGGCTTGTTTCTTTCTTTTTAGTTTTTATTTTTCTAGTTCTAGTTCTTTCACGTATTTTTTAAAATTTGTTTTTACGCAGTCGGGTTTTTTTTTTCTTTAAATTATTATTTTTTATTCAATAAAACTAAAAATATTGTTTAACTTCAGTCACTTGCAAAACTGGGCAAGCATTCTTTATAACTGTTCCAAATTTCAAGTCGATAGCATTAGTGGTTGCTGAAATAAGCAGCTGTGACACACCGACGGACAGACGGACAGACGAAGTCACACCAAAGGGTCCCTTTTTACCATTTTGGTACGGGACCCTAAAAATCAAGGTTGTTGAACAACTAATAATTATGCTTTCGATTAAAATTGATTTTAACAAGATACTTACGTCAATTAGTTTTTGAAATATTCACTGTTTTCAGTTTTGAGTTTGACCACCGCAAAAACCTTAGGCACCCCTAATTCATTGGTTAAAATATGATAAACCCGCTCAGTTGAAGTCTCCAAAGCCTCACTAATTTCACGCACTTTTAATCTTCGATCGCCAAAACCATTTTTTGGATTTTATCGACGCTTTCGAAATGTGTGTAAAATGAGTTGAAGTTCCTCCTCGGGTCATCTTCCACTCTCTCTCTGCCTTATTCAAACAAAGCTACCCTTTTTTTTCACTGTGAAATACAACGGCATAGACTCGCCTTATGTGTTACCTATGTCGTCTATAATTTAGTTCGGCGTCATATTTTTTAAAAATCAGATACTTAATCACGGATCCGATTACAGTTTTCTCTATTCTCGCACATGTATAGCAGAATAGTAACTTCAAAAATTTACAGAAAAATAATGAAGCCACTCAACTTATTGAGGTTTGGCATTATGATTTGCTAGATTATGAAGCTATCATATCAAAATAATTTTATTTTGTTATTATACGTATTTGTGGGTCAGTCGCGAACTTTCAACTTTTCAATCCACCCTCTTAATATTTACTTTTACCCATAGACGTATAAAAAAATGCATTCGGAATCTATATACCTAACCAAGTCTTACTCGTACTTGTCCGAATTTTTTTATTCATTGCATTCATAACAAAAGCTCTATTTTATTTATCCTCACAATATTATTATTTTACTTAGTTATTACTACTTCATATTTTACCCATTTCTGTTTTTGTCTCTTTGTACATCTGTGGAGAACGTCGTTATAGCCTTATACACTGTGATCATGTTTTGTGATTCTCAAAGTTAACTGTTTATTTCCCGAACCAACAACATTGCACCACAGCACGCCTGTAGCCCCCGAAGGTACGGTAGATGCGTAGGTACAGCACATCCACATTTTACCAGAATATTTTCCCTATATTTTTTACTTTTATTTGTTTATTATTTATTAATAATAAACAAATAAAAGAATGTCATCCTAATTCGCAATATTTAAAACGATCACGATTATGGAGTAAACCAGGAGATTGATTAGACTGGATATTATTGATATGACTATGCGATGTATTAGTGTTCCTAACTTTGTATTTTTTATAGGTAGGTATTTAAATAAAATATGAATGTAATATTTAATAATCTGGTTTATTACCTAGTTAGTTGGGTCTAATCAGTAGGTATAGGTACTTAAGTTGTTCGTAAACAGCACGCTATTGACAGCGCACACCGGAACTCCGCCGGCTCGGGAATGCAGTCGCGCCAGTGAACACAAACATTGTCTGATGCGCTCTACAAACGCGGGTCATATTAAATTTGCGAAGAGGTCCGCGCGCCCTCCGCCGCCGGCCGCGCTTTGATCTGTAACCCCGTCCCCAGCACCGCTGTCACCCGCACGCACTGCGACGAGCGGACACAATACCTCCGCAATGTGATCACATACCTACTGTTTACTCACCGCTGATTCAAGTCCACGAGACAACACACGTATGTATGTCCGACACATGAGCGAGTCTACATGACCCGACTGAGTCGCCAGTCAGGCCCCGCCGCGGTGGACGCAGCGCTCTCACCATTACCATTGATATACGACTAGGGCGGCCATTAAATGTGATTAAAGCAATTTATAATGTTTATTTGGCCGCGATATAAATAATTAAAGCGTAAGTAACGAGCCGCGGCGCCCGCATGTGCGCTGCTCCCGAACTTATGATATCGGCGGCACGCGACCCCCCCGCGCCCCCGCCCCGCGACCCCCGCATCATCGGATTGTTAAATTAAATAGAGTTAACTGCCGCTAAAGGGTTGCGACGCGGGCCTCATCGCTCCCCCGCCCCCCCCCCCCCCGCCCGCCTGCGCGCGCGCACCCTCTCGCACAAATCTCGCCACGCGCCTGCTGCAGCGGATTTCGATTTCACTATTGTATTATTTGCAGCACAACTCTTTCTGTCTGTGAACTATTCAAAATAAAGCATTCACGAGATGGAAGAGATTACAAAAAGCGATTATTGAATTGCAAATGTATTGTTATTAATTTCTTTCACATGTTTAAAATTCACAAAAAATTATACATATTATGCAAATGTAGGTATTGATTGATACATGTTGGGGTTCTCTCTCATATACTCATTATAAAAATATACAGTTTAATACCATTATGTAGATGAACTGAGAGCGTCCTGCTGTCGTTTATATAACATTGTAATGAGGGTGATTGTCGGCCGGGCGCGCGGCGCGGTTTGTGCATCATATATCATACCGGTTTAAATTAAACCCGTCACCGATATTGTCGCGCGACGGAATAATTTACAAATGACAGCCGCTCGCGCCGCTCGTAAATCACGCGCCGTGTGCGGCCACCCTTAACCCTTTCACCCGCCGCGCCCCCCGAGACCCCGCGCACCCCGCCGTCGTCCCGCGTAAACAAATCAGTTGGTTCTTTAGCGTCGCTTTATCTGGTAGGTAAAGGGTGGCGGTGCCGGCGCGGGCCAATCCGGGCACAAGCACATTTACATAGTGATTTACATACGGGCGGGTCGCGCATGTAATCACGACCCGCCGTGACATACGCGGCTCTCGCGCTCACATGCCTCTCGCTGACTCGTGGGTCGCAGCTCCGTGTCTCACCACTCGCTGGTGTGTTACGTGTGTCCTCTAATTCCTATTGTTAGAATTGCTGCTGTTTATCATCCCACGCATTTAAGAATATGCGAAAATTTTCCATGAAAGCCGTTTCCGTCATACTTACTCAAATTACCTACTTATATTTCCAAATAAATGTAAACAACAGTTTTATTTTAACGTTTTAAAGATTAACACTGTTTTAAACACAGTGATTTCTAGCTATTTGAAAGTGGTACAGCCAACGACATAAGTCGAGGAGTCCAAAGTTTGAGAAAGGCTATTATTACTTGTTTGTAATAAATTACTGAAGAGCCGTCAATACTTTGATAATTAGATTAATTAGTATTAGGTAGATATGATATATATCTAATATAATTAGATTCTATGACATCGAATTAAGTATTAAATTTCCGAAATGATCAGGGACTTGTGCCACTGACCGTACCTATAAACAAACTGCAATGAATACAAAGGTTTCGTTTGTCTTTTTTTCGTTTGTCTTATTTTTTCGTTTGTCTCGATTGTGTCGATTCGATTGCTTCAGATTTAATTCGAGTCAAGGCCCAGGATCGCGTAGATATTGTACTAGTCAAAACAATTCGTTGTTTTGACGAATTGTTTTCACTCGTACAATGTCTTGTTGACGCACACGTCGGTGTGGCGAGACCTCGGCGAGACGTCGTGTCCCGTCACTGTACACTTGTTGAGGTGTGCGAACGACTCATTAGGCACTGAGATAGTTCCGCTCAAAGCAGAGCTTCCTCGGCGGGCGAGGGCGGGGGTGCGGCGGGGGATGGGGGAGGGCGGCGGGGGATGCAGCTGCACGGCTATTGATTAGCGCCACTATCACTGGCACGCGACACCCGCGCGCTGCCCGACACAACGCGCTGCTGACCATCCCGGGACCATTGACTGACCACTCACTGACCACGCCAGCATCGCTCGATGTGCTGCTACAGCTAACAGTCGAGCGATTTGTTCGCCCTGTCGGCACACGCAGCTATTTGTGCGCCAGCCCTATGCCTCACCTGACTTCAGAAATGTTTTTACACAAATCTGAAGCATGTTTGTGGTTGAGACATGAACAACAGATCTAGATTTGCCTTATATCAGCTAAACTTATGTGCCGCGGAGTAGTGACAGCCCTGTGTAAACTCGCCCTTGCTGTTTGTTCAGCTATACTTACTAGAGCATATTTTTATATTAACGCGTTCAGTATGATGCTCGTTATGACATGTAAGCTCGATAATTGCGACATAGTTGCCAACTACTTGGTTACAGTCACTGTCACTGTGAGCTCGTACGCAACAGTATTAGAACTTAAGAATATTTGTATAGTATCAAGTTGTCGATAGCAATGGCGAACTGCGCGGATGTGACGCATAATTAATTTCACTTTTCGTTGATTTGATGGTTATTTGGTGGTTATGTGGGTCATTTCAAGATTCAATTAAATAGTTTACGCTCTATCTTTATCGCAGATTTCGTCAGTAGTACTTTCAGTGACAAACACCAGCGGGCCGTGCGCACGTCACACGCACACCACGGCCTGCGTGCCTCCCCTTACGATCATAGTTACAGTCACACGCTCATGATAGTTTACACGTTAATGTTCTGCTGTAACTACGTTACACATACCTAATGTTCGTCTAAAACAAATCCAAATAAAACGTGGCACGTTCCCCTGGCTGGCCGCAGACTGCAGGAGACGCGATGTGCGCATGCTGCTCATATGTGATCGACTATCATTGAAAAAGAAGTGGAAAACTAGTGCCTCCCTGATACAAGACTGCTGCCCTGTGCGGCCTCGCGTGACGGACTCTCTGTGACGGATCTCGGTTTAGTCATAGTTCATAAAAGCAACATGCACAGAGCACAGTCCCCCATCCTCCTATGTGCGTAGAGCAGCTAATACAGTTAGCTAATGCAGCCGAGCGGCAGAGCGCACCCCTTCCCGCGTAACACGCGTGAAACGACGCGCGCTATTGTAAATGCAAATAGTGCGCTAATCCAACATGGCGGCGACCTCCGACCCGCGACCCGCGACCCGCGACCAGCGACCCGCGACCCGCGCCCGCGCTACTCACTACTATTATGAGCGGTCGTCCGCGCCTATACTGCACATGTTTGAAGTTTTGAACCGATTGATTATCATGCACCATGATGTGTGATGAACAACAAACGCGTTATGAATTCGATCTGTCTCAGGTGTATAGGTATGAACTTCCATCTACATGATGCAATCGCTAATCCTTCAATATAACCGTTGGAGCTAAATTATGTTTGATGCTATCATTATTAACTGTACGACTGAAGTAGCAGCGGAACATCAATGCGTCTTATGACTTCAAGTAAGCCTGTAAACGTTCGCAATGTGTACAACTAATAAACGTAAGCTGAGGTGCAGTATGCGCTGGCGAGCGCCCGCACCGGACCGGGGGGAAACATTTTATACGAAATGAGATTAATAAAATAAAGATGTTATCCGAGAACTACAATAAGTGTATACCCGACACCCCTCGTGTCCGACATGAGCCGGCCACTCGACGCGGCGCGCCGGCCCTCCGCGACCTCCGCGCCCTCACAACCCTTACACTACCAATCTTTAATTAAATATCTAAAGGTATGAGGGTTGACACGTCATAAAACTGCACAAATATAGAAATCAGTGTTCATAAAAAACCTATAACAATGGTAAAACACGAAGGGTCGCCCTGCTACGCCGCCCGCTACGAGCCGGACAGTTGCTACGGGCCGCGTAGCACCGCTACGACAAACTTGGTCAACGATGATGTCGCGAACTGGTGCGCGCTACACGTATAACGTAACATCTAACGTTTCGTGAGACTCAATCGTATTTGAATTACTTATTGCTCTTGAATAGAAAGCACTATAAAATAAAATCCACATTGTGGCATTTGAAGCCGCGTCTCAGAGACTGTACAAACAAATACTCCCAAAATAACACTCGTGGAGCGGTTACCGTTAAAGTAAACACATTTTATTCAGTTTTAAAATACCAAGAGTTCTCTACAAAGGAGGTGAATTTCTTATTCAAAGTAGCAATATGTTGGCGCCTAAACAAACACCGGCCACATTACGTAAATGCATTCTTTGGATAGAGATGCATGAGCTGGGGGCGCGGGGCGCGTGGCGCGGAGGGCGGGGGGGCGGCCGGGGTCAGACCAACCTGAATTAAACTTTCATCGGCCGCTGTTTGCGCACATTAGCATCACAAAGCGCCGCACGAGCGCGGCAGACGCGACGCGACGCGACGCGACGCGACGCGACGCGCTGGCGAGCGACGGCGAGCTGCGAGCTTGACCCGCGGCCGTGTTGCTGTTGTGTTTCAGTGACCAGAAATACTTGTGTTGCGATAGTTGCAAGCAGTAATATGATGGAATCAGAACAAATTATATTTAATGTGCGGTCGCCTGACGAACTACCACGGAGCTTTAAATACTTTTAATTATGAACCGCTGCTGCACGCGGGCACCTCCGCCCTCTGGTGTCCTGGTCACACACCTACACTCTATGTCGAGTGTATGGCATGCACAGGTCTGTGCCGGGGCCCCGGGTGGCGGGGCAGCGGGGCGGCGGGGAGGTCAGTCGCGCTCGCCGCCACACTTGCTATTCCATCAGATTCACATCAAACAGGAACTAGCCCTTTCATCTCGCTACAATCACTTTCCCAATGGTTACCAAACGGTGTTTGCACATCGTGGTACACATCACTAGATATTACAAACGCTTCCTTTTCTTATTGTGTTATCGAAACTTTTAAACATATCTATCTATTCATCTGTTTCGTTGTTTCTGTCGTACAGCCGCCCAATCGAGTATTAGATCTATAAAAAGTCATCGAGACAAACAATGAGCAAGATGATTAACACAATAACTGGTGAGTTGTTGTGTGCTGTGTCGCGGCGTCTTCTAGATGCTCGTTAGATACGACGGAACGTTCGAATGTTCCGACCATTTGTTCGGTAATAGCTCAGTAACGAGTCGCGGCACACGCGGCTCAACCCGACCTCAGTTTTTTATTCCAATCGAACCCGATATCGGAATTCGCGCATCGGTTAGCCAACCCGTCGCTCCCCTTTCCTAAAAAAATTAAACAGCTTTTAAAAGCGCACGGAGCTCGATCCGTTCGGCGAAAGCGAAAAAAAAATTCCATCTCAGGTAATCGAAATAATGGCGAGATCGCGCGAAAAAAATTCACTAAAGGGCGGAAAAAGAAACGGATTCGTACAAAAAAGTTAAAATGTTTAATTCGACGGTTGAGGGTTGTCGGGGAGCGCGGGGCGCGGGGCGCGGCCCGGCGGCGCGCGGCCGGCGCCGCAGTGTGTGCCGGAGCGCCGCGCAGTGAGCCCGACCGGCCGAGCGCAGCCATGGTCCTGTCCGCGTGCGTCCGCGCCGACACGCGCGCCTACTGCTCCGCGCGCTACCGTGAGTTGTTTCACTATTGTTTTCAGCTCTCTAATTTATTGTTGCTGAAACTTTTGGTAGCAAGTTTCCGGCTGAGTAATCGTAGTCTGGTGTCTAATACAATTATTTTTGTAACTTTATTCTAATATCGGTTATTTGAATAATAACACTTTTTTTCTGTGCTTTTCGTAATAATATTGTCATAGTAATAGCTTCGTTGGTCTAATGGTTGCCAGTGCGGCTGCAATGATCTTGTGGTCCCGGATTCGATTCGAAACTTGGGAAAAGCGTTATTGGGTTTTCATATCAGAAAATCTTTAGTAGCAACCCGTAGTTAGTAACTATTTCTGGTTAAACACAAACTCCATCACACAGGGCCTAAAGCTAGCCAAACAGGATTATACAACTCTTGCCACCTTTTTGGAGAAAACGCGTAATGTTGTGATTGTGTACGTCAAATAGTTTTAGAGATAATCGCCTGTGACAGACAGACGGGTACCGAAATGATTCCTTATGTGTTCTGTGTTGTCAGTTTCATCATATACTTAAAATAGCTTATCGAGAACAAAGCAACGTCATCTTGTTATGTTTTATTATGTTGATGTTTCCTAACTTCTGCTAGCGCACCTCCAGCTCACCTGCCGCTCGGTGCTGCTCGGGGTGTCCGTGCGACACACAAGTACCTGCTAGTTGTTTTGCCGTTGATTTGTTTCTAATTAATTATTTTGCTATTGTTTGATGACTTGTTTGTATTGTATGTCTGCTTCTTTTTACTAAATACCGTTTATTGATGGTTAAAAAAATATTTACTGGACAAGCTTTCGCTATCAAATGAAATATACTCGTATACAAAAAACAGCCATCAAAATCGGTTCATAATCGGCGAAGATATTGCGTAACAGAATTAAAAAGGTTTTATTACTTTGATTATGATTACTTTGATTAAACCAACTGCTAAACTTGCCTGGACACCGTAGCTCCAGTGTACTTTTCTTCTTAAAATCAAATCAAATATAGGAGAAAATTTATTAATTTATGTACCTATCTACATTTCGCACACCTAGATCTAAAGAGTGCTAACTCAAAAAAAATGTAATGTTTGAATTTGCTGTCTAACACCTAGATATAAAGAGAACTAATTTAAAATTTTGATTTAAGTAAGTAAGTACCTAGCTCTGTTTAGATTAAGATGTGCGGTTTATAAGAAGTATTAGACTTGAAAATTGTACCTCGATGTATTCATAAATGTTACTCAAGTAGTGGAAACGGGTAAAAAATTAGCGGGAACTGGAGTTAATAGTAAAGAAGAATGGATCAGTTCATTACCTTTATTTACTTACTGGATTAACAGAAAAGTCTTCTCATATTCTTAGTTTTCTTCCAGCATCCTACTTACATTTCATTTCATTAAAACTATACAAGTGTTCTCAAACTAACTTTGAGGACTCGCGTTTATTTTGTTTTTAGGTAAGTTGCTTATTTTCATGCGGTTGTTGTCAGTAAGTTGATTATTTTCAGCATTCCTACTTATATAGCCTACTTATATACTCCTACAGCTATGTCTCGTACGTTTGAATGTGTATCTGTGTGTGGTTGTACTTCAGGCTGTGCTGACGATTGTCTGACTGACAACAGATTGTTAGATGTCAGCACGGTGCGCTAGGTGCACTGCTGGTGCTGTGCAGGTTGTAGCCTAGTTTTGTTACCCTTTGACTTATTTGACTGTTATATTATTATTATATTTCTTCACTCAAATAAATAAATAACGTGTTGCAATGTAATAAACATAAAAAAACTTAAAATAAAATAACCGACTTCAAAAAGCCACTACAAAGTCAATAATAATTTTGATTTGGCTTTGTTTTTTGTTTACTTTTTTTGCCGCAGACTTCCGAAAACAACATTATTATTTCCTTTGTAGTGGCTTTTTGAAATCGGTTATTTTTTGTAAAAAAGATTTTTTTCCTTTTTATTACTTTATTATTCCTAGTTAGATTAATACTTTCACGAATTCGTTCATCAGTAAATCTTCGATATAGTGTGTACATTTATGCATACAACTTCGCACATAGGCAAGATTACCTAATATATTAAAAAAATTCCGAAAGAAGATGACGTTAGTAAAAACTCTATTCAAATCGGATCAGTAGTTTTTGAGTAAATTGTGGTCATACAAACATACATAGAGATCGAATACAGAACGTCCTTTTTTGAAATCAGTTAAAAAAAACCGCCTTGAAAAAGATGATAATAATTTAGTGTAACAGACATCGACTTCCGAAATAGTTTCACACAACATTATTGTGATCTTTTTGAAGGCGGTTCTTACTTTCTTTTAAGTTTTTTTACTTTACTACTTTGTATGACATAAGCACACGTGATTACAGCAATAACGTAGATTCATTAGGTACCACTAACTTTCAATCAAATATCTATTTGCCACTAACGTAACCGACGTACCACTTTTTGCTTCGAAAATGATTATGTCGTCAACATACGCAAGCTTAATAAAAACTACTCAGCCAAAGATATTAAAGTTTAAATAGGACCATTATTAAGTCTTCACTTCAGTCATCAGTGTGCACGGTGTGTGCACACGCGAGCACCTCGTGTGCCATCGTCGTGCCAGCTCTGTGGCGGAGCCAGCTCAGCTCCACTCAGCTCCGGTCCGCTCCTCGCAGCTCGGCGCCGATGCGACGCATAAAAAAATAATCCGATCGTGCAAAAAACACGCAACTGGCGCTTTTTAGATTTGTTGAATATTTCCATCCGTCCGACACACCTCCGCTCGTTTCTGTGATTGCACCCTTTTGTGACGCACTACAAAAAACTGGCGATGACGTCTCAATGCAAGCGCTGTTTTTTCAACATAATATGAAGCTTTTTATCAAAGGATACATCTTTTATGAATTCGCGTATATTTGAATAAATGAACATTTGTGTCGACGCAAATCCTTTTTTATCCGCGCATTGAGCCGGCGCGGTGGTGCGCGGATTATCCGCAGGTAGCGGAATGTTCCCACGCACACCTGACACGCACACCACCACACTCCGGTGCGTACATACGTGTGCCGTCGTATGTAAGCGTCCTCATGTATGTATTTCATATCAATTACCACAAACATGATTTAGCATTTAACATGTCGTAGCAGCTGCGTAGCAGTCGCGTAGAATGTGCTACGAGATATTATTATTCGTAGCGCTAGCTTTTACCCAATGTTTTATGACACAATGTTATTGAAATCAATTAAATATTGTTGTTGCAAGCACTGTCGCCGCTGTAGTTACACAGCGGCGGAGTCCTGGGCCCCAAGCCTGCTATTGCAATTGTGTAATAATGGTGTCATAAGGACATCATAAATATTTTATGAACAAGTGCGGCCCGGCTTTTCTTAATTTTGCCACTATATGGCCCTTTCCTGTTAAAACGTTGCCGACCCCTGGCTTAGAGTAAGACTATCTCTTTGGTCATTGGTCAAAACGATGTCATTATGAGACCATTCTGACACGATTATGACAATTGCAATAGCAGACTTGGGGCCCTGGTCAGGCGCACGTGTCGTATTAACGAATGCGGATGACATCGTGTGCGGTATCTAATCCGCTCATTAATCGGTATTACTTGTAATTTGATAATCACGTGTGTCTGTGGCTTCGTATTACCGGCCTGCCGGTGTAGCGGCGCGCCCGCGACGCGTCGCGCTGATCCTATTAATTGCATTAATTCGGCCGCCGGCTAAAGAGCTGATCCAGTAAACCGGCCGCGGGTACATGACGCGAGCTTGCGTGTTCTTACTGGCGTGAGTCGTCTCAGCGATCACTTACTTGTGTATCAAGTACTTATCGGTGCAAACAACCTGCTGCTTACATGCCTCATTTACGATTACTTATATCTCAACGCATTTCAGTGAGGTGATCTACCAACATCAATGTGTCGTTCTTGTAACAGTTTTAGAAATCTTTTATTTATTAAATGCTTTTTGCGCAAAATTGCACAGAGGCTGACTAATAGGTACAATTAATGATAAAAAAAAAACAACAATCTACCCTGTTCTATTTAATAAATTACACACTATGCAAATGAAGCATTCCCTTGGTCCAACCGCTTAACGAGATCCTTCTCGGGTGTTGGTGGAGGCTGTTGGCTATTAGGGCTCTTTCAGTTTAGACGGCAGTCCGACACCAACCATCAAAACTGAAAGAGCCCTAATAGCCAACAGCCTCCACCATTATTATTTTTTCTTTTTTTCTTTTTTAAAAAACGTTGCCCCACACTAGGATTTCTCCTGTGTCGTGGGTGCGTTTACAAACACAAATTTCACATACACAAACAGCCAGACCAGTGTGCAGTGCGGGAATCGAACCCGCGACACGTCGCGTAGCAGCCAATCTCTCAGCCACTGCGACAGCCGTGCGGTCAATTATTGTGACTCCAGTTTGATACATTTGCTGCGGTGTGTTGGTGTGTTGGTGGCGAGCGCCAGCTTTACATCATGCAGCACGCAGCGTGACGTCATTAAAACATTTTGACCTCACGATAATAGTTATGGTTTCACTACGGTCTTATTAAGGGTTGCGTACTACATTTTAAATATTCCATAAATGCGTTTAAAATTTGAGACAAAATATTAAGTATACATAACTATTACTTTATGAAGTCGTGAGTGTTAGTTTATTGTGTGTGTGTATGGGCATGTCCACATACACTAATGGTGTGCGTTTGTTCCGTTGCAGAGGAGTCCGGCGAGCTCATCAAGTCGCCGTCGCCGCCGCCCAGCCACGGTCAGTACCGACATGCGCTGTGCGCTTCGAATGCACGTGCTCACAGTCACACTCACAGTCACACTCACAAACACTAGCGACACCTACCTAGCTGTGCCCGCGGCTCCGTCCGCGTACTACTACGAAAACAATACCATATCGTAACAAAGTCTTCATAAAAATTTGTCACCCCTTTAGCGATGCAGTTTCAAAAATTTCCAATTTCCAAAAATCTCTAAGTCCGGCTAACTAATTTATAGTGTGCGTTGTCTGTCAGTCTGTAAGTCTCCCTATTTATACAAGTATCCCCTGTCAACGCACTCTCGTTATAAACGATTTGTTATACGAAGAATGAGTAATTATAGGAGCACACCACTGCACTCATCTCTAATGTTACCACGATCGGTAGCTGTTGAACTCACTACGCTGTTGGTCCCCCGGCACGCGCCCGCACTCTCGCGGTGCAGCCTCCCGCCGACCCCCGCACGTCCAGCCCGCGTCACCTTCACATTATTCGGTACACATTAATATGCAACGAGTAAAGTTCTCATTAGTATAGTTAACATACGCGTAGTGCCTGCGTAGATCATATCTCGACATGTAATTAGCTCATTTTAATTAGCAACACAACCAACTACAATATGTTACGGTAATCAGAGGGCCTAGCACGAACGATTTTGACGTTGCGTATCGTAAACGTAAGCATATTTTGAATTGAAAATACACGTTTGCTATACAATATTTATATAAAGTAAATACTTTATTTAAATCTCTGTATTTATTAAAATGCGCAAATTGTATAAAATTTTAACTAAATGTTTAATGACTGCTGTAGGTATTTTAGATTCGAAATTCGCTTACGTTTACGATACGATACGTCAAAATTATTCGTGCTAGGCCCACAGAGTCCGCCGCGCGCTGCCCGTCTACAGTGCATACACCCACTGACGTTATCTTCAACAATATCAACTGAATCATATCACTCCGGTGTCCGGCGCTCTGTGAAAGATCTTGTTCACTTCACTTTCTAACAATGTTATCTGGTTGCAATCATCAGGGAACAGGAAGTGCGGGGCACCCCGGGGCCCAGCGGCACCTGTCCCGCGCCTCGTCTTCCGATAAGGGTTCAGTTCCCGTGCGGCGCACGCACCACGCAAAAAACACACCTTCACCCCTTTGAAGAAAGTGCGCACGCGCCGGTAATGCGTGGCGCAGCTCACCCCTTTATGATCTCTGTACCTAACGCAAGACGCAACATTGTGCGCCGCTCTTACAATCCTTTTATATGTGAGCCAGCGCTGCGCCGGCGCACAATAACAATCACACGTGTGATTTATATTAGCTACGTGTTCCACACAAAGCACCGAGTGAGCGCGGCGCGAGTGGCTCGCGCGGGGAGACGCGCCGCACTGCACCACAAATTTTAATATGATACTCTTTGTCAGAAAGACCGGTCATGCACCGGTCTTTTTGAGCCCCGCGTTACAACGGTAAAGTCCCGAAAATAAAACATTATTTTTCAGTTAATCTGCAAATTCAGGGCGGTTTTCCACTTGCCCGATCCGAATCCGATAAATATCGGTCCGAGGTAAAAATCCACAATTTAAAATACGCGTCGGAGGTCAGAGTAGTCACTAAGTAGGTCACTAAGTATAGTGCGTATACTAAAGTATGAATTCCTAAATCGGATCGATATTTATAATTATCGGGTATCGGATTGGAGAAATGGAAAACGCCGAAATCAGCAGATAGTTATTATGATAAAACAAGTTTAAACGGATTAAATCGCGTATATTACAGATTTTTCGTGACGTTTTGAACACTTTGCAGCGTTCGTAGTCGCAGGACGACTGCCGTCCTGAGTCGTCCTGCGACCACGAACGCTGCAAAGTGTTTACGTCAGGAAAAATCTGTAAAATCTGTAATATACGCGATTTAATCCGTTTAAACTTGTTTTATTATAATGTGTAGTAATCGCGTAAACCTAAGACATTATTAGCAGATAGTTACTTACAAGATTTGTATAAAAAATTAGGTGCCGTGAGGGACGGGAGGCCGCGTGCCACGTCACCGCGATGACGTATGACGCACATTTGCATGCAATTTCCGGCGCCGCCCGGCCGCGCCGCCCTCGCCGCCACTAGTGGATGTGATCATATTCAATTCTTTATAAACATACACACACTCCGGTCTGTTGTTCCCTTTTTTTTCTTTTTGCATAGGACAGTGACGTCAACAAGAATGGGCACTATTCATTCATTTATTTACTAAATTTGAAATTCTGTTTCGTGTAAAAGTGTGATCGAAGATTAGTCATGATGATTATTACTAATCAAGTAATAACGAAAAATATTCATTGGTTAATAATATAGGGATCCTTATAGGTAACGGTTAGATTACGTGTGATACATTTGGAAGCTACACACCACAGACAGACACACCAATACACAGGCAGATATAGGCGTCCAACTCATAAAACACCTCGTTTTTCAATGTCGGGAGAGGGATCGTGGCTAAATGACAGCGGCTCTGAGCCGCGGTCAGTCCTTGGATGGGTGACCATTCTTTACACATCGACACCCCTCGGTCGGTCCCAGTTGTCATAAGCATATCTTTGACAGTCGTTACGGGAAGTGAGAAGCCCAAACGTCTGACAACTGGTCTAACATTCAAATACCGATATTACCCAATAATTGGGTTGTAGATGTTAGATGGCAGACGCTCCACGTAAAATATTGATATTCAGCCGCAATTAGTTAGACTGGATGCTGACCCCAACCTAGTTTGGGAAAAGGCTAGACGGATGATATTTTTCAAGGTTGGGGAAGAAAAACACACCCCATTAGAATTTCCTCATGATGTCTCTTTTAAGGGCTGTCCAAATAAGCTGTCTGAGCATTATTAAGTACTTACTTCCACAATATAGATACATATTCTTATCTCCACTCATTTTCATGATTTCATCTTAATTCTTGTAAAACGAGTAGGTTAGTCCCACGCCTTATGTAATTACATGAATGCAGACATCCTCAACGTGCCTCTATCTTTGAATTCGTTCTTATACCTTCTCACTCGCTCCCGGAGTAGTCTGATAGCCGTCCAGGACCGTGAGCTGTTTAGTAGCCTGGTCGCCACTCCCACTCCACTCGCGACTGCTGGATAGTACAGCTCTAAAGTAATCAAACTTCTCCTTCATTATAACTTTTTGTAATAATGACTATGTATTACACAGTAAAAATATTGTTGTGTCCGTGCAGACGGCTCGGCGAGCGGCGAGGGCGAGATCAGCGGCGACGAGCGGCCGCCGTCCCCCCCGCGCGCCCCCTCCGCGCCGCTGCCGCACCCCTCGCACCCCGCGCACCCCGCGCACCCGCCCCACGTCGCCAGCGCCGCCGCCGCCACCGCCGCTGTCTTCGTGAGTATCCACACCAGCACCCCGCTGCACTGTCTCCGGCAACCCGCCCAGTGGCAGCTAACGCTAACGTTGTATTCAATGCACAGAACGCGGCGGGCGCCGGCAATGCGCTCGCGCAGCTGCAGCACCTGCTGCTCACACAGCACGGCGCGCACTCACTGCTGCTGCACACGCAGGTGAGTACACTACACTGTGCTATTACTGTTACCTAGCAGAAGCCACAGACATTTTAACAGTGGAACGTGCCAGCCTTCCGAAATACTCACCTCATCTACATGCGCAGGCGCAGCATGTGCGACCAAGACAAGGACTGAAACTTAGCAGCATAGCTATAACTCTCAGATGGACGACGTCAGTGCCAGATAATCAATATCCCCTTATTTTGGGAGACTAACCCTAGCCATGGACTGATAGTGATGACAAGTAGCAGTAACAGTGTGATGTGTGCGCAGGTGCAGCAGGCGGTGGCGCAAGCGGCCGCGCAGCAGCTGCAGCAGCTGCAGGCGCGCGCCGGCGCCGGCCCGCCCGCCTCCGCCGGTACGTCACCCACTTACAAATACATACAAGGTTCGTGCACTGGTCACCGCGGTCACTCTGACATGTTTGCCCTGCTAACAACACTTCTCAGTATCGGTTAGCAGGGCAGTTCATAATCGGGACTGAAGCTTATTATATTGGCAATGGATTCACAACGACGAGTCCCGTAACAGTAATGCGTCCGTGTGTGCAGACGGCAGGTCGCCGTCGCCGCGGCGCACGCCGCCGGGCGCGGGCGCGTTCCTCACGCCGCACACGCCGGGCTCGGGGCGCGCGCGCTCGCCGCTGCACGCGCACGCGCACACGCCACTGCACGCGCACGCGCACAAGCCGCGCGCGCTCGAGCCCACCGCCGACGACACCGCCGACCTCGAGGAGTTGGAACACTTCGCCAAGACCTTCAAGCAGAGACGCATCAAACTCGGTGAGTCTAATCGCTGAACATGGACCGGTTATCGCGAGTTGTCCACGATCTGTCGCTACAGAGCATCTGTTGTTGCAGGCTTCACGCAGGGCGACGTGGGGCTCGCGATGGGCAAGCTGTACGGCAACGACTTCTCGCAGACGACGATATCGCGGTTCGAGGCTCTGAACCTGAGCTTCAAGAACATGTGCAAGCTGAAGCCGCTGCTGCAGAAGTGGCTGGAGGACGCGGACTCGTCGCTGGCGGGCGGCGGGGCGGGCGGGGGGGGCGGCGCGGCGCTGGGCGCGGGGCTGGCCGAGGCCGTGGGCCGCCGCCGCAAGAAGCGCACCTCCATCGAGTCGGGCGTGCGCGTCGCGCTCGAGAAGGCCTTCCTGCACAACCCCAAGCCCACCAGCGAGGAGATCGCCGCGCTGGCCGACGCGCTCTGCATGGAGAAGGAGGTGGTGCGCGTGTGGTTCTGCAACCGCCGCCAGAAGGAGAAGCGCATCAACCCGCCGGCGGGCGAGGGCGCGCTGGCGGCGGGGCTGGGCGCGCACGCGCACGCGCTGCACGCGGCCGCGCTGCAGCCGCTGCAGCCGCTGCCGCCGCTGCAACCGCTGCAGCCGCTGGCGCTGCTGGCGCGCGCGCCGCCGCGCGACTGACGCGGGCCGCGCGTGCCGTTCCTGACACATATCCTCTCGTTGTAAATAGTGCGCGGGCGCGGCCGCGGTGTACAGACTAGTGTTAGCGTGTATATAGATGTACGAGCGGGCCGCTGCGCCTGCCCTAGGCTAAGTTTATATATTATTACGTGAATTTTATTTATGTGGGAGCGCGGCGCCGTCGCCGCCGCTGTACAGAGCTCATATCAGTTAGCGCACCACGCGGTAACTATGTAAGGTGGATGTGTAGAAAACTATCTATATGTTACAATAAAACATCATAGACATTACAAGTGGTTTCATTTTCATTCAACCAGGCGCGGTCGCAGCCAAAGACTTTGGGGGGGGTCAAACCAATTAGTGCCGATGTGCTGTACCGTGAATTATTACAGGTGTACGATTTTGGGGGGGGTCATGAACCCTAATAAAACATGTATCATTAAAAAAACCGGCCAAGTGCGAGTCATACTCGCGCACCGAAGGTTCCATATCATTTTTGGACGTATAAAGTGAAAAAATCCGGACCGCATAACTAAGTTTGTTTGTGAAGAATTTTGATGATTTTGAAAAACTGTACTAGTTAGGAACATCGTTTTATTTTTGGTGCTATATTTGGGTCAATTCCTATCAACCCTAGGTAATTATTTCAGATTTTTCGCTCCGCAAACTTCGGAGATAAGGGGGAGAATAGTATTTTTTCAGACATTTCTCATCATATGTCGAAAACTGTGAGACATAATATTAAATGAAAAATATTTTGAAATGTGCAGATCAAGCCCTTTCATATGATATGTCACTTGACCTAGTAACCCCACTTTGAAATTTTGGACCCCCAGTCCGGCCCCTTTTGCAATGAAAATAAAAATATTTTTTACCTTTTTTCATTTGCAATAAAGTTGGACAAGTATTTTCTATAATTGTTCCAAATTTCAAGTTGATAGCATTAGTAGTTGCTGAAATAAGCAGCCGTGATAGACAGACAGACAGACGAAGTCGCACCATAAGGGTTCCTTTTTTAACCGACTTCCAAAAAGGAGGAGGTTTTGCATTCGGTTGTTTTTTATTTATTTTTTTTCACTTAAGTATGTAGGTACACCGATTACTCCGTGGCTTATGACCCGATTTACGTGATTCTTTATTCATATATATATATATATTTTTTTATTTCTTTTCAGGCAACTATGGCCCATATAAAACTAATACATAAATAATAACAAACAATATATAACTATAAACTAATACATAATATATAAAACTATTGCACACGAAGTGACGGCGTCGTGTTGCGCTGCGTGGTGTCGCGTAGCCTTCCGCGAAATCGTCGATACACGACACCCTTCGGCCAAAACTCTTCTTTGTGGAAGGTCTCAATATGATGAGTCGGACCTCGCACCACCAACGACTTGAAATTTGTGGTGTGGCGCGACTCCAACTTCTCGACCCTCAAAGTCCAGTTGGTCTTCACCCGAACATACTCCACAATCTCCTCAACCTTTGTGGAGTGATGTAATCTGGACACGAACAGCAGCGTCGTCGGTATTGCTGGACGCAGCAGCATGTTGGGTCCTGCCAGCGCGGTACCGCACTGGTTTCGACAAGGAGGCTTCTTCTTCTTCTTCTCCGCGTTGATGAAGCCATCCTTGTCACGCGTGTCCTTATCTGGACCCTGCTGTTTCAGGTCTTTGTTGACAGAGACCTGTTTACCCCCTTTTGGTTTTTGTGTGGCGACGATAGCCGCGTAGGCGCGTTTAGGGGTCGACGTACCTACATGACTCACTATATCCACCGGTGTTGAAGCAACGACGGCGGCGGGGCACGATGCAACGCGTGCAATATCGGCAGCTGGTGACGCAGTAGAACTCGCCGACTCAAAACTGCCGATGGAAGCGTTTTGCGCCCCGCGACGAATGTTCACGTTGGAGGCGTCAGGTGGCCTACTTTTCGAAACAGCGTTTCGCAACCACTGTACTTCGGCACGTAGGTCCCTTATGGTGTTATTTGACACCTCCAGCTTGGACTGTACCTCGGCCAAGCTCGCTTTCAGGAACGTTATATCCTTCAGCAACCTGGTGACGTCGACGTCGTCGAACGTGACGGGGGGCAGCTTATGCAGCTCCATCGCCACGAAAGCGGGCATATAGTAGAAGAAGCTCGCGCGGTGGTCCCATATAAATTTTATTAACTTTGGTTGAGTAGATTTTTAACCAGGTGTAATAAACTGTATTTTTGGTGTATCTCGATGACATCATGACGATGATGAAAAAGTGATATTGTGTAGCTACATGAATTCCTGAACGCAATCGATCTCGATATCATACATACATAACATCACGCCGATATTTCCCGCAAGGTTAGACAGAGGTGTATAGTACCTACACACAATGTTTTTATGCTTAAGTCGCATTTGATAGAAGGCTAGGGAGCGAGCCTATTGCTATTACAAACTGAAAAAAACACTATTTTTGTTTACTGAAACGCTCTTATCCACCAACATCTGTGAATATAAGTACCTATTTAAATTCGTGGAAGTAATCGATCTCGGTAAAAGTACATAGGTACAAAATGTGTGGCAAAGGCAGTACATAAATGATTAAAGTCGCTCTGTCCATTATTTTATGGTACTTTATTGTAATTATTAACAACAACAAAAAATGGTTACACTACACTAAAAAGATAAAAATAAAAACAGGTTTAAAAAAAACCGACTTCCAAAAACTACACTAAAAAATATGAAATAAAAATGTTAAACTTCCATAAATAAAAATCTAAATGTATATTGAAGTCGGCGGGGCCTAGCATAAAAATAAGCAACATTGTAGATTAAGGAGGAATGAAAGGAAATGTTAATTTGTCGAGGTGCAAAGCAAGCTGCACGTGCACACACTGCGCACGTTCTTCCTGTTCAAAAGCTGAGAGGTAAAAACCCGAAAAAGAGGCCCCGCCGACTTCAATATACATTTAGATTTTTATTTATGGAAGTTTAACATTTTTATTTCATAATTTTTAGTGTAGTTTTTGGAAGTCGGTTTTTTTTAAACCTGTTTTTTTACCATTTTGGCACGAAACCCTAAAAACCGGACAAGCGCGGGTACGTCTCGCGCTCTAAGGGTTCCGAAATATGCAATAGCGCCATCTATGAGCAAATGGCTCCACTTATGGTCCGGTAACAGACGGACAACAAAGTGATCCTATAAGGGTTTCGTTTTGCCTTTTGAGGTACGGAACCCTGAAAAAGTCTTGGATCCTCAGCTGCTGCCGCTGCTGGTAGGTATTGTTCTGTATGGGTGCGCTACGTTACGCCCAAAAGTATTACAACGAATCACAGAACAACGAATGCCACCTAAGTGGTATTCATGACACTATCAAGGTCCACGGCTAAGTCTAGTGCCTAGCTCGCTCGTGCGCGACCGATTCCTAATTTCCTATACAAGTATACAATGGATCACTATTTATTCGCATTAAATTTCATGTCATAATTTAGCATGGCATAATATACTTTTACTAACCATAATGATCGTTACGCATATTAAAATTTTGCATAAAATATTTAGGCATACGTTTTTATCCATAATTACTATTAGCATAACGTTTACAAGCATATTATTCTAAAGCATAATATTACAAACGCATAACGATACTTAGGCATAATGTTCATCGGCATACAAATAATACCTACGCCCGAATAAGTAATAATACCCGCTCCTTACTTGTTATGACACTTAAGACAACTAATGCACATTGTTAAATTGTTATTTTTTTCACACAATGATTTGAGACCTGATGCTATAGCAGCAAATAATGAGCCTAAATAGAGCTTTCTGATTATATACAATTTGTTTTTATTGGTCATTAGGACAATTTGCCAATCCTCCTTTACTGTATGCGCTGAGTAAAATAATAACTTTCATAATTAATATGTAAAATAAATAGTTCGCGGCTTAGGCATCGCACCTTAACCTACTGACAATGTAGTAGGTACCCAAATTATATTGGGCATAATAAATTTTCAATTTGCAACCGCAAATATAAGTTTGTATTTCATAATATTATTATTTCATAAAATTATTATGAAATTCAAAGTTATGTAGTCGGTATTTCAGTTTCTGAATTAGAAACCCTAAAATTTACACTAACTTTCAACATAAAACAGTGACTACATCCAATTATGCCTATTTATATCTAATAACTATTAGACGAATAAATATTATGCCTCATAACTTTATGCGACTCAAAATTAGACCGAATAAATATAGCCCAAATGATAGCTACTTATGCCTATTTAAACATTATGCCAACAAAGATGATGCCAAAGTATTATTATTAGGGATGGGCCGAAGTTCGTTTCACATTCGGTTTAACCGAACTTCGGCGGTTTGAACAGAACTTCGGCATTCGGCCGAATTTCGGTTCAAATGCCGAACATTCGTTACAAGAAATATTAAAATAATTCAACTGTTTTGACTAAAATAATAAAACTATGTACTTAAACCGGTAAAATAAAGTCATAAGCAATTATTTATTGTTTGTTATCTATTTAACAATTAAATTTATTTTAAACATTACCTATCAGAATTTTGACATCTAAACAGTAGCACTGAAATCATTATCACCAAAAATCACTATTTTTACATTTTATAAAAGTTTTAAATAAAATAATATATTACCTATTGGTGTTTAAAATTTACCAAGGCAAGTTATGATGCGGAAACACCAAGGATTCTGCATATTCTGTTTATTCAGTATTGTGTTAGTGGAGCTCCCACACTGCTGTTAGAAAATGTTAACTAACATTAGTAAACATAACATTTACTTCTCAATATTAAGAAATGTTTTCATGTTAAGTAATATTAATAAACATTTCTTAAAAAAAATTGTTGGTTAACAAATTGTAACAAATAAAACATTTGTTATAAAATGTTAGTTAACTTCTTCCATTTTCGTGTAGACGCCTCAGAACATAAATCCAAACTACTCGATGTCATGTTTTCAAATGAAATGTCTGTTAACATTTTCCATCAGTGTAGGAACACTCAAAACATCTAACAATTCCTAATAGAATGTAACAATTCCTAACATTTATTAGTAAATGTATCAGTGTTAGAAAATGTTTATGTAGTGTTTGACGTTAACGCTAACAGAAAGGTAACTTGGCTAGGGGGGCAGGACTGCAGGCAGATTATACGCCCAATAATTCAAGTAAACGAGACTCGACGTGTCACTCTTGAGAAAGCGCGGTAAAAACAACCGAAGTTCGGCCGAAATTCGGCCGATTTTTTTATTTTTACCGAATGTTCGGCCGAAGTTCGTACTCGGTTCAAACCATATTCGGCCCATCACTAATTATTATGCCATTCAAAGTTATGCCTAACTTGTTATGTATACCATTTATTCGCAAATTATGCGAATAAAATGGTATACCGTATACAATAATAATATCAAACCACTATCCCACCTAAAACCGTGGTACCGTTAAAACGCCAGTCGACATAAATATAGGTATTATAGGTATATGATAATCTCACAGTCTTTAGAAACATTTTAAAATTAGTAACAACACGCGGAACTGCAAAACTGACACAAGTAATGAAATATATCACACCGATGTTGGGCCAGCAGTTGCAAAATTATCCAACACCCAAGTTCAACGACAATTACTGCTAAACTAATGAAGTTATCTTAAACGCTATATGAAATAAATACACTGTCATCGTGAATTTTTTCAGATTTTTCAAGCCAGCAGTTTAGCTTTTAAAGGGGGGGATGCCCTACTTGAACAAAAAGGACGTCGGCAGTTTTGGGCTTGATATGGTACAGTAATAAAAGCTTAACCAAAAATAAAAATATATTTTAATTGTTCTTTGCCTAATTTATCTTAGAGATTAAGAATTGGAATAAAAAATCGAAATAAATAAGAAATAAAATGATTATGCCGTTGACATTTTGAAAAAACCATGCTGGCTGGCGCGCGCCTCCACAGAATATCATGTCGACAGTAACTAAAACCTTTGAATTGAGAACTCATTAGTCGGGCTGTACTTCACTGGATCATTCACACCATACTTAACCTCACTGTCACAAATACGAAGATTGCTCTTTAACCCAATTACGTACAAAAACAAATAAAAAATGAATTTAAATACTCTTGAAATACTCGATCACACCAAACTAATTTCATATCTGTACCGACTTACACAATCTGAAGCCCAGCGTTCTATGGGCGTCTGCCAGTGCCCTTTGCACTTTAAAGTTAAATATTTCGTAAATGGAACATTATATCGAAAAATATTTTTTGCAACCCCTAAGTCATTTTAGAAGTAGTCCTATTCAACGATACCCCACACGATGGGGTAGACGACGAAAAAAATATTCATCCCCACTTCACATGTAGGGGAGCTACTTCAGATCATAGAAATAAGGGCCAAGGCGCTATATACAGGGTTATTTGTAAAACACCAGAAACCTTTTAAGAGGTCATTATACTCATCATTATGAACAACTTTTATTATGGGACAAAACCTGAAATGGCGAACAAAAATATCAGCTGTTCCCTACATTTATGTTCGTATAACTCGTCAAAATGTAGGGAACAGCAGACTTTTTTTTCGCGATTTCAGGTTTTGTCCCATAGTAAAAGTTGTTCATAATGATGAGTACAATGACCTCTTAAGAGGTTTCTGGTGTTTTACAAATAACCCTGTATTGAGCTTGATGCTTTAATTTGCCCACATTGGGCGTAGTACAAAAGTACACGCTGGCGACGAACCTAATACGATCGATGATATAAATACAGTGTTTTAGTTTAGTGCTAGTGTTGAGTGACGATTAACAGTGTTAGATTGAGGGTGTGCGGAATTTTTAATGTGTGGGAGATCTTAATATTCACGAGGGGCGCTTGTAATTGTGTTGAAAAATGTACTAAAAGTGGCGACAAATTGTTCCCGTACTAATTTGCTATTTGCTCCTTGTTTCTATGATCTGAGGGAACTACCCTAAAAAAATATTTTCCAAAATGTTATTTTACCACTTTGTTGGCGTAATTGATAATACACACTCCTAAAAAATTAAAGCTTTCTGGTACTAAAGGTCTCTTAGCAAAACCTCGGACAAACAGACAGATAGACAGACAGACTGACATGACAGACAGATTGATGACATATTATTATATTTATTTAATATATTATTACTAGAGACCCGGCCTGGCTTTGCACGGCTATGTACAGTAGGTAGGTACTACATGTAGGTACCTAATCTAAGTACGTAGGTAGGTAGGTACTAGGCTTGGGTTAAAAACAAAAACTGTTTTAATAATTATTAACGAAATGTAGAAAGCTATCAAAAATTCGTATTTTAAATTAGGGATGCATCCGATATCGATACTGATACCGATATATCGGCGATATTTTGATTTTTCCGATATATCGGTATCGACGATATTTATTTGCCGATACACCGATACATTTCAAACACTTTCAAATGAGTTATGTCGCATCTGAGAGACTATTTTCTGTAGCAGGTCTCATACGGACATGCGAAATAGCTTTTCTACATCATTTACGAATGATTCCTTTCCTAATAAAAATCTTGATAGTGCTCATTTTGATTGTTGTCCTTATAACACATTCCGTATCGGTATCGGTATCGCCAATAAATATTCATAAATATCGGTATCGTATCAACCAAAATGCGTTTCGATGCATGTTAGGGTATTACAGATTTATAAAGATTTGTTTCCTCTAATGTGAAAATTAAACTTTTTATAACACTTGATCATCTTTTAGTCTTTTCACAATTGTTTTGATGCGACCAATTTGGCTGGATCCAACTGGATTGAAATTGGTGCCGCATTGCAATCCCTACTCATATCTCACCAAAAAGTCTCCGGAGTCTTATCGGAGTGGAAGCTCCGTAACATCCCCAGTTAAAACACTGTTCAACAGCTTGTGATGGCGCTCACATGCAGTGCGTACAGCGCCCCCTGTGCGCGGCGGCGCGAGGCGCGGCGCTCCGCCCGCGCGCGCTCGCCTGTCTAGTGCGCGCACACGCACACAGGTGGCGCTCTATCACTGCAACGCTGTTTTGTTCACAATACACAATGACCTCGTTCATTACAAACATTATTAAACTTTCGTCATATTTTGGTAAAAAATATTGACACAAGCATTAAAACGAATGAAAAACATTGTAAGTAATAAACACTCAGTAACGGGTATGTATTTTTCGAAGTAAGTAATCGTAGTACCTAGGTATAAATAGCGGCACCAGTCTTGATCACAAACGTCCCCTGGGCTGCACTTGATTTTTCGGTCTCTTTGGCGGAATGAAGAAGACGGGGGGCGCCGCGCCGAGGCTGCACGCGATTGTTTGTCAGTCAATGCTCGTCGTCTAATTGGGCTATTCTATTACGTATTGTAAACTATCTGTTGTCTATTGGACCGAAAATGTACTTGCGTGATCTGTGATTATTGATCATAATTCACGCCGCTACCTATACCTACTACCTAACTAAGATTACATATGTAGGTAGGTACCTCAAAAGGTGTCTCAAAAGTACTTATATTATGTACCTATTTGGATACCTACATAATTATATTGTTGTAGGTACTTACCTTCAAAATAAGTAAGTACTTTGGAATAAGAATGGTTCAATTTCTAATTACTTGATCAATAAAACTAATTAGGTACCTACGATCACATTTTTAATTAATTCTTATAAGACATTATTGCCAACTTTCTGTTTCTGGGAATGCGATTATGATTAAAAATAAAATATTAGGTAGGTAGGTAGGTATGTTGTACTAACAAGGTAATATAAACAAGATAGACGACATGAACATTATATCATGGTTACAAATAGGAATGCATTCGAAATCGATACGGATACCTACCGATGTATAGGCGATATTTTCTGATAAGTATATCTATCTATACCTACTTATAATAAATCTGTAGAGAGGTAACTTCTGTACATGAAATATATTTTCAAAATAACTATCAGGGGGTGATTAGTGATCGATACTGATGCCAAAAATGCAATCAGTAAAATTTTTGTCTGTCTGTCTGTATGTTCCTTATAGAAACAAAAACTACTCGACGGATTTTAACGAAACTTGGTACAATTATTTTTCATACTCCTGGGCAGGTTATAGTATACTTTTCATCACGCTACAATCAATAGGAGCAGAGCAGTGAATGGAAATGTTGGGAAAACGGGAGAAGTTACTCCATTTTTTAAGCTTCCGTCGCGTGTGCAGCCTTAATGGTTAAAGCTACATAGAAATCATGTATGACGGAAATATTTTACATAAAATTATATAAAAAATATCCCACAACAGCATATGTCTATCTTTTATGGTTGACTCACAATAACACGTGTAACTCCCGATAGCTTAGCAGTTCGGAGCTTTCTGATTGTATTACACACAAGGAGTTACACGCTGATGGAGTCGCGGGCACAGCTATTAATAATAATATTATTCTGTGGTTCCTTATTGCGATATTTTTCAACAGTATTGTGGATTGACATATTATATTTCCCTACTAAAATACGAAAGTTAATCTGTCTGTTTTGCATCAAAACCAATAACCGCGAGGAAGGACATACGCTACTTTTTTACGAAAAACGACGGAAACGCGGACGAAGTCGCGGGCAAAAGCTAGTCGGTAATATTTATTTGCCAATGCACCGATACTTTGCAAACACTTTCAAATGAGATAAATCACATCCGAAGTAGGTAGGTACCTACTTTTTCTGCAACAGGTTTCATTCAAACGGCCTTGTGATATTGCCCGCATAGGTATTTGATAATTATTAGTTTATTTGTTATGTACATACCTACTTACGTAGGTAATGTTAATTTAATTTAGATATAAAGTCCTTTTAACCACCATCCGATGTACCTATACAATTCCTAGGGATTGTATAGAACACCTACTGGTCCACCGGTAATATGTAAAGTTTCATAAATTTCATTTTATAATGACACACTGAACTGGGGTCCATGAGCGAGCGAAGCAAACTCGGGAACTTGAGCACCCCGACACGGACTGTTTAGGTTCGAAGGGGTTTGTTCGCTCGCTTTGCTCGCTCACTGAAGCCCCCGTCAACTCCTTCGTGTTAAGTCACTTTTAACCTTACAGACAGAAATAGGAGCCCCGCGAAGCGTGGCTACGTCGACCATTGCCCTTCCACCTGCCCCCTCTCGCCCCTTACCTCCTACCCCCTGATCCCTTTACCTCTTAACCTTCTTACCCCTTTCCCTCTTACCCCTCTTGCCCCCTATTACCCCTTACCCCTCTTACCCCCCTTGCCGCTTCTACCCCCCCTTACCACATCGATTTGTACATTTTGTACAAATCGCGTCATGTAGTTATTGTAATGTGTATGGCGCAACAAGTGCGCGTCAGGTGTTCGATTCAGCGCGGTCAGCTCCGCGGCCGCGCGGAGTGCGCTAATGTGCCGCGCAAACACTCGCGCAGCACCCGGTGTGCAGTGTGCCGACACCGCGCGCGGTCAGCTGCACGCCGCGCCGTACTTATAACTTTACAAGTATTATACAGACAACACGCTTACTTACCTATTGCATTGAAAAACTATAACCTGCAACACTTTTATTACGGTAATTAGGTATAGTCTTATGGAGTCATTGACACTGAAGCGACGATTTAGTCAGGTGTAACAGTTAGCGTAACTAAATAAATAGTGTAGTGCTCGGACAGTTTCAGTGCACGCGCTGGTGCGGCACGGAGCCCCCGCATGAGGCGGCCGCGGCGCGGGTGGAGTGACCTCACGCGAGCGAGCGCGCCGTGCGAGATATCAGCGACGTTATCAGTGCGCGATTAGATACCGCCGCGAGCGCACCGTGCGAGCGCCATCGCACCAGCAGGCGCCATGAGGAGCAAGGACCGCCTCGCAGAGCTGCGCCACGTAAGTGACGGAGCCGGCACCAGCGGAACACCGCGGTGACAGCGGCGAACAGCGCGCTGTTCGTGCGAATGTGTGCGCGGCCACTGTGACGTCACCACAGTAAACAAACCACTGTTGCACTAGGTGTGGTCCGCGGCCGCGCGCCCCTATCCTATCGTGCCCACTCCCGGGCGACGGTGGCCAGCGCAGGCCACTGCTAGTGGCGGCGCCTCCACCGCCCGCCTAGTAAACAGTAGCAGTATATCACAAGATAATAAACGCGCCGCGGTCCCTTCCTTGGTGTCCGGCAGCTACGAGCTGTCAGCTTCGTGTGCTATGTTATGTGCACAATATCAAGTGTGGTGTGTCCGTGGTTGCAGCTGGCGAGCGGCGCGGCGGGCGGCGTGTACCGCGCCACCGTGGAGCCGTGCCCCGAGCCGGCCGCGCACCACGACGCGCCCATACAGGACATCTTCCTAGAGGTACGTACTGGACCTGCCTACAGTGCAGCGCGGTGTCGCGCGCCGCCTCATTATGACCGATGTGCGACGTTAACGACCAGCTCGTTGTGTTCATTAGCGTCCCCGCTTAGTAATTAGCGCCGTAGCCTTGCCGCGCCGCACGCCGCCGGGACGCCGCGCGGCACTCATCAGCTCATCGCACAAAATCATGATCGTGACACACTTGCGGAATAGTTTCCACACTGTTGACGTAATATATTTATTATTACTTGTTAGCGCTCGTGAACACATTCCTACGCTTGATTGCAGTAGCTCGTTACATACTGTAATCCTACACTAACAAACACAATATTCCTATGTATGCAAATGATTGATTGCTCCGAGACGTGCACACTCGCTTAGGTATTGTTTATTTACATACAGCTCGCGACATTATCGCTGAGCACAGCCTTGACCCGGCCTCTACTGCAACGTGAAACTATCACTAGGTACCTACCTACTGACAATCACTGTTGCAGCAATGCATTCGATTGTTCAAATAGGATATTATGTGTACAGCATAAGATTTAGGATCATGCAGAGCGCTGTGCACGTCGCCCGGCCTCGCACTGATCATCTGCCAGTGTGTTGTGCTAATGTGCGGCGCGTGGTGTTGCAGGTGGAGCGCATGCGCGGCTGGATCCACGAGCTCGACAACAACACGCAGCTGGTGCGGCGCCTGCACGCCGACCCCACGTTCCACACCAACAAGAGTGAGTATGTGCCCGCGACTGCTGCCGGGGGCCCGACGCCACTGGTCGCGGGCGGCTGCCGGTGCTGAGCTGTTGCGGTAGACTTGCAGGAGCAGCTGGACGCGGCGGTGACGGCGGCCAGCGCGGTGGGCCTGAAGCTCTGCGGCGCGCTGCGGCAGTTCGAGGCGCGGCTGAGCGCGCGCAACGACGCGGCCGCGCGCATCGCGCGCCTGCAGTACGCCGCCACGCGCCGCCTGTACGCCGACGCGCTGCAGCGCCACCACGCCGCGCTCGCCGCCGTGCGCGACCACCAGCTGCAGCTGCTGCACCACCAGATACAACTCAGTGAGTACCACATTATACTATCAGCTACTATCTACTAAATATCGGTATAAACGAGTAATGTATCATCATATATGGTATCACTATTTGGCCCGTCATGTTTCCTTAGTATCTTGGCGGCTGAGTTTGATTTAATATTTCCTTATAATAATATGGTAGCGAGCGAGTCGGCCGGGTGTCGTGTCGCTACGCGCGCATTAACTAATTGAGCCCAAACGGATGGCCGCACTCGGCGCTAAGGGAACTATACTTGTCATATTCTTCAAATTCACCGCGATTCAACTCCGTGACTTGACTCCACCAGCAGGGATCGGAGTTGTGTAATGTGGATTGTTGTCGTTGAGCCGACGTTCACTGTACCTATGTTTTTAAAATTAATTTCTTAGTAAGTATCTCGCTTAAGACAGCTGTTTGTAATCAGTATCAGTAGTCACACGGTGACTCCATCAACTCTTCATAGATAGCCGGTTTAGTAACGAAACTCAATATAGACGACCGTTCGGAAATTCAGGTCAATAGTTGAATGCATCGTGCAAAACTAAAATCAACAAAACACAGAAAACCATACATTAGCAAGTCAGTTAAGACGCGGTTCCTAATTGTAGTTGTTTAGAAACATCCATTAGTGTACAAGTTGAATGGCTGCATCGGTTTAATTCGCGGTCGCGGCGCGGGTCGACGGCCCGCCGCGACCTCGCCAGTCACCAGTCACCAGTCACGGGCGCGTGTTGCAGCGAACCTGTCGGTGTCGGAGGAGGAGTGCGAGGCGCTGCTGGACACGCGGAACATCTCGCTGTTCGTGGACAACGTGCGCGCCGAGACGGCGGACGCGCGCCGCGCGCTGCGCGACGTGGAGGCGCGCCACGAGGAGCTGGCGCGCGTCGAGGCGGCGCTGCGCGACGTGCGCGACCTGTTCCAGCAGCTCGCGCACCTCGTCGCGCACCAGGTACGCGTGTCGGTCGTCCGCCGCCAGCACCACGCCTCTAGCTCGCGATACGTTTTCTTTTTATGTGATTGTATACCTACCTACTCGTACATTTACTATCGACAGCAGTAGGTATCTCTTTGATTGATTAACTGGCTGAACACTGTTAGCTATGGCGCCTTTGGAGAGGGATCTATTATAGCACCTAGAAGTGTCAGCTTATATTAGAAAGCGTCCAAAGAAACTTTGTTTGAAAGACTATTTGGGTAGGTACCTACTGCTATCCCTTCTATAGTAGCCGTCCTTAACCAGGCGTGAATAGGTTGATATGTCGACTTACATATATATTTTTTTAATGCATATGTACCCTTTAATAAGAGAGTTAATAAAAAATTTACATGTTTGCTATGTGCGGTAAAACAAGATCTATCGACTTAGTCTTATTCACCCTATGAAAGAAGCAATTCTAATGCATAATATGCATTTAAAAAAAAAATATGTAAGTCGACTTATCAACCTATTCACGCCTGGTACGGATATATTCGTCGTCAGAATCATAGGCGTCGGTATCTTAGAGCTCAGACGGAAGTATGCGCTAAGTACGCACCTGCGAGCTCGACTGCGGCACAGTCAAGAGCTACGAGCTACGAGCTCGACTGCGGCACAGTCAAGTAGGTACCTACGCACTACTAACTAGCCCCGCTGGATGCGACCTAGTAAAGGCCGCAGCATAAGTACATTTAATACCCGATGCTAGCCCACGCGTCTTCATTGGCTAAATGACAAAACGTAGTTTCTCGAGATGAATGTGGCCAATGAGCACTCTGCATTGCCGTCACATGGCATAACGTGTTAAAGTCTTTCCCCGCCTGTATTTTTCGGCAGAGTCGGGCGCACAGCGAGTGTTACACACAAATAGGTGATGATATCGCGGTCGGCGGGTGGTTGCTCTGTAATTAACGCGTCGCTAATTAACCAGTTTGATGTGGGTACAGTTACGTGTTATAAAAACGCGAATTTCCTTTATCCATCCATATTTTTCCATGGAGCATCTTGCAGGCTCTTCACGATAGGACTGCGTGTAACCGTGCTACTTAATTGTATCTTTTTGAAATAAAAATATTAAGTTAGATTCCTTTCTGCACATGTTCAGTGGTAGGTACAATCATGTTATCATTTTTAGGGTTCCGTACCAAAATAGTAAAAAAACAGGTTTAAAAAAAACCGACTTCCAAAAACTACACTAAAAACTATGAAATAAAAATGTTAAACTTCCATAAATAAAAATCTAAATGTATATTGAAGTCGGCGGGGCCTCCTCTGCAGGTTTTTACCCCTCAGCCTTTGAACAGGAAGAACGTGGGCAGTGTGTGCACACGACGTGCAGCTTGCTTTGCGCTTTGACAAATTAACATTTCCTTTCATTCCTCCTTAATCTACAATGTTGCTTATTTTTATGCTAGGCCCCGCCGACTTCAATATACATTTAGATTTTTATTTATGGAAGTTTAACATTTTTATTTCATAGTTTTTAGTGTAGTTTTTGGAGTCGGTTTTTTTTAAACCCGTTTTTATTTTTATCTTTTTAGTGTAGTGTAACCATTCTTGTTGTTGTTAATAATTATAATAAAGTACCATAAAATCATGGACCGAGCGACTTTAATCATTTATGTACTGTCTTTGCCACACATTTTGTATGTAAGTTTACCGAGATCGATTACTTCCACGAATTTTAATAGGTACTTATATTCATAGATGTTGGTGGATAAGGGCATTTCAGTAAACAAAAACAGTGTTTTTTCAGTTTGTAATAGCAATAGGCTCACTTCCTAGCCTTCTATCAAATGCGACTTAAGCATAAAAAAATTGTGTGTAGGTACTATACACCTCTGTCTAAACACTGTTTTAAGCTTTCACGGTTTGTCTCTAAATTTAAAATGTCACTTACGGGATATCTTCCGTGATTATTGTATTGTTTGAGTTCCCGATATTTCGCGGGTTGACTCTCAACCCGCGATCATGGCGCTTGCAACAGCGTCGAAATATCGGGAACTCAAACAATACAATAATCACGGAAGATATCCCGTAAGTGACATTTTAAACCTCTGTCTAACCTTGCGGGAAATATTGGCGTAACGTTATGTATGTATAATATCGAGATCGATTGCGTTCAGGAATTCATGTACCTACACAATATCACTTTTTCATCATCGTCATGATGTCATCGAGATACACCAAAAATACCATTTATTACACCTGCCGGCCTAGCATGACCACGATAGAAACGGGTTTTGTCTACATAGAAATAGACAAAGTGACAGATTGTAGAAACATTTCTACGTTTTATGAATGAAATCTGTCACTTTGTCTATTTCTATGTAGACAAAACCCGTTTCTATCGTGGTCATGCTAGGCCGGCTGGTTAAAAATCTACTCAACCAAAGTTAATAAAATTTATATGGGACCACCGCGCGAGGTTCTTCTACCATATGAAAAAAACCAGTCAAGTGCGAGTCGTACTCGCGCACCGAGGGTTCCGTATCATTTTTGGACGTATAAAGTGAAAAAATCCGGACCGCATAACTAAGTTTGTTTGTGAAGCAATTTTGATGATTTTAAAAAAACTGTACTAGTTAGGAACATCTTTTTATTTTTGGTGCCATATTTGGGTTAATTCCTATCAACTCTAATTATTTCAGATTTTTCGCCCCGCAAACTTCGGAGATAAGGGGGGGGGAATCGTATTTTTTTTGTCATTTTTCATCATAAATGTCGAAAACTGTGAAACATAAAATAAAATAAAAATATATTTTGAAATGTGCAGATCAAGCCCTTTCATATGATATGTCACTTGACCTAGTAACCCCACTTTAAAATTTCGGACACCCACTCGGGCCCCTTTTGCAATGAAAATAAAAATATTTTTGGATTTTTTTCATTTGCAATAAAGCTGAACAAGCATTTTTTATAACTGTTCCAAATTTCAAGTCGATAGCATAAGTAGTCGCTGAAATAAGCAGGTGTGACAGACAGACAGACGAAGTCGCACCATAAGGGTTCCTTTTTACCCGACTGCGCGACGCAAAGGAGGGTAATGTGTTTATCAGTCTATGTATGTATGTATGTATGTTTGTTTACCATTTTGGTACGGAACCCTAAAAAGAATCACGTAAATCGGCTTACACACCACGGAGTAATCGGTGTACCTACATACATGAAAAAAAAAAAAACAACCGTATGCAGAACCTCCTCCTTTTTGGAAGTCGGTTAAAAGGGAACCCTTATGGTGCGACTTCGTCTGTCTGACAAACTTAGTTATGTTTGGTATGTATGGTTTTTTTCACTTTATACGTCAAAAACTGATACGGAACCCTCGGTGCGCGAGTACGACTCGCACTTGGCCGGTTTTTCCGTGTGAATACAAAAATTTATAAATCGGCAGCATATAGGTAGGTACTTAGGTATGATACCAAGTGAATAAAATACCGTTTATTTATTATAAGCAGCTAACCGGGCAAGAGCGTGTTGGACCACGCAGTCTAGGGTTCCGTAGCAAGAAGTTGGTATTCCCAGTCTGCCGACCGCAAATATAAGTTTGTAATTCAAAATATTATTTTGAATTACATACAAACTTATATTTTTGCGGTCAAGCCAGTACAATCTTTGGTACTAACCTTGGTACTGATTCTCGGATAGTCTTCGTTTTGTAATAGGCACACACTTTAGTTCTGGTATTAACTTTAGTAACTGTAAGAAACCTAATTGCGATAAAATAATGAAATCGCGAAAAAAAAGTTAAAAGTTGTTCATAATGATGAGTACAATGACCGCTTTTAGTATTTCCACTGTCTAACCTGCTACCCTGTATATTATCTACATATATAACCTGCCCGGATAAAGATTGGGATAGAAAATGGCGTCGCCTCTATTCACCTCTGGCTCGCACCCCGGCGGGTGGGAGTATAGAGAGTGATAGTGTGGCAGCGAGAGGTGACTGCAGGCGGCGCCATTTTGAATCCCATTCTTTATCTGAGCATGTTGTACATATTTTAATAAACTCAAATTACTTTATTAGAATTTGTGATTCAGCAGTCATTTTGATTTGATAGTTGCTTATTAATTTATTTTAATAAGTCTGAGAAAGTATTTCCATTCAATTCTATTTATTTTTTAAACGTTTATCTTATTTACATAATATAAATATACAGTTTTATTTACAAAAAAAAAACCTTTTAAGTAATAATAATAAATAAACTAAAGAGCATCAAAAAATTCCTCCGCATCGCTGTCAACTGGTAGCGTGCCCAAAAGACTGGCGGCATTGCCACGTTGTATGGCAATGCTTAATCTTTGCCCAAAGTAAAAGCCAGCCTTTTGGTCACGGGAAGTGTCAACCAATCTTTTGGCGATATCTTTAAAAATGAGATGAGCACTCGGACCCCACGGCCCTAAGGTTTCAAGCCCAAACGGCTCGAAAATATAATTACCGATGAGGTTATTATATTTCCGCCGCTTGAGGCTTTCCGCAGCTGCAGCAGCAGTGCCCGCACAACGCGCCGAGCTAGGAAGATGGGAAGGCGCAAGAGTGTCAACACATGTTGCGTCCCACACTAAAGGCCTACCCATCTTCCATGGGAATAATGACATACCGTCCGGTCTCTTGCCATCGTCACGCGCCAAACCATTAGGTTCTAAAATAGCTGGCACGCCGACGGTGACAAGAGCACGACGGATTATGTCATTGATATTCGCGTGTCGCGCTATGCGGCCCGCACTCCTGCCGCAAGACAAGCCGTGGTGTCCGAGGCTGTTGACAACTTCCCCGCAGTGACAGCGATGAGGGGCGCAACAGGGTGCTCCCAGACGCAGACAAGTAGCGAGGCGGAAAGTGGTGTCGTCCAACATAGTGCCTATGTTGGGCGACGGAAGTGCCTGAAGCCACAAACCCGACTCCCATTCGCCCACAGCCAATAGGCGCGCTCGCTCAGCAGTAGTATTACATGTATCGACTAAATTATTCAGTATCGCTCTGCTGAGCGGCTCATCCCATTGTCTCTGGGAAAACGGGTTGACGGGTAGGTTAGTATTCGGGCAGGCAATTTTCCAGGCATTCATTGCATCAGTGAAGCACGGTACCTCAAAATCAACCAGTGTGGAAGCTAGAATATTCCTGGTTAATTTTTCAGTACCGTGCACCGAGGATATAAATGCCGGTAGACTTATACTTGAAATTTTACGGACGCCAAGTCCTCCCATACGAATGGGAAGAGTGGCTTGTATCCAAGCTCGGTCGTCCAAGGCCACGTTAAGAATTGAAGTAAGGGTATGATGGATAATTTTGTCTATTTTGTCCAAAAGATGAGTGTGCTTCCATAAATGGGAAGAGCGAAGAAAATATGTGAATTTAGGACCGAAACAGCAGTATCGAATTATAGTAATTCTTGTGTGTTTCGTTACATTTTCTTGGACTTTATGATTTTTTGACAACTTGATTTAAATCACTCAACCCTGCTAAGCAGTAGTCAAATAATGAGTAGTAGGAGTACAGTAATGAGAGTACGCGTATGTTGCAGCAAGACCAGGTGGACAGCGTGGAGTACTACGCGCTGCAGGCCACCGAGCACGTCGGCAGCGGCGGCACGCAGCTGCTCAAGGGCACCGTCAGCCGCACCAAGGCCAAGAAGGTACGCCTCCAGCGCGCGACCAACACGCCCCGCCCGCCACTCCGTCCGCGTGGACCTCTTAGTCCAGGATGGCTAGTACTACGAAGAGGTCCAGTTGTATCTCTAGTTCATCTCACCGGGATTAGATGAAATGTGGCTTAGATTTTAAAGTTGGACCCTAAGCTACTAAACTGTGAAAACTACCTAACATCAAAATCTGTTCAGTGCTTTTTGGGTAATGCGCGCAGAAACAAACAGACGATAATAAAATAAAAAAACTTAGGCATGGTCATGTTCATGTCTCAGCACCCTAACCTGGATTTTCTGGAATATCTTTAATGTACACACAGACACGGATGTTAAGGGTTTCGTAGTAAATCTAGGAATGTCAGCTAAAGCAGAACAGTTAACTTATAACTTTATGCGCTCGCTGCCTGCTTGGCCTCTGGCCTACCCTTACTAACAAGCGGAGGAAACCATTAATAGTGTAGGTACTTTGTAAAACCATCGTTTTACAAAGTCCAATCATCCTTTGCCGTCAGCCGCCTGCAGGCGCCGGCATGGAGTACTAACGTCGTGCTGCCGCCAGCGCAGGCAGGCGGCAGGCGCGGCGTTGGGCGTGGTCGGAGGGCGCGTGCTAGTATTCCTTTGTTGTCCTCAGAAGAGGGTGAGCCTGATCGTGTGCCTGGTGGCGGGCTTCGCAGTCGTGCTGCTCGTGCTCGTGCTCACGTGACGCGCGCCGCCGCCTGTCAGCCGCATCAACCACTAGTCATCATATTATATAATAAATTATGTTCCACAGTAACTTATATTGTACAGACTTATTATTAATTATTTTAACTATTAATAAATAAACATAGAAATATATCCGCATTTTTAACTGCTCTTTTGCTAAGACCATTATTTCGTATTTTTTTTAGGGTTCCGTACCTCAAAAGGAAAAACCGACTTCAAAAAATACCTTAAACACTAAAAAGCTTAAAATAAAACCGGCCAAGTGCGAGTCGTACTCGCGCACCGAGGGTTCCGTATCATTTTTGGACGTATAAAGTGAAAAAAACCGGACCGCATACTAAGTTTGTTTGTGAAGGAATTTTGATGATTTTGAAAAAACTGTACTAGTTAGGAACATCGTTTTATTTTTGGTGCAATATTTGGGTCAATTCCTATCAACTCTAATTATTTCACATTTTTCGCTCCGCAAACTTCGGAGATAAGGGGGGGGGAATGGTATTTTTTCAAACATATTTCATCATATGTCGAAAACTGTTGTTACATATGAGATTTTGTCCCTCTATTGTAGGGGAACAAAAGCCCAGATGCAAGGTGGGTTAGTATAGATAGGCAAAGAAACCACAAACTTTCTCGAACAATGTAAGTTTATTTATTAAAAATCTATACACACATGCAAATAAATAATTTACCTAAGAGACACATATACTTTAGGGTAATGCCAGCCAGCGTAAATTTCAGTCGGTTTCGAACTATGGTTGTGGGGGGTTGGAGATAAACCCAGTACTGTTCCTTTCTCACAAGGTTAAATTCCTCACAAGGTTAAATTAAATTATTAATTAATTAATTAATTATTAAATATTAGTTCTTACTAAACTATCAAGGTACAACCTTCCAGTTTTATGAATGTAAATAAATACTAAATGGGCGCCAGGGACTTGAAGAGTCCCAGATCCCGGAGCCGACGAAGATGTCCAATATTCTTCCAGTTAAGTGTAGGTGTCGAACCCGGGGTCTTTTAATTAATTTAGATGGAGTCCGGCTTCTATAGTTGAAAACCGGGCAGGTGATACACTGGTTCGTATATGAACCGGTATAAAATAAATTAAAAGGTTTAAGCTTAAATAAAAAAAAAACCGTCCCGCCTGCGCTAAAACGCTAGGCGGACTCTGCCACCGCACAGCCGTATCCACAGGAGGCTTTGTGGGGACTCGAGGAACGGGTCTCGCGTCCAGGTTCCAGAGGCTCCTCTAGATCCTGGCGGCGAGACGAATCACTCGAAGTCGCCTCACGGTTGCTTAGTGGTGAAAACACTTGACAGCAAGAGGCGACCGGCCGGAGAACTGGTCCGCCTATTTTCTTTGCGAATCCTTTTAACGCATGGAGTCCTTATAAAAAATTGTATAAAGTTTGTTTGTATCTCAAGCGCGATCAATCGTAAATCAACGCCCGTGACCTTTCATTGTCCTGTCATGCCTCCAAACCGGAATTGGGGTGGCATACCTGGAAAAATCTCCCCTGGCTCAGGTAAAACCTATAGGAGCACTGATGACAGAATCACGACACCAATATATTTAATTCTTGAAAATCCCTAACAACTGTCTAACATGACGTTTAAACTCTGAAACAATAACAATTTACAAGATCCAAGCTAACAAACTCATTATTTCTTATTTCTAACACTAAAGTTTGTCTTGAGTCGGGTTCAGAGACCTTCGGCGAATTGAGAATCTATAACCTTGCCACACTAAGTCATAGACAAACCACAGATTAAATATGTATTGTGTGCTTCGCGAAGTTTCTAGAAAAATGTTTATAATAAAAAAATAATTTCACTTCCGTTTACGGTTAAAAGAAAACTAAGTATTTTAACCAAAAGCTGAAAATGATTAAGGATTTGGTTGTACGATATTAGTTCGATGGTTTTCAATTAATATGTTAAAATTTATCGATTAAAACTACAGTTGTTACTTTGCAACCGCTAGATGTCGTCTCTAACTGTCAGAAACTGACGTTTAACTGAATGACATTTGGAATGTAAACAATCGCAGCATAATATTATGATGGATTTAATTTATTGTGAAAACCTGTTTAATAGGGTTTTGAAAAGTGGTTTATCGTCCGAAAGTGTTACTAAAGAGTCCAGTGACGAAGTACAGGTGAAGGGATGACTCTTCCTATAAATCGCAGGCTATAGTCGTTGGCACAAACAACAATGAACATTGCACTTGGAAACCATTGAGATCAATATTGGAAACCTCACAATTTACAACGTATGCTCTCAGGTAAATGTTAGGTACAAAAAAAACAACGTAACACTGTGAGGCATAAAATTAAATAAAAATATATTTTGAAATGTGCAAATCAAGCCCTTTCATATGATATGTCACTTGACCTAGTAACCTCACTTTGAAATTTTGGACCCCCACTCCGGCCCCTTTTGCAATGAAAATAAAAATATTTTTTGACTTTTTTCATTTGCAATAAAGTTGGACAAGCATTCTTTATAACTGTTCCAAATTTCAAGTCGATAGCATTAGCAGTTGCTGAAACCGCTCGAAGTCGAAGACGAAGTCGCACCATAAGGGTTCCTTTTTTACCATTTTGGTACGGAACCCTAAAAGCAGTGTTTTTTCTGTTGCACCGATTTCGAGATATTCAAGTTTCAATTTATTTTGAGTACCTACACATTTGCAAAACCACTAGTGTCATCTGTTGTGTAATAGTAGATTTATAAGGAGCATTGATTCTTTGTTCTGGATTTGTAATAGTTTCATCTACTGTCTCTAGTGGCGGTGAAAAAATCCCGAGAGAATTCGAAAAAGAAATATGTTGGGGTACCTGCTTGGTTGCATTACTCTTACCCTTTACAAAACCTCTCCCGTTTTGTAAAGGGTAAGAGTAAGGTGCATCAGTAAACCTCCGACTTCGTACGTCGTACTATTTGGAAAACTCACGCTGACTGAACACATAACCTATAGCGTATCAGAATTTGGATCGCAAGAAATTACATTTACCACTGATCTTTGATTCAGTTAGCTGAATCGGTGCTGCTATTATTACCATAGCATGATTATCAATACTTATAATAAATCTGTAGAGTAAAATTTTTGTCTGTCTGTCTGTATGTTCCTTATAGAAACAAAAACTACTCGACGGATTTTAACGAAACTTGGTACAATTATTTTTCATACTCCTGGGCAGGTTATAGTATACTTTTCATCACGCTACAATCAATAGGAGCAGAGCAGTGAAGGGAAATGTTGGGAAAACGGGAGAAGTTACTCCATTTTTTAAGCTTCCGTCGCGTGTGCAGCCTTAATGGTTAAAGCTACATAGAAATCATGTATCACGAAAATATTCTACATTAAATTATCTAAAAAATATCCCACAACAGCATATGTCTATCTTTTATGGTTGACTCACAATAACACGTGTAATTACCGATAGCTTAACAGTTCGGAGCTTTCTGATTGTATTTGCTCTTGCGTTTATAATACTCTCACTCATCCCTAATTATAAAAAGTCAACATTATTACCTATTCAATAAAAAAAGTCATAGAAATCGGTATAGAAACACCAAACTTATACATGAAATACGCTAATAACTTAAGCCATCGCGCCGTCTCGCGTGAATACTGAATCAGGCTATAAGAATTATTTTTGTGTAACGATGATGATGATGATGATGATGATGATGATGATGATGATGATGATGATGATGATGATGATGATGATGATGATGATGATGATGATGATGATGATGATGATGATGATGATGATGATGATGATGATGATGATGATGATGATGATGATGATGATGATGATGATGATGATGATGATGATGATGATGATGATGATGATGATGATGATGATGATGATGATGATGATGATGATGATGATGATGATGATGATGATGATGATGATGATGATGATGATGATGATGATGATGATGATGATGATGATGATGATGATGATGATGATGATGATGATGATGATGATGATGATGATGATGATGATGATGATGATGATGATGATGATGATGATGATGATGATGATGATGATGATGATGATGATGATGATGATGATGATGATGATGATGATGATGATGATGATGATGATGATGATGATGATGATGATGATGATGATGATGATGATGATGATGATGATGATGATGATGATGATGATGATGATGATGATGATGATGATGATGATGATGATGATGATGATGATGATGATGATGATGATGATGATGATGATGATGATGATGATGATGATGATGATGATGATGATGATGATGATGATGATGATGATGATGATGATGATGATGATGATGATGATGATGATGATGATGATGATGATGATGATGATGATGATGATGATGATGATGATGATGATGATGATGATGATGATGATGATGATGATGATGATGATGATGATGATGATGATGATGATGATGATGATGATGATGATGATGATGATGATGATGATGATGATGATGATGATGATGATGATGATGATGATGATGATGATGATGATGATGATGATGATGATGATGATGATGATGATGATGATGATGATGATGATGATGATGATGATGATGATGATGATGATGATGATGATGATGATGATGATGATGATGATGATGATGATGATGATGATGATGATGATGATGATGATGATGATGATGATGATGATGATGATGATGATGATGATGATGATGATGATGATGATGATGATGATGATGATGATGATGATGATGATGATGATGATGATGATGATGATGATGATGATGATGATGATGATGATGATGATGATGATGATGATGATGATGATGATGATGATGATGATGATGATGATGATGATGATGATGATGATGATGATGATGATGATGATGATGATGATGATGATGATGATGATGATGATGATGATGATGATGATGATGATGATGATGATGATGATGATGATGATGATGATGATGATGATGATGATGATGATGATGATGATGATGATGATGATGATGATGATGATGATGATGATGATGATGATGATGATGATGATGATGATGATGATGATGATGATGATGATGATGATGATGATGATGATGATGATGATGATGATGATGATGATGATGATGATGATGATGATGATGATGATGATGATGATGATGATGATGATGATGATGATGATGATGATGATGATGATGATGATGATGATGATGATGATGATGATGATGATGATGATGATGATGATGATGATGATGATGATGATGATGATGATGATGATGATGATGATGATGATGATGATGATGATGATGATGATGATGATGATGATGATGATGATGATGATGATGATGATGATGATGATGATGATGATGATGATGATGATGATGATGATGATGATGATGATGATGATGATGATGATGATGATGATGATGATGATGATGATGATGATGATGATGATGATGATGATGATGATGATGATGATGATGATGATGATGATGATGATGATGATGATGATGATGATCCACCATCCATCATCATTTATCATCACCATCATCATCCATCATAATCATCCACCATCGTGGATGATTGGATTGGTGATGATGGATGGTTATGGATGACGATGGATGACGATGGATGATGATGGATGATGATGATGGATGACGATGGATGACGATGGATGATGATGGATGATGATGATGGATGACGATGGATGATGATGGATGATGATTGATGGTTATGGATGATGATGGATGGTTATGGATGATGATCGATGTTGATGGATGACGATGATGGATGTTGATGATGGATGGTTATGGATGATGATAAATTATGATGATGGATGATGATGGATGATGGATGTTGATGGATGATGATGATGGATGGTTATGGATGACGATGATGGATGTTGATAGATGATGATGATGATGGATGATGATGGATGGTAATGGATGACGATAGATGATGATGGATGATGATTGATGGTTGTGGATGATGATGGATGTTTATGGATGATAATCGATGATGATGGATGATGATGATGGATGATGATGGATGGTTATGGATGATGATGGATGTTGATGGTTGACGATGATGGATGTTGATGAATGATGATGATGGATGGTTATGGATGACGATGATGGATGTTGATGGATGATGATGATGGATGACGATGGATGATGACGTCCATCATCATTTATCATTATCCATTAACATCCGACACCATCCATCATCATCCATCATCATCCATCGTCATCATACATCATCATCCATCGTCATCCATCGTCATCCATAACCATCAATCATCATCATCCATCATCATCCATCGTCATCCATCATCATCATTCATCATCATCCATCATCATCCATCATCATCCATCATCATCATCCATCATAGAAGAAAGAAAGAAAGAAAGAGGTTAGGTTATGTATGCTCAGGTTAGGTTATGCTCAGGTTAGGTTATGCTCAGGTTAGGTTATGCTCAGGTTAGGTTATGCTCAGGTTAGGTTATGCTCAGGTTAGGTTATGCTCAGGTTAGGTTATGCTCAGGTTAGGTTATGCTCAGGTTAGGTTATGCTCAGGTTAGGTTATGCTCAGGTTAGGTTATGCTCAGGTTAGGTTATGCTCAGGTTAGGTTATGCTCAGGTTAGGTTATGCTCAGGTTTTTTTTTTTTTTTTTTTTTTTTTTGATGGCAGGAGTGGGAAATCCATCATGGACGCCCACACTGACCCGTTTCCAGGCCAGTCTGGGCAGTGCCGGACTCCTACCGGCTGAAACCACACTCCTGCCACGGCGTGAGCCCCTGCCATACAGGTAACGCAGGGTTTTTTATATGGGCTGTTTATTTTTATTTCTTCTATTTATTCTTCCTATTTACACATTTTACTATTTTTATTATATAATCTATTAATTGTTTCCTTGTTTTACTATTGCCTATTAATACGCACAAACTATTTCCATTTATGTTTTCATCCATGCTCATCTCGAGGTTGTGCCTGTGGGAGGCATATACAGGGCACTCCGTCAGCAGGTGGAGGATTGTTTCCTGCTTGTCGGGGTCGCAGGCGCACGCTGGATTCTCCTTGCACTTGAAACGAGTCAAATACTCGGAGAACCCACCGTGCCCTGTTAGTGCTTGGGTCAGCTCTTTTGTAATCGGGATCTTCCGCATCGTCCTGTACGCCGCGATCGCACAAGGGAAGAACACCCTTGTGGTGGCCGCCGTTTCGCCTGAACAGTACCTCCGGTTCCACTCGCCCAGCGTTTCCAAACGGATCGCTCGCTTGGCGAATGAAACCGGGCATCTGTCATAGTCGGGTGCACGCTTTGACCTCAGGGCAGCCTCCTTCGCGAGCGAGTCGGCTCTCTCGTTACCCTCCAGCCCCACATGAGCTTTGACCCAGAACAAGGAGACGCTCTTGTTCTGGTTGCTGCTGTGGCGGATGGCGTCCCTTGCTTCCACTGCAAGGGGGTGGAGGGCTTCGGGGCTCACGACTGTTTGGAGGGCTGCCATGGAGTCGCTGTAGATAGCGAACGCCGTCTCTGTGCTTCGGAGGGCTTCCTTGGCGGCTTCGCAGAGGGCAAGGAGCTCAGCCTGGTAGACGGTACTATAGGACGGCAGAACAAGTTTTCGGGTCTTGGTCTCTGCCGCGCCAGTCCATATTGACAGCGCGGCCCCGACTTTACCCTCAATCTTGCTGCCGTCCGTAAAGATACGCACCGCGTAGTCGCGGTGGTTATTATATTGCTCCTCGTCTACCAGGCGTCGCAGTTCTATGTCCCTCTGCTCCGCCGGATGTGGTGCATCTAGTGCCGATGCCATTCGCTCGATCTCCCGGCCCCCCAGCGCCGGATGGGACACCCCCTTCTTGGCCTCGTATAGCGAGGCCGCCTCACGGACTCGGAGGTCGAGAGGGAGGATCCCAGTAAGCACCAGCGCTGCGTTCAGGGAGACCGTGCGATAGGCACGGCACATCTTTTGCGCGAAGCTCCTCTGGACGGCGTTCAGCTTCTTCTGCACCCCGACTTTGTTCGCGGCCGGCGACCACGCACTCGCCGCGTACAGGACGATGGGCTCCACCGCAGCTGTGTAAATACAGCGGATGATGTCTGGGTGGAGTCCCCAGCTGACCCTCGCAGCCCCCGACAGCTGCTTGTATATGCCGACGGCTCGGGAACAGATGTTTGCGACGTGGGTGTTAAAGGTCAACTTGTGGTCGATGGTAAGACCGAGCAACTTGATTTCCTCAGACATGCCAATGTCCACTCCGCCCATCCTCAGACATGGGGTGTCGTGTTTTAGCTTCCGCGTTATAAGCATAGCTTTTGTTTTATGCGGTGCAAATTTGAGCTTGTTCACGACACCCCACGCCCGGACGTACTCGAGGGCGGCATTGGCATCCCTTTGGACCTCAAGTGCAGTCCCCCCATCGAACACAAGGACGACGTCGTCCGCAAACGCCTGACACTGGACCCCCCTACTCTCCAGGCCCTTGAGTAGAGGGTCTAGCAGAAGGTTCCACAGTATGGGACCACCGATTGACCCCTGGACGCATCCCTTCTCGGTCCTGGTCTCGCACTCCGCTCCCGCATATCGGACTCTCACCACTCGCTCGGACAAGTAGCTGTCCATGACCCGCCTCAAGTTTACAGGACACTTTTCCTCAGCCAGACGCACTCTGATAGCTGGCCACCAAGCGCTGTCGAAGGCTCCCTCAATGTCCAAGGACACAACCGCAACAAGCCTCTTCTCAGAGAGTCTGCCACGGATGTGTCCCATCAGTGCATAGAGGGAGTCTTCGGTGCTTCTTTGGGGCATGAAGCCGTACTGGCGAGTACTCATCCTGGGCAACAGATAGAACTTGAGTCGGGCCACTAGCATCTTTTCGTACACCTTGCCGAGCACAGGCAAAAGCCCAATCGGCCTGTACGATTTTGGAGTGGTGTAGTTCTCCTTTGCGGGCTTGCGGAGCACAACGACTGTTGCCTCTTTCCAGGACCGCGGAAAGTATCCATGCGCCAGGCACTTGTTCATCAAGCGCAGAAACAAGTCTGGGTCTTCACGAATCGTGTGGTCCCATATGTCCGCCGTCAGACCGTCGGAACCGGGGGCTTTTTTGGGGTTGAACGAGGAAGCCGCTCGCTTCAGCTCGTCGAGAGTGAAGGGAGGATCCAAGGGCTCAACTTGGTTCCCCCCATTCACCTCTTCCGCTCGTTGCCGCGTTCTTTTGTGCTCCTCGTTTTCCCCCTCCGGACGGTCTTTCGGGTAGAACGTTTCTGCCAGGAACCTCGCTGAGGCCTCTGGGTCCAGCGTCATTGAATCCCTCACCATCGGCAAATCCTCCTGCCTCTTTTCCGTTCTGCGGATCACCCTGTATATGCCTTCCCACATTCCTTCCCTATCCTGCTTCTCACAGAAACCCTTCCAGCTCTCGACCTGAGCTTTGACCACTGCCTTTTCGTACTCAACTTTCTGTTTCAGGTACTCCTCAACAACCTTTGGTCTCCGGACTGGCGCTGCACATCGGATCCTCCGCTTCTTGGTGGCTACCTGCCTCTTCAGGCCGGCGAGTTCATCGGACCACCACGGCACGGTTAATTTATCTACTGTCTTCTTTTTGGGTATCACTAGTGAGCACGCTTCCTGCACCGTGTGCGTGAGCGTTTGGACCACCAGGTCTATTTCCGCTGCGCTGTCGACACTGTCGACCAGGTCAGCGGAGAGGTTATTAGTGAGCTTAATTCGGGCCAGTTTCTTACGAAACCGGCCCCAATTAGCTTTCCTCGTATTATAGACTCTGGTGGTCCGGCTCACCGTGACACCCGCAGACTTTTCTAGATGAATATCGAACTCTATGCCGTTGTGATCCGATCCCGTCAGGTCGTCGACGACTCGCCAGCCGTCTGTCACCGTCAGCATATCCGATGTGCAGGCTGTGACGTCGACGCAGCTAGTGTAACGTCTGTCACCCCTAACTACGTCGAAGGTTGGAGTTTCCCCTCTGTTGAGTACTTGCAGTCCAAGCTGGTCGAGAGCTGCCAGCATCTCGTCGCCTCTGCTATTCGTCTCGCTACTGCCCCACCAAATACTCCAGGCGTTGGCGTCTCCTCCCATTATGAGCCTATGCGGGCCGGTCTCGCTTTCAACCTTTCTGAGCGTGTCCAGGTATGGCCCCAAGGGCTGGTCTGGCTCAAAGTAGAACGAGACCAGCGTGACCCTCCAGGCACCGGTTTGGATCCCCACCACGACGATGTTGTCCGTGGTGAGTTCTGGGTACTGCCTTACGGTAAGGTTTGGGTCAAAGACGGCGATTGCCGCTTTGACAGTCCCTTCTCCTTGCCTGGTGCTCTGGAAGATTCTCACGCCTCTGGTCCCGCTCATCCTTTTTGCGCTGCCCACGTAGGGCTCCTGGATCAACGCTGCAGTTACCTTGCGCTGCTCGGCCTCGATCATAAGCTCATGGGTCGCCAGTCTCTTCCTTTGGAGATTCGCCTGGAGTATTTTGTGCGGCATCATATTTCCTGGGACGCCTTTAGCAGTAGGCGACGGACGCGCGTGCCAGCTTGTCCCACTTGGCCCGAACAGGACACTCGGGGCTAAACGCGTCGTGGTCGGACCTCCCCATCTTCGCCTTGACACAGTTTGTGCATTTTGGTACTTCTGCCTTCAGCCACTGGGCACATTCCGCTCGAAGGTGCGGGCCTCCACAATGGCTACATAGGTCGGCTAGCTCTTTACAGAGCCGCCGACCATGCCCATACCCCAAGCACCTCGTGCACTGTACCAGTGGCGACTGGTCGTCGACGAAGACGGTCTGAAGGTCTATGCGCGCCTTGCCCTTGTCGAGCATCCTGCTCCAGACAACTGGAGACGTGCTGACTACCACGCTGCTGGTGTGAGGGTTCCTGGAGTTCCTTCGGTATTTAACCGCAAGCCGATCATCCCCTTTGTCGAGACCGTGAAAGACGTCCCGGTTCTGGTTCCGTAGCGCCCTCAGCACTTCCTCATCAGAGTGGATGCGGAGGACGCCCCGGAAGACCAGCATCGGGTCCTTGTTTTTCACCTCCTCGACAACGAGGTGACCGCCTGCCTCCTCAATTTTTGCACGAACCTTGCTTCGCTCCTCTGCTGACCTACAGCCCATTATTATTTTCCGGTCTTTCGCTTTCCTCACGCTCTCTACTTCTACTCCCCCATCTTTTGCGTTAACCGCATTTCTAATTTTGATCAGGACCTCCTCGCCTGTGTCCCCTTCGTCTTTCGACGTCACCACCATGGAGTGTAGTGCGGTCCTTCCTGGGGTCTGCCTTTTCGGTGGACCCGCTGCCACACTCGCATAGGTGGCCGTCTTTTGCAGTAGTTCCCCCTGTCTCTCCATCGCTTCCTGGAGCCTCTCCATTTTCTCGCTGCTCTCCTTCACCAGCGCGCTATGCTCCGCTAATGAAGCGAGCAGCGAGTTTAACTCCTGAGAGCACTCCTCTCTCTCCAGCGGGGCCGTGGCCTTGACGACCTCTTTCGCCTCTGGCTCGGCCCCCTTTACCATCGATTTGGCCGCAGCCTCCTCCTTCACAAGTTGGTACAACCGTTCCACCGACTGGGTGATCCCGACCTTCAAGTCCGACCTCAAGTTGCGCGAGTCGTTTAGGTGCGACTTCGCGCGCATGAGGCAGTTTCGGGCCTCGGTCACCCGGTCGGTGGACTTGAGAGGCTGAGTCTGGCCCGTTCCCGGCGATCCTCCCGCCACCTCGGCGGATGTTCTGCGCGCTGAAATCGGAGGAGGCGCTACTCTCCGCGTTGGCTTTGGGAGGGCCGCCGCGACCGGGGCAGCCCCCTTGGGGGAGTCTGCGGCCACCGCGAGAGGGGGCTGAGCTTCCGCCACCTTTGCTGCCGCTTTTCCGCTCTCCCACTCTCCAATGCTTCGCCTCACATTAGAGGCCTGAGTTGAAGCACCGGGAGGGGAGGCTGCCTTCTCTCCATTCGATGGAGAGACACGGGGTTCCACAGGGGTCTTTTTCGCGGGTGTTCTCGCGAGGAACATTGTGGGGGGGAATAGGTTAAAATAAATAAATAATTAAAATCAACTATTATTAAATAAATAATTAAAATAAAATTCAACTAATATTCACTATTTTACTTTAGGTTCAATAAAACCTTGTCTTAAAATAAAAATAGATCCCTGTAAAAGGGGGATCTACGAATAAATAAAATAAAATATAAATTTAAATGATTAAAAATAGGTTAAAACAGTTTTTTTTGGCTCAATAAAACCAAGTCGAAATTGATCCCTGTAAAGGGGGGATCAATAAGTCACGTCAGCGTTTCAGTATACGACCTAAACTTAATTAAAATTTTTTGCCTTCCGAAAAAGTTTACTTAGCCAAGCGAGAAAAGGGTGGGTGGGCGGGCAAAAAATTTGGAAATTTAAAAAATTTTACAAGTTCTACAGCAGCTAGCCGCACGTGCGAGGTGTCAGAAGACGCGTCTCGGCGCGGGCTGTCGCACACTGGTGAAAACAGAATCTACTATAGAAGAAAAATTTGGAATTTTAGCCGGAAAACGTGATTTTTTGAAGAAAATTTGAAAATTTTGTACTACACTGCGGCAGTCTGGTTCGCGAAACGCGGTGCAGAATGCGGGGTCGGCAGGTAGGTAGCTATTGATAAACTAATATAAACTTTTTGGAAGGAAAAACGGGAGAAACGTCAATTCTTTATACAAAATTTTTAACAAAAGCAATGTTTGTATGGAAAATGTATTTTCCACGCGTCTAGGTCAATGAAAATGTGTCTAAACGTTAGACGGGGCCAAATCTAGCTCAAAATAGCTGAAAACAGCTTCAAAATGCGTCACCGGGAAGCTAAGATATGACCGTTATGCTCAGGTTAGGTTAGGTTAGGTTAGGTTAGGTTAGTTTAGGTTGTGCCGACCAACCGCCGAGGGCGTGGTCGCGCGACCTCTGGCGGGGCATCTGCTCCGCCTCCGTCGCGCGACTCAAAAGGCCGCTTTAAAAAGCGCCGCGGCACTCCGGTGCCAAGCAGCGCAAGCGCCTCTAGCGGCGAAGACTCCGGGGCCATGCAGACAGATTCTGCCCTGCCTGCCCTGGTAAACACCAAGGCAGAAATAAACGCCGCGAGGCGAGAGGAGCGCCGAGCGGTTGCGCTCGAGGAGGTGGCCGAAATGGCCAGACTGGCCAAAGAGAGGCGGAACGCTCGCGCAACTGCCTCGGAGGCCCTGACGGCGGCTGCCCTCAGCCGCCAGGTGACGGACGGCGTGGACGTCGTTCTGAAGGTTGCCACCAAGTCCGGCAACCTGAAGAGCACGTTCACGCGTGCCCTTAAGGAGGCGGCTGCGGGCATCAAGGAGGCAGTGGAGGTCCTTCTGAACCGCACTACCTCAGAGGAGACGGCAAAGCTGCAGGAGGAGAACGGCCGTCTCCATGACGAGTTAGAGGATCTCCGGCGGGAGGTCGCCGCTCTAAGGGCTGATTTTAGTCAGCAGCAAGAGCGTGCGGCTCCCGCGGCTGCCGACCCCGCTCCGGTGCCTGGCTCCCTGCCGGGCCTGGAAGACATTGCGCGGGCCATCATGCTCCAGGTGGGAGACATGGTGAATGCCCGCCTGGAGGCGATGGAGCCGAGGCTCCTCCCCGCCGAAAACCTCCGGCCGCCGCTCGCGGCGGACAAACGGAGGAGAGAGGAGTCAAGGCTCGAGCAGGGAGCCAAAAAGCCCGCTGAGGGCCAAAAGAAGGCCATGGAGGGGAGCAAGAAGCCCGCGGAGGGGCCTAAAAAGCCCGCGGAGGGAGCCCCCCGCCAGGGCCAAGCCGCGCAGCCTGCGGCCACGTCCGGTGAGACCTGGGCGACGGTCGTGGGCAGAAAAAAGAAGAAAAAGAGCAAGGCTCTGAAGGCACCGGAACCGCAAGGTCGGGATGCCAGGGACGGACAGGCGCCGAAATCGCAGGGCCGGACCGGCAAGGGCAAGAAAAAGCCGCCCATGGTTCGCGCCCCACGCTCCGCGGCTGTGGTAATTACGCTACAGCCCGGAGCCGTTGAAAGGGGCGTGACGTACAAGTCGGTCCTGGCGGAGGCAAAGGCCAAGATCCGGCTGCCCGATCTTGGCATCCCGAACGTGGTCATTAAGACGGCCGTTACGGGTGCGCGGCTTCTGGAGGTGTCCGGCACCTCCAGCAGCGAGCAGGCGGACGCCCTGGCAGCTAAGCTCCAGGAGGCCCTGGGGTCGGAGGATGTCCGAGTGTCCAGGCCCGTCAAAACGGCAGAAATGCGCGTTAATGGGCTGGACGACTCGGTGACCCCAGAGGAGGTAGCGGCTGCCATCGCTAGAGACGGTGGGTGTACGTCTGCGAGCGTGCAGGCGGGTGACGTCCGCGCCGACGCCTCCGGACTAGGCACAATTTGGGTGCGATGTCCGGTGGCGGCGGCGAAGAAGGTCGCCGACAGTGGGCGTGTGCTGGTTGGGTGGGTTGCGGCAAGGGTTAAGCTGCTGCAGCCCCGGGCCATGCAGTGCTTCCGGTGCCTGGACTACGGGCATGTCCGGGCACAGTGCACTGCCGAAGTTGATCGCAGCGACCAATGTTTCCGCTGCGGTCAACCCGGCCACAAGGCGGCCCGTTGCTCCGCGACGCCAAACTGCAGCCTTTGTGCAGCTGCGGGAAAGCCCGCGGAGCACAGAGCAGGCGGCAAAGCCTGCGGCGCGCCCCTCTCCAAGCGCAAGCGTAAGCGCAAGGGGAAGGGCAAAAAATCGAAGGGGACCGCGGCTGCGGGGGGATCAGCACCCCCCACGCAGCCTAGCTGTCCTGCGGCCGACTCCCGGCCTGAACAAGAGGTTGCTGAGGAAATGGAGTGCTAATAACGGCGCTCCAACATTTCCTCCAGAGCAACATCAACCACTCTGCCAGAGCTCAGGATCTTTTGCTCCAGAGCATGGCAGAGTGGTCGATCCGTGTGGCTGTGGTCGCTGAGCCGTACTTTGTCCCCCCCAGGGATAACTGGGCGGGAGATCTCGACGGCTCGGTGGCCATCATCGGCGGGACTCTTGTGAACGCGTCCCGAGGTCGCGGCTGGGTGGCTGCCCTCGTGGACGACATAGTCACCATCGGGGCATACTTCTCGCCCAACAAGAGTCTCTCCGACTTTGAGGGTTTCCTTGTCGAGTTGGGGGCCGTCGTGGGCCAGCACCACCCTCACCCTGTGTTGCTGCTCGGGGATCTCAACGCCAAGTCAGCGGCTTGGGGATCCCCGATCACCGATCCCAGGGGTGAGGCGTTGGAGGAGTGGGCGCTCACGACGGGCCTGGCCGTCCTCAATCGGGGCTCGGCCTACACGTGCGTGCGGCAGCGGGGCGGGTCCATAGTGGACGTCTCGTTCGCTAGCCCCGTTGTCGCGCGACGCGTCCGTGGATGGCGTGTCGCCGTGGAGGTGGAGACGTTGTCGGACCACCGTTACATTCGGTTTGACGTCTCCGCCCAGACCGCAGGTGGCCCATCGGCCCCGCATACGGACGGTCCGCGCTGGGCGTTGAAGCGCATCGACAGGGAGGCCCTTGAGGAGGCCGCCATTGTTCAGGCTTGGAACCGGGAGTCGGCGATAGGCGAACCCGTCGACGTCGAAGAGGAGGCGCAGTGGTTCCGCGGGGCGATGACGCAAATCTGCGACGCGTCCATGCCCCGGGTTCGCACTCAGTCTGCGAGGCGCCGGGTGTACTGGTGGTCCGACGAGATTGCGCAGCTACGCGTCTCGTGCGTAGCGGCTAGGCGCCAGTACACTCGGTACCGGAGAAGACGTCGACGGATTCCCGAGGAGGAAACCGCGCGGTATGAGGTGTACCGCGCGGCGAAAGAGGCTCTGCGGCTGGCCATCGGCGAAGCCAAGACGCGTGCCAGGGAGGAGCTGTTGGCGACCCTAGACGGGGACCCGTGGGGGCGCCCCTACCGGATGGTCAGAGGGAAACTCCGTCCTTGGGCGCCCCCGATCGCAGAGGGTCTCCAGCCCCAGCTGCTGGAACAAGTGGTCGCAGCCCTCTTCCCTGCGAGGGAAGAGCACGTACCACCGCCGATGGCGCTGCCTGCAGCCGCAGAGTCAGACGAGGAGAGCGCAAGCTCCCCTGAGGTGACACAGCCGGAGATGAGGGCGGCCGTGATGCGGCTCCGGGCCAAGAACGTTGCCCCGGGGCCCGATGGAATACCCGGCCGCGCCCTCGTCCTCGCCCTGAGGGCTCTAGAGCCCCAGCTGAGAGGACTCTTCTCCGCGTGCCTCGAGCGGGGCCAGTTTCCTGCCATATGGAAGGCGGGTCGACTGGTCCTGCTCAGGAAGGCGGGGCGCCCTGCGGACTCGCCGTCTGCATACCGGCCCATAGTGCTGCTAGACGAGGCGGGCAAGCTCTTCGAGCGGATCATTGCGGACCGCCTCGTCAGCCACTTGTGCAGAGAGGGGCCGGACCTGGACGACAGCCAGTTCGGGTTTCGGCATGGGCGCTCCACTATCGACGCCATCACGCGAGTGAGAGTCCTGGCGGAGGAAGCGGTGTCCCGGGGCGGGGTGGTGCTGGCGGTGTCCTTGGACATCTCCAACGCATTCAACACCCTGCCCTGGAGTTGCATAAGGGAGGCACTGCGATATCATCGGGTGCCTTCCTACCTCCGCCGCGTGGTTGGGGCCTATCTGGCGGAGAGGTGTGTCACCTACAGGGGACGCGACGGCAGAGGCCGGCGCGATATGTCGTGCGGTGTTCCACAGGGTTCGGTACTGGGGCCGCTCCTGTGGAACATCGGGTACGACTGGGTGCTGAGGGGCGAGCTCCAGCAGGGGGTGGACCTGACGTGTTACGCGGACGACACTCTGGTCACCGCCCGGGGGAGCTCGCACAGGGAGGCAGCGTTGCTGGCTACGGCTGCGGTCTCGCAGGTGGTGAGCCGCATCCGGCGCCTGGGCCTGGAGGTGGCCCTCAACAAGTCGGAGGCCATCGTTTTCCATGGCCCCCGACGGGCGCCGCCGCCGGGATCACACATCGTGGTCGGGGGGGCTCGAATCGCTGTCGAGTCTACCATGAAGTACCTGGGATTGGTGCTCGACAGCCGGTGGGACTTCGGCCCCCACTTCCGGCGGCTGGCGCCGAGGTTGTTGGGCGCGGCGGGCGCGCTGTCAACGCTGCTTCCCAATCTGGGGGGCCCGAGCACCGCCTGTAGGCGGTTGTACGTGGGGATCGTGCGATCCATGGCCCTGTATGGGGCCCCGGTGTGGGCCGCTGACCTGACGGCCCGCAGCATCGCGGTGCTGCGAAAACCGCAGAGGGCGATGGCCGTCAGGGTCATCAGAGGGTATCGCACGATCTCCTACGAGGCGGCTTGCGCACTGGCCGGATCCCCGCCCTGGGACCTGGAGGCGAGAGCCCTCGCGTCGCTGTATCGGTGGCGCGAGGAGGCGCGGACGCGGGGCGAAAGACTGGTGCCGCGGCAGATTGCGCGGCGCCGGTCCGAGCTCCGTAGGGCCCTGGTGGCGGAATGGCGGGACAGGCTTTCGCGCCCTACCGCCGGCCTCGCAACCGTCGAGGCGATCCGGCCGGTGCTCGACGACTGGCTCGGGAGGAGGCACGGCTCCCTGTCGTTTCGGGCGGCGCAGGTGCTCTCGGGGCATGGTTGCTTCGGGAAGTACCTGTGTCGCATAAACAGGGAGCCGGACGCTCGGTGCCATCACTGCGTCCATTGTCGGGAGGACACGGCGCGGCATACGCTGGCAGAGTGTGCCGCATGGGAGGAGCCGCGCCGTGCCCTCGTTGCGGAAGTGGGACCCGACCTGTCGCTGCCGGCCGTCGTTCGCGCGATGGTTGGCGGCGCAGAGTCGTGGGACGCAGTGATCTCCTTCTGCGAAACTGTCATGTCGCAGAAGGAGGCTGCGGAAAGGGAGAGGGAGATGACGAGTGCTCTCCCGGCCCGCAGCAGGCGCGCCGGGCGTCGGCGGAGGGCGGACAACGCCCTCTTCCAACCCCCCTAAACGGGTCCAGGGGCGGCGGACTCGGGGACGTCCGCCGCCCCCCATCCAGCAGGACCCGAGGCGGTGGCGCGTAGTGTTCCACGCGCGCCCCTCAGAGACGTAACGTCACGGGGGGAGTCGAACACCTCACTCCCCCCTTGACCGGGACGGGGCCCGCAGTGGCGGGCCGGCACTAGTCGGAGGCTGCGGAAGACTACTTATGTGTTCCCGTGGCCTCCGGTTCACGTGTGTGACGGAACACCGGGGTGGTTTTAGTCAGTAAGAGTCTGACAGACCCCCCCGCCCTCCCCAGGGCGGGGGACATCCATGAGGATTTCCACCCCGAGAACAAAAAAAAAAAAAAAAAAAAGGTTAGTTTAGGTTAGGTTAGGTTAGGTTAGGTTAGGTTAGGTTAGGTTAGGTTAGGTTAGGTTAGGTTAGGTTCCCCACCGAGGTGTCTCCACGTTGCCGTCGTGGTGGGGCTTGCGTGCTTTCAATGATCCTCGGGGCTATGCCGGGTAGAGTTACTCATGCCGGACAGGTCCGAGGTGAGGGGCCAGACGAAGAGAGACACAGGGCGGGCCGCTCCTGTTCGATCGACTATGGTCGATTGGCATGGATGCGGCTAGGCCGCTGCGGTGCAGGCGCACCAAAGCGGCACGGGTGTTTGCTCTTTTCAGAGCAAACTTTTTCGGCGGGTCCGCTGAGTCGGGTTGGCCGGACAGCGGACGGAGGCATGCCTAATGCCGCCGTCGGGGGCTTGGCTTAACCGCCTGGCCCAGAGGAAGGACACCTCTAAGATAAAAAACCACCCAATCCCAAGTTTCGAAGCGCGGCGAGGGGATGAGTGGCTGGTGGGAATCCGGTCGCGAGCGCTTCCCCTGTAGATACCTGCCGCCCTCTACAGTATATAGGCTTACCTTTTTAAGGGCATGGAGCACTGCCCGGGTGGACCTTTATATCTTCCAATACTCGTGGGAATTATATGGATACTTTAAATAAAAACACAAACAAAAAGACGTCGGTACCAGTGGTACGCTTGGAGCGATGCGATGTGTCAGATTCGGACACCGCATCGAGTATGGTCAGCATGACGAGCATGAGGAGCGCGGAGAGCGTAAGCTCAAAGCGCCTACGTAAGCGTGCTCGCACTAACGCAGAACACTCGGGGTCGGACACGGCCCTGAGTGACAAGGAAGACCCAGCCCCTAAAGTCGCGGCCGGTCCTGCAATGGCAGGTCAATATGTTGGCTTGGCCAAAGCTCGAAGGGAGCTGAAGGCCGCCCAGAAGGTGGCTGCGGCGGAAGACAGACGTGCGGAAGACGAGCGGCAAGTGGCCGCTCTCACGGAGAAGGTGATCGCCGGTCGCATCACCCGATTATCGGAGTCGTCTGCCGCGTCGACTGCGGCTTCTATCGACGTCGCAGTCGCAGATATGACGGCATCCGATTTGAATACCGGAATGATGGACGCAGTGGCAGCCATCAAAAGAGTGGGCAAGGTGTCCAAAGGCCTGAGCGGGTGCAGTCAGAAGGCGCTGAAGGAAGCCACGGCATCAATTGTGGCTTACGCAGAGGCACTCCTTCAGCGCACTTCCACAGAAGAGACAGCTAAGCTGCAGGCCGAGAACACCCGGCTGGCTGCCAAGGTTGCGGAGCTCCGCAAGGAGCACAACGAGCTCAGGGCGGAGATGGCGAGCTTCCGCCTGGCTCATCTTAGGACGGAGATAGGCCTGCCACAACAACCCCAGGAGTCAGAGCTGGCTTCCCTGCTCCGCCAGGAACTGACCAGCTTAAATGCACGATTCGGGGTTTTAGAAGGCAGGCTTCTGCGCCCGCCCTTGGCTGCAGACAGTCGAGGGGCACCGACGCCAACTAATTCGGCTAAAGCTGCGGCCACAACGGCGACCTACGCGGCCAAAGCTGCAGCTGTACAGTCAGGAGCAAAGACTGGTCGAGCGGCTACTTCATCGTCTTCCTTGATAACCCCGATGGCCCCAACGTCAAAGAAGGGCAAAGGGAAGGGAAAGAAGACGGTGGTCCCGGTGGCCCCGAGCACATCCACCCAAGGCCCTTCACAGGGACACTCCGAGGCTCCCAAACCCAGCGGAGGAGAGTGGGAGGAAGTCGGCGCCAAGAAAAAAGCCAAGAAGGCCAAAAACAAGGCTAAGAAGGCGGAGAAAAAAGCGGCAAAAGCGGCCAAAAAAGATGCCACCAGGCTCCGTGCCCCTCGATCCACCGCGGTCGTGCTGACACTGCAGCCTGGAGCGGAGGAGCGGGGCCTTAGCTACGCCGGCATCTTGGCGAAGGCCAAAGCCGAGATTTCGCTCCCAGATCTCGGCATAGCGGGCATTCGGTGCAAGCCTACTGCTACCGGTGCCCGTTTGCTGGAGATTTCCGGCGCGTCTAGTGGTCCAAAGGCGGACGCACTCGCCGAAAAGCTGCGGGCGTCGCTTTCTGCGGAGGATGTTAAGGTGTCCAGGCCAACAAAATGTGCGGATCTGCGCATCTCTGGCCTGGACGATTCCGTCACGCCGGAGGAGGTCGCGGGCGCCGTCGCAAGAGCCGGAGAGTGCCAGCAAGACCAAGTTAAGGTTGGCACGATACGTCCGGGCTTCTCCGGCCTTGGGACGGTGCTAGTGGGCTGTCCCGTTGCGGCGGCCCAAAAAATCATGAAGGGCAACAGGCTACTGGTGGGCTGGGTCTCGGCGCAAGTAAAGCTCCTGACGCCCAAGCCCCTGAGGTGCTACCGATGTATCGAGGAAGGTCACGTCGGAGTGCGGTGCACCTCGGGGGTCGACCGCAGCCAGCTATGCTTCCGCTGCGGTCAGCCCGGACACAAGGCCGCGTCTTGCAGTGCCCCACCGCATTGCGTAGTTTGTGCGGCGGCGGGCAAGCCGGCGGAGCACCGGGCGGGCAGCAAGGCTTGCGCTGGGACCAAGCGCAAAAAGAAGCCTCCCAAAAAGGGACTGGGAGAAATTGATTCCTCGCAGCCGACTCACCCACCGGCTGCGGGAAATAAAGAGCCGCAAAAGGCTGTGGAGGAGACGATAGCCATGGAAACCCAGTAATGGCCCCACACCTTCGTCTCCTCCAAGCCAACATTAACCACTGCGCCAGAGCTCAGGACCTTTTGCTCCAGAGCATGGCGGAGTGGTTCATCAATGTCGCCATCGTCGCCGAGCCCTATTTTGTCCCCCCCAGGAATGACTGGGTGAGCGACACTAGCGGCTCGGTGGCGCTACTCACGCACGTCGCCGCTGGGTCCCCGTCCCTCGAGACCGTCACCCGGGGACGGGGATATGTCGCGGCGATGTGTGATGAGGTCATGGTCGTGGGGGTTTACTTCTCCCCCAACCAATCTCTCGCCGACTTCGAGGGCTCTGTAGCAGAGCTGGGCACTGTCGTCAGTCGCCGCCGTCCTCATCCCGTTCTCGTCGCGGGGGACTTCAACGCCAAGTCTACGGCTTGGGGTTCCCCGACGACGGATGCACGAGGGGAAGTGCTGGAGGAGTGGGCTGTGGAGCTAGGCCTACTTCTCCTAAACCGGGGCTCCGTGCAAACGTGCGTGCGCCAGCGGGGCGGGTCCATAGTGGACATTTCGTTCGCTAGCCCCGCTCTCGCGCGCCGTGTGCAGGAGTGGCGCGTATTGGAGGAGGTGGAGACGTTGTCGGATCACCGATACATTCGGTTCAACGTCTCCGCCCAGACCTCGAGCGGTCCGCTCCAAGCGGCCCCGGTTGGGGTGGGGGACGGCCCGCGTTGGGCGCTAAAACGGCTGGACCGGGAGGCCCTTCTGGAGGCTTCAATCGTGCAGGCCTGGTTGGAGTCGCCCGACAGGCCTGTCGACATAGACGTGGAGGCAGAGTGGTTCCAGAAGGGCATGTCGCATATTTGCGATGCGGCGATGCCCCGTGTTCGGCCGATACCTGCCAGGCGCCAGGTGTACTGGTGGTCGCAAGAAATCGCGCAGTTGCGCATCGCCTGTGTGGCAGTGCGGCGCCGGTACACCAGGTACCGCAGAAGGACCTATCGCGACGAGGTCGAAGAGGCGGAACTGTACGAAGGGTACAGAGTGGCGAAGAAAGCCCTCAAGCTAGCCATCAAGCTGGCAAAGATCCAGGCTCGCGAGGAGCTGCTGGCGACTCTGGACCGTGATCCGTGGGGGCGCCCTTACCTCATGGTGAGGGGCAAATTACGCCCGTGGGCCCCCCCACTGTCCCGGAGTCTCCAGCCGCAGGTGCTTGAGGGCGTGGTGAGCGCTCTGTTCCCTTCCAGGGCGGAGCACACGCCACCGCCCATGGTTCCGCCTCACATGGTGCCCGACGCGGAAGTCGACGACGACGAAGTGCCCGAAGTGACCCGGGTAGAGCTGAGAGTGGCGGTGGATAGGCTTCAGGCCAAAAACACCGCCCCAGGGCCCGACGGCATTCCAGGCCGTGCATGGGTCCTGGCCTTAAGGGCTCTCGGGCCCCGATTAGCGGGACTCTTTAGCGCATGTTTGGAGCGGGGCCAGTTTCCACGCCGGTGGAAGACGGGGAAGCTGGTCCTGCTGAAGAAGGAGGGGCGCCCTGCGGACAGTCCGTCCGCATACCGGCCCATCGTGTTGTTGGACGAGGTGTGCAAGCTCTTCGAGCGAATTATCGCGGACCGCCTCGTCCAGCATCTGAGTGGGGAGGGGCCGGATCTGGCGGACAACCAGTTCGGTTTCCGCCGGGGGCGCTCCACAGTGGATGCCATAATGCGCGTGAGGGTCCTGGCGGAGGAAGCAGTGGCCCGGGGCGAGGTCGTCTTGGCGGTGTCTCTGGACATCGCCAATGCCTTCAACACCATGCCCTGGAGTTGCATTAGGGAGGCACTCCTCTATCATGGGGTGCCGAACTACCTCCGCCGCATCATCGGGGCCTACTTTACGGACAGAGCCGTCATATACCCGGGTCGAGAAGGATGGGGTCGGCGAGAAATGTCGTGCGGTGTTCCACAGGGATCGGTACTGGGGCCGCTCCTGTGGAACATCGGGTACGACTGGGTGCTGCGCGGTGCGCTTCTCCACGGCGTCGGCGTTATTTGTTACGCCGACGACACGCTAGTGACAGCGCGTGGGAAGACGCACCGGCAGGCGACCATATTGGCGACAGCTGGGGTCGCGCAAGTCGTTGGTAGGATCCGGCGGTTGGGTCTCGAGGTGGCCCTGCACAAATCTGAGGCCCTTTGTTTCCACGGGCCTCGGAAGGGGCCGCCTCCGGGATCCAACATCGTGGTGGGAGGGGTCTCCATCGGTGTCGAGTCGACGATGAAGTACTTGGGACTCGTCCTCGACAGCCGGTGGGACTTCGGGCCGCACTTCAAGCGGCTGGCCCCCAGATTGATGGGCGCCGCGGCCGCACTGTCGCGGCTGCTGCCCAATTTGGGGGGGCCAAATACCTCCTGCCGGAGGCTCTACGTGGGGATCGTACGGTCCATGGCGCTCTATGGGGCGCCAGTGTGGGCGAACAACCTGACGGCCCGCAATGTCGCAGTACTGCGGAGACCGCAGCGGGCGATGGCCGTCAGGGTTGTAAGGGGATACCGTACGATCTCCTTCGAGGCGGCGAGCCTCTTAGCCGGATCACCGCCCTGGGATCTCGACGCAGGCCTCCTTGCGTCACTATATCAGTGGCGCAAGGACGCATTGGAGCGGGGCGAGCGTCTGGTGCCTCGGCAAGCTGAGGCACACAGGACCGAGCTCCGCCAGATCCTGGTGGCGGAATGGGAGCAACGACTTGCGCGACCCAGCGCAGGGCACGCCGCAATAGCGGCGGTAAGACCCGTCATGAAGGAGTGGCTGGAGAGAAGGCATGGCGCCCTCAGCTTCCGGCTCACACAGGTGCTTTCCGGACATGGGTGCTTCGGAAAGTACCTGTGCCGCATAGGTCGGGAGCCGGTGCCCGGTTGCCATCACTGCGACTGCCGCGACGACACGGCGCAGCATACCTTGGAGGTATGCCCAGCATGGGCAGAGCAGCGCCGTGTCCTCCGTGCGGCGGTCAACGCTGCGGGTGACCTCTCGCTGCCGGCCGTGGTTCTGTCCATGGTCGGTGGCGAGAGCGCTTGGAATGCCGTCGCCTCCTTCTGCGAGGAGGTGATGGACGCCAAGGAGGCGGCGGAAAGGGAGAGGGAGGCACTATCCCCTCTCTCCACCCGCAGCAGACGCACCGGGCGCCGTAGGGCGGCCAATGACCTCCGGCCACCGTAGGGTGCGGCCTGCGGGCGGCGAACTGGGGGGTTCGTCGCCCGAACAGATGCAGGCCCTGTGAAGGTTGCGCGCCGTGTTCCGCGCGCGCCTTGGGAGTGCGGCCGTAGGGTGACGGCCGCATAGGGTGACGGGGCCCGCCTTAGTTGGCGGGCCAAGACCTGCCGGGGGGTGCGGAAGAATGTGCGAGTATCTCTCGGCCCCCCCCGGCTTAAGGTAGATGGAGGAACACCGTGTGGGGTTTAGTCAGTAAAAGTCTGACAGACCCCCCCGCCCCCCCCTAGGGCGGGGGACATCCTATGAGGATTCCCCACACGTACAAAAAAAAAAAAAAAAAAAAAAAGGTTAGGTTAGGTTAGGTTCGGTAAGACCCGTCATGAAGGAGTGGCTGGAGAGAAGGCATGGCGCCCTCAGCTTCCGGCTGACACAGGTGCTTTCCGGACATGGGTGCTTCGGAAAGTACCTGTGCCGTATAGGTCGGGAGCCGGCGCCCGGTTGCCATCACTGCGACTGCCGCGACGACACGGCGCAGCATACCCTAGAGGTATGCCCAGCATGGGCAGAGCAGCGCCGTGTCCTCCGTGCGGCGGTCAACGCTGCGGGTGACCTCTCGCTGCCGGCCGTGGTCCAGTCCATGGTCGGTGGCGAGAGCGCTTGGAATGCCGTCGCCTCCTTCTGCGAGGAGGTGATGGACGCCAAGGAGGCGGCGGAAAGGGAGAGGGAGGCACTATCCCCTCTCTCCACCCGCAGCAGACGCACCGGGCGCCGTAGGGCGGCCAATGACCTCCGGCCACCATAGGGTGCGGCCTGCGGGCGGCGAACTAGGGGGTTCGTCGCCCGATCAGATGCAGGCCCTGTGAAGGTTGCGCGCCGTGTTCCGCGCGCGCCTTGGGAGTGCGGACGTAGGGTGACGGCCGCATAGGGTGACGGGGCCCGCCTTAGTTGGCGGGCCAAGACCTGCCGGGGGGTGCGGAAGAATGTGCGAGTATCTCTCGGCCCCCCCCGGCTTAAGGTAGATGGAGGAACACCGTGTGGGGTTTAGTCAGTAAAAGTCTGACAGACCCCCCCGCCCCCCCCTGGGGCGGGGGACATCCTATGAGGATTCCCCACACGTACAAAAAAAAAAAAAAAAAAAAAAAAAAAAAAAAAAAAAAAAAAAAAAAAAAAAAAGGTTAGGTTAGGTTAGGTTAGGTTAGGTTAGGTTAGGTTTCCCCACCGAGTGTGTCTCCACGTTGTCGTCGTGGTGGGGCTTGCGTGCTTTCAATGATCCTTGGGGCTATGCCGGGTAGAGTTACTCATGCCGGACAGGTCCAAGGGGAGGGGCCAGACGAAGAGAGACACAGGGCGGGCCGCTCCTGTTCGATCGACCATGGTCGATTGGCATGGATGCGGCTAGGCCGCTGCGGTGCAGGCGCACCAAAGTGGCACGTGTGTTTGCTCTTTTCAGAGCAAACTTTTTCGGCGGGTCCACTGAGTCGGGTTGGCCGGACAGCGGACGGAGGCATGCTTAATGCCGCTGTCGGGGGCTTGGCTTTACCGCCTGGCCCAGAGGAAGGACACCTCTAAGATAAAAAACCACCCAATCCCAAGTTTCGAAGCGCGGCGAGGGGATGAGTGGCTGGTGGGAATCCGGTCGCGAGCGCTTCCCCTGTAGATACCTGCCGCCCTCTACAGTATATAGGCTTACCTTTTTAAGGGCATGGAGCACTGCCCGGGTTGACGAATTTTTCTTCCATCACTCGTGGGAACAAAATGGATACAATTAATAATAAAAACAAAATAATAACGACGTCGGTACCAGTGGTACAGCTGGAGAGGTGTGATGCAGTGTCAGATTCGGACACTGCATCCATGGTTAGTGTCGCTAGTGCGATGAGTGCGGAGAGCAGTCGCTCTAAGCACCTAAGGAAACGCGCGCACACTAGCGTGGATCACTCGGGGTCGGATACGGCCCTGAGTGATACGGAAGATCCGGCCGCTAAGGTCGCGGCCAAAGCAACAGGCAAATATGTCGGCCTGGCCAAGGCAAGAAGGGAGTTAAAGGCCGCCCAAAAGGCGGCAGCGGCCGAGGAGAAGCGCGCAGAGGACGAGCGGCAAGTTGCCGCTCTGACAGAAAGGGTGACCATTGGCCGAATCACCAGACTGTCAGAGTCCTCTGCAGCCTCAATGTCAGCCTCAATGTCAGCAGAAGTCACAGCAGTCGACATGACCGCTGCCGACCTCAATACGGGTATGTTGGAGGCTGTAGCGGCCATCAAAAGAGTAGGCAAGGTCTCCAAAGGCCTCAGCGGGTGTAGCCAGAAGGCACTGAAGGAGGCAACGGCGTCAATTGTTGCTTATACCGAAGTCCTCCTTCAGCGCACTTCCTCAGAGGAGACCTTAAAGCTGCAGGCAGAAAACGCCCGGCTAGCAGCCAAAGTGGCGGAGCTCCGTAAGGAGCACGACGCGTTCAAGGCGGAAATGGAGTCCTTCCGCCTGAACCGTCTTCGGGCGGAAATAGGCCTTCCACAGCCCCAAGAGTCAGAGCTGGCCTCCCTGCTCCGAAAGGAACTGGCCAGTCTCAATACTCGGTTTGGGGTTTTGGAGGGCAGGCTTCTGCGCCCGCCCTTGGCTGCAGACCACAGAGTGGCGTCGGCGCTGACTTATGCGGCGAAAACTACAGCCTCGGCACCATCAGCGCGGCCAAGTCAAATGGCCGCTTCCACCTCTGCCTCCTCAGCGGCTCCCGCAGCCCCCATATCCCAAAAGGGCAAAGGGAAGGGAAAGGGGAAGGGAAAGAAAACCGCAGTGGCAGTGGCAACGCCTGGGACCTCCACCCAAGTCCCTTCACAGGAGCGCCTTGAGCCTGCCGGGCCCAGTGCAGATAAGTGGGAGACAGCTGGGGCCAAGAAAAAGGCCAAAAAGGCAAGCCGTAAGGCAAAGAAGACGGCCCAAAAATCGGAAAAAGCGGCCAAAAAAGCTGGTGCCAGACTCCGTGCCCCGCGTTCAACAGCCGTTGTGCTGACCCTGCAGCCTGGAGCGGAGGAGCGGGGAATCAGTTATGCCGGGATGCTGGCGAAGGCCAAAGCCGAGATCTCACTTCCCGATCTCGGTATAGCGGGCATCCGGTACAAAACAACCGCTACCGGTGCCCGCTTGCTGGAAATTTCCGGCTCCACCAGCGGCTCGAAGGCGGACGCCCTTGCCGAGAAACTGAGGGCGTCACTCGGACAGGAAGACGTTCGAGTGTCCAGGCCAATCAAGTCTTTAGACCTGCGAGTTTCCGGCCTGGATGACTCAGTGACGCCCGAAGAGGTGACAGCCGCCGTCGCAAGGGTTGGGGAGTGCCCACAAGAGCACGTGAAGACGGGCGCCATTCGGCCAGGCTTCTCAGGCCTGGGGACAGTCCTAGTGAGCTGTCCCGTTGCGGCGGCCCAAAAAATAGTGAAGGGCAACAGGCTATTGGTGGGCTGGGTCTCGGCGCAAGTCAAGCTCCTGACGCCCAAGCCCCTGAGGTGCTACCGATGCATCGAGGAGGGACACGTCGGAGCGCGGTGCACCTCGGGGGTTGACCGCAGCCAACTCTGTTTCCGTTGCGGTCAGCCCGGACACAAAGCCGCCTCTTGCAGTGCCGCGCCGCACTGCGTAGTTTGTGCGGCGGCGGGCAAGCCGGCGGAGCATCGGGCGGGCAGCAAGGCTTGCGCTGGGACCAAGCGCAAAAAGAAGCCTGCCAAACCTGGATTGGGAGCAATTGATTCCTCGCAGCCGACTCACCCACCGGCTGCGGGCAATAAAGAGCCGCAAAAGGCTGTGGAGGAGACGATAGCCATGGAAACCCAGTAATGGCCCCACACCTTCGTCTCCTCCAAGCCAACATCAACCACTGCGCCAGAGCTCAGGACCTTTTGCTCCAGAGCATGGCGGAGTGGTTCGTCAATGTCGCCATCGTCGCCGAGCCCTATTTTGTCCCCCCCAGGAATGACTGGGTGAGCGACACTAGCGGCTCGGTGGCGCTACTCACGCACGTTGCCGCTGGGTCCCCGTCCCTCGAGACCGTCACCCGGGGACGGGGATATGTCGCGGCGATGTGTGATGATATCATGGTCGTGGGGGTGTACTTCTCCCCCAACCAATCTCTCGCCGACTTCGAGGGCTCTGTAGCAGAGCTGGGCACTGTCGTCAGTCGCCGCCGTCCTCATCCCGTTCTCGTCGCGGGGGACTTCAACGCCAAGTCTACGGCTTGGGGTTCCCCGACGACGGATGCACGAGGGGAAGTGCTGGAGGAGTGGGCTGTGGAGTTAGGCCTACTTCTCCTAAACCGGGGCTCCGTGCAAACGTGCGTGCGCCAGCGGGGCGGGTCCATAGTGGACATTTCGTTCGCTAGCCCCGCTCTCGCGCGCCGTGTGCAGGAGTGGCGCGTATTGGAGGAGGTGGAGACGTTGTCGGATCACCAATACATTCGGTTCAACGTCTCCGCCCAGACCTCGAGCGGTCCGCTCCAAGCGGCCCCGGTTGGGGTGGGGGACGGCCCGCGTTGGGCACTAAAACGGCTGGACCGGGAGGCCCTTCTGGAGGCCTCAATCGTGCAGGCCTGGTTGGAGTCGCCCGACAGGCCTGTCGACATAGACGTGGAGGCAGAGTGGTTCCGGAAGGGCATGTCGCACGTCTGCGATGCGGCGATGCCCCGTGTTCGGCCGATACCTGCCAGGCGCCAGGTGTACTGGTGGTCGCAAGAAATTGCGCAGTTGCGCATCGCCTGTGTGGCAGTGCGGCGCCGGTACACCAGGTACCGCAGAAGGACCTATCGCGACGAGGTCGAAGAGGCGGAACTGTACGAAGGGTACAGAGTGGCGAAGAAAGCCCTCAAGCTAGCCATCAAGCTGGCCAAGATCCAGGCTCGCGAGGAGCTGCTGGCGACTCTGGACCGTGATCCGTGGGGGCGCCCTTACCTCATGGTGAGGGGCAAACTACGCCCGTGGGCCCCCCCACTGTCCCGGAGTCTCCAGCCGCAGGTGCTTGAGGGCGTGGTGAGCGCTCTGTTCCCTTCCAGGGCGGAGCACACGCCACCGCCCATGGTCCCGCCTCACATGGTGCCCGACGCGGAAGTCGACGACGACGAAGTGCCCGAAGTGACCCGGGTAGAGCTGAGAGTGGCGGTGGATAGGCTTCAGGCCAAAAACACCGCCCCAGGGCCCGACGGCATTCCAGGCCGTGCATGGGTCCTGGCCTTAAGGGCTCTCGGGCCCCGATTAGCGGGACTCTTTAGCGCATGTTTGGAGCGGGGCCAGTTTCCACGCCGGTGGAAGACGGGGAAGCTGGTCCTGCTGAAGAAGGAGGGGCGCCCTGCGGACAGTCCGTCCGCATACCGGCCCATCGTGTTGTTGGACGAGGTGTGCAAGCTCTTCGAGCGAATTATCGCGGACCGCCTCGTCCAGCATCTGAGTGGGGAGGGGCCGGATCTGGCGGACAACCAGTTCGGTTTCCGCCGGGGGCGCTCCACAGTGGATGCCATAATGCGCGTGAGGGTCCTGGCGGAGGAAGCAGTGGCCCGGGGCGAGGTCGTCTTGGCGGTGTCTCTGGACATCGCCAATGCCTTCAACACCATGCCCTGGAGTTGCATTAGGGAGGCACTCCTCTATCATGGGGTGCCGAACTACCTCCGCCGCATCATCGGGGCCTACTTGACGGACAGAGCCGTCATATACCCGGGTCGAGAAGGATGGGGTCGGCGAGAAATGTCGTGCGGTGTTCCACAGGGATCGGTACTGGGGCCGCTCCTGTGGAACATCGGGTACGACTGGGTGCTGCGCGGTGCGCTTCTCCACGGCGTCGGCGTTATTTGTTACGCCGACGACACGCTAGTGACAGCGCGTGGGAAGACGCACCGGCAGGCGACCATATTGGCGACAGCTGGGGTCGCGCAAGTCGTTGATAGGATCCGGCGGTTGGGTCTCGAGGTGGCCCTGCACAAATCTGAGGCCCTTTGTTTCCACGGGCCTCGGAAGGGGCCGCCTCCGGGATCCAACATCGTGGTGGGAGGGGTCTCCATCGGTGTCGAGTCGACGATGAAGTACTTGGGACTCGTCCTCGACAGCCGGTGGGACTTCGGGCCGCACTTCAAGCGGCTGGCCCCCAGATTGATGGGCGCCGCGGCCGCACTGTCGCGGCTGCTGCCCAATTTGGGGGGGCCAAATACCTCCTGCCGGAGGCTCTACGTGGGGATCGTACGGTCCATGGCGCTCTATGGGGCGCCAGTGTGGGCGAACAACCTGACGGCCCGCAATGTCGCAGTACTGCGGAGACCGCAGCGGGCGATGGCCGTCAGGGTTGTAAGGGGATACCGTACGATCTCCTTCGAGGCGGCGAGCCTCTTAGCCGGATCACCGCCCTGGGATCTCGACGCAGGCCTCCTTGCGTCACTATATCAGTGGCGCAAGGACGCATTGGAGCGGGGCGAGCGTCTGGTGCCTCGGCAAGCTGAGGCACACAGGACCGAGCTCCGCCAGATCCTGGTGGCGGAATGGGAGCAGCGACTTGCGCGACCCAGCGCAGGGCACGCCGCAATAGCGGCGGTAAGACCCGTCATGAAGGAGTGGCTGGAGAGAAGGCATGGCGCCCTCAGCTTCCGGCTCACACAGGTGCTTTCCGGACATGGGTGCTTCGGAAAGTACCTGTGCCGCATAGGTCGGGAGCCGGCGCCCGGTTGCCATCACTGCGACTGCCGCGAAGACACGGCGCAGCACACATTGGAGGTGTGCCCAGCTTGGGCAGAGCAGCGTCGTGTCCTACGTGCGGCGGTCAACGCTGCGGGTGACCTCTCGCTGCCGGCCGTGGTTCTATCCATGGTCGGCGGTGAGAGCGCTTGGAACGCCGTCGCCTCCTTCTGCGAGGAGGTGATGGACGCCAAGGAGGCGGCGGAAAGGGAGAGGGAGGCCATATCCCCTCTCTCCACCCGCAGCAGACGCACCGGGCGCCGTAGGGCGGCCAATGACCTCCGGCCACCGTAGGGTGCGGCCTGCGGGCGGCGAACTAGGGGGTTCGTCGCCCGAACAGATGCAGGCCCTGTGAAGGTTGCGCGCCGTGTTCCGCGCGCGCCTTGGGAGTGCGGCCGTAGGGTGACGGCCGCATAGGGTGACGGGGCCCGCCTTAGTTGGCGGGCCAAGACCTGCCGGGGGGTGCGGAAGAATGTGCGAGTATCTCTCGGCCCCCCCCGGCTTAAGGTAGATGGAGGAACACCGTGTGGGGTTTAGTCAGTAAAAGTCTGACAGACCCCCCCGCCCCCCCTAGGGCGGGGGACATCCTATGAGGATTCCCCACACGTACAAAAAAAAAAAAAAAAAAAAAAAAAAGGTTAGGTTAGGTTAGGTTAGGTTAGGTTAGGTTAGGTTAGGTTAGGTTAGGTTAGGTTAGGTTCGGGCACGCCGCAATAGCGGCGGTAAGGCCCGTGATGAGGGAGTGGCTCGGAAGACGGCATGGCGCCCTTAGCTTCCGGCTTACACAGGTGCTTTCTGGACACGGGTGCTTCGGAAGGTACCTGTGCCGTATAGGCCGGGAGCCGACGCCCGGTTGCCACCATTGCGGTGACTGCCCCGGCGACACGGCGCAGCACACACTGGAGGAGTGCCCAGCTTGGGCAGTGCAGCGCCGTGACCTCGTCGCGGCGGTCGGAGCTGCGGGTGGCCTCTCGCTCCCGGCCGTGGTTGAGGCCATGGTCGGCAGCGAGAGCGCTTGGAACGCCGTCGCCTCCTTCTGCGAGGAGGTGATGGATGCCAAGGAGGCGGCGGAAAGGGAGAGAGAGGCGGTGTCCTCTCTCCCCATCCGCAGCAGACGCACCGGGCGCCGTAGGGCGGCCAACGATCTCCGGCCACCATAGGGTGCGGCCTGCGGGCGGCGGACTTGGGGCGTCCGTCGCCCGAACGGAAACAGGCCCGAGACGGTGGCGCGACGTGTTCCGCGCGCGCCTCTCTAGAGGAATTGCGGCCGTGCATGACGGCCGCATAGGGTGATGGGGCCCGCCTTTCATTTGGCGGGCCAATACCTGCCGGGGGTGCGGACGAATGCGCAAGCGACTCCCGCGCCCCCGGCGTAAGGTAATTGGAGGAACACCGGGGTGGTTTTAGTCAGTAAGAGTCTGACAGACCCCTCCGCCCTCCCCAGGGCGGGGGACATCCATGAGGATTTCCACCTCGAAAAAAAAAAAAAAAAAAAAAAAAAAAAAAAAAAGGTTAGGTTAGGTTACTGCGACTGCCGCGACGACACGGCGCAGCATACCTTGGAGGTATGCCCAGCATGGGCAGAGCAGCGCCGTGTCCTCCGTGCGGCGGTCAACGCTGCGGGTGACCTCTCGCTGCCGGCCGTGGTTCTGTCCATGGTCGGTGGCGAGAGCGCTTGGAATGCCGTCGCCTCCTTCTGCGAGGAGGTGATGGACGCCAAGGAGGCGGCGGAAAGGGAGAGGGAGGCACTATCCCCTCTCTCCACCCGCAGCAGACGCACCGGGCGCCGTAGGGCGGCCAATGACCTCCGGCCACCGTAGGGTGCGGCCTGCGGGCGGCGAACTGGGGGGTTCGTCGCCCGAACAGATGCAGGCCCTGTGAAGGTTGCGCGCCGTGTTCCGCGCGCGCCTTGGGAGTGCGGCCGTAGGGTGACGGCCGCATAGGGTGACGGGGCCCGCCTTAGTTGGCGGGCCAAGACCTGCCGGGGGGTGCGGAAGAATGTGCGAGTATCTCTCGGCCCCCCCCGGCTTAAGGTAGATGGAGGAACACCGTGTGGGGTTTAGTCAGTAAAAGTCTGACAGACCCCCCCGCCCCCCCCTAGGGCGGGGGACATCCTATGAGGATTCCCCACACGTACAAAAAAAAAAAAAAAAAAAAAAAAAAAAGGTTAGGTTAGGTTCCCCACCGGGGTGTCTCCACGTTGCCGTCGTGGTGGGGCTTGCGTGCTTTCAATGATCCTTGGGGCTATGCCGGGTAGAGTTACTCATGCCGGACAGGCCCAAGGTGAGGGGCCAGACTAAGAGAGACACGGGGAGGGCCGCTCCTGAACAATCGACCGTGGTCGATTGACATGGACGTGGCTACGCTGCTGCAGTGCAGGCGCACCAAAGCGGCGTGTGTTTGCTCCTCGAGGATCGAGGAGCAAACTTTCGGCGGGTTCGCTGAGCCGGGTTGGCCGGACAGCGGACGGAGGCATGTTTAATGCCGCCGCCGGGGGCTTGGCTTAACCGCCCGGCCCAGAGGAAGGACACCTCTAAGATAAAAAACCACCTAATCCCAAGTTTAGAAGCGCGGCGATGGGATGAATGGCTGGAGGGACTCCAGTCGTTAGCGCTTCCCCTGCAGATACCTGCCGTCCTCTGCAGTATGTAGGCTTACCTGTTGGCATGGAGCACTGCCCAGGTTGACGTTTAGTTCTTCCAATTCTCGTGGGAATTCTATGGATATAACTAACTTAAAAAACAAAAAGGAGAAGGTACCAGTCGTACTGGTGGAGAAGTTGGATGTGGTGTCAGATTCTGACACTGCATCGAGTATGATGAGCGTGGCGAGCGCAACGAGCAGAAGCTCAAAGCGCTTGCGCAAGCGTCCGCGCTCTAGCGCGGAGCACTCAGGGTCGGACACGGCCCTGAGTGACAAGGAGGACCCAGCCCCCAAAGTGACAACAGCCCAGAGGGGAAGAGGCAGAGCCACATTTGGGGAATATGTGGGCCTGGCGAAGGCCCGGAAGGAGCTGGCAGCGGCTCAGAAGGCAGCTGCGGCTGCAGAAAAGCGTGCGGAGGACGAGCGGCAGATCGCCGCTCTGACGGAAAAGGTGACCGCTGGTCGTGTCACCCGTCTGTCGGGGTCCTCTACCGCTTCTAATGAGGTTGCGGCCGCGGACATGTCCGCTGCTGAGCTTAAAGAGAAGGTCACCGATGCTGTGGCGGCCATTAGGCGAGTCGGCCGGGTGTCGAAGGGCCTGAGCGGTTGCAGCCAGAAGGCGCTGAAGGAGGCCACGGCAGCGATTGTGGAGGCTGCTGAAGCCCTTCTTCTGCGCACCTCCTCGGAGGAAACGGCGCGGCTGCAGGCCGAAAATGCCCGACTGGCAGCCCAAGTTGCGGAGCTCCGCAAGGAGCATCACGAGCTCAAGGTGGAGGTGGCGAATCTCCGCCGGGCTCGTCTGCGGGAGGAGATAGGCCTGCCTCAGCCCCAAGAGTCGGAGCTGGCTCGCCTGCTCCGAGAGGAAATGGCGAGCCTTAATGCCCGCTTTGGGGCCCTAGAGGGCAGGCTTCTGCGCCCGCCCTTGGCTGCAGACCGTCGGGATACCCCGGCGGCAACCCCTGCGGCCAAAGCCACTGCCGCTGTGCCGACTTATGCGGCCAAAGCCGCAGCTGCGGCGCCACGCACAGCAGCGCAGTCCAGCCAGGCGGTCGCCCCATCGACGGCCCCGACGTCCCAGAAGGGCAAGGGGAAGGGGAAGGGCAAGAGGACGGTGGTCCCGGTGACCCCGGGCCCATCCACTCAAGCCCCCCCTCCCCAGAAACCCTCCAACGCTCCCAAGCCCAGTGGAGGAGAATGGGAGGAGGCCGGGGCCAAAAAGAAGGCGAAAAAGGCCAAAAATAAGGCCAAGAAGGCGGCAAAAAAGGCGGCGAAGAAGGCGAGGAAAGATGCCGCCAGGCTCCGCGCCCCCCGATCGACGGCTGTCGTGCTGACACTGCAGCCTGGAGCGGAGGAGCGGGGCCTCAGTTATGCCAGCGTTTTGGCGAAGGCCAAAGCCGAAATCAAACTCGGGGATCTCGGCATAGCGGGCATCGTGTGTAAGACCACTGCTACCGGTGCCCGTTTGCTGGAGATTTCCGGTACCACCAGCGGTCCTAAAGCCGACGCCCTGGCTGAAAAGCTGCGGGCAACGCTCGTCGAAGAGGACGTGAAGGTGTCCAGGCCGACCATGTGCTTGAAGCTGCGCATCTCTGGCCTGGACGACTCCGTCACGCCGAACGAAGTCGCAGCCGCCGTCGCAGCGGCCGGGGCCTGCCCGCCTGACCAGGTCAAGGTGGGCACCATTAGTGCGGGTTCCGGCTTGGGGACGGTTCTAGTGAGCTGTCCCGTAGCGACGGCCCAAAAGCTAGCCAAGGGCTGCAGGCTGCTGGTGGGATGGGTCTCGGCGAAGGTGAGGCTCTTGACGCCCAGACCCCAGAGGTGCTTCCGCTGTCTCGAAGAGGGACATGTTGGAGTGCGGTGCGCCGCAGGGGTCGACTGCAGCGGACTCTGTTTCCGCTGCGGTAAGCCCGGCCATAAAGCCGGCTCGTGCGAAGCCACGCCGCACTGCGTAGTTTGTGCGGCGGCAGGCAAGCCGGCGGAACACCGGGCGGGCGGCAAGGCCTGCGCTGGGAAAGGCAAGCGCAAGCGGAAGAAGAAGGCCGCTACTAAGGGGAAGACTGATCCCTCGCAGCCGGCTCACCCACCGGCTGCTGGGGACCAAGAGTCGAAAGGTGCTGAGGAGGAGGCGATAGCCATGGAATCGTAAATACGCCCCAGCTACGCCTTCTCCAAGCCAATATAAACCACTCCGCCAGGGCTCAGGACCTTCTGCTCCAGAGCATGGCGGAGTGGTTAATCAGCGTTGCTGCCGTCGCCGAGCCGTATTTTGTCCCACCCAGGGATGACTGGGTGAGCGACACTAGCGGCTCGGTGACGCTAATCACGCAGGTCGCCGCCGGGTCCCCGTCCCTTGAGACCGTCACCCGGGGACCGGGATACGTGGCGGCATCATGCGGAGAGTTTATGGTCGTGGGGGTATACTTCTCCCCCAACCGATCTCTCGCCGACTTCGAGGACTTCGTTTTGGAGTTGGGCACTGTCGTTAGTCGTAGCCGTCCTCGCCCCGTTCTCGTCTTGGGGGACTTCAACGCCAAATCCGTGGCTTGGGGTTCCCCGACAACGGATGCACGTGGTGAAGTGTTGGAGGAGTGGGCTGTAGAGTCAGGCCTTCTCCTCCTAAACCGGGGTAACGTCCAGACGTGCGTGCGACAGCGGGGTGGGTCCATAGTGGACTTAACGTTCGCTAGTCCCGCTCTCGCGCGCCGCGTCCAGGACTGGCGCGTGCTGGAGGAGGTGGAGACGCTGTCGGATCACAGATATATTCGATTCAGCGTCTCTGCCCAGACCTCAGGCGGTCCGCTACAGGCGGCCCCGGTCGGAGTAGGGGACGGCCCGCGTTGGGCACTGAAACGGCTGAACCGGGAAGCCCTCCTGGAGGCCTCGATCGTGCAGGCCTGGCTGGAATCACCGGACAGGCCTGTCGACATTGACGAAGAGGCGGAGTGGTTCCGGGAGGGTGTGTCGCATATCTGCGATGCGGCGATGCCCCGGGTTCGGCCGATACCTGCCAGGCGCCAGGTGTACTGGTGGTCGCAGGACATTGCGCAGTTGCGCATCGCCTGTGTGGCGGCGCGACGCCAGTACGCCAGGTACCGTAGGAGGCGCCGTCGCAACCCAAATGCGACGGCTAGGGAGGCGGAGCTGTACGAGGGGTACAGGGAGGCGAAGAAGACCCTCCAGCTGGCGATAAAGCGGGCCAAGGTGCAGGCCCGCGAGGAGCTGCTGGCGACTCTGGACCGAGATCCATGGGGGCGCCCCTACCTTATGGTGAGGGGCAAATTGCGCCCGTGGGCCCCCCCACTGTCCCGGAGTCTCCAGCCGCAACTGCTGGAGGATGTGGTGAGCACTCTGTTCCCTTCGAGGGCGGAGCATGCACCACCGCCCATGGTTCCGCCTTACATGGTGCCTAACGCGGAAAACGACGACGACGAAGTGCCCGAAGTGACCCGGGTAGAACTGAGAGCGGCGGTGAATCGGCTTCAGGCCAAAAACACCGCTCCGGGACCCGACGGCATTCCAGGCCGTGTATGGGTCCTGGCCTTAAGGGCTCTCGGGCCCCGATTGGAAGGACTCTTGAGCGCATGTTTGGAGCGGGGCCAGTTTCCACGCCGGTGGAAAACCGGGAAGCTGGTCCTGCTAAAGAAGGAGGGGCGCCCTGCGGACAGTCCGTCCGCATACCGGCCCATCGTGTTGCTGGACGAGGTGTGTAAACTCTTCGAAAGAGTTATCGCAGACCGCCTCGTCCGGCACTTGACTGGGGAGGGGCCGGATCTGGCGGACAACCAGTTCGGTTTCCGCCGGGGGCGCTCCACGGTGGACGCGATCATGCGCGTGAGGGTCCAGGCGGAGGAAGCAGTGGCCCGGGGTGAGGTCGTCTTGGCGGTGTCTCTGGACATCGCCAACGCCTTCAATACCTTGCCCTGGAGTTGCATTAGGGAGGCACTCCTATATCACAGGGTGCCAAACTACCTCCGCCGCATCATCGGGGCCTACCTGACGGACCGAGACGTCATCTATCCGGGTCAGGAAAGATGGGGTCGGCGAGAGATGTCGTGCGGTGTTCCACAGGGATCGGTGCTGGGGCCGCTCCTGTGGAACATCGGATACGACTGGGTGCTGCGCGGTGCGCTTCTCCACGGCGTCGGCGTGATTTGTTACGCCGACGACACGCTGGTAACAGCACGTGGGAAGACGTACCGGCAGGCGACCATACTGGCGACAGCTGGGGTCGCGCAAGTCGTTGAAAGGATCCGGCGGCTGGGTCTCGAGGTGGCCCTCCATAAATCTGAGGCCCTTTGTTTCCACGGGCCTCGGAGGGGGCCACCTCAGGGATCCAACATTGTGGTGGGAGGGGTCTCCATCGGTGTCGAGTCGACGATGAAGTACCTAGGACTCGTCCTCGATAGCCGGTGGGACTTCGGGCCGCATTTCCGGCGGTTGGCCCCCAGGTTGATGGGAGCTGCGGCTGCATTATCGCGGCTGCTGCCCAATCTGGGGGGGCCCAACACCTCCTGCCGGAGGCTCTACGTGGGGATCGTACGGTCCATGGCGCTCTACGGGGCGCCAGTGTGGGCGGAAACCCTGACGGCCCGCAACGTCGCAATACTGCGAAGACCGCAGCGAGCGATGGCCGTCAGGGTTATAAGGGGGTACCGTACGATCTCTTTCGAGGCGGCGAGCCTCTTTGCCGGATCCCCGCCCTGGGATCTCGAGGCGGAACTCCTCGCGTCACTATATCGGTGGCGCGGGGATGTAGCGGAGCGGGGCGAACGCCTGGTGCCTCGACAGGTTGAGGCACAAAGGGCTGAGCTCCGCCAGATCCTTGTGGCGGAATGGGAGCAGCGACTTGCGCGACCCAGCGCCGGGCACGCCGCAATAGCGGCGGTAAGGCCCGTGATGAGGGAGTGGCTCGGGAGACGGCATGGCGCCCTTAGCTTCCGGCTTACACAGGTGCTTTCTGGACACGGGTGCTTCGGAAAGTACCTGTGCCGTATAGGCCGGGAGCCGACGCCCGGTTGCCACCATTGCGGTGACTGCCCCGACGACACGGCGCAGCACACACTGGAGGAGTGCCCAGCTTGGGCAGTGCAGCGCCGTGACCTCGTCGCGGCGGTCGGAGCTGCGGGTGGCCTCTCGCTCCCGGCCGTGGTTGAGGCCATGGTCGGCAGCGAGAGCGCTTGGAACGCCGTCGCCTCCTTCTGCGAGGAGGTGATGGACGCCAAGGAGGCGGCGGAAAGGGAGAGGGAGGCGGTGTCCTCTCTCCCCATCCGCAGCAGACGCACCGGGCGCCGTAGGGCGGCCAACGATCTCCGGCCACCATAGGGTGCGGCCTGCGGGCGGCGGACTTGGGGCGTCCGTCGCCCGAACGGAAACAGGCCCGAGACGGTGGCGCGACGTGTTCCGCGCGCGCCTCTCTAGAGGAATTGCGGCCGTGCATGACGGCCGCATAGGGTGACGGGGCCCGCCTTTCATTTGGCGGGCCAATACCTGCCGGGGGTGCGGACGAATGCGCAAGCGACTCCCGCGCCCCCGGCGTAAGGTAATTGGAGGAACACCGGGGTGGTTTTAGTCAGTAAGAGTCTGACAGACCCCTCCGCCCTCCCCAGGGCGGGGGACATCCATGAGGATTTCCACCTCGAAAAAAAAAAAAAAAAAAAAAAGGTTAGGTTTTTTTTTTTTTTTTTTTTTTTTTTTTTTTTTTTTTTTTTTTTTTTTTTTTTCTTAGCTTTTCCCCGTTTCGTAGAAAGGGACCTTATTATTCTTTGTACCTCATTCATTCTATTCTCGCATATATTCCTCTAACACTTTCAAGCTTAAAACAGTATTCTTCTTTCATCCATCATCTTACACACTTAGCCAGGTGGGATTCCCGGTTAATGTCTATTTCTTGGATATTAACACATGGGCATTATTTTCCAGGAATTTGTTACATCTATTTTGTTTTTATTTCCTAAATATTTATGCTAAATTTTTACTTACATTGTTTAGACTAAGCTATTTTCTGTTAACTGGGGATATTTTATTATTGTTCTATATATTATTCTATTTACTTTAGAAAACTTTACGAATACTCCTTCTTAAATTCATTTTTCTATGTACTTAATTTCTGACTTAGTTTAAGCATCGAATTTAACCCTTAACTGTCTCTTATTTAGGTACTCACTTTTTTGTTGGGATGTGTGTGTCGTCTTAGTGTTGTTTTGCATGCATTTGTTGTGTGTATGCTGTTTTTATGTCGTGTTGGTGTTTGTGCCTGTCGTGTTGGTTTTTGTGCATGTCGTGTTGGTGTTTGTGTGTATGCTGCTTTTGATAACATCATATATTTTTATAATATATTTTGTATATCTGTGTGTTTTGTTCCGGTTTCCATCACTTTGTTTCCGCTTTTGTTTTCCTGTTTTCTGTACTCCCGGTTTGTGTTTGTGCATGTCGTGTTGGTGTTTGTACATGTTGTGTTGGTGTTTGTGCATGTCGTGTTGGTGTTTGTGTGTATGCTGCTTGATAACATCATATATTTTTATAATATATTTTGTATATCTGTGTGTTTTGTTCCGGTTTCCATCACTTTGTTTCCGTCTTTGTTTTCCTGTTTTCTGTACTCCCGGTTTGTGTTTGTGCATGTCGTTTTGG